>CM076576.1:721001155-721658845 GCA_034641835.2 Pinus albicaulis | reverse complement strand
ACTGATTTATTAAATAGTAATGTGTTATGAATTTCGTCCACATGTTATTGTTTAATTATTAGTTTGACTGATATGATAATCGATATCATTTTTGTGAATTTCTTCTGGAATGTTGATTTATTATTTCAGTCAAATGGTCTCAATAGAATGTGTTTTGGTACTCACAAATGTGAGCTAATTGAATTTCTTCGTTAGCTTAACATTAATTTAAAACCAGACATATTTTAATTCTCATTATTTAATCATCTTGCTCTTAGTTGGGTTAGATTTTCATCTACCTAATTGAGATAGGATTTAGATTAGTTTCTTTTGTTTACATTATAGAATAAGCTTGCATTTAGAGTAAATTCTACATTCTTTTAAGTCCTCTCCTTAAAGAGGCAAAATTTTAGTTATGGCTTGGCTGAACCCAAATCAGCTTAAGGGTCATTCTCTTGCCTGATCAGCAAGAAGAAGTGATCTGATATCCCTGTCTATTGGTAGTTAAAGATACATTATAAACCAATAGCAAATAGGGAGAAGGTAACTGGACCTAGTTAAACCAGTCGGAGCCACCACACCAAACGGAAAAGGAGCTGCTTTAAGATCCAGACCGGGTGGTTATCCCCCAATGTTGTTGCAGCGATTTCCGAGGCTTCAACATTTTTGGCGCTAGAAGGAGGGCCTAAGATTTGTTTTACTTTGGAGTCTTTGAATTCTAACATTTCATTTTTATTACAATGGCTCCTTTAAAACTTCCAATTTGGAGTTGTATACATGGACGTGCATCTTGCAATACTCCACCCGAAGTGGTAAGACTCTTGTCTCAGGTAAAGTTTGATGGTAAGAAAAATTCTTCTGCTTTTAATCATGTCTTTCAATTTATTCAAAATGTTTCAAATTATGATTTTCAAGGGATTGATGAAGGCATTTTATGCAGAATGTTTACTCTCACATTTGCGGCAAAAGCCAGAAGCTGGTGTAGAACTCTTCCAGTTGCTTCAATCCACATCTGGGATCAATTTGTTACAATTTTCATTTGTAAATTTGACGGCTATGATTATGAACAGGTATGTGAAGAAATTGAATATTTACGAAGGTTTGAAAATGAGTCTGTTAATGATTTTAATATTCGATTTCATTTAAATTGCTTAAGATTTAAAGACGAAGATAAAACTACGGAAGAAGAATCATTAGATTGGTTTGAATATATTTGTTCTCTTCCACCCATTCCCAATCCATATGAAATCAATTCAAGCTTTGTTCCATCCCATTACAATATAAATGAGAATCCCAATTTAGATGTGCAAATAAATTGTGATAAAGTGGTTTCACAAAGCTTGGAAAATATTTCTAATCAAATGCAAGAAGACAACAACAACAATTTTGGAGAAAAAACTTCTTTGGAATCTGAAAATTACTCTGCGGTCAATTCAGAAAATCAGATCGCAAATCAACAAGTACAAGCAGCAATCGAAGTAAATAATAAAATACAAACTGTTGTACTAATTTCTGAATTCCTCCATGATGAGCAAATGCCGAAATCACAGCAGCAAAGCAGCCTTCTTCAAGCAAGCATGAGCATACAAAGGAATGATTTAGAATCTGAGATTTACAATGAGCATAATGCACAAGAGTTCTCAAACAGAGACAGTTTTAAATGCATTGTTTCAGGTTCACATTTTTCCCTTTATCTAGATATTTTTAATAATGGTAATTTTCCCCCTCTTGATATTAATGATATTTCAAAAAATACAGAGGCTGATCTAAATGAATTACTATTAAGTTTTTATCAAGATAGAGAAGCAATTAACGATCATTCTTTTTCCATTAATGAACATGAAATTCTTGTTCCTCCTTGTTTGGATATATTGGATGATATTGAAGGGAATTCTAGAGAATCTTGTGAGGTCATTTATGATGATTACTCTGATATTGAGGATGTTGATTTCAATTTTTCTCAAAAGAATCCTCATGATAAAATTCAAATAACATCTGAGAATGAAGAACGCTTCAATTTAGAAATTATCCCAACCAATCCTCATTTTAGAGCAGCAAATTATCTTCATGATTTCATTATTTGGGAAAAATTTCAAATTTATGATTCGTATCGTGATCAAGCTCTCATTCCTACTCATAATCATAATTCATTTTCTAATTCAAAAGTTGGAATTCAAAATTACTCAAATTCCATAATTCTGGCCAATCCTTGTGAAAATGAAATTATTTCAAAACGATCCCAATTGTGTTGTAACAGTAGTTGTAAAAATAGTGATTTCATTTTAGTTTTTCTTTCACAGTTATTTTGTTTAAATTTAGATTTATTTTTTGATTTTATTTTGCAAAATTTTCACACTTTTCGCTGGCATATTGAACACCTTACTATCAAACACTCAATTGATGCATTGCCCGATTGGGAAATTAAAGTTTCATATTATAATCATGAGCATCAAAAGATATTAATATTTCAATTTCAATCAATGCTAATGTTTCATCAAAAGCTTCTATTTTTTCAAAGGCAATGTCGACAAGAGAATGTATTTTTGCCATCTGGCCAGCAATTCAATTCAATTAATAATTTTCCATTTCATTTGAAAGATTTCCATCCATTTTTCATTAATTCATTTGAAAAATATTTGGAAATTTTTCTCTCAAAGGAGATTGTTAATAATTTAACATTTGTACATAATACTAACAATTCTTTCCAGGCCTGTGAATTTAAAAGCTCATCTTCACAAATTGGCCTGTTATCTCTTCCTTTGAACATTTTCCAATTTTTAATAGAAATCCATCCAGATTTCTATGATCCAATTGGTATTCAATTAGAAAGGAAATTTCAAGAGAAAGAGATTTTAATTAAGTTGCTAACAATAACTGTACATTCTGATTTCAGATTTATTTTCCTCAGTTTAGTTAGATTTGTATTTTTATTACCAACATTTGAACTATACATACATGCAGCAATTAAAATGAGAAAATGGCTACACTGGAAATATGACTATACCTAGTCATTTTCATGTATATGGTTAGAATAGGAGTAGAATTAATTTATTTTGTTTGTTTTGTATAGTTAATTTGTTTTAACAGTTTTGTAGATTAAAAAATAAAACAAAGCAATCAGCCTTCTCATGCATGTTCACTGAAACATTTTCTCCTTATCAAAAAGTTTTAATTCTTGCTTTCCTTTTTAAATTTCTTGCATCAATACCTCTACTCTGCTTATTTTGAATAATGTCTTGATTAAATTCAATTGAGGTTGCACTTGGCATCGATCGCCTCAAAGCCACTTTTCTTCATTTCGAGATTTCCTTCTAAGATTTTCTTTTGGAATTTATATGATAAAGGTTGAAAATGTAAGAGCTTCATGATCTCATTATCCTATGAAATGTATGACTGTCTATGATAAGCTTAATTCCGACTCAATCATTAGTATTCAGTCTAACATTTCACGATAATCATATGAAGTTCATATTATCTTCCTCGGAATTTGCTAAAGCTGACCTTAAGGATGTCAATTTTGCTGAGTGCACACATTCAAATCTGTTTTGATATTTTTCTACAATTAGTGGCTTTATCCCATTATAATCTTTAGTTTATTATTTGATGCTGCAATACGCATCATATTCATTCACTAAAGACATTATTGAATAGTCGCTATAACAATACGGATTCTTCTCAAGTTATTCAGAATGAGCAGAGGTAATAAGTTGTTGTTTCAATTCAAAGGGAAGCCTATTTTCATATTTATTTCTGGTGAATTTTATGAGTTTCATATTTCCTGAACATGACTAAACAAATTTTATTTAGGATGATTGCACACTCCGATTTAGAATAAATAATAGATGAGTTTGAACAAAGTTATAATTTTGATAAATCGAAGGAAGAATTGGAAGATTCATAAGGTAAATCTACAGACAATTTCCTTCCAGGTACGCATTTACAAGTTCATTTTCATCTATTATTAGTTTCTCTTCTACTTAGTTTATTTTTAATTCTTGTTCTGTTTTATTTGCAGGTTTTCATTTGTTTTGAAAACTTGAAGTAAGCAGCAAATCCATTTCAAGTTCGCAACAAGTTCAGGGAAATTTTATTTTGTGATTCATTAGAATTTGAAAGCATTCTTTAACTTTGCTTTCATTCATTCATTTAGAAAACCCAATTGAAATTTAAAACAATATCGCAAGATTCATATTAGAGATGTTTCAATTTGATTTTCATATTTTTTGATGTGAGTCTTCCGATGTCTTACCTCATACAATCTTTACCAAATCGCATATTGCATTGGAATAAATTTAAAAGTTTGTTTTTTCATCATAAAAGTTCCGATGCGATAAGTCAAATCACAAACGCACATATCGTATTAGGCATAAGGTTAATTCTTCCATTCAAAAAACTCCGATGCGATAAAAAATTGATCGCAATTGCGAATTGGTAAAGTCATATCACAATTGATTAAAAGGTCAACTTTTAAAAAGTTCCCATGCGATGAAGTCTAATCGCAATCGCATTTCGACAGAGACCTATGACAGTTGATTCGTTCATTTCAAAAGTTCCGATGCGATCAACCCAATCGGCAATTGCAAATCGGAGAGACCTCATTTTGACATATCCATCTGCAAAAACTCCGATGCGATGAAGTTCAAATTGCAATCGCAAATTATTAAATTAGTCAAGGATTAATTTTGAAAGACCTCCGATGCAACAAGTCTAATCGCAAATCGCAAATCGGGAGGAAAATTGAATACATCCTTGTGTGCTCATTTTAAAAATTGTGATGCAATAATTCATCACCAATTGCTTATCGCTATCGATTTTTATTAATCATTGAATGCTCATTGCTCATCGCTTTTCATTAATTACCGATTGTTCATCGCTTATCATTCTCATCACCGATTATTATAAAAATCGCATCGCTGCTATCGCAATTGTTTTAATTTCAATTCCCTTGAACACAAAGCATTTCGTTTTTACATTTTACTGCTTGCTTTAAATTAAATAAAATAAATAATGATTTTGGGTTATAGGATTTTGGTTAGTTTGCCTTCTTCATATTTTTAATGTCAAACTAAAAGAAGAAGTCAGCTAGTATTGGAGAAATTGATACCTTCAGGTAAGATCAAATGCAATCATCCAATGGTAAGATTCATGTCCCACTTTCAATAATTTCCATTTCATTACTTTAGTTTCAGTTTTGTTTTAATATTTGAATCTGTTTTGCAGCTCTTCATAAAAGCTTTCCATCATCTGCCAAATCATATTTTGGAAGCCGTATGCTCTTTTCCTGGTTTTATTTTCAAGAAGCAACGATAGTCTTCATTGAAACAGCTACACTAGGAAGTTTCTGAACCTTTAATATATTTCTTTAAAGCATTTCTTTTATTAGAAAATGATTAAGATAATGCTTTGAAAACGACAAGATTGACATCAAACAGAAATTTTTCATTGTGGCTGAATTTTATCATCACTGCTATCTGAAACCTAAAGCATTTACAACCTTGCAAGGTATAAGTTTTATGGATCTCGACATAAGAAGAAATGATTACATGATTATTTTATTTTACTTCATGTTGTTGAGACATTGATATAAGCATTTTTGTTAGAGTTTTTATTTCAAAGCTTGGATTTTACTTTCCACTTTTTGCTTCATTTTAATTTTGTTTGCTGATTTCTTTTCTCACTTTAGTTTAAGAATTCTTTTCCTTTGGTTTTCAGTTTTTGGTGACTTTGTCATGATTTATATGGAAGGCCTTCTTGTTACTTAACAATGGTTGGCATACATGGGAAAAATTGTTAATAGTCTCCTATTAGCTTTTTCTTAAAATCTCTTAGCAAAATTTGTTTTTCTTATTATAAAGGTAGACATACTTAAGGAAGAGATTACAAAACAAGAAAAGTTGACGAAGTATCGTGAAATCTCATAAATTTCTTTTTCATCAAAATTGTAATTATTTTGAGATTTCAATACTTTATTAAGATCTTTCAAAATTCTATTATCAGTCAAGAAAAGTTATTTTTAACCAAGTAAAGACACTTTACAGCAAAGCACTTTTAACTCTGAAATTGTCATTCGGAACTCTTAAGGAGTTAATGATTCTCCCTATTTAAAAAGAGTTTTATTTTCCTAGAGTGTAATCCAAAAATATATTTAAAACTTAAAAGATAAGAGGTCTCATCATGAGCCTGCTTACCATGATCATAGGGGAAAAATAGGCTGACATTACCAACACTGCTAAACAAACCAGGGTAATGGCTTATGATTGCAAACAATTATAAGACAAGGGGTCTCATCACGAGCCAGCTTGTTCAGTCCAATTATAACCAGTGAATGGCATTGTTAACTATCTGGCTACCAAACCAGGACAATGGCTTTTAAGATTCATAATAAAAATAAAAAATAAAAATAAAAAAATAAACATATATAAATGGATTTATCTCTAGGTCAATAATTCTTAAATAGATGAGATTCTGAATCATTGATGATTAAAAGGTAACCCTGTCGAGACTATAGATGTTTGCTGGCAGCAGTGGCTCTACCTGTGACAAATGAGTACATTTTAAAAGCTAAGCTGTAAAGTGACCCCTGCTTTATCTCTACAACTAATTAATAACTGATATAGAGTTATGAAATATTTTAATTTATGAGAAATTTTAAGAAAATTACAGTAAGATGATTGTTGCTTTTATTCAGATTAATGAACCTAGTCAAACATTCCAAAAATAATTTTCTCTTCTTTAATTATTTTTACTTTAATTTTAGGAAAATTTCATTTTTATCAAACAGAGATAACTGTTTCTTCCAGTGAATCGCCAATTGTTGTACGGTACAACAACCCCCCCCATTTTTTAAATTGTTTACATCAAATAATGGGGACCCTTGATATAAAAATTTTGGCTAAGCACCTTTAGGATTTTTATTAAGTCAATTATCTTATGATTTTGTTAAATTTTAATTTTCTTTAGATTCTTGTTTTGATTGCTTGGTTGAAATCGATTTTTTATAAGCTTCCTATTGACACTTGTTTCGTCTCATTTGGTCAACCGGTTTGTAAATAGCACTCCTTTGAATAATAACAATTATGTCGCCTGGGTTAAAAAATGCGGAGTTTAATAATGCATTTAGTTTAAATATTAACCCCTAGATTTGTTATTACTAACAATTTTTATTTTTACTTATACAGCCAAATCATAAAGCATCGGGATTTCGATAATTTACTTCAATTTTCAAATAAATCTAAACTCGAAAAATCCGAAAAATCCTAAATGACAAAGTGGCTATAATTTAGATAGCCAAATCATCATCTTAGACAAATTCATAATCTAATTTAACATCACTCAAATAAAATTAAAAAAAAAAAAAACTAATTTTTAACATTAACTTTTGAATTAATTAAATTAATTATTATATTAAATATAATTAATTTAATTAAATTTAAAAATTTTATATTAAAAACAAATATATAAAAAACAAAAAATATATTAAAATAAAATAAATAAATAAAAAGTTCATCACATCGAAGAAATGCATCGGGTGTATCTTTTAAAAACTCCGATTGAGTCACATTCAATTCTTCCGATGTGATGAGCTCTTTAATTATCCCCGACGCGATGAGTTATAAACTCATTTGGTTCGGCGCGATGATGGTAGGTAGTGTTAATAGTAGTGTTATGTTAATTTAATGTTTTATGAAGTCTAAGTGCAAAGTTTAATATTCGTTAGTGTTAAAGGTCATAGTGGTAGTTTTAATAAAAGTTAAGTTAGTAGTGGTAGGTTAGTAACGTTAGTTTGAGTTAGGTTAGTATAGTTTTAAGTTAGTTGTTAGTGTTAGTTTAGTTTTATATTATAATGTTAGAATTAAGTATTTGTTAGTATTAATTTAAGTGGTAGGTTAGTTGTTAGTTTAGTTTTATATTAGTGTAGTATTAGTATAGTATTAATGTAATATTAGTATAGTAGAGTGTTAGTATATGTTAGTTTAATATTATTTTAATGGTAGTTTAGTTTTAATTTAATATTAGATTTAATATTTAATATCTAAAATAATTAATTTTAAATTAATTAAATTAATCAATATGTAGAATATAATTAATTTAATTAGACTTATTATTATTTAGATTAATAGGTTTATAAATAGTTAATTATATTAATTAGTTAGATTAATATTTAATTAGTTTAATTTATAATTAGCAATTAAATTAGAATTAATTATTAGTTTATTATAGGCTAATTTAGGATTAGATTTTAATTAAAATTCTGATTTTTAGCCCAGCGACTGAATTTCCAAGATTTATATCAGATTTGACTCATCAACTTTGGAGGCTCATAGATTGAGTTTTACTTGGCCAAATGAGGCCCAGGACGGCTCATTGGAAAGAGAAAATCAAGGAGAACATTTCTGAAGAGGTTTCAATAACAGATTTGATCATTTATTAGGTCAAAAATCAGGCAGAAGATCAAGCTCCGAATTTCTAAAAATAAAATCAATTTTCTGAGTTTTGTTTTCTTCATTTTTCATTTGCCCAGCCTCTTCTAATTGCAGATTCATGCATCAATATTATCCTTGGTTAATTAAGATCGTTATGAGCATCAATAAGAAGCTCAAATTTCCTTTTTATTTATTTAAATAGAATTTGATTGGATTTGTTTTAATTTTAGAAATAATATTTGGATTTTATTGTTGCATCTTAATTCATTTTAATTTCTTTTTGCAGAAAAAAACAATAGAAGGGATATTGAGGAAAAAGATTTCAATCAATGAGAAGACTCCAGCAATTAAAGATTGGAATTTTTGAGCAATTAAAGTTGGATTGGACAGATTTTTCTTCAACAAACTCTCTTCTAAAAATACTTTTGGGAGGATTATAAATTGCAGATTGCAAAATGTAAAAAGGGCTGCTCTCCTCTGCAATTCCAGATTTCTAAAAGCATTTCTGTTATAGGAATTTAGAGTTGTAGATGGGGAGGAGAGAATGTTTCAGATCTGAACATTAATGAGGGTTTATTCTTTATATCTTGAATTATGCATGATGGGCAGAGTTTGCATTTCTGCAGCTCTAGTCTTGAAAGCAGAAATTCAAGTAATGTAAAGTACTGTTAGAGACCAGGATCAGAGAAACAGATTCAATTAACTGGTATTTTTTGCATTTCTGTATCAAATACCAGTTTCATTTTTATGTTAATAAAATTGTTGTTTCATTTTATTCATATTTTGGCATTTCTGTTGATATGGATAATTTGTCTCAAATTGTTAAGTATCTCTGCTCTTATGAATTAAACTCTGATTTCTGAATAACCATTACTCAGAAATCTGTCTTATAACACTGATTTATTAAATAGTAATGTGTTATGAATTTCTTCCACATGTTATTTTTTAATTATTAGTTTGACTGATATGATAATCGATATCATTTTTGTGAATTTCTTCCGGAATGTTGTTGATTTATTATTTCAGTCAAATGGTCTCAATAGAATGTGTTTTGGTACTCACAAATGTGAGCTAATTGAATTTCTTCGTTAGCTTAACATTAATTTAAAACCAGACATATTTTAATTCTCATTATTTAATCATCTTTCTCTTAGTTGGGTTAGATTTTCATCTACCTAATTGAGATAGGATTTAGATTAGTTTCTTTTGCTTACATTATAGAATAAGCTTGCATTTAGAGTAAATTCTACATTCTTTTAAGTCCTCTCCTTAAAGAGGCAAAATTTTAGTTGTGGCTTGGCTGAACCCAAATCAGCTTAAGGGTCATTCTCTTGCCTGATCAGCAAGAAGAAGTGATTTGATATCCCTATCTATTGGTAGTTAAAGATACATTATAAACCAATAGCAAATAGGGAGAAGGTAATTGGACCTAGTTAAACCAGTCGGAGCCACCACACCAAACGGAAAAGGAGCTGCTTTAAGGTCCGGACCGGGTGGTTATCCCCCAATGTTGTTGCAGCGATTTTCGAGGCTTCAACAGACCTTCAAAGATCTGAGCAGAGGCACAAACAATGAACTACATGCTTGAATTCATTTGATTCAATGGGGCCATATCTAATCTCCTCTGTCGGTAAGTCCTTCTTTTGATTCTCTCAGGCACTTCATTAGTCAAGGTGTTGCTAGGTTCCTTCTCCTTCCTCTCGGCTAGTGATGTGGGCCCGCCTTCCCTCTCTTTCGGGTAAGGTAGGACCCCGTGCAGTGAGGTAATCACATTGCATTGTTCCGTATTGGTAAGGGTTTTCAACGGATGTCATAACATTCCCATGTTTCTGTAGAGTTCGAGGGTCAAGGGCTAATGTTTTTTTGAGGTCGATAAGGAAGGAAGGTCGAAACCGCCTCGCCTCGGTGGGGGGAATGCGACTTCAGGCATTGGGTCGATTCACCGCAACATTCTCCATAGTATGGATAGATGAGGCCACCATCGATTTATCACTCATCAATCATATGGGTGAGGGCCTTCAATTTCTTAATAGAAGAGCATCTTCAGATACTATGAATGGCTGCACAATGATGAATTTGGATGCTGCTGAACAGAGTGTCTTGTAGCTTAATAGAGGGGACGACTCCAGACCATGAAGATGCTACAAAACAAAAATTTCAGTAGTATGATCGAGGGCCACCTTCAAGCCATGAATTTCACTCTGGTTTGTGCATGAAAACTCGCCAGCACTGTGAAGGATTTCCCCAGCTGAGGAAGTTATATTTTTAGTGACCTTCACGGCACCAGCAAAATCGAGCACAATGAGCCCCCCAGAATATTCTTTTTCACTGCAATGAAACACTTCTATTTAGAATTTCCAAGGCTTTGATACCATGTGATATTTGGCTCGAAACCGAACCACCCAAGATCTAGAATATAAAAATAAAAACACCACTCAAGAAGTAAAGCTAGATCTGTAAAGGTATTGCTATGCTCAAGCTTTGAGGGGAAGAAATATGAGTGATAAATCAGGTAAGTGATAACCTGAGCTACGCTTCTCTCTAATGAGATTAGCTTGCTTGCATGTAGAGGTACAAATCGGTGTGTTTGTTGTCTCTGTCTATAGAGGAACAGTACGATCCTGGACTAGCCTCTTTCGCATGACCTCGAGAGGAATAGGTCTGTTCTACTAGAAGGCCTCTGAACTCCTCACTCAAGACACTGGTTGCCATGGGGACGGGGTAGCCCCGACTTCCACAGGTCCTTGGTTCAACCTCCTAATGGGAATTTAGGTCCTTGCGCGAGCGTGTGTGAATTTGTGTTATCCATGCGAGAAGGCATAGCATCAGGTTCTCACTTAAGCATAGCGGCGGTGGTAAGGCAAAAAATGAATGAGAGCCCTGAGCAGAGCTTAGGTAAGATCGACTTTTTCTATGCTCAGGTAAGTGACCTGAGAAGGTAAGGGCTATGCCGCTATGCTTATCCTGAGCTATGCGCCTGAGCTGGCCTTCGCTATGCTCGCTCTTTGAGGGGAAGAAATCAATGTCTTCGCTATGCTCAAGACACCTGAGCCTCAGGTAAGCTTCACTATGTGTAAGACCAGTGAAATCTATGCGACCTTAGTGCCCTATATTTCCCCCAAAGCTCGAGCTAGCTCAGCTCAGGGTTCTTTCACTCACTATCGATCTACGTTGCTATAACAAATTATGAGGTTCCTCGAGTGAGTGTCGCGGAAGGTAATGCCACCAACTGCGGCGGGGCGCTATTGGCCAGCCCACTAATCGCTATATCCTCGAGCTTTGGTTCGGGCTCCTCGTTTCGAGTTCGTTGTCCTAATTGTCTCCTCTACTCCACTCCACCGGAACCCCCCTTATTATTTCATTTATTACTAGCTAGAGAGGCTCCTCTCGTCCCTACTGCTCTAGCCACGATATCGCTATAATAGCTCCTTACGTAGCTCACACCTGAACCGAATTAGCCTATTCGAGAAGGTGCGGCTGAGCCAGACTGGGCTCAGCAGTCGGCTTATGTATCCGGGCGCACGCGTAGAGGCATGATTGGTTCCACGAATCTCACTGCACTGACCGTGGAAAACTCCTTCTCGTTGCACCAAAATGGAAGTCTGATTCAAACGACCGGGTACAACATCACATTTGACACCTGAGGAAGGTACAACCCAACTATGAAGTACATCAGCAGATGTTACAATCATACGTAGAGGAGTTTTGGCCGGTACAACCACTCGATTGTCCAGTTCTAATAAACGTGATTTACCTAATTCTAAATCATCCTCTGGAATCATATAACTGTCAAAAGTTAGTGATTGTTCATCGGAGCTGTTATAGTCTGAATACTCATAAGGTTGGGTCGACGCCCAGCCCTTGTTCGAGTACATCCACCTCCCCCCAAACTGTACTTGCAAGTTTCCCCGCAAAAAGCTCTCCACGCCTACCCTACCATTGACACTCGGGCAATCTACTATTATCCAGTAAGGTGGTTCCCCCCTCTCTCAGGCAGGTAAAGACTGTAAGACGTACTTGGATCAAAGGCCCTAATCAATCTATATTGACTCGTATGATTTCGTTTACTTTAGAGAGCATAAAGATCAAGGAAAGAAGTACTTGACACAACTCCCTAGCCTTTAGATACTGCCTCTGAATGTATGGTCTTTAGGCACTCGAACGAAGGCCCGGTAGGACCCATTAGGGGGCTCACTATTCATATGGTGAGGGGCTCGACTAAAGGACTGGTAGGGCTCGTGGTGAGGGAAAGACTTGTTATTTCCAGTTAGAGCGGGAGGCAGATAATGCATAGAATAATATATGTCATTACGCTTTAGCATCGTATGGGATCGTAGCTTGAATCATCGATCTGTAATATCGTATACAAATATATATATCATTATATATGTAATTATGCATTTATTCCAGTTTGGCCATTTTACCTCTCCTCGACCTCGTAACCTCGGTTGAGTCCCTCGACCTCGTAACCTCAGTCGAGTCCCTCCGGACCTCACTTCTTTGGGGAAGGTGAGCGATAAATCCCTTCAGGCCTTATAGTCAAGAGTTCGGCAGGCTCACCCTACCGGGCCTTTAGTCGAGAGTTCGACAGGCTCACCCTTGGCGGCGGTTTTCACATCTTTCCCTAGAAAGATTGGCCATTTGACGTTGGCGGCGGTTATGTAATTATTGACCGATAAGAGAGATAATTACATATATAATATATTCTTTTAATCTCCCTCATTCATCTGGCGATGGCATAATTACATATATAATATATCCATTCACGCTCTATCGATTGAATAATGAATTCGATAGCATTTGGATGGGCATATTTCATATATTCACTGTGTCTGCTTCTTCCAGTAGTGTCAAAATGACGCGTAGAGAGAATAAGAGCGACAATGACGTAATTACGTATATAATATATGCATGATCTGTTAAAGCGTCTCTAATTGCGCGAATCGAATCGGATGGAAGGCATTGAGAGGAAAGGACACTTCCTATTGATTAATTAAGAACTTATTAGATTGAAATGGGGCGGAGTCATCACTTGGTAGTTGTCTTTACCTTTATATCCCTTTTAGACTAGAAGTTGGACAGTGGCCACCCTTCGTTGGATGGATCGTTGGAACTGCCCAAATTAGGAACATACAACCTTATTATATTATATCGGGGGCCACTTAGGTCCATTCTTATGAACCTTTAGATACCTACTTTTTCTTTACTTAATGTGCATCATGCTATCAACCTGGGCGGGATAGGATATAAAAAAAATGGACTGGTCTTAGAACCGGGGCTTGCCTTTTTCTCACTTGCTGGCTAGACCTGATAGCCCGAGGATAGATAGAGAACAACCTATGTTGTTAGAGTTAGTTGACTAGCTCATGGTGTTTCTAGAGTGAAGGTGAATAGCTAGTGGGTGGGACCATGGCGGCTATGTGCAATCCCGGGGCAAGGGGGGGCTGGGTGGACGGATGCTTAGAGGGATGCAGAGAAATAATTTAGTCATCGATGATTATATATTTTTATATACCTTATATCATTGCCAGTCAGAGCCAGAAGGTCATTCCAGGTTCGAGGTTTTGTGTCCACCTGTAGTTTCAATTCGGTGGTCCCTCCCCGTATGGGCCCCTTAGGCACATGCGTTCCTGTGGTTAAGGGCATCATTCATTTCATCGTTTCTCGTAGTCCACAATCAAATCAATCCCAAAATGAAATCAATAAGCGTAAAAGGATTGTCTTCTGGTGTCCCATGTTCATGGTTCATTCCCCAGGTCCCCAGTCGATGAAGGCAGTTAGTCAGGGAGAAAGGTCGAAGCGGTAAGCCCCGTTCATTCTTAGTGGATTGTGGCCACAAGGGCTAGGATATCTATATAAAATCGATAAGGTCTATATGGAAGCAGAAATCAAGCATTTCAAAATTGAGAATCAATCATGGTGTGGATAGATTTCCTCCTTCAGTTTCCTACCTGGCTTGCCTGATTAGTAGGGGGCACTTACATAAGGTGAAGCATGCCTTCATGTTGTGCTGGCAGTGTTGATGGTCAGGCTTTCGGTGGCAAGCAATGTGTCACGATGGGGTCAATGCTTGGGAGGGGAAACTGTGGACTTTATATGAACTGTGCCATGTTTCAAACTGCGGGTGCCCCGTCCCGCCCGGGATAGGGTGGGGTTTAACTAATAAGTGGATAACCCATAACACGACCACCTACACAGGCCGGACCTTCCACCCCATGAAAAAATATAGATGGCCAGATCAAACCATGCAAGAAATCTCGTCCTGCACCCCTTTCCCCTCCACCCAACAAGTAAGTCATTTTGGGCTCTACCCCTTCATAGAGCTAAAGCTCCTACCTGGTCAATTCGCTAGTGAAAAGGTGGCATATTAAGACTAGCACCTTACCTAAACTAGCACTTCACCTCACTATTTTATGTTATTTCATTAGCCAATGCGGTATCGGTGCCCGGCCTCCGGAGGACACAGCGATCTGGGGGTCCTAAAATGTTGGGTCCTTAAATGTTTAACTCAGAAACACACACGGTTATAGTAGTGCTTACTCGGGCCCGGCCCCCATAGGACACTGTTAGATTTGGCTCGACCATAACGCCTCGGCTACTTTCAATTCTGACTCACCAAAATATGGCACTTTGATATTAATATCACGTTCTTATTTTGGGGGATCATATGGGGAATTACACTATCGCCTATACTTATCCAACTTGCTTACTCACCACAGATTCTCCAATGGCCTACCTTGGGCGGGCTCACCCCTCACCCTTGCCTAACTTTTCTATATAGGGTGAGCCCTCCTCACATGGCAGATCCCTCTCATTTATATTAACCAATGCCATCTTCACCTCCCCAGTGAACCGAGGATTTCGCTTCAACTAGGATTCTACTTAGTGGAGGAGTAATTGGTTCCATCTAGTGAAGAATAGTCATGGTTTTCACTTGGTGAAGAGGCGTAACTGTATCTACCTAGTGAAGAGGTGTAACTGTATCCACCTAAACTGGTTAAGAGAAGTAACTGTTTCCACGAGGGAATAGGAGTTGTTAGGCGAGCCAATAAAATACCCAATACAAAGGAATAGGAGCCTTTTTCCAAGAAAGAAGCCTTTAAACAAGAATAGAAACCTTCATCCTGTAACTAAGGGCCCTTTTATTGAGCCTGTCACTGCCAGATGCCTTTAACCCTTCAACCCTATGCCCACCAGTTACCTGCTCGTTTATCTATCTCTTGCTGAAAAACTTACTCCAAATATAATACCTAGGGATTCGAAATCCTCAAGTCCAAAGTAACACCTGCTTCTTTCTTGCTGCCTGCTTGAGCCTATAGATACCAGTCCGCCCGGCGGCACCCGCCCAGTCCGCGGCACCCGAAAAAGTAAATGTACCCACCAATCCCACCCAAGCCCACGTCCACCAAGGCCACTATGAACGAATTGATTCGATTGATTCAATTGCATGGAAACCCTAGTTTTAGGTGAGGTGGAACAAAGGATGGACAATTAACAGCCCACCGCCACCTGACTAGTACACTCACCCAGGATGGACCAGTACGCATTACCCCATTCTCCCATTTTCACATTACCGCATTCCCTTCAATCCCCATTCTCGGAGTCCCCATTCATTCCCCAATCCGCATTACCCAGGTCGCTTTATCACATTCCCATTCAGTTAGAATCCTCCTCACTCTCCTCAAGCCCCATTACGTCAACCAACGCCCAGTACACGTCAGGATGACCAGTATGCATTACCCCATTAACCTTTCATTCATCCCCTTTCACTTACCGATACGGAACAAAGAAGGCAGTAGCTTAAAATGAATGTGTGGATGGTGAACGCACAAACGAACGAAAGAAACCCCTTCCTTTACACACGAGAGATGTTGGTTGGACTGTCGTAACCTCTTCACCTATGCTAATACCAATGAATGCTATAGGTGGATGAAAGAATAGTGCCATTTTGCGGAGACATCCTAACCATACGGATGATCCACTAGCCCAGTAGAAAGCTAAGCTCGCTTGGGAGAAAAAAGAAGTTAGCACCGTGTAGGGTAATGGCGAATACCTTCACGGCATAGATAGAGGAAATAAGCACTTAGCAATAGTAGCGCTAGCATCCTGGTTGGCCGACTCTGCCCGCACTTGGACGACTATAATGGCCCCGCCACTAGAACTTACTTTGCTTAAGCTTCATCCACACCTACTGAGAGTTTTCGACTGATCCTAGCGATACTACCTTTATTCTCCTACACCGCTAAGCTATGAGCAAGAGTTAGGAAGTGTATCTCGGAAAATCCATTACTACATTGCAGAACATTGTCCACCGGGAGGAATAGATAGAACAGATTGAATGTTTGATTCTAAGCTGCCAACTGACAGATCAAGGGGGGGGGGAAGTAGCTCATATAATTAGTCGCTAGTCAGTTTGAATGCGTCATCAGCTGGCCACCATAGAGGTGGGAATAAGCAATGCACTTTCGACTAAGTAGTTTCGTTACCCACTTGCGATCAACTTGACCTCTATGTTGGAGACAGGTCACGACTCAACCAATTTGCTCGCTCATATAAGAATCTGGGGAGGACAAATTGCTCGCCTCTCAGTACTCATTTATGCATCCATGCCGTCAGCAAGCTCATTTCCTACGCTCAACCCACGCTAGTTATCCCACTGTTGAATCATCATTCCCGTCTACGGGCGGGACTTGAGCACTACGTTCGAATGCTGAGGAGAAAGTAATCCACTTCAAATGTCGAGTGAATGGTGGCTAGGGGTGTCGAACAAATGGTGGATTGAGATCCATATCCATACCCAGACCGAAAGCTAGCTAGCGCTTTATATAGCAGCATCAGTAACAAAGGTTGAAGTTGACCGAGTTCAAGCACCCGTTGACCTAGAACCACCACCGGGTAAAGACCCACAGCCCCCAGCGGATCCGTACGCAAAGATAGGAGCATCATAGCTAGTTCCAGTCCAACATTAGAAGCCTATAAGGTTATGAGTATCTTGACCAGTCATGGAGTACGTTGAGGTGACTCGTGCCTTGATAAGTCCTCGGGTAGGGGGACTGGTTTACTATATCCATGGCCTTGCTTTGGTCGCTTACTCGATGAGATGATCAATCTATGAACTGCCTTGCCCCAGTCACAATGAGGAGGAGTACACTAGCCCAATCCTTTCCCCAACTGTCTGGAAAGATATCTAACTGTAAGGAAAGATACTCAACTGTAAAAGAAAGGAAATACTGATCACTGGCGCTTGAAAAGAAAGGTTCTCCCCGGTGCTTGTGGGTACAGTTTACTCGCTGATGCTCGACCAATCAACATATCTAGGCAAGGAAGGAGAAAGCCCTAACGGGAAGAATTCATAGTACGTTTAAATGCCCTGTCGTTTTTCACCCTCACGTATTCATAGTCCTTTCAGTTCAATCAATCAATCTAGCCAAATCACGTCGCTGTCACTCGTGGGTATAGGAAAGACCTTATCGCTGCTGCTCAATGGTGAGGTGCGGCTTCGCCTTCCTCACAGTCGTCCAAGAAAGAAATATAACTGCATGATCGGCTTCGCCTTACCCGCATGATTAGACCAATCAATAACTCCATCCAAGCCAATCACTGCCGCTCGAAAATACAGGAAAGGGAATATGACACGGAGAGAACGGACCAAATTGAGTAGTTTCTGACTGATATTTCAGAGGTTCAGAATTGGAATTACTCCTTGATAGGTCCAAAGTAGTCGAAATGGAGGAAATCACTCACTTCTTGAGTTTACTTGTTACCATGGGCCCGGGAAGCCAGTGACTAGTGTTATTGGGTCAATATTGTCACTCTGGTCATGCAGACCACATCCCGTTAGCCAGGAACAATTCCCTTCTTGATGAGGTAAGTCTTAGAATGGCTCCTTGACCGATAAGAGAAGTCTTTGAATGAGACTTATTGATCGATGAAGCAAGTCATGTATATATATTACGACTCTTGATCTGATGAGGACGTATACTTCCTGTTTCGTCGAGCCCTACTTTGGTCTGGTTGCCAGTACATCCATAATGAAATTAGAGATGAAAGGGCCACTCCCGCCCCCTTTACGTTGCGATTCCAGAACTATCACTGGGTTCCTTATCTACGTTTATGTTACGCATACATCGTTCTATGTAGGGGCCCCTTTTCTTATTCTAGATAGTAGGGTAGGGAGAGTTAATTAGGTTCAAGTGTTTGGGATGGGATCGGAGCTTCGGCCCCCCCTTTGTTCATCGGCTCCGCCCTTTATTCTGTATAGATATTTTTCTCTTTCATTTTTGTCTTAGCATTGCAATCATCAAGAGAATCTTGCTCCTCTGGTAGAGCAGTTATGCTATCTGTTCATTCCTGCTTTCCCCTTTGATGCCATGAATACCTTTCTATTGCGAGCCAGACCCCTAAATTGATTTGGACCCTACCATAATTAGATAGTGTTATGGGCGGATAGAGAGATGCGCTTGCGAGAACCACTTGATTTTGGAAGGCATGAATTGGGAACCGAAGCTATCGATTCACTGTTCATCTGTCTATGGTTGCAGCATGTTTCCTGGAGTTCTGTGGAGTGAGTGAAGAGGCTTACCGTCGACCTAATAACGTATATTTATTGAACCGCTAGCTACTTATACTTTTGAATCACGGGGCGGCGAATACTGTATCAAGTGAAGTGCTAGATGCTAAGGCTAACCACAACTGACTTGCTTGCCACGGATTGAAGTTGGGATTATACCACGTAATCAACATGAATAGTGAATCGGAAAACTACGAGTGTCAAGAGCTCGGTAAACCATTAGCGACCGACATTCAAGAAAACCTTGATGATACACCCCTCTAGCTTTAAACCTTCAATTCGGCTTTTTGAGGCCGAAGAAGTGGAGCAACAAACACTATCGGAGATAGATATAATGGGAACCACTAGGTTACTAAGGAAGAATGCAAAAAAGCAACATTTGTTCATAGCTGGATCTTCAAGCCCATCTAACTACGGAGATAGATCCTGCCACTTTGGGGATAGCTTTTTGGGCTCACTATGACTCGAAGAATCACGATCATGAGCAATAACCTCATATTTATTTATTTATGGCCTCTTTCTTGGCTTGGGGTGTGTGTTATACTTCAGGTCAAACGCATAGATAGAAGCACACCGTGATAAAACAGGTATGCTATGATAGAATAAGCTTAAACAAATGCGAGGCCCGGCGAGATAAAAAATACAGAGCTGTTGGTTTCAAGCGCCTTCTTCTTTGTTTTCGTTTTTTTTTTGTTTTTTTCATGCTAAACACCCCACGGACCTTCAATCTCCTTAGTGAGTGGTCTCTCCCAAGTTTATTCGGTATTCCCCAGCGTACTTCCCTCTATAGTGAGGTGACCTACCCAAAAGATGGGGGAAACGGGAAGGAGAGACTTTCGGAGCTACTGAGAGAGCGGTATGATGAGAATGATTTCTCGAAACCAGGAAATGAGATTCTACTAAGTGAAACACATTGGCAGTAAAACCACTACTAAAGAAAGAAAGGCTCACCCTTGAATGATAAAGGATAGGCGAGATCCATCATCTCCAATGGGTCGTCAACCGCTGAAGCTGAATAAGGTCACTACTATGAGCGGCATTGTGAACCAAAGGACGATTGAAGAGCTTCCCTCAGTAGTTTAGCTTCGAATGGGCAATTGGAGGTAGGGATAACCACGATTTGGTGCCCAATGCAAGAACTTGGTGGAAGATACAAGTGATAACCCTGTACGAGAGAGAAAGAAGCCATGGAGGTAGCATTCAACAAACTGTGCCCGTACTTTAACAGCTTTTTTTGTGGGGACCCACTCTTGTAGCATCACCGTCACCACTCTCAATGGAATCAACGTATTGGAATCTCAATGACCGATACTTACTTGCTTGCCGCCATGAATTGCTACACTTTCCACCCCACCTTTGCAACCTTGGACCATCCATCATTTTCTTCGGCTGCCTTGCTCTTGCTTTCGACCAACGTAGAAATAAAGATGATAATATTGGCTTCAATGAGACTCTCGTATCGACCCTTCGGTGCCACCCAATCATGCTCGAATCTATCGTCAATATTCTATCATCACCAATAGAATAATCTATAGAGGGAAGAATATCACCAACACCAAGAGAAAGAAAGGCATTTGAAGATGTTTAAACCTATTGCTGCTATGAAGCTTCCTAGCTGCTTCTTGATTCTTTCCTACCTACCGGCTTTTGCACAGCGAAGCCTAGCCCACCTAGAAAGAACTTAGCCACCATTTTCTTTCACTGACTGGGATCACGGGAATTAATGGGAAATGGCTGGGACTCGCTAGTCTTGCTGCTAGGATTCTTTCTGGCTTGTGGGCATGCCCTTCCCTCCTATAGGTCCTGTGATGCCAACTGAAAAGTAAGTTTGGGCCAGGATAGCCCTTTACCACCCAAAAACATGTCAATATGATCCTTAAATAAGATGGGGCAAGAACCAAAACTTTAGAAACACACTTTGTTCTGTGGAATTTTGTAGGCAACAATAGTGTTGGGTAAGGGAACAATAGTTGGTGCAATATTCTGAGGAGAGGATACATGCCATGGAGTGGAATCGACATCTAGGAGAATTCTTACATTCACTTCACAACGGATATTTAACAACATCTGGATACTTATTGACAACCCCAATGGGAAACTTCTTTTACCTATTTCCTCTGGTACTTAATGGCTATGGCTACCAACTACTACTACTTACTTAGGTGGCCAGCTACTACTTTAATAAATCCATCCAGTAGAATCGATCCAGTAGAGTAGTTTTTGAATGGATAGGCAACCGGGATGGATAGATGGATAGGCGAGATAAGCGAGATAGGGAAGACAGACAGCTTGCTAGCTAGCTGGGATTGTTGGGGTGAATGTGGGGATGGTTGGCTAGGGTTACCCAGGACCTGAAAATCACTTCCATGAATTACTCTCTCTTTCCGTTTCTTTCTCCATCTCCAATTCCATCTTCATTCCTGTTTTCTCTATCTGTATCCCCGCTTCGTCTCTCCATTCCATCCCTCCTTCTGCTTCCTTCTCTAGCTTTGGCGTTTCACCTTGTTCCTTATTCTTGGGCCTCTAGTTCCCTTCCTGCATCCTATTTCTTCTCCCGCTACCCTCTGTTGTTTTATCACCTCTTAGTTCCCTGTCCCCACTATCCCCCCCCCCTCCTTCTCCATCCTTCACCATTCTCATTGAACTAACTCAAGTGGGGTTACTCCCCTCCCTTAAGTGGCTCATGATAAATTATACACCTGCCATCCAGACAGGCTCGTTAGGCTAGGCTAGGGAGTACAGGGAGGGGTCTCATATTCACCTCATATGGTCTCCGATCTTACCCTACCTAATTTGTTTTTTTGCGTTAGAATTAGCAACTACAACTACTAGGTTTCCGAGTTTTATCTCTTACTTATGAGTACACTTACTCTTACTAACTTAATATTTATTACTTGATAAACCTACTGGTAACCTACGCTTTGTACCTACCGGTACCCTACTCAAATTATTTTACTTTATTATAATAAGGCGTTGAAGTCCGGTACTCTAGTGAATATGTGTATTGCTTGAGGCGCATATATAATGCATAAAGGTAAGATTCGTAACTAATTCATATTTCTTTGGCTGTAGGTTAAAGCACAACGTGAAGGTCTGGCACCACATCATATTCCTAATCTGTCTGTAGGTTCGATCGCGTATATAATCAATCAAGTCAAGTAAGGCCCGATACTAATCATTCTTCATCTGCATCTAGGGTGAGCTTGCCGAACTCTCGACTAAAGGAGAGGGCACTCCAATAAAGGCATAAAGTAAGGCCTGGTACAACGATTCATCTCTCTCTGGCTTCTTGCACATATCAAATGAAAAAGTAAGGTCTAGCACTAATCAATCCTCATCTGCCTGCCGATATCTGTTTTCGCATATATAATCCATTCCTACACTTGGTGGACTAGAGCACAGCACTACATCTGATCGAACTTTGTTTGGTTGGCTTCTCTTTCCCTAACCTAGTGAGCTATAGGACTGGGCACTGCACTATAAATACCTTTGTCAAGTCACCAACCTTCTTTATATCGTGGGAAAATTCCATATCGCAGAAAGGAAGGCAGGGCGAAGGCAATTCCTGCCTGAGCAACTTTCTATGTAACAGGCGGTAACGAGAAGGCAACTCGTGAGCTCCATATCGCTGGCAGGCTCGAAAGAAGACAGGAAAGTCGTTTCTTTCTTTCCTTCACCACATATAGAAATTTAATTTGATGAGCTACAACACGACCGATAGGGAATTCGTGATCTCTCGTGGCACAACCAACTCTAAGGCGAGTCGTTCGTTCGCTACCTACAGCGGGCAGTAACGAGAAGTAAAGTGCATAGGTAGGTAGTAACAAGAATGAAAGTCCATCTATAGGCAATAATGAGAAAGAAAGTCCTGAGATCCCTACATATAGCAGGGCAGATAGTAATGTTTCTCTCCAAGTTCCCAGGGTTGTCATGTGGAGGTAGGTTCAGTAGGAAGTGTTTTGGCGAAGTCTCTAGCGCCAAATCGTTCTCCTAATTCATCGCAAGCCAGCGATCTAGTCGTTCGATCCGATCCACCAGGGTTCATGGTACACGCCATCCCTCCCTCCCTCGCATCTTAGCTTCAGTACGACCAACCAGGGTATTCTCTTGTTTCCCTCACAGGACCAGTTAGTGGTGTTGTGGATCGGAGAAATAAATTCTATGGCCATTTTAGCACGCTGGAGCGCCACTTTCCCCCTTCTAAAGGGGTTTATAGAGTACTTTCTATTGATCGCCCCACCTCAAACAACTATGTGTGCCACCACCACAAATCAATCAAATCCAATTGCTATTTCCATCACCGTTTCTATTGAATCACCAACGCGCAAGTAACCATCGACCTCGACATGCATCGTGTAACATGCCTCTTCATGTAGATCAACGTATAACCCCCCATAGATTAAGCCCATTGAATTAGCGGAGTATCCAGTGAATTAGAGCAATGTTATTATAGTGGTGGAATAGAGCCAGTGGGAGGAAAAGAGCCATCAGATTAGATCCAGTGTATTAGCACCCAGTGGGGTAGCTTAGCGTTATTGGATCAGTGTATTGGATCTGGGTAGCCTATGTAAGCTATGGGATTAGCGGAGTCAAGTGGAGTGGCCAAGTAGTATTCAAGCCCACCCAGTCTGGCATCGCAACCTGTAATCCAGTAGATAATAAAGACCTGGCATGAACACCTGGCTCTAGTACCGGCATCCTGCCATCTAGTGCCCAACACCTGGATCGACTGCATGGACTAATCCTGTTATCGGAAGTGCATCGACTGCCTCAACTAGCGGGAGCACCCCCTCCCTCCATCCTGTGAATGAGGTTCTTTCTCTCTGCAGGTACCACTGGGACTGGTAACATGGGACGGTTCACATCCCTAAGTATTGTTAGCGTAAGTTATCAATCGATATCCGGGCAGCAATAGATTTACGTACAGATATAAATTGATAGAGGGCAGGTATCAATCGATAGGAAGGGCAGGTTGCAAGAGATTATCTCCAATTCAGGTGGGCAAGAAGGTCAAAGAAGGAAGGAGGCGCATTTCAATTAATAAACAAACCTTAAGTTCATACGTATTTAATATACTCTTCATACGGTTCTTATGGTTCAATGCCCTCCTCTAAAGTACCACTCTTTTTTCTATTGTTCCGGGGCCGAGCGTTCGTTGCCCGGCCGGATATGATTCATTCTTACCAACTGCTACTAAGGAACCACATGGCGTACACGTATGTATGAACTAATTGTGAGATACTCCATGAACTACTTACTTACCTTTCAACATTGCATTGCACGGGCGTTCAACAGAGAAAGAGCAAGCAAGAGCATTCATTTAAGGACCCACGTTCGACAGAAGCATTCACAGGCTAACACTCACCTTGTTGAAAGGACAGATTCTTAGGAGGTAGGCAAGGCAAAGGCAGGCACTCTACCTTATTCCCTTTACTTAAGTGCAACCAACCTACTCTACCACTAACCTTTCTCTTTCCTTTAGTGGCTTCACCAAACTACTTAGTGACTGGACTTAGGTCTGTGCTTAGATTTGTTGTATTATATACCTATGCCTATTTCTTTCATTTATTTTGTACAGGTGGGAATTTTATACAGCATTGCACCAGCGTTCGAAAACACTAATCTTACTTGGTACGACACTTAGACCTTTGCTATTCACTTTCTATTTTACACTATTAAAGGAAGGAACAACCACTCGTTGGATCCTGTTAGCATAGGGTTTTTCATTTTCCATGTGGTTTTTCTTGGGTACCTTATCCCTATTTATGGATGTGGGTGGATGCGTGCATGGAATGGCTCCTGCTAGGATTATTGAGGAACAAACCCTTTCGAGAGGAAGGAGACCAGCCCTACCTCGAACAGGTGTTTTAACCCTCGATCTCTTAGCGCACTATTTAGAGTGGCTCGTACCTTGCCCCTCTCATAAGATTGGCCCTAAATCAAATCCAATCAATCACTCTCTTTTCTGTTTGGCATAATCAAAATGGTAGGCAGAAGACTTAACGGCAGAATGTTAATCATCCAGCTCCTTCCTCAACCTCACTCAATTGGACTCAGCTCCTCTGCTCCCTCCATCCGTCCGTCTAAAGGACCACCCCTCTCCCTTAACTGGCCATCAATCAAATAAATCCCAACAGTATTGGAACTAATAATTCATCCTCATTTCCCAGTTGAATCCTCCCGGCCTGTGGGCAGCAGACTCCCGATGGGCAACTAACGGCATAAGACTAATCATCCAACTCAACCTCCTTAATTGGACTATACTAAGCTCCTTAACATCGATTGTACTATGCTGCTCCTCGAAAGGTGAATAAACATAAGTTAAGTATATATCGTAGGTTCATCTTATCTGGCTCTTGGTTAGCTTTCCCCCTGTGTTAGGTGAGGCTTTCTATACTTGGTTGGCAAAAGAGAGGCTAAAGGTTATAGGTTACAGGAAGGTTGAAGGTTAAAGGTTACAGGCTAAGGCTCTTGGGTTAAGGCCAATGGATAATAATACTTATCACTTCTCTCGCTAGCTCGGGTCATATGCCCTAGCCCAGCTGCTACCTCGTCTACTACCTCTATGGCTGGGCCGGTCATACGTACCTCGTTCGTTGTTGGGCTGGGACTCTGTCCACCGCACCTCATGCTGCTATTAGGTTCTCGATAGCTGCGGTGATATGCCCTAGCGCTCTTACTTATATAATATATAATAGGAAATACTATAGGGAATTCACCATAAAGGGGCTTAATTGGGAAAATGATGCCTATGATTATGAGCGTGCTTGTTGCGCTTGTTGCTCACTTGTGAGCCTATGTCCCCCGAGATAAAGTGTCGAAGGCCATCTATGGTGGCCCATCTATGGATCAACCAGATATTTATCAAATATTTATGAAAATATGTCATTGGTATCGATCGTATCAATACGTGACCCAATAGCTCGATCCGAAGTGAGCGGTGGGATCAGAAGGAATTGATGAAGGTTAGTGGAAAAGTTTTTATCTGGGAGCAGATAAGGTATCTGAATCTGGTATCATCGAGTGGAACAAGGATAGAACTTCTGTCACAAAAAAATGGAAGGAGTTATACAAAAATTAGATCAATGACAGCGATCCAAAAACTTGAAAAAGAAAAAAAAAGATACTTTTTATCGAAAACTTACAGCAGCTTGCCAAACAAAGGCTAAGAGAAAAGAGAGAACATGAATAATTGGCATTAAATCAACAATTGGATCAAAAATTTCATAAGCCTCGGGTAATTTTCCAAAAAAGGGATTATTTGAATGAATAAAGGCATCATCTAGACAAATATTTAACATAATTGGCATTTTTCTTCTCTAATAAAAATTAGGGGGGGTAAAGCCAGAAAAGTCTTTGATTGATCGAATCGATCGAAGCTCTTCGGCAAGTTTGACCTGACTTGGGGTTGGAAGGGATGATTCTTTCATACATATAATATTTTACCCAATCTAATATAAAATGATCAATGAATGAATATTCTTGTCCCTTTTTTTGTTTTTCCTATTATGTCCAATTCTATCAATAACCTATTTTGTTGAAATATCCACAAATTTTTTTTTCCCAATTGGGATTTGATCTAATTAATCTTGGATCCTAATGGGTTGACAAAAAATTTGATATAAGTATTCATTAGCATATGAATAGGGAAATAGGATGGGAATGGGGCGTGGCCAAGTGGTAAGGTAGCAGGTTTTGATCTTGTTATTCGGAGGTTCGAATCCTTCCGTCCCATACTTATTTCATTGGTTCCTATTTTCCCTTCCCTCGCTCTTCCCTTTCTTCTTTCGTAAATGGTAAATCCAATGGAATTTTTGTTTTTTCTTTTTCTCATAATTTCACCATACTTAACTTATCAGAAGAGAATGTTATTACAGTAGGGAAGAGATAAAGGGATATCTCTGTGGTGCAATATGGGAATACGGATCAATTTGAGATAAGGTTCAATTTATGAAATTAGCCCATTGGATGTATGCTGGTCCTGCTCATATTGGAACTCTACGAGTAGCTAGTTCATTCAAAAATGTCCATGCCATTATGCATGCTCCTCTAGGAGATGATTATTTTAATGTAATGCATTCTATGTTAGAACGGGAAAGAAATTTTACTCCTGCAACTGCTAGTATAGTAGATCGTCACGTACTAGCACGTGGATCTCGAAAAAGAGTTGTGGATAATATTCTTCGAAAAGATAAGGAGGAAAGTCCCGATCTTATCATATTAACACCTACGTGTACCTCTAGTATCTTGCAAGAGGATTTAAAAATCTTTGTGGATAGAGCATCCATAATCTCCGATTGCAACGTCATTTTTGCGGATGTGGATCATTATCAAGTGAATGAAATTCAGGCAGCGGATAGAACTTTGGAACAGGTAGTTCGATATTATTTTGATAAATACCATACATTGGATCAATTCGTAACAAATGCACCTTCTATAAATATAATTGGGATTCTTACTCTGGGTTTTCATAATCGACATGATTGTCGTGAGTTGAGACGTTTATTAAAAGATCTGGACATCAGAATTAATCAAATAATTCCTGAAGGAGGATCTGTAGAGGATCCAAAAAATTTACCAAAAGCTCAGTTCAATTTAATTCCTTATCGTGAAGTGGGCTTAATGACAGTGATGTATTTGAATAAGGAATTTGGAATGCCTTATGTATATACAACTCCTATGGGAGCTGTAGATATGGCCGAGTCCATCCGACAGATAAAGAAACCTCTTGATATCTTGGAAGCTCCTATTTTATTGAGAAAAAGGGTTGATTACGAATCCTATATCGATGGAAAAACTCGATTCGTTTCCCAAGCTGCTTGGTTCTCAAGATCTATCGATTGTCAGAACTTTACGGGGAAAGAAACAGTCGTTTTTGGTGATGCAACTCATGTTGCTTCAATTACTAAGATACTTGTTAGAGAGATGGGAATTCATGTGAGTTGTACAGGTGCTTATTGTAAACATGATGCAGAATGGTTCAAAGAGAAAATTAAAGATTTTTGTGATGAGATGATCATCACAGATTATCATGCTGAAGTAGGAGATATTATCGCTCGCGTGGAACCCTCTGCAATATTTGGTACTCAAATGGAACATCATATTGGTAAACTTCTTGAGATTCCCTGTGGAGTTATTTCCGCACTAGCTCATATCCAAAAAATTTCCTTGGGATATAGACCCTTCCTGGGTTACGAAGGTACTAAAAAAATAGCTGATCTAGTTTATAACTCATTCGCTCTGGGTATGGAGGATCATCTTCTAGATATTTTTTGTGGTCATGATATGAAGGAAATAATGACTAAATCATTATCCATGGATATTAGTCCAATTTGGTATCCTGAAAGTCGGCAAGAATTGGGTAAAATCCCCCGTTTTGTAAGAGACGAAGTAAAGATAAATACAGAAAAATTTGCACGACGAAAGGGCCTTTTGAACGTTACTGTCGAGGTAATGCATGTAGCTAAATAAGCATTAAGTTAAGTACCTAATCGATATCAATTAATTGATTACATTGAGTGTGTTCTATACAAAAAGAGTGGATCCAATTCGATACCTATTCCTATCATATCAATTGAGTTAATGACTATTCATAATCACGTCTCGATCATGATTCGAGATCAGGGAGGGATCTTCAAAACATCGTCTGAAATGATGTGGTAATTTACATAATTGGTTTCGTGAATATGGATTATGACATCATTTCATATTCAGATCAAGTTCCCTTGGCTCAAAATTATTCATATTTTCTTATATATGCTCCAAGTCAATCTTGTTTCCATGTGATTCCATACAAAGATGACGAATATTTGAATCATTCTATTGTTAAAGCCTAGGATTTTCTATCGATGTGTCTAACATCTCGTCCCAATACAACGACAATCCAACAATTCATTTATCTCTTATTCTGGATTGACAATAGTGTATTGTGTCGATATAATTCATCCATTCACAATAGAAATAGATATCTTAGGTTCATCATTTATCAGTGATTCTATCCAATCATGATAATTCTGTTGATGGATCATTTATTCATAACCTAGATTACTTTATTTTGGAATGGTGGATCAAAAATATACATATCCATATATGAACTGACGAGTAAATTATTTGGTCATTCACATAGGTTTTTGATCCCTCCCATTCGTCAATTAGATTGGTAGGATTCTATTTACCGGTTCATATTGAGTAACCTTGCATTCCACTTCGATCGTATATATACTCAATATCTATTCACAATATGGGTTTATAACTCAAAGGTAGAGTACTCGGCTTTTAAGTGCGACTAAGATCTTTTACACATTTGAATGAAGTAGAAAACTCGTCGATACCATCGGTAAAGTTCGGAAGACTACGACTGATTCTAATGAACGGAAAAAAAAAGCATGTCGTTCCAACATATGATCTTTATGATACCTGATATTATTGCCTTACTACAAGGGCCTTCGGCACTAAACCATTCTTACTAGATAGCCTTACTACAAGGTAACCATTCTTACTAGAGAGCCTTACTAGAGAGCCTTACTACAAGGACCAAAAACACTGACACTAGACTAGAAAGGGCCTTCGGCACTAAAAGAGATACGGTAAGGCTTAATAAGAGATATAAGATCTTCTTAAGAGCCATTAACTCTCTAAGGGCATTCAGCTCTTACAGAGTTTTTTTTTTTTTGAGTAATGTGTAATACGGATAGCTACCATGGATATGGGAGCTATCTAGCTAAGGGTCTCCCTTCTGTAGTGCCTTCGGCCCTAGCAAAAGCCTTAATGGTGTAGTTTCACTCTGGCCTTCGGCACTTTATGAGAGATGGCTTTACTAAGGTCAGGCTTTAAGGTAAGACTTGCTTAAGGTAAGGCTTATGAAAGTAAGGCTTTAAGAGGTCAGGCTTTAAGGTAAGGCTTTAAGTAAGGCTTTAAGAGTTAAGGCTTGCTTTAAGACCATTCTTACTAGATAGCCTTACTACAAGGTAACCATTCTTACTGCCTTACTCTCTTACTGCCTTACTACAAGGGCCTTTGGAAACCGTTAACTCTCTAAGGGCCTTCGGCACTGATAAGGCTTGCTTGGGTAAGGCTTTAAAGTAAGGCTTATGAAAGTAAGGCTTCTTAAGGTAAGGATTTAAATCGACCAAGGAGTTATTTTTATCTACACCAAGCATTCTTCTATTCTTATGACTAGATCCAATCTACTGGACCCTGCGGAAAATGAATTGATAGAATTAAATTTCACATTATTCCTTTAGGAAATAATGAGGAGATCCTATCGATTCCTATTTCCTAAGGACCTTCAGCAAAAGTATGAAAAGGCTCGAATGGTATGATCCCTCCGTCACCCTATCGAGAATGAAAAGGGTGATCCCGTAGTTCTTGGTCTGTGAAGATGCATTGTTAGGTGCTCTATTTTCCACATCTAGGCTAAACTTCAACCTGTGCCCGAGAGATAGCCATCCATACACTGATAAGGGATGTATGGATTCTCGAGAAGAGAGGATCCGTGGTGGATAACCACTGGCCCCCCCGAACCGCCTAGGTCCATAAATGAATAGAAAGTTGGATCTGCATTCGATCTCACCTGAATCACTCCATCTATCCTCCTGAGGATAAGTTCAGTTCCAAACCCCGATTTGAACAAACAGGAGGAGTACGCCATGCTAATGTGCCTTGGATGATCCACATCTCCGGGTCAGGCGCTGATGAGCACATTGAACTATCCATGTGACTGAGAGCCTTCACAGCCCAGGCACAACGACGCGATTATCAGGGGCGCGCTCTACCGATGAGCTAATAGCCCATCGTGCAAGCCTGCCATACTGCAAAGAGATGGTAGCATTCGACCGTGAGTGAGCTGCTTCATTTATCTATCTCTCCAAGCGGGGTCGAGATAGGATAGGTCTGGTCTCCCTACCGGGAGAGCACTAATGGTGGACTTCTCACTCTCTCTCTCCTAGGCCAGGTCGAGAGAGGATAGGTCTGGTCTCTCTACTGGTCGACAACTCAAAAAAGAACCAACCTAACTACTTAAAAAAAACCACCTTCTCTACCAGACTTGACTTACTACCTTCACCCAACGAAGTGCTACCTGCGCTTACCCATCCTTGCCTCCTTGATTGAATGCTGAATGCATGTTCCAATGATGGAGGGTTTGGAGGTCCAAATAATCAAGTTAAGGTCACTAAAAGAATATACCAAGGGGAACCCTCGGATTTAATGATGGAGGGTTTGGAGGTCCAAATAATCAAGTTAATGTAACTAAAAGAATATACCAAGGGTGGTTAAGAAGGGATGTTAAGGTCCTTGGGTTGAGGGTGGGGTGATGGGGAAACCAAAGGTTTAAGATCAACCAACCAAAGGTTGCACCGTTTAACCTGATCATAGATTTGCCATTTTCCCTCGGCGGAGGTTTTCGCATCTTTCGATGGCGGCCTTTTAGTTCTTCAAGTTGATGGCGGCTTTTGGGGCCCCTCCCCCTTCATCCCCTCTCGAGCTGCATTGCAGTGATTGGAGCCATCAAGCTCAAACTCAAATGCTGGGTCGGAGATAAAAGGATAGGGCCTGGCCTTTCCTCCGCTTGGGAAATTTAGTACAATTGAGCTGAACACCGCCCTACCACAGTGCTTACACCTATTGCCTATAGAAGTGATGTTTTTTCACCGCGTACGAGAACTTGTCTAGGGGAGGATTTCCCGCTTACCCATGGTAAAGCTTTCAGCAGTTCTTCCATACCAACTTGGCTACTCGGCACTGCTTGCTAGGCGTTATAACCGGTACACCATAGGTTGGCCCAACCCAGCCCTATCATACTAGGTAGGGTTGTGGAATGGTTGTTAGAGAAAGGGACCTATTATTGGACAGATGGATGATTGGTTAAACTAGCTAGATAGATTGGTTGGATCAGAAGCAAGCAACAGGACAGCCCGATTCGAGACGCTAACCCACTACACTATGTGGGTTAGGGATCTCTCCTCGGATACACTCGTACCATAAGCTACTTACTACACCTATACCATATTCTATTCACATGCTAGATACTACCATCATTCATCCAACAAGCTAACCTATTGAGGATTCCCCCCTAAAAACCCCCGGAGTGCAGTGGCACCAAGAGCAAGCCCAGGCAACTAGATCTGGAAGGGAAGTAGAGGTATGTAAAGAGGGGATTATTAGGGGGAGAGAAGAAACAAGAAGCCATAAGATACTTGAATACTATTATATATATATATATATGGTGAATCATCACTTTACCTATAAACAATAGGTCTTAAACCATGTATGCAGTATCTTGACCTTTGACTTCATTTAAACTAGGCTTCTTACGACGTACTTTTCTAAAAAAACCTACCATCCCTCAGACATCGATACAAATACACTATAGCTTAAGGAGAACCAATACACCATGTAGGTTTCTCTTATGCACTCTCCTACTTACTCCTTACTTAGCTAACTCCGAACACTAAGGAATATACTATGTATCCTATTATAAGCTCACTCCTTACTATATAATATAGAACTCTATTAGGAAGCTAAATAAGATATTATTCTATTGTGTATAAATAATATAGAACTCTATCAGGAAAGGATAAAGAAGCTACTCATTACTCACTATTATAAACTAATAACATAAGAAACAAATATATAATAAACTAAGGAACTAGAAGTGATGAATCATAAACTACCCCTAAAAAGAATAGGACTTCAACCATAGCTATAGTACAGAACCCTTGGAACCGACCTTAACGACAACTTGCCTTAGTACTCGAACCAATAAACCTAGCCTTACTAATACATCGATTTAGAAAAAACACTTACCAGAAGCCAAAGACTAGGCTTTGTATCTTCTGAATTATACCATTCTTATTCTTAGCCAATTCCTTGATATAACTTAGTATAGAAGGAAGATAGAACTGGAAGATACTTATTGTATCAATCCTGATGAACTTATTATACCATACTTATAATATCTTTAATAGACTATATTATTCTGTATTATCCTAGCTATTAGTAAAATGACTAAGACTTTTCTTATAATGAACTTAGGATCTATTCAACTATATACTGAGCTGATACTGAACTATAACTCTCCTATACTATAGGAACAATAGATAGCAAGGGGTGAGGTACGAACCTCCCCAACTCAACAACTACAGAAAGGAATGCTCAATCTTTCCTCATACAATTGAACAATCAACTCAGCTACTGTACCTTAACCCAAAGCTACAACAAGCCTTATCTTGGGGTTTACACTAATAAACTTACCCTTACTTCACTTTTACTTTCATTATACTTCTCTCTTAGCCATATTATACTTCACTCATTCTCTCTGATACTAGCTAAGGAACAATAATATAGGAATATATAGGAAATTCTGAACTAATACTCTAACTAACCTGAGCTCATACTCAACTCAACTCTTATCGCTACACTTAAGGCCATTCATTCACACCTACGAGAATGGACTACAACTAGCCTATACAAGAACCTAGGAACATCACCTATATGAGCGCATTTAAGATTACTTGCTCCTAGAACTCGAATACACATTATTTTTCGGGCTCCACTGTTATCCGCTATATTCAAATAAGTTTGAGACTGAATCATTTTTTCTCCAAAAGATTTGTTATCTCGGCAGATAACATGAACAAAAAAAAAGGAAGAGTTCTTAAGAACTAGTAATCTTCTTCCACCAGAAAGAAATCTTTGATTCTGTATGGGTTAAGTAGTAACAATTGGGTACGTATAGGAATTTTGTATGCAGCTATTCTAGCAGCTGCTCTAGCGACGGTTTCGGATACTCCACCCATTTCATAAAGTATTCGCGGGTGGAAAGACCTTTGGGAAATGCTTCCGGAGGCTGGCCTCCAATTTGAGGTGAACCAGGCTGCCCTTGATGTCACCCCGGATCTTCAAGGCGGCGTGCACGAAAAGGATGAGCCATATTTTCTGATCTAGTCATGAAAGATGGTGACCACCCTAGAGTTCCCACGTGGAAAGAAGTAAGTGTCTCCGAAAACCTGAATGAACCCTTCGCAGGCAACGCCAAAAAAATATTTTGTATTTAGGGGACCCAAAATGACGTGAAAGAAACACGCAAGTCTTTCAGGCTTTTGCATTTTGTAATTTGAACAAATCTCCTTTAGGGCTTGATCCCTCTACTCCGATACTTCTCCTTTTCCCTCGTTCCTTATCGGGGTGTTTTGTGCTCGTCACTAGCTTCTCATTTTGGTTTCGTAGTAATTACTACAAAGTAGTAGTTATAGCGTGGATATTATTTTGTTTCCCCATCTCACTTGAGATTAAAACGAATTATCTATGTGATTACGCCATCCATATCGCCGAGGTACCTATCTGTTCCTATCTCTATCTTGAGAAGGGCCTTGTGCCGAGCTATCAATTAGTAAGGCTCTCTAGTCAGATCCGGGGTGTATTCTCGCCGCAGGGAGTTTGTTGGTTGAAGTTCTTTGCCTTAACGCGCTTCACCGAAACTTAAACAGGGGGGAGTAAGAACCATACCTTTTCTCTCTATAAAATGGAATATTCTTGCCCCATATTATGGGCGAGAAAACACTGGTAGAAACCTACACTACCGGGCCTACCGGACCTATAGAGTGCGGACCTTTTCTCTCCATAAAATGGTCTAGATAGGGTCGTATTATGGGCGAGAAAACACCAGTGATGTTATATGGCTGAAGGCCCAAGTGGAACACCACCATAGATGGCCTTCGGCACTTTATGAGAGATTGATTTCTTTATGAGAGCTGGCCTTTAACTCTCTAAGGGCCTTCAGCACTAAAGATAGAAGGATATAAGCTTACTAGAGAGACTTACTACAAGGTAACCATTCTTACTGCCTTACTCTCTTACTCCCTTACTACACTACCCTTACTGCCTTACCTTTCCTCCTTGTCTTACTCTATTACTACCCTTACTATCCTAATACCTTTCTATTACTACCTTACTCTCTCTATATATTAATGCCTTACCTTTCTTTACTCTCTCTATTACTATCTCTCTCTTACTCCCTTACTACCCTTACTACCTTACTCTCTTACTCCCTTTATCTCTCTATTACTGCCTTACTACAAGGGCCTTTGACAGCCATTCACTCTCTTACTGCCTTTATCTCTCTATTACTGCCTTACTACAAGGTAACCATTCTTACTGCCTTACTCTTCTTACTACTACAAGGTAACCATTCTTACTGCCTTACTACAAGGGCCTTCGGCACTGAACCATTCTTACTAGATAGCCTTACTACAAGGTAACCATTCTTACTAGAGAGCCTTACTACAAGGGCCAAAGGCACTGACACTAGACTAGAAAGGGCCTTCGGCACTGAAAGAGATATGGTAACGCTTAATAAGAGATATAAGATCTTCTTAAGAGCCATTAACTCTCTAAGGGCCTTCGGCACTTTATTGGAGATTGCCTTCGGCTCTTAGAGAGTTATTTATTTTTTTGAGTAATGTGTAATATGGATAACTACCATGGATATGGGAGCTATCTAGCTAAGGGTCTCCCTTCTGTAGTGCCTTCGGCCCTAGCAAAAGCCTTAATGGTGTCGTTTCACTCTGGCCTTCGGCACTTTATGAGAGATGGCTTTATTAAGGTCAAGCTTTAAGGTAAGGCTTTAAGGTAAGGCTTTAAGTAAGGCTTATGAAAGTAAGGCTTTAAGAGGTCACGCTTTAAGGTAAGGCTTTAAGTAAGGCAACCATAATATCATATCTAAATATATGGTGTCATTCCACTCTGGCCTTTGGCACTAGATGGTACGTTCCACTCTGACCTTCGACACTCTAGAGTATATTGTATTTTGTAGATTTTATTTGTTGGACCCCGTAGGGGGTGTCGAATCCCCCCCGTTGGCTCCCCTCGAGGGGACCCCTGTGTCAGGTGGCCCCCCCGGCCTCTGAAAAGTGGCTATGTACCTATTGAATTCTTCCATATCCTCGAGGAGTACTTCCTAAGCCACGGTTTGTGGTATCGGGATAAGGCCCTCATCCAGTAGCCTTCAACAAAGCCGGTCCCAGCCGGTGATGCCCTTTACTTCAAGTGGGATGGGATCCAGTTCGGGGGGAGTCGCGGGTGGAAAGACCTTTGGGAAATGCTTCCGAAGGCTGGCCTCCAATTTGAGGTGAACCAGGCTACCTTTGGTTTCACCCCGGATATTCAAGGCGGCATGCACGAAAAATGATGAGCCGCATTTTCCGATCTGGTCATGAACGACAGTGACCACCCTAGAGTTCCCAAGTGGAAAGAAGTAAGTGTCTCCGAAAACCTGAATGAACCCTTTGCAGGTAACGCCAAAAAAATCTTTTGTATTTAGGGGACCCAAAATGACGTGAAAGAAACCCGCAAGTCTTTCAGGCTTTCGCATTTTGTAATCTGAACAAATCTCCTTTAGGGCTTGATCCCTCTACTCCCATACTTCTCCTTTTCCCCCGTTCCTTATCGGGGTGTTTTGTGATCATCACTAGCTTCTCATTTTGGTTTCATAGTAATTACTACAAAGTAGTAGTTATAGCGTGGATATTCTTTTGTTTCCCCGTCTCACTTGAGAGTAAAACACATTATCTATGTGATTACGCCATCCATATCACCGAGGTACATATCTATTCCTATCTCTATGTTGAGAAGGGCCTTGCACCGAGCTATCAATTAGTAAGGCTCTCTAGTCAGAGCCAGGGTGTATTCTCACCGCAGGGAGTTTGTTGGTTGAAGTTCTTTGCCTTAAGGCGCTTCGCCGAAACTTAAACAGGGGGGAGTGAGAATTGTACCTTTTCTCTCTATAAAACGGAATATTCTTGCCCCGTATTATGGGCGAGAAAACACCGGTAGAAACCTACACTACCGGGCCTACTGGACCTATAGAGTGCGGATATTTTCTCTCGATAAAACGGTCTAGAGAGGGCCGTATTATGGGCGAGAAAACACCAGTGATGTTATATGGCTGAAGGCCCAAGTGGAACGCCACCATAGATGGCCTTTGGCACTTTATGAGAGATTGATTTTTTTATGAGAGCTGCCCTTTAACTCTCTGAGCGCCTTCGGCACTAAAGATAGAAGGATATAAGCTTACTAGAGAGCCTTACTACAAGGTAACCATTCTTACTGCCTTACTCTCTTACTCCCTTACTACAATACCCTTACTGCCTTACTCTCTCTCTCTTACTGGCTTACTACAAGGTAACCATTCTTACTAGATAGCCTTACTACCCTTACTGCCTTACCTTTCCACCTTCTCTTACTCTATTACTACCCTTACTATCCTAATATCTTTCTATTACTGCCTTACTCTCTCTCTATATTACTGCCTTACCTTTCCTTACTCTCTCTATTACTATCTCTCTCTTACTCCCTTACTACCCTTACTGCCTTACTCTCTTACTCCCTTTATCTCTCTATTACTGCCTTACTACAAGGGCCTTCGGCAGCCATTCACTCTCTTACTGCCTTTATCTCTCTATTACTGCCTTACTCTTCTTACTACTACAAGGTAACCATTCTTACTGCCTTACTACAAGGGCCTTTGGCACTGAACCATTCTTACAAGATAGCCTTAGTACAAGGTAACCATTCTTACTAGGGAGCCTTACTAGAGAGCCTTACTACAAGGGCCAAAGGCACTGACACTAGACTAGAAAGGGCCTTCGGCACTGAAAGAGATATGGTAAGGCTTAATAAGAGATATAAGATATTCTTAAGAGCCATTAACTCTCTAAGGGCGTTTGGCACTTTATTAGAGATTCCCTTTGGCTCTTAGAGAGTTATTTATTTTTTGAGTGATGTGTAATACAGATAGCTACCATGGATATGGGAGCTATCTAGCTAAGGGTCTCCCTTCTGTAGTACCTTCGGCCCTAGCAAAAGCCTTAATGGTGTCGTTTCACTCTGGCCTTCGGCACTTTATGAGAGATGGCTTTATTAAGGTCAAGCTTTAAGGTAAGGCTTTAAGGTAAGGCTTTAAGTAAGGCTTATGAAAGTAAGGCTTTAAGAGGTCAGGCTTTAAGGTAAGGCTTTAAGTAAGGCTTTAAGAGTTAAGGCTTGCTTTAAGAGCATTCTTACTAGATAGCCTTACTACACGGTAACCATTCTTACTGCCTTACTACAAGGGCCTTCAGCGGCCATTAACTCTCTAAGGGCCTTCGACACTGATAAGGCTTGCTTGGGTAAGGCTTTAAGGTAAGGCTCAATAAAGTAAGGATTCTTAAGGTAAGGCTTTAAATGGTATCGTTCCACTCTGGCCTTCGGCACTTAAATATAGAGTTATTTCTTTCTTAGAGCTGGCCTTCGGCACTGCAAATATGGTATCGTTCCACTCTGGCCTTCGACACTTTCTTATCTTTTTGTTTTATTTTTGGGAATAATGTGAAATACGGATAGCTCCCATGGACATGGGAGCTATCTAGCTAAGGGTATTAGTGCCTTCGGCCCTTAACCATATATGGTGTCGTTCCACTCTGGCCTTCGGCACTAGATGGTATCGTTCCACTCTGGCCTTCGGCCACCATAATATCATATAATAATGAATCAAGCCAAAATATATGTGGTATATGGCCTTCGGCTCTTTACCATATATGGTAGCATTCCACTTAGGCCTTCGGCCCTTCTATAGTGCCTTCGGCCCTAGCAAAAGCCTTAATGGTGTCGTTTCACTCTGGCCTTCGGCACTTTCTGATAGAGTGCCTTTGGCAACCATAATCTCAAAATAGCTAGTCACCTAGGCCCAACGACAAACATATAGGTGACTAGATAAGACCATTCTTACTAGATAGCCTTACTACAAGGTAACCATTCTTACTGCCTTACTCTCTTACTGCCTTACTACAAGGGCCTTCGGCAGCCATTAACTCTCTAAGGGCCTTCGGCACTGATAAGGCTTGCTTGGGTAAGTCTTTAAGGTTAGGCAGACCATTCTCAATAGATAGCCTTACTACAAGGTAACCATTCTTACTACCTTACTCTCTTACTACCTTACTACAAGGGCCTTCGACAGTCATTAACTCTCTAAGGGCCTTCGGCACTGATAAGGCTTGCTTGGGTAAGGTTTTAAGGTAAGGCTTATGAAAGTAAGGCTTCTTAAGGTAAGGCTTTAAATGGTATCGTTCCACTCTAGCCTTCCGCACTTAAAGATAGAGTTATTTCTTTCTTAGAGCTAGCCTTCGGCACTCCAGATATGGTATCGTTCCACTCTAGCCTTCGACACTTTCTTATCTTTTTGTTTTATTTTTGGGAATAATGTGAAATACGGATAGCTCCCATGGATATGTGAGCTATCTAGCTAAGGGTATTAGTGCCTTCGGCCCTTAACCATATATGGTGTCGTTCCACTCTGGCCTTCGGCACTAGATGGTATCGTTCCACTCTGGCCTTCGGCCACCATAATCTCATATAATAATGAATCAAGCCAAAATATATGTGGTATATGGACTTCGGCTCTTTACCATAAATGGTAGCATTCCACTTAGGCCTTCGGCACCATACCATAGATGGTATATGGCCTTCGGCCCTTCTATAGTGCCTTAGGCCCTAGAAAAAGCCTTAATGGTGTCATTTCACTCTGGCCTTCAGCACTTTCTGATAGAGTGCCTTCGGCAACCATAATATCAAAATAGCTAGTCACCTAGGCCCAACGGCAAACATATAGGTGACTAGATAAGACCATTCTTACTATATAGCCTTACTACAAGGTAACCATTCTTACTGCCTTACTCTCTTACTGCCTTACTACAAGGGCCTTCGGCACTGATAAGGTTTGCTTGGGTAAGGCTTTAAGGTAAGGTAGACCATTCTTACTAGATAGCCTTACTACAAGGTAACCATTCTTACTGCCTTACTACGAGGACCTTCGGCAGCCATTAACTCTCTAAGGGCCTTCGGCACTGATAAGGCTTGCTTGGGTAAGGATTTAAGGTAAGGCTTATGAAAGTAAGGCTTCTTAAGGTAAGGCTTTAAATGGTATTGTCCCACTCTGGCCTTTGGCACTTAAAGATAGAGTTATTTATTTCTTAGAGATGGCCTTCGGCACTCCAGATATGGTATCGTTCCACTCTGGTCTTCGGCACTTTCTTATCTTTTTGTTTTATTTTTGGGAATAATGTGAAATACGGATAGCTCTCATGGATATGGGAGCTATCTATCTAAGGGTATTAGTGCCTTTGGCCCTTAACCATATATGGTGTCATTCCACTCTAGCCTTCGGCACTAGATGGTATCGTTCCACTCTGGCCTTCGGCCACCATAATCTCATATAATAATGAATGAAGCCAAAATATATGTGGTATATGGCCTTCGGCTCTTTACCCTATATGGTAGCGTTCCACTTAGGCCTTCGGCACCATACCATAGATGGTATATGGCCTTCGGCCCTAGCAAAATCCTTAATGGTGTCGTTTCACTCTGGCCTTCGGCACTTTCTGATAGAGTGCCTTCGGCAACCATAATATAAAAATAGCTAGTCACCTAGGCCCAACGACAAACATATAGGTGACTAGATAAGACCATTCTTACTAGATAGCCTTACTACAAGGTAACCATTCTTACTGCCTTACTCTCTTACTGCCTTACTACAAGGGCCTTCGGCAGCCATTAACTCTCTAAGGGCCTTCGGCACTGATAAGGCTTGCTTGGGTAAGGCTTTAAGGTAAGGTAGACCATTCCTACTAGATAGCCTTACTACAAGGTAACCATTCTTACTGCCTTACTACAAGGGCCTTCGGCAGCCATTAACTCTCTAAGGGCCTTCGGTACTGATAAGGCTTGCTTGGGTAAGGCTTTAAGGTAAGGCTTATGAAAGTAAGGCTTCTTAAGGTAAGGCTTTAAATGGTATCGTTCCACTCTGGCCTTCGGCACTCAAAGATAGAGTTATTTCTTTCTTAGAGCTGGCCTTTGGCACTCCAGATATGGTATCGTTCCACTCTGGCCTTCGGCACTTTCTTATCTTTTTGTTTTATTTTTGGGAATAATGTGAAATACAGATAGCTCCCATGGATATGGGAGCTATCTAGCTAAGGGTATTAGTGCCTTCGACCCTTAACCATATATGGTGTCATTCCAGTTTGGCCTTCGGCACTAGATGGTATCGTTCCACTCTGGCCTTCGGCCACCATAATCTCATATAATAATGAATCAAGCCAAAATATATGTGGTATATGGCCTTCGGCCCTTCTGTAGTGCCTTCAGCGCTAGCAAAAGCCTTAATGGTGTCGTTTCACTCTGGCCTTCGGCACTTTCTGATAGAGTGCCTTTGGCAACCATAATATCATATCTAAATATATGGTGTCGTTCCACTCTGGCCTTCAACACTAGATGGTATCGTTCTACTCTGGCCTTTGGCACTCTAGAGTATATTGTATTTTGTAGATTGTATTTGTCAGACCTCGTAGGGGGTGTCGAACCCACCCAGTTGGATCCCCTCGAGGGGGGGGGTGTTCGACCCGAGTGGAACGAATCCTCCTGAAAAGGGTTAAGGATAAGGAAAAGATGGAAAGGGATAAGGAAAAGATCAAATAAGAAAAGGGAAAAGGGGTAATGATAAGGGTAAGGGGTGGGGTTTAAGGGGAAGGGAAAGGGAAAAGGAAAGGGGAAAAGAGAAAAGAGAAATAAGAAAAGGAAAAGGGAAATGAAGAAAAGAAAAGGGAAAAGGGAAAAGGTTTTTTTTTTAATGCTAAAATCTCTTATCTGGTTTGCTTCTAACAGCTCTGATGACCTATATGGTGGCATCTTCGACTTGGGCCTTCGGCCATATACCATAAAGTTCCAAAGGCCATCTATGGTGGCGTTCCACTTGTGCCTTCGGCCATTGTTTTCTCGCCCATAATATGGGGAAAGAATATTTCGTTTTATGGAGAGAAAAGGTCCGAACTCACTCTATAGGTCCAGTAGGCCCGGTAGTGTAGTTCTCTAATAAAGAAATGATGGCGTCTTTGAATGACCAAGTGGAACACCACCATAGATGGCCTTCGGCACTTTATGGTATACGGCCGAAGGCCCAAGTCGAAGACACCACCATATAGGTCATCAGAGCTGTTAGAAGCAAACTAGATAAGAGCTTTTAGCATTAAAAAAAAAACCTTTTCCCTTTTCCCTTTCCTTTTTTTCCTTTCCCTTTTCCTTTTATTATTTCTCTTTTCTCTTTTCCCCTTTCCTTTTCCCTTTCCCTTCCCCTTAAACCCCATCCCTTACCCTTATCCTTACCCCTTTTCCCTTTTCTTATTTGATCTTTTCCTTATCCCTTTCCATATTTTCCTTATTCTTAACCCTTTTCAGGAGGATTCGTTCCACTCGAGTCGAACCCCCCCCCCCCCCCCTCGAGGGGAGCCAATGGCGGGGGATTTGACACCCCCTACGGGGTCCGACAAATACAAACTACAAAATACAATATACTCTAGAGTGCCGAAGGCTAGAGTGGAACGATACCATCTAGTGCCGAAGGCCAGAGTGGAACGACACCATATATTTAGATATGATATTATGGTTGCCGAAGGCACTCTATCAGAAAGTTCCAAAGGCCAGAGTGAAACGACACCATTAAGGCTTTTGCTAGGGTCGAAGGCACTACAGAAGGGTCGAAGGCCATGTACCATCTATGGGGGGGGGGGGGTTCGACACCCCCTACGGGGTCCGACAAATACAATCTACAAAATACAATATACTCTAGAGTGCCGAAGGCCAGAGTGGAACGACACCATATATTTAGATATGATATTATGGTTGCCGAAGTCACTCTATCAGAAAGTGCCAAAGGCTAGAGTGAAACGACACCATTAAGGCTTTTGCTAGGGCCGAAGGCACTACAAAAGGGCCGAAGGCCATGTACCATCTATGGTATGGTTCCGAAGGCCTAAGTGGAACGCTACCATATATGGTAAAGAGACGAAGGCCATATACCACATATATTTTGGCTTGATTCATTATTATATGAGATTATGGTGGCCGAAGGCCAGAGTGGAACGATACCATCTAGTGCCGAAGGCCAGAGTGGAATGACACCATATATGGTTAAGGGCCGAAGGCACTAATACCCTTAGATAGATAGCTCACATATCCATGGGAGCTATCCGTATTTCACATTATTCCCAAAAATAAAACAAAAATATAAGAAAGTACCGAAGGCCAGAGTGGAACGATACCATATCTGGAGTGCCGAAGGCCAGGTCTAAGAAAGAAATAACTCTGTCTTTGAGTTCAGAAGGCCAGAGTGGAACAATACCATTTAAAGCCGTACCTTAAGAAGCCTTACTTTTATAAGCCTTACCTTAAAGCCTTACCCAGGCATGCCTTATCAGTGCCGAAGGCCCTTAGAGAGTTAATGGCTGCCGAAGGCCCTTGTAGTAAGGCAGTAAGAGAGTAAGGCAGTAAGAATGGTTACCTTGTAGTAAGGCTATCTAGTAAGAATGGTCTTAAAGCAAGCCTTAACTCTTAAAGCCTTACTTAAAGCCTTACCTTAAAGCCTGACCTCTTAAAGCCTTACTTTCATAAGCCTTACTTAAAGCCTTACCTTAAAGCCTGGCCTCTTAAAGACTTACTTTCAGAAGCCTTACCTTAAAGCCTGACCTTAATAAAGCCATCTCTCATAAAGTGCTGAAGGCCAGAGTGAAACGACACCATTAAGGCTTTTGCTAGGGCCGAAGGCACTACAGAAGGGAGGGAAAGAAACAAACATGAATCATTTGGGCGAGGAGCTGCACGAATGATTTTCGCTCGATTTGTGTAGTGCCAAGCAGGAGAAACTGCTCCTCTCCTATAGCTCTCAGTGTGACAAGGTTGTGCCCCAGCCACTGGATCACGTGCGACCTTTCCGGCCCGAGCTCACCCTCCGAATAAGGGACAGGTGCCCCTTGGGCCTGCCAATATTGGCGTAGTCGTTAAAGAGCGGGAGATTCGTCCCTTTCAGACAAACGCCCTTCATCTAGGTAAATGGTGGAATCCTCAGCTTCCAACAAAGGAAGCACCTCCGCCTCCTGAGCATTTGATAAACGGAGTTGTTCCCCAGCGTTGGTAACCACGAACTGGGTGTTGCGCCCCCTAGTGGGAGGTGGGGTGGAAAAGTCGCCAAAGGCACGTGGCACCAGGGTATCGGGCCCTGAAAGCGTGGTTGTGGTTTCTGCCCTTTTGGGGGCCCGACTTATGATCAGTTTTGCGAGATGAAACCCTACCTTTTTGGTATTGGCATATTTTCGGGCTTCAAACTCCTCAGACGATATCCCCCATAGAGCCAGATTTGGATGGAAATCTAGATCTGGGAACATGGTGCATATCTTCCCCCACCCCTTCCTTTTAAGACATTGAATTTCTCCACCCAAGATAGGGGAAAAATATTTGTAGAATAGTTCCTTAAGTAGGGGGTAGGGATATACAAAATTTTTCAGCCCCGCCGTGTACGTTAGGAGGGCAGTACTTTTGGGGTCGTGGAGGCGGGGATCCCGCATCTCGCAAATGATTATTCTCTCAAGCCCGCACCGAAAGCTTAGAATCATTTGGAGCAACCCACGAGGCGAGATATAGGTACGTAGAGGGAGTATTAAAAAACATATAAGGGTTTCCTATTCACCACGGAACGGGATAGGGTTCGGGGTACTTTCGCACTGGTCATGGTCTAATAACATAGATAAAGTGTTCCCTACCATCAATTGATGGTAGGTTCCCCGTTGCCGGGGTGGTACCAGGAAGAAGATAACGGTAAGCCCAATAGTCTTCGTTCGTACCATTAGTCATTGGCATTGCCAGTAGTGACTAGCTTTGTTAAAAAAAGGAGACATCCCTTTATATATGTAATTACGCTTAAGCGTATCCGTATGGGCTCTCCGCTTATTGGATCTGGCATGAAGAAGAAATATGACCTGTCTAAACATACGAAACTTATAGCCCGCCCCAACAACTTGCCTCTGAACTCTCTTGTTAGGCTGATAACGGGAGCGTTACGAACTATCTCTGAAGCGGCCTAGAATAGGGTTTAAGCGTCTTATATCGCCACTTTAGTATTAGTACACCACAGTTCATGACGACTACTCAGAAAGGTCCCAATTCGGGTATTATATCACCAATTTTCTGACAGTACACCACAGTTCACAACGACATCCAAATTCGCGTATTATATCACCAATTTTCTGACAGTACACCACACTTCACAATGACTACTCAAAAAGGTCCAAACCAGTCCACTAATACTCATTAAGTTGTGGGAAGCAATATCGCCCGATCCAACGTAAAAGGGAATCTTTTTCAATCCAAGGGGTATGTAGTGCTCCAAAGGTGCGTGATTCACTTTCCGGCTCGCTCTCCCAAAGAAAAGCCCCTTACCATTTTCTGCCCCCCCTACCCCCGTGGGGGCCACGTTGATCTTTCCCTTTCCCTCGTTTTAAGGTACTTTTTCGATATGTCCCCAAGGGGCGCCGAGCCCGACACCCCATGTCGGGTGGCCCCCCTGCCCTCTGAAAAGTGGCTATGCACCTATTGAATTCTTCCATATCCTCGGGGAGTACTTCCCAAGCCACGGTTTGTGGTATCGGGATAAGCCCCTCAGCCAGTAGCCTTCGACAAATCCGGCCCAGCCGGCGATGCCCTTTACTTCAAGTGGGATGGGATCCAGTTCGGGGGGAATCACGGGTGGAAAGACCTTTGGGAAATGCTTCCGGAGGCTGGCCTCCAATTTGAGGTGAACCAGGCTGCCCTTGATGTCACCACGGATATTCAAGGCGGCATGCACGAAAAATGATGAGCCACCTTTTCCGATCTGGTCATGAACGACGGTGACCACCCTAGAGTTCCCATGTGGAAAGAAGTAAGTGTCTCCAGAAACCTGAATGAACCCTTTGCAGGTAACGCCAAAAAAATCTTTTGTATTTAGGGGACCCAAAACGACGTGAAAGAAACACGCAAGTCTTTCAGGATTTCGTGGGTTACTCCAAACGATTCTAAGCTTTTGGTGGGGGCTTGAGAGCATTATCATTTGTGAGACGCGGGATCCCCGCCTCCACAACCCCAAAATTACTGCCCTCCTAACGTACACGGCGGGGCTGAAAAATTCTGTATATCCCTACCCCCTACTTAAGGAACTATTCTACAAATATTTTTCCCCTATCTTGGGTGGAGAACTTCAATGTCTTAAAAGGAAGCGGTGGGGGAAGATATGCGCCATGTTCCCAGATCTAGATTTCCATCCAAATCTGGCTCTATGGGGGATATCGTCTGAGGAGTTTGAAGCCCGACAATATGCCAATACCAAAAAGGTAGGGTTTCATCTCGCAAAAATGATCATAATTCGGGCCTCCAAAAGGGCAGAAACCACAACCACGCTTTCAGGGCCTGACACCCTGGTGCCAGGAGACTTTGGCGACTTTTCCACCCCCCCTCCCACCAGGGGGCGCGACACCCAGTTCGTGGTTACCAACGCTGGGGAAAAACTCCGTTTATCAAATGCTCAGGAGGAGGAGGTGCTTCCGGTGCTAGAAGCTGAGGATTCCACCATTTACCAAGATGAAGGGCGTTTGCCTGAAAGGGACGAATCTCCTGCTCTTCAGCGACTACGCCAATATTGGCAGGCCCAAGGGGCACCGATCCTTTATTCGGAGGGTGAGCTTAGGCCAGAAAGGTCGCACGTGATCTAGTGGCTGGGGCACAACCTTGTCACACCGAGAGCTATAGGAGAGGAGCAGTTGCTCCTGCTTGGCACTACACAAAGCGAGAGAAACTCATTCGTGCAGCTCCTCGCCCAAATGATTCATGTTTGTTTCTTGCCTCCAAGATTGAACAATTGGTCGAGCGCGAACAACGCCCGTGAGGTCACAGTAATCGAGGGTATATCCGATTTCAGTTATTCGGATGCGGCAGAGGAGTCATGCTGCTATAGAAAAACTCTGGTTCGGCTTTTGGATGGCCAGCCGGGGCTGTATGAATGGGGGCTCGAGGGCGAAAACATGTTTTTGAAGCGTGTGAACACCCCCGTGATCCTGGTACCTCACCTTCCCGCAGTGCCTACTAGCCTCTGCTCAGATTTATTTTATTCCTGGCTTCGGGTGGCTGAATGGATAAGCCCCCCTCCCGTGGGTACGATTTCTGGGGGCAGGTTGGCCGCCACTCTTTTAGTAGCTGCGGAAAGGAAAATAGAGGGAAGCATTCTGGATTGGGCTGAATTCACGATGACATCCAAATTCGCGCCACAAGAGGTTATTTGTAGGGAAAGATGTTCAAACCACCGCCAAGGGTGAGCTTGCCGAAAGGAGAGGGACTCGGCCGAGGTTACGAGGTCGAGGAGAAGGAATCACCATTCATATGGTGAGAAATGAGATAGATGGTCTGGGCCTGACTGCGAGATCCACTAGTCGAACAGAGATCTGACCATAGTGATCCGGGAGTCCCGCATGGAAGGGCTCCACGGGGCACGAGGCAGAAGACTGCCCACCACTAATGTTGAAGGGATAACTGCAAGGATCCAACCCTACCTAGTACGATAGGGCTGGGTTGGGCCAGCCTATGGTATACCGGTTGTAACACCTAGCAAGCAGTGCCGGGAAGCCAAGTTGGTATGGAAGAACCGTTGAAAGCTTTACCGCGGGTAAGCGGGAAATCCTCCCCTAGACAAGTTCTCGTACGTGGTGAAAGAACATCACTTCAATAGGCAATAGGTGTAAGCACTACGGTAGGGTGGTGTTCAGCTCAATTGTACTAAATTTCCCAAGCGAAGGAAAGGCCATGCCCTATCCTTTTATCCTCGACCCAGCGTTTGAGTTTGAGCTTGATGGCTCCAATCACTGCAATGCAGCTCGAGGGGGGATGAAGGGGGAGGGGAAAGCTGCCATCAACTTGAAGAACTAAAAGGCCGCAACCTTTGGTTGGTTGATCTTAAACCTTTGGTTTCCCCATCACCCCACCCTCAACCCAAGGACTTTAACATCCCTCCTTAACCACCCTTGGTATATTCTTTTAGTGACCTTAACTTGATTATTTGGACCTCCAAACCCTCCATCATTAAATCCGAGGGTTCCCCTTGGTATATTCTTTTAGTGACCTTAACTTGATTATTTGGACCTCCAAACCCTCCATCATTGGAACATGCATTCAACATTAAATCAAGGAGGCAAGGATGGGTAAGGGCAGGCGACACTCCATTGGGTGAAGGTAGTAATTCAAGTCTGGTAGAGCAGGTGGTGTTTTTTAAGTAGTTAGGTTGGTTCTTTTTTGAGTTGTCTACCAGTAGAGAGACCAGACCTATCCTCTCTCAACCTGGCCTAGGAGAGAGAGAGTGAGAAGTCCACCATTAGTGCTCTCCCGATAGGGAGACCAGACCTATCCTATCTCGAACCCGCTTGGAGAGATAGATAAATGAAATGAAGCTCACTCTCTCTGAGTCGAAGATGCTACCATCTCTTTCTGGTATATGGCCGAAGGCCCAAGTCAAAGACGCCATCATTTTTTTATTAGAGAACTACATTATCGGGCAGCTATTCCATCTCCATTGTCCATTGCACCTGCTCTAAATAACCCCCCCTTAGCTGGATTATTACCAATGTAATCATAAAAAGCGAGTTTCTCGGGAATTTTGGACCAAGCGTCTGATAGGCTGAAATTTTTTGCCAGACCGGCACGAACCCGTCGATCTATTTCTTGTTGGAAGTACCCCTAATCCCACTGGTAACGAGTGGGACCAAATAATTCGATCGAAGTAGTTGTGGAGCCATACCACATGGTCCCAGCAATAACGAAAGCTGCAAAAAACATAGCAGCAATACTGTTGGATAGGACCGTTTCAATATTCCCCATGCGTAATCCTACGTATAAATGTTGGGGAGGACGAACACTGAGATGGAATAGACCTGCTAATATACCCAAAATACCCGCTGCTATATGATGAGAAGCTATTCCTCCCGGAACAAAAGGATCAAAACCTTCAGCTCCCCATGCTGGATCCACTGGTTGTATTTTTCCGGTTAGTCCATAAGGATCAGACACCCATATCCCAGGACCATACAAACCCGTTACATGAAATGCTCCAAATCCGAAACAAGCTACTCCTGAGAGGAATAAATAAATTCCAAATACTTTTGGCAAATCTAAACAAAGTTTTCCCGTACGTTCATCATAGAATATTTCCAGATCCCAATATACCCAATGCCAAATAGCTGCCAAAAACATCAGGCCAGAAAACATGATATGTGCCCCGGCCACACCTTCATAACTCCAAATACTGGGATTAATTACAGTTTCTCCGGTGATGTTCCATCCACTCCATGAATCCTTTATTCCCAAACGAGTCATAAAGGGTATAATGAACATACCTTGCAGCTGCAGCAGGATTTGAGGAACGGATTGATCGTGATTTCGAACCTGTCCTTTCCATGACTCCTCTTAACTGAAAAAATAGATCGAACCAGATGGAAGATAAATCGATTCAATTTCATTACATCTATCTCCCATATTGGCGGGATAGGAGTATTTTCAAATACTCTCTTTCCAACTGGATCCTTGTAGCTCGGCTATATACAGCCGAGCTATTCTCTTTTTCTTTTTTTTTATTGGACCGGACCAATAAATGTGATTGTTGAAAAACAACAGGAGAGAGAGGGATTCGAACCCTTGATATTTTTTTTTACTATACCAGTTTTCAAGACCGGAGCCATCAACCACTCGGCCATCTCTCCCGAGGGATAACTTCTATTCTACCCCCTCGGATAATCCCTAACTATAAGCATAAGGCCGGGTCGATACCAACTATACCTGTGACATATGGTGATTTTTCATCATCATCTAGAATGGAAAAAAAAAATAAACGAATTTCCCTCTCCTCTCACACTCAAATATCAAATTCAAAAATTTTGAAAAGCTCGATCAATTTATGGTCAAATCCTTTCCATAGTGCATTTGATCAAAATTGAAAATTGGGGATCAGATGGTATAGTCTATTCAATCTATTGGGAGCTTTTAAGATCACAACCATGACTATTGCTTTCCAATCGGTTGTGTTTGCATTAATTGCTATTTCATTTTTACTAGTGATTGGCGTACCTGTTGCACTTGCCTCTCCTGATGGTTGGTCAAGTAGCAAAAATGTTGTATTTTTGGGTGTATCATTATGGATCGGATCAGTCCTTTTTGTAGGTATCCTTAATTCTTTCATATATTAGATCTGTTCTAGATGTTTTAGGTTCAAACTCCCTCCCCCCCCCCCTCCCGGAGGGGCTTTATAGCTCTTCTGAAGGGCCTTTTACTTCAGGCCCAAGGAGGAGGGGTTTTCCTTATCCGTAATTGAATGAATAAATGAATAATTGGACCATTCAAATCAAATCAAAAATGGTATCTACTTACAAATGGGATTGAACATATATGTCTTTTCCATTTCAATGTTATGAATATATATATATATATATATATATATATATATTCATAACATTGAAATGCGGGTATGGTTGAATGGTAAAATTTCTCTTTGCCAAGGAGAAGATGCGGGTTCGATCCCCGCTACCCGCCCGTCACATTGAATATGAAAAAGAATAATATTGATCGTTTCTTTTCCTCACTTATCATTCAATTAGAAAATGATAAGTGATAGAGAAATCCTTTCCGGACCAAAATACTTCGTATGTTCTGGTCTGGCAGAGACAGGATTTGAACCCGTGACCTCAAGGTTATGAGCCTTGCGAGCTACCAGAATACTCTACTCCACACCATTGATTGATATCATAATCAGAATGGGTGATTATGCTCTCAAGCCCCCACCAAAAGCTTAGAGTCGTTTGGAGCAACCCACGAGACGAGATATAGGTACGTAGAGGGAGTATTAAAAAAACATATAATGGTTTCCTATTCACCACGGAACGGGATAGGGTTCGGGGTACTTTTGCACTGGTCATGGTCTAATAACATAGATAAAGTGTTCCCTACCATCAATTGATGGTAGGCTCCCCGTTTCCGGGGTGGTACCGGGAAGAAGATAATGGTAAGCCCAATCGTCGTCGTTCTTACCATTAGTCATTGGCATTGCCAGTAGTGACTAGCTTCGTTAAAAAAAGGAGACATCCCTTTATATATGTAATTACGCTTTAGCGTATCCGTATGGGCTCTCCACTTATTGGATCTGGCATGAAGAAGAAATACGACCTGTCTAAACATACAGAACTTATAGCCCGCCCCAACAACTTGCCTCTGAACTCTCTAGTTAGGCTGATAATGGGAGCGTTACCAACTATCTATGAAGCGGCCTAGAATAGGGTTTAAGAATCTTATATCACCACTTTAGTATTAGTACACCACAGTTCACGACGGCTACTCAGAAAGGTCCCAATTCGCGTATTATATCACCAATTTTCTGACAGTACACCACAATTCACGACGACATCCAAATTCGTGCCACAAGAGGTTATTTGTAGGGAAAGATGTTCAAACCGCTGCCAAGGGTGAGCTTTCCGAAAGGAGAGGGACTCGGCCGAGGTTACGAGGTCGAGGAGAAGGAATCACCATTCATATGGTGAGAAATGAGATATATGGTCTGGGACTTACTGCGAGACCCGCTAGTCGAACAGAGATCTGACCATAGTGATCTGGGAGTCCCGCGTGGAAGGGCTCCACGGGGCACGAGGAAAAAGACTGCCCACCCCTGATGTTTAAGGGATAACTGCGAGGAGCCAACCCTACCTAGTATGATAGGGAAGGGTTGGGACAACCTATGGTGTACCGGTTGTAACGCCTAGCAAGCAGTGCCCGGTAGCCAAGTTGGTATGGAAGAACCGCTGAAAGCTTTACCGCGGGTAAGCGGGAAATCATCCCCTACACAAGTTCTCGTACGAGGTGAAAGAACATCACTTCGATAGGCAATAGGTGTAAGCACTGTGGTAGGGCAGTGTTCAGCTCAATTGTACTAAATTTCCCAAGCGGAGGAAAGGCCAGGCCCTATCCTTTTATCCCCGACCCAGCATTTGAGTTTGAGCTTGATGGCTCCAATCACTGCAATGCAGCTCGAGGGGGGATGAAGGGGGAGGGGCCCCAAAAGCCGCCATCAACTTGAAGAACTAAAAGGCCGCCATCGAAAGATGCGAAAACCTCCGCCGAGGGAAAATGGCAAATCTATGATCAGGTTAAATGGTGCAACCTTTGATCTTTTCCTTATCCCTTTCCATCTTTTCCTTATCCTTAACCCTTTTGAGGAGGATTCGTTCCACTCGGGTCGAACCCCCCCCCCCCCCTCGAGGGGAGCCAACGGGGGGGGTTTGACACCCCCTACGGGGTCCAACAAATAAAATCTTCAAAATACAATATACTCTAGAGTGCTGAAGGCCAGCGTGGAACGATACCATCTAGTGCCGAAGGCAAGAGTGGAACGACATCATATATTTAGATATGATATTATGGTTGCCGAAGGCACTCTATCAGAAAGTGCCGAAGGCCAGAGTGAAACGACACCATTAAGGATTTTTCTAGGGCCGAAGGCACTACAGAAGGGCCGAAGGCCATATACCATCTATGGTATGGTGCCGAAGGCCTAAGTGGAACGCTACCATATATGGTAAAGAGCCGAAGGCCATATACCACATATATTTTTGGCTTGATTCATTATTATATGAGATTATGGTCGCCGAAGGCCAGAGTGGAATGATACCATCTAGTGTCGAAGGCCAGAGTGGAACAACACCATATATGGTTAAGGGCCGACCCTTGTAGTAAGGCTCTCTAGTAAGAATGGTTACCTTGTAGTAAGGCTATCTAGTAAGAATGGTTTAGTGCCAAAGGCCCTTGTAGTAAGGCAGTAAGAATGGTTACCTTGTAGTAGTAAGAAGAGTAAGGAAGTAAGAATGGTTACCTTGTAGTAAGGTAGTAATAGAGAGATAAAGGCAGTAAGAGAGTGAATGGCTGCCGAAGGCCCTTGTAGTACGGCAGTAATAGAGAGATAAAGGGAGTAAGAGAGTAAGGCAGTAAGGGTAGTAAGGGAGTAAGAGAGAGATAGTAATAGAGAGAGTAAGGCAAGGTAAGGCAGTAATATAGAGAGAAAGTAAGGCAGTAATAGAAAGATATTAGGATAGTAAGGGTAGTAATAGAGTAAGACAAGGTGGAAAGGTAAGGCAGTAAGGGTAGTAAGGCTATCTAGTAAGAATGGTTACCTTGTAGTAAGGCAGTAAGAGAGAGAGAGTAAGGCAGTAAGGGTAGTGTAGTAAGGGAGTAAGAGAGTAAGGCAGTAAGAATGGTTACCTTGTAGTAAGGCTCTCTAGTAAGCTTATATCCTTCTATCTTTAGTGCCGAAGGCCCTTAGAGAGTTAAAGGCCAGCTCTCATAAAGAAATAAATCTCTCATAAAGTGTCGAAGGCCATCTATGGTGGTGTTCCACTTGGGCCTTCAGCCATATAACATCACTGGTGTTTTCTCGACCATAGTACGGCCCTCTCTAGACCGTTTTATCGAGAGAAAAGGTCCGCACTCTATAGGTTCGGTAGGCCTGGTAGTGTAGGTTTCTACCGATTTTTTCTCGCCCATAATACGGGGCAAGAATATTCTGTTTTATAGAGAGAAAAGGTACAGTTCTCACTCCCCCCTGTTTAAGTTTCGGTGAAGCGCCTTAAGGCAAAGAACTTCAACTGACAAAATCCCTGCGGCGAGAATACACCCCTACTCTGACTAGAGAGCCTTACTAATTGATAGCTTGGCGCAATTCCCTTCTCAAGATAGAGATAGGAACAGATATGTACCTCGGCGATATGGATGGCGTAATCACATAGATAATGCGTTTTACTCTCAAGTGAGACGGGGAAAAAAAAGAATATCCATGCTATAACTACTACTTTGTAGTAATTACTACGAAACCAAAATGAGAAGCTAGTGACGATCACAAAACACCCCGATAAGGAACGGGGGAAAAGGAGAAGTATGGGAGTAGAGGGATCAAGCCATAAAGGAGATTTGTTCAAATTACAAAATGCGAAAGCCTGAAATACTTGCGTGTTTCTTTCACGTCGTTTTGGGTCCCCTAAATACAAAATATTTTTTTGGCGTTACCTGCAAGGGGTTCATTCAGGTTTTCGAAGAAACTTACTTCTTTCCACGTGGGAACTTTAGGGTGGTCACCGTAGTTCATGACCAGATCGGAAAAGGTAGCTCATCCTTTTTCGTGCACGCTGCCTCGAAGATCCGGGGTGACATCAAGGGCAGCCTGGTTCACCTCAAATTGGAGGCCAGCCTCTGGAAGCATTTCCCAAAGGTCTTTCCACCCGCGATTCCCCCCGAACCGGATCCCATCCCACTTGAAGTAAAGGGCATCGCCGGTTGGGACCGGCTTTGTCGAAGGCTACTGGCTGAGGGCCTTATCCCAATACCACAAACCGTGGCTTGGGAAGTACTCCTCAAGGATATGGCAGAATTCAATAGGTGCATAGCCACTTCTCAGAGGGCGGGGGGCCCACCTGACATAGGGGGTTAGGCTCGGCGCCCCTTGGGGACATATCGAAAAAGTACCTCGAAACGAGGGAAAGGGAAAGATCAACGTGGCCCCCGCGGGGGTAGAGGGGGCGGAAAATGGTAAGGGGATTTTATTTGGGAGAGTGAGCCGGAAAGTGAATCACGCACCTTCGGAGCGCTACATAGCCCTTGGATTGAAAAAGATTCCCTTTTAAGTTGGATCGGGCGATATTGCTTCCCACAACTTAATGAGTATTAGTGGACTGGTTTGGACCTTTTTGAGTAGTCATCGTGAACTGTGGTGTACTGTCAGAAAATTGGTGATATAATACGTGAATTTGGATGTCGTCGTGAACTGTGGTGTACTTTCAGAAAATTGGTGATATAATATGCGAATTGGGACCTTTCTGAGTAGTTGTCGTGAACTATGGTGTACTAATACTAAAGTGGCGATATAAGATGCTTAAACACTATTCTAGGCCGCTTCAGAGATAGTTGGTAACGCTCCCGTTATCAACCTAACGAGAGAGTTCAGAGGCAAGTTGTTGGGGCGGGCTTTCAGTTCCGTATGTTTAGACAGGTCGTATTTCTTCTTCATGCCAGATCCAATAAGCGGAGAGCCCATACGGATATGCTAAAGCGTAATTACATATATAAAGGGATGTCTCCTTTTTTTAATGAAGCCAATCACTACTCGCAATGCCAATGACTAATGGTACGAACGACGACTATTGGGTTTACCGTTATCTTCTTCCCGGTACCACCCCGGCAACGAGGAACCTACCATCAATTGATGGTAGGGAACACTTTATCTATGTCATTAGACCATGACCAGTGTGAAAGTACCCCGAACCCTATCCCGTTCCGTGGTGAATAGGAAACCCTTATATGTTTTTTTAATACTCCCTCTACGTACCTATATCTCGCCTCGTGGGTTGCTCCAAACGATTCTAAGCTTTCGGTGGGGGCTTGAGAGCATAATCGTTTGCGAGACGCAGGATCCCCGCCTCCACGACCCCAAAAGTACTGCCCTCCTAACGTACACGGCGGGGCTGAAAAATTCTGTATATCCCTACCCCCTACTTAAAGAACTATTCTACAAAGATTTTTCCCCTATCTTGCGCGGAGAACTTCAATGTCTTAAAAGGAAGGGGTGGGGGAAGATATGCGCCATGTTCCCAGATTTAGATTTCCATCCAAATCTGGCTCTATGGGGGATATCTTCTAAGGAGTTTGAAGCCCGACAATATGCCAATACCAAAAAGGTAGGGTTTCATCTCGCAAAACTGATCATAAGTAGGGCCTCCAAAAGGGCAGAAACCACAACCACGATTTCAGGGCCCGATACCCTGGTGCCATGCGCCTTTGGCGACTTTTCCACCCCCCCTCCCACTAGGGGGCGCGACACCCAGTTCGTGGTTACCAACATCGGGGAACAACTCCGTTTATCAAATGCTCAGGAGGCGGAGGTGCTTCCTGCGCTGGAAGATAAGGATTCCACCATTTACCTGGATGAAGGGCATTTTCCTGAAAGGGACGAATCTCTCGCTCTTCAGCGACTACGCCAATATTGGCAGGCCCAAGGGGCACCGGTCCCTTATTCGGAGGGTGAGCTCGGGCCAGAAAGGTCACACATGATCCAGTGGCTGGGGCAAAACCTTGTCACACCGAGAGCTATAGGAGAGGAGCAGTTGCTCCTGCTTGGCACTACACAAAGCGAGCGAAACTCATTCGTGCAGCTCCTTGCCCAAATGATTGATGTTTGTTTCTTGCCCCCAAGATTGAACAATTGGTCAGGCGTGGACAACGCCTGTGAGGTCATGGTAATCAAGGGTATATCCGATTTCAGTTATTCGGATGCGGCGGAGGAGTCATGCTACTGTAGAACAACTCTGGTTCGACTTTTGGATGGCCAGCCGGGGCTGTATGAATGGGGGCTCTGGGGCGAAAACACGTTTTTGAAGCGTGTGAACACCCCCGTGATCCTGGTACCTCACCTTCCCGCAGTGCCTACCAGCCTCTGCTCAGATTTATTTTATTCCCGGCTTCGGGTGGCTGAATGGATAAGCCCCCCTCCCGTGGGTACGATTTCTGGGGGTAGGTTGGCTGCCACTCTTTTAGTAGCTGCGGAAAGGAAAACAGAGGGAAGCACTCTGGATTGGGCCGAATATCCATCCTTGGTCCCATTGTCCAGGCTTATTCGAGTAACTCATTCGTAGGAATTCAATCGCTTTACAACGATTAAAACATCGACCATCCCCGGTAGTGTGGAGGTTGAGGTTATGAGATCGAGGAGTGGGACGAACTCTCGACAGTAGGCCACCATCAAAAGATGTTCAAACCGCCACCAACGTAAAATTGCCAATCTTTCTAGGGAAAGATGTTCAAACCGCCGCCAAGGGTGAGCTTTCCGAAAGGAGAGGGACTCGACCGAGGTTACGAGGTCGAGGAGAAGGAATCACCATTCATATGGTGAGAAATGAGATAGATGGTCTGGGCCTGACTGCAAGACCCGCTAGTCGAACAGAGATCTGACCATAGTGATCTGGGAATCCCGCATGGAAGGGCTCCACAGGGCACGAGGCAGAAGACTAGCCACCCCTGATGTTGAAGGGATAACTGCGAGGAGCCAACCCTACCTAGTATGATAGGGTTGGGTTGGGCCAACCTACCATTATTACCATGCCTTCCAGCTACTTTATCACCCACTTGTATCTTACGTTTTTGTGATATATATACGTGGACTATTTCCGCATTATCACCGAAATCATCTACTCTATTGATCCATCTCACGTCGATAACTCGACCCTTTCCACCTATAGGTGCTCTGAGACAACTTTCTCTTGCAGTCGATACCTCAATACCAAATATGGTTTGTCATAAACTTCCTTCTGGGGTACATAATTTTTCTTCTGTTGTTTGAGGCGTTAATTTACCTACCAAAACATCACCTGTTTCTATCCAAGATGCTAGCATTACAAGACCATTTTCGTCCAAATGACGAAGTCAATGAGCATCTAAATGAGGTATTTCTCTAGTGATTCTTTCAGGACCTTGGCTCGTCATATATATTTCAATCCTGTATCTTACGATATGGAAAGAGGTATAAATATCTTCGTATACTAGACGTTCACTAATTAGTATTACGTCTTCAAAATTGTATCCTTCCCATGGCATATAAGCTACTAAAACGTTTTTTCCCAAAGAGAGTTCTCCCCCTACCGTAGTTGCACCATCCGCCAGAATTTGTCCCTTCTTTACACATTCCCCTTGATGAACTTGAGGTTTTTGATGTGTACAAGTATTTGTATTAGAATGTTGATATATAACCAATTATGTTCGTACAATGTCTTCATTAATCGATGAAGTTATATTTACAGCATCGATATACTCGATCCTTCCCTCTTGTGTAGCTAAAACCAGTGATGTTATATGGCTGAAGGCCCAAGTGGAACGCCACCATAGATGGCCTTTGGCACTTTATGAGAGATTGATTTCTTTATGAGAGCTGGCCTTTAACTCTCTAAGGGCCTTCGACACTAAAGATAGAAGGATATAAGCTTACTAGAGAGCCTTACTACAAGGTAACCATTCTTACTGCCTTACTCTCTTACTCCCTTACTACACTACCCTTACTGCCTTACTCTCTCTCTCTTACTGCCTTACTACAAGGTAATTATTCTTACTAGATAGCCTTACTACCCTTACTGCCTTACCTTTCCACCTTGTCTTACTCTATTACTACCCTTACTATCCTAATATCTTTCTATTACTGCCTTACTCTCTATCTATATTACTGCCTTACCTTGCCTTACTCTCTCTATTAGTATCTCTCTCTTACTCCCTTACTACCCTTACTGCCTTACTCTCTTACTCCCTTTATCTCTCTATTACTGCCTTACTACAAGGGCCTTCGGCAGCCATTCACTCTCTTACTGCCTTTATCTCTCTATTAATGCCTTACTACAAGGTAACCATTCTTACTGCCTTACTCTTCTTACTACTACAAGGTAACCATTCTTACTGCCTTACTACAAGGGCCTTCGGTACTGAACCATTCTTACTAGATAGCCTTACTACAAGGTAACCATTCTTACTAGAGAGCCTTACTAGAGAGCCTTATTACAAGGGCCAAAGGCACTGACACTAGACTAGAAAGGGCCTTCGGCACTGAAAGAGATATGGTAAGGCTTAATAAGAGATATAAGATCTTCTTAAGAGCCATTAACTCTCTAAGGAACTTCGGCACTTTATTAGAGATTGCCTTCGTCTCTTAGAGAGTTATTTTTGTTTTTGAGTAATGTGTAATACGGATGGCTACCATTGATATGGGAGCTATCTAGCTAAGGGTCTCCCTTCTGTAGTGCCTTCGGCCCTAGCAAAAGCCTTAATAGTTTCATTTCACTCTGGCCTTCGACACTTTATGAGAGATGGCTTTATTAAGGTTAGGCTTTTAGGTAAGGCTTGCTTAAGGTAAGGCTTATGAAAGTAAGGCTTTAAAAGGTCAGGCTTTAAGGTAAGGCTTTAAGTAAGGCTTATGGAAGTAATGCTTTAAGAGGTCAGGCTTTAAGGTAAGGCTTTAAGTAAGGCTTTAAGAGTTAAGGCTTGCTTTAAGACCATTCTTACTAGATAGCCTTACTAAGGCTTAATAAGAGATATAAGATCTTCTTAAGAGCCATTAACTCTCTAAGGGCCTTCGGCACTTTATTAGAGATTGCCTTCGGCTCTTAGAGAGTTATTTATTTTTTTGAGTAATGTGTAATACGGATAGCTACCATGGATATGGGAGCTATCTAGCTAAGGGTCTCCCTTCTGTAGTGCCTTTGGCCCTAGCAAAAGCCTTAATGGTGTCGTTTCACTCTGGCCTTCGGCACTTTATGAGAGATGGCTTTATTAACGTCAGGCTTTAAGGTAAGGCTTGCTTAAGGTAAGGCTTATGAAAGTAAGGATTTAAGAGGTCAGGCTTTAAGGTAAGGCTTTAAGTAAGGCTTTAAGAGGTCAGGCTTTAAGGTAAGGCTTTAAGTAAGGCTTTAAGAGTTAAGGCTTGCTTTAAGACCATTCTTACTAGATAGCCTTACTACAAGGTAACCATTCTTACTGCCTTACTCTCTTACTGCCTTACTACAAGGGCCTTCGGCAGCCATTAACTCTCTAAGGGCCTTCGGCACTGATAAGGCTTGCTTGGGTAAGGCTTTAAGGTAAGGCTTATGAAAGTAAGGCTTCTTAAGGTAAGGCTTTAAATGGTATCATTCCACTTTGGCCTTCGGCACTTAAAGATAGAGTTATTTCTTTCTTAGAGCTGGCCTTCGGCACTCCAGATATGGTATCGTTCCACTCTGGCCTTCGAAAATTTCTTATCTTTTTGTTTTATTTTTGGGAATAATGTGAAATACGGATAGCTCCCATGGATATGGGAGCTATCTAGCTAAGGGTATTAGTGCCTTCAGCCCTTAACCATATATGGTGTTGTTCCACTCTAGCCTTCGGCACTAGATGGTATCGTTCCACTCTAGCCTTCGGCCACCATAATCTCATATAATAATGAATCAAGCCAAAATAAGATAATGCGTTTTACTCTCAAGTGAGATGGGGAAACAAAAGAATATCCACGCTATAAGTACTACTTTGTAGTAATTACTACGAAACAAAAATGAGAAGCTAGTGACGATCACAAAACACCCCGATAAGGAACGGGGGAAAAGGAGAAGTATGGGAGTAGAGGGATCAAGCCCTAAAGGAGATTTGTTCAAATTACAAAATGCGAAAGCCTGAAAGACTTGCGTGTTTCTTTCAGGTCGTTTTGGGTCCCCTAAATACAAAAGATTTTTTTGGTGTTACCTGCAAAGGGTTCATTCAGGTTTTTGAAGACACTTACTTCTTTCCACGTGGGAACTCTAGGGTGGTCACCGTCGTTCATGACCAGATCGGAAAAGGCGGCTCATCCTTTTTCGTGCACGCCGCCTTGAAGATCCGGGGTGACATCAAGGGTAGCCTGGTTCACCTCAAATTAGAGGCCAGCCTCCGGAAGCATTTCCCAAAAGTCTTTCCACCCACGATTCCCCCCGAACCAGATCCCATCCCACTTGAAGTAAAGGGCATCGCCGGCTGGGACTGGCTTTGTCAAAGGCTACTGGCTGAGGGCCTTATCCCGATACCACAAACCGTGGCTTGGGAAGTACTCCCCGAGGATATGGCAGAATTCAATAGGTGCATAGCCACTTTTAAGAGGGCGGGGGGACCAACTGACACAGTGGGTCGGGCTCGGCGCCCGTTCATGACCAGATCGGAAAAGGTGGCTCATCCTTTTTTGTGCACGCCGCCTTGAAGATCCAGGGTGATATCAAGGGCAACCTGGTTCACCCCAAATTGGAGGCCAGCCTCTGGAAGCATTTCCCAAAGGTCTTTCCACCCGCGATTCTCCCCGAACCGGATCCCATCCCACTTGAAGTAAAGGGCATCGCTGGCTGGGACCGGCTTTGTCGAAGGCTACTGGCTGAGGGCCTTATCCCGATACCACAAACCGTGACTTGGGAAGTACTTCCCGAGGATATGGCAGAATTCAATAGGTGCATAGCGATTTTTCATAGGGCGGGGAGGCCACCCGACACAGGGTGTCGTGCTCGGCGCCCCTTGGGGACATATCGAAAAAGTACCTTGAAACGAGGGAAAGGGAAAGATCAACGTGGCCCCCGCGGGGGTAGGGGGGGCGGAAAATTGTAAGGGGCTTTTTTTTGGGAGAGCGAGCCGGAAAGTGAATCACGCACCTTCGGAGCACTACATACCCCTTGGATTGAAAAAGATTCCCTTTTAAGTTGGATCGAGCGATATTGCTTCCCACAACTTAATGAGTATTAGCAGACTGGTTTGGACCTTTTTGAGTAGTCATCGTGAACTGTGGTGTACTGTCAGAAAATTGGTGATATAATAAGCGAATTTGGATGTCGTCGTGAACTGTGGTGTACTGTTAGAAAATTGGTGATATAATACGTGAATTGGGACCTTTCTGAGTAGTTTTCGTGAACTGTGGTGTACTAATACTAAAGTGGCGATATAAGACGCTTACACCCTATTCTAGGCCGTTTAAGAGATAGTTGGTAACGCTCCCGTTATCAACCTAACGAGAGAGTTCAGAGGCAAGTTGTTGGGGCGGGCTATAAAGCCTTACTTAAATCCTTACCTTAAAGCCTGACCTCTTAAAGCCTTACTTTCATAAGCCTTACCTTAAGCAAGCCTTACCTTAAAGCCTGACCTTAATAAAGCCATCTCTCATAAAGTGCCGAAGGCCAGTGTGAAACGACACCATTAAGGCTTTTGCTAGGGCCGAAGGCACTACAGAAGGGAGACCTTTAGCTAGATAGCTCCCATATCCATGGTAGCTATCCGTATTATACATTACTCAAAAAAAGAAATAACTCTCTAAGAGTCGAAGGCAATCTCTAATAAAGTGTCGAAGGCCCTTAGAGAGTTAATGGCTCTTAAGAAGATCTTATATCTCTTATTAAGCCTTACCATATCTCTTTTAGTGCCGAAGGCCCTTTCTAGTCTAGTGTCAGTGCCTTTGGCCCTTGTAGTAAGGCTCTCTAGTAAGAATGGTTACCTTGTAGTAAGGCTATCTAGTAAGAATGGTTCAGTGCCGAAGGCCCTTGTAGTAAGGAAGTAAGAATGGTTACCTTGTAGTAGTAAGAAGATTAAGGCAGTAAGTATGATTACCTTGTAGTAAGGCAGTAATAGAGAGATAAAGGAAGTAAGAGAGTGAATGGCTGCCGAAGGCCCTTGTAGTAAGGCAGTAATAGAGAGATAAAGGGAGTAAGAGAGTAAGGCAGTAAGGGTAGTAAGGGAGTAAGAGAGAGATAGTAATAGAGAGAGTAAGGCAAGGTAAGGCAGTAATATAGAGAGAGAGAGTAAGGCAGTAATAGAAAGATATTAGGATAGTAAGGGTAGTAATAGATTAAGACAAGGTGGAAAGGTAAGGCAGTAAGGGTAGTAAGGCTATCTAGTAAGATTGGTTACCTTGTAGTAAGGCAGTAAGAGAGAGAGAGTAAGGCAGTAAGGGTAGTGGTAGGGTTTCATCTCGCAAAACTGATCATAAGTCGGGCCTCCAAAAGGGTAGAAACCACAATCACGCTTTTAGGGCCCGATACCCTGGCGCCACGTGCCTTTGGCGACTTTTCCACCCCCCCCTCCCACTAGGGGGCGCGACACCCAGTTCGTGGTTACCAACGCCGGGGAAAAACTCCGTTTATGAAATGCTCAGGAGGCGGAGGTGCTTCCTGCGCTGGAAGGTGAGGATTCCACCATTTACCTGGATGAAGGGCGTTTTCCTGAAAGGGACGAATCTCTCGCTCTTCAGCGACTATGCCAATATTGGAAGGCCCAAGGGGCACTGGTCCCTTATTCGGAGGCTGAGGTCGGGCCGGAAAGTTTGCACGTGATCCAGTGGCCGGGGCACAACCTTGTCACATCGAGAGCTATAGGAGAGGAGCAGTTGCTCCTGCTTGGCACTACACAAAGCGAGCAGAAATCATTCGTGCAGCTCCTCGCCCAAATGATTCATGTTTGTTTCTTGCCCCCAAGATTGAACAATTGGTCGGGCGCGGACAACTCCCGTGAGGTCACGGTAATCGAGGGTATATCTGATTTCAGTTATTCGGATGCGGCAGAGGAGTCATTCTGCTGTAGAAAAAGTCTGGTTCGGCTTTTGGATGGCCAGCCAGGGCTGTATGAATGGGGGTTCCGACGCGAAAACACGTTTTTGAACCGTGTGAACACCCCTATGATCCTGGTACCTCACCTTCCCACAGTGCCTACCAGCCTCTGCTTAGATTTATTTTATTCCCGACTTCGGGTGGCTGAATGGATAAGCCCCCCTCCCGTGGGTACGATTTCTGGGGGCAGGTTGGCTGCCACTCTTTTAGTAGCTACGGAAAGGAAAACAGAGGGAAGCATTCTGGATTGGGCCGAATATCCATCCTTGGTCCCATTGTCCAGGCTTATTCGAGTAACTCATTCATAGGAATTCAATCGCTTTACAGCGACTAAAACATCGACCACCCCTAGTAGTGTGGAGGTTGAGGTTACGAGATCGAGGAGAGGGACGAACTCTCCATCCCATTGTCTTAGCTATAATCACGTTTTCCGAAGGCCCAAGTCGAAGACGCCACCATATAGGTCATCAGAGCTGTTAGAAAGAAACCAGATAAGAGCTTTTAGCACAAAAAAAGAATATTTTCCCTTTTCCCTTTCCTTTTCTTCCTTTCCCTTTTCCTTTTCTTATTTCTCTTTTCTCTTTTCCCCTTTCTCTTTCCCTTTCCCTTCCCCTTAAACCCCATCCCTTACCCTTATCCTTACCCCTTTTACCTTTTCTTATTTGATCTTTTCCTTATCCCTTTCCATCTTTTCCTTATCCTTAACCCTTTTCAGGAGGATTCATTCCACTCGGGTCGAACCCCCCCCCCCTCGAGGGGAGCCAATGGGGGGGGGGGGGTTTGACACCCGCTACGGGGTCCGACAAATACAATCTACAAAATACAATATACTCTAGAGTGCCAAAGGCCAGAGTGGAACGATACCATCTAGTGCCGAAGGCCAGAGTGGAATGACACCATATATTTAGATATGATATTATGGTTGCCGAAGGGACTCTATCAGAAAGTGCCGAAGGCCAGAGTGAAACGACACCATTAAGGCTTTTGCTAGGGCCGAAGGCACTACAGAAGGGCCGAAGGCCATATACCATCTATGGTATGGTGCCGAAGGCCTAAGTGGAACGCTACCATATATGGTAAAGAGCCGAAGGCCATATACCACATATATTTTTGCTTGATTTATTATTATATGAGATTATGGTGGCCGAAGGCCAGAGTGGAACGATACCATCTAGTGCTGAAGGCCAGAGTGGAACGACATCATATATGGTTAAGGGCCGAAGGCACTAATACCCTTAGCTAAATAGCTCCCATATCCATGGGAGCTATCTGTATTTCACATTATTCCCAAAAATAAAACAAAAAGATAATAAAGTGCCGAAGGCTAGAGTGGAACGATACCATATCTGGAGTGCCGAAGGCCAGCTCTAAGAAAGAAATAACTTTATATTTAAGTGTTGAAGGCCAGAGTGGAACGATACCATTTAAAGCATTACCTTAAGAAGCCTTAATTTCATAAGCCTTACCCAAGCAAGCCTTATCAGTGCCGAAGGCCCTTAGACAGTTAATGGCTGCCAAAGGCCCTTGTAGTAAGGCAGTAAGAGAGTAAGGCAGTAAGAATGGGTAAGGCTTTAAGGTAAGGCTTATGAAAGTAAGGCTTGTTAAGGTAAGGATTTAAATGGTATCATTCCACTCTGGCCTTCAGCACTTAAAGATAGAGTTATTTCTTTCTTAGAGCTGGCCTTCGGCACTCCAGAAATGGTATCGTTCCACTCTGGCCTTCGGCACTTTCTTATCTTTTTGTTTTATTTTTGGGAATAATGTGAAATACGAATAGCTCCCATGGATATGGTAGCTATCTGGCTAAGGGTATTAGTGCCTTTAGCCCTTAACCATATATGGTGTCGTTCCACTCTAGCCTTCGGCCACCATAATCTCATATAATAATGAATCAAGCCAAAATATATGTGGTATATGGCCTTCGGCTCTTTACCATATATGGTAGCATTCCACTTAGGCCTTCGGCACCATACCATAAATGGTATATGGCCTTCGGCCCTTCTGTATTGCCTTCGGCCCTAGCAAAAGCCTTAATGGTGTCACGCCACCGTTTCCTGCAGTCATAGAGTTTTGCAAAATTAAGGCATATCACACGAACATATGGTGTTATTCCACCGCCTTCGGCACAGATGGTATCGTTCCACCTTTACCTTCGCAAGACTCTAGAGTATATTGTATTTTGTAGACAGGCTTGTCGAACCCCCCCCCCCCCCCCCGTTGGCTCCCCTCGAGGGGGGGGGTTCGACCCGAGTGGAACGAATCCTGCTGAAAATGGTTAAGGATAAGGAAAAGATGGAAAGGGATAAGGAAAAGATCAAATAAGAAAAGGGAAAAGGGGTAAGGATAAGGGTAAGGGATGGGGTTTAAGGGGAAGGGAAAGGGAAAAGGAAGGGGAAAAGAGAAAAGAGAAATAAGAAAAGGAAAAGGGAAAGGAAGAAAAGGAAAGGGAAAAGGGAAAAGGTTTTTTTTTTTATGCTAAAAGCTCTTATCTGGTTTGCTTCTAACAGCTCTGGTGACCTATATGGTGGTGTCTTCGACTTGGGCCTTCAGCCATATACCATAAAGTGCCGAAGGCCATTATAAGATATCCTTACTACACGGTAACCATTCTTATTAGAGAGCCTTACTAGAGAGCCTTACTACAAGGGCCAAAGGCACTGACACTAGACTAGAAAGGGCCTTCGGCACTGAAAGAGATATGGTAAGGCTTAATAAGAGATATAAGATCTTCTTAAGAGCCATTAACTCTCTAAGGGCCTTCGGCACTTTATTAGAGATTGCCTTCAGCTCTTAGAGAGTTATTTCTTTTTTTGAGTAATGTGTAATACGGATAGCTACCATGGATATGGGAGCTATCTAGCTAAGGGTCTCCCTTCTGTAGTGCCTTCGACCCTAGAAAAAGCCTTAATGGTGTCCTTTCACTCTGGCCTTCAACACTTTATGAGAGATGTCTTTATTATGGTCAGGCTTTAAGGTAAGGCTTGCTTAAGGTAAGGCTTATGAAAGTAAGGCTTTAAGAGGTCAGGCTTTAAGGTAAGGCTTTAAGTAAGGCTTATGAAAGTAAGGCTTTAAGAGGTCAGGCTTTAAGGTAAGGCTTTAAGTAAGGCTTTAAGAGTTAAGGCTTTCTTTAAGACCATTCTTACTAGATAGCCTTACTACAAGGTAACCATTCTTATTGTCTTACTCTCTTACTGCCTTACTACAAGGGCCTTCGGCGGCCATTAACTCTCTAAGGGCCTTCGGCACTGATAAGGCTTGCTTGGGTAAGGCTTTAAGGTAAGGTTTATGAAAGTAAGGCTTCTTAAGGTAAGGCTTTAAATGGTATCGTTCCACTCTGGCCTTCGGCACTTAAAGATAGTGTTATTTCTTTCTTAGAGCCCCGAAAAATAATGTGTATTCGAGTTCTAGGAGAAAGTAATCGTAAATGCGCTCATATAGGTGATGTTATAATTGCTATAATTGAAGAAGCAGTACCTAACATGCCCCTGGAAAAATCGGAAGTAGTTAGAGCCGTAGTTATACGCACCTGTAAAGAATTTGAATGTGACAATGGAATGATGATACGATCTGATGACAATGCAGTCGTTGTCATTGACCAGGAAGGAAATCCAAAAGGAACTCGAGTTTTTGGTCCGGTTGTTCAGGAATTGAGACAATTGAATTTCACTAAAATAGTTTCATTGGCTCCCGAAGTCTTATAAGTACTGATAGATCTTGTAGGAATATTTGACTTAAAGTTAATCAAATGATACATGACATGGATCAATTCATTGCACCTCAGGCATATTCCTCAAAGAAGATCGAACATGCCTTTTATATCGAGACCAGGAATTCCTAAGAATTCGTTCGTCATGGGTAACGATACTATTGCCAATCTAATTACTTCTATAAGAAATGCTGACATGGTAGAAAAAGGAACGGTTCGAGTAACAGCTACTAATATTACCAAGAACATTGGAAGGATCCTTTTACGAGAAGGTTTTATAGAAGATGTTAGGGAGCATAAGGAAGGCCAAAAATATTTTTTGATATCGACTTCAAAATATCGAAGAAGGAATAAAAGGACATATATGACCACGTCAAAGCGTACCAGCAAACCTGGTTTGAGAATTTATTCTAATTATCGAGAAATTTGAAAAGTTCTCGGTGGAATGGGGATCGTAATTCTTTCTACTTCCCAAGGAATTTTGACGGATCAAGAAGCTCGACAGAAAAAAATTGGAGGAGAAATTTTATGTTATGTATGGTAATTGATCCAAATGTTGTCCAAAAATATGGATTCTGTAAGATATCCCCATAGTATGAAAAGTCGGAGCGCTATGGAAGGCTCATATTAGACAAGTTCTCGTACGTGGTGAAAGAACATCACTTCGATAGGCAATAGGTGTAAGCACTACGGTAGGGCGGTGTTCAGCTCAATTGTACTAAATTTCCCAAGCGGAGGAAAGGCCAGGCCCTATCCTTTTATCCTCGACCCAGCATTTGAGTTTGAGCTCGATGGCTCCAATCACTGCAATGCAGCTCGAGGGGGGATGAAGGGGGAGGGGAAAGCCACCATCAACTTGAAGAACTAAAAGGCTGCCATCGAAAGATGCGAAAACCTCCGCCGAGGGAAAATGGAAAATCTATGATCAGGTTAAACGGTGCGACCTTTGGTTGGTTGATATTAAACCTTTGGTTGCCCCATCACCCCACCCTCAACCCAAGGACTTTAACATCCCTCCTTAACCACCCTTGGTATATTATTTTAGTGACCTTAACTTGATTATTTGAACCTCCAAACCCTCCATCATTAAATATAAGGGTTCCCCTTGGTATATTCTTTTAGTGACCTTAACTTGATTATTTGGACCTCCAAACCCTCCATCATTGGAACATGCATTCAGCATTCAATCAAGGAGGCAAGGATGGGTAAGGGCAGGCGGCACTCTGTTGGGTGAAGGCAGTAAGTCAAGTATGGTAGAGCAGGTGGTTTTTTTTAAGTAGTTAGGTTGGTTCTTTTTTGAGTTGTCGACCAGTAGAGAGACCAGACCTATCCTCTCTCGACCTGGCCTAGGAGAGAGAGAGTGAGAAGTCCACCATTAGTGCTCTCCCGGTAGGGAGACCAGACCTATCCTATCTCGACCTCACTTGGAGAGATAGATAAATGAAATGAAGCTCACTCTCTTTGAGTCGAAGACGCTACCATCTCTTTCTGGTATATGGCCGAAGGCCCAAGTCAAAGACGCCATCATTTCTTTATTAGAGAACTACACTACCGAGTGGTTTTTTTTAAGTAGTTAGGTTGGTTCTTTTTTGAGTTTTCGACCAGTAGAGAGACTAGACCTATCCTCTCTCGACCTTTCCTAGGAGAGAGAGAGTGATAATTCCACCATTAGTGCTCTCCCGGTAGGGAGAACAGACCTATCCTATCTCGACCCTGCTTGGAGAGATAGATAAATGAAATGAAGCTCACTCTCTCTGAGTCGAACACGCTACCATCTCTTTCTGGTATATGGCCGAAGGCCCAAGTCAAAGACACCATCATTTATTTATTAGAGAACTACACTACCGGGCCTACCGGACCTATAGAGTGAGTTCGGACCTTTTCTCTCTATAAAACAGAATATTCTTTCCCCGTATTATGGGCGAGAAAACAATGGCCGAAGGCCCAAGTGGAACGCCACCATAGATGGCCTTCGGCACTTTATGGTATATGGCCGAAGGCCCAAGTCGAAGACGCCACCATATAGGTCATCAGAGTTGTTAGAAGCAAACCAGATAAGAGCTTTTAGCATAAAAAAAAAACCTTTTCCCTTTTCCCTTTCCTTTTCTTCATTTCCCTTTTCCTTTTCTTATTTCTCTTTTCTCTTTTCCCCTTTCCTTTTCCCTTTCCCTTTCCCTTAAACCCCATCCCTTACCCTTATCCTTACCCCTTTTCCCTTTTCTTATTTGATCTTTTCCTTATCCCTTTCCATCTTTTCCTTATCCTTAACCCTTTTGAGGAGGATTCATTCCACTCGGGTTGAACCCCCCCCCCTTGAGGGGAGCCAACGGGGGGGGGGGGTTCGACACCGCCTACGGGGTCCGAAAAATACAATCTACAAAATACAATATACTCTAGAGTGCCGAAGGCCAGAGTGGAATGATACCATCTAGTGCCAAAGGCTAGAGTGGAATGACACCATATATTTAGATATGATATTATGGTTGCCGAAGGCACTCTATCAGAAAGTGCCGAAGGCCAGAGTGAAACGACACCATTAAGGCTTTTGCTAGGGCCGAAGGCACTACAGAAGGGCCGAAGGCCATATACCATCTATGGTATGGTGCCAAAGGCCTAAGTGGAATGCTACCATATATGGTAAAGAGCTGAAGGCCATATACCACATATATTTTGGCTTGATTCATTATTATATGAGATTATGGTGGCCAAAGGCCAGAGTGGAACGATACCATCTAGTGCCGAAGGCCAGAGTGGAATGACACGATATATGGTTAAGGGCCGAAGGCACTAATACCCTTAGCTAGATAGATCCCATATCCATGGGAGCTATCTGTATTTCACATTATTCCCAGAAATAAAAAAAAAATATAGGAAAGTGCCGAAGGCCAGAGTGGAACGATACCATATCTGGAGTGCCAAAGGCCAGCTCTAAGAAAGAAATAACTCTATCTTTAAGTGCCTAAGGCCAGAGTGGAACGATACCATTAAAAGCCTTACCTTAAGAAGCCTTACTTTCATAAGCCTTACCCAAGCAAGCCTTATCAGTGTCGAAGGCCCTTAGAGAGTTAATGGCTACCAAAGGCCATTGTAGTAAGGCAGTAAGAGAGTAAGGCAGTAAGAATGGTTGAATTGTAGTAAGGCTATCTAGTAAGAATGGTCTTAAAGCAAGCCTTAACTATTAAAGCCTTACTTAAAGCCTTACCTTAAAGCCTGACCTCTTAAAGCCTTACTTTCATAAGCCTTACTTAAAGCCTTACCTTAAAGCCTGACCTCTTAAAGCCTTACATTCATAAGCCTTACATTAAGCAAGCCTTACCTTAAAGCCTGACCTTAATAAAGCCATCTCTCATAAAGTGCACCCCGGCTCTGACTAGAGAGCCTTACTAATTGATAGCTCAGCGCAAGGCCCTTCTCAAGATAGAGATAGGAACAGATATGTACCTCAGCGATATGGATGGCGTAATCACATAGATAATGCGTTTTACTCTCAAGTGAGACGGGGAAACAAAATAATATCCACGCTATAACTACTACTTTGTAGTAATTACTACGAAACCAAAATGAGAAGCTAGTGACAATCACAAAACACCCTGATAAGGAACGGGGGAAAAGGAGAAGTATGGGAGTAGAGGGATCAAGCCCTAAAGGAGATTTGTTCAAATTACAAAATGTGAAAGCCTGAAAGACTTGCGTGTTCCTTTCACATCGTTTTGGCTCCCCTAAATACAAAAGATTTTTTTGGCGTTACCTGCAAAGGGTTCATTCAGGTTTTCGGAGACACTTACTTCTTTCCACGTGGGAACTCTAGGGTGGTCACCGTCGTTCATGACCAGATCAGAAAAGGCGGCTCATCCTTTTTCGTGCACGCCGCCTTGAAGATCCGGGGTGACATCAAGGGCAGCCTGGTTCACCTCAAATTGGAGGCCAGCCTCCGGAAGCATTTCCCAAAGGTCTTTCCACCCGCGATCCCCCCCGAACCAGATCCCATCCCACTTGAATTAAAGGGCATCACCGGCTGGGACCGGATTTTTCGAAGGCTACTGGCTGAGGGCCTTATCCCGATACCACAAACCGTGGCTTGGGAAGTACTCCCCGAGGATATGGCAAAATTCAATAGGTGCATAGCCACTTTTCAGAGGGCGGGGGGGCCACCCGACACAGGGGGTTGGGCTCAGCGCCCCTTGGGGACATATCGAAAAATTACCTCGAAACGAGGGAAAGGGAAAGATCAACGTGGCCACCGCGGGGGTAGGGGGGGCAAAAAATGGTAAGGGGCTTTTCTTTGGGAGAGCGAGCCGGAAAGTGAATCACACACCTTCGGAGCGCTACATACCCCTTGGATTGAAAAAGATTCTTTTTAAGTTGGATCGGGCAATATTGCTTCCCACATCTTAATGAGTATTAGTGCACTGGTTTGGACCTTTTTGAGTATTCTTCGTGAACTGTGGTGTACTGTCAGAAAATTGGTGATATAATACGAGAATTTGGATGTCGTCGTGAACTGTGGTGTACTGTCAGAAAATTGGTGATATAATACGCGAATTGGGACCTTTCTGAGTAGTCTTCATGAACTGTGGTGTACTAATACTAAAGTGGTGATATAAGACGCTTAAACCCTATTCTAGGCCGCTTTAGAGATAGTTGGTAATGCTCCCGTTATCAGCCTAACGAGAGAGTTCAGAGGCAAGTTGTTGGGGCGGGCTATAAGTTCCGTATGTTTAGATAGGTCGTATTTCATCTTCATGCCAGATCCAATAAGCGCAGAGCCCATACGGATACGATAAAGTGTAATTACATATATAAAGGGATGTCTCCTTTTTTTAACGAAGCCAGTCACCACTGGCAATGCCAATGACTAATGGTACAAACGATGACTATTGGGCTTACCGTTATCTTCTTCCCGGTACCACCTCGGCAACGGGGAACCTACCATCAATTGATAGTAGGGAACACTTTATCTATGTTATTAGACCATGACCAGTGCGAAAGTACCCCGAACCCTATCCTGTTCCATGGTGAATAGGAAACCCTTATATTTTTTTTTAATACTCTCTCTACGTACCTATATCTCACCTCGTGGGTTGCTCCAAACGATTCTAAGATTTCAGTGGGGGCTTGAGAGCATAATCGTTTGCGAGACGCGAGATCCCCGCCTGCACGACCCCAAAAGTACTACCCTCCTAACATACATGGCGGGGCTGAAAAATTATGTATATCCCTACCCTAGAGATGGCTTTATTAAGGTCAGGCTTTAAGATAAGGCTTGCTTAAGGTAAGGCTTTAAAAGGTCAGGATTTAAGGTAAGGCTTTAAGTAAGGCTTATGAAAGTAAGGATTTAAGAGGTCAGGCTCTAAGTTAAGGCTTTAAGTAAGGCTTTAAGAGTTAAGGCTTGCTTTAAGACCTGAGTAATAAATTGATTGATGGGTAAACACCTGGATCAATCGGAACTGGCTTTGTATCTGCCTCCTAAAGCTAGCAGTTGTTGTAAGGGTTTTTCAGGTCCGAGGGCTTAGGATTTTGAAAGCTCTTGTATATTATGACTGTGGTATGCACTATGGTTCTATTCTTCCATAAAGGGATATGTATCTCGATTAGACAGATCTTTCACAAGCGAGGTCGGTATGCATTGGGATATTGATTACTAAGGATAGTCTATGAGGAGCTCAATGTATATGCTGTGTAGGATACAATAAATCACATGTAGTAGATTCATAATGCATTTTGGTAGCTTGGTGGAGGCCAAATAGAGGTCCTAGCATTCACCACTAGCCCATTATTAGGAGGTACTGTGTACACATGGTTAGAGGCGAGGGAATAATCTCCTGCCCTAGGAGAGTGCGTGAATTGTACCATAGGTCAAAGCATTCATACACTTTCTGGAAGATTCATATATCCTAAGTTACTTCATTTAGTGACATAACTACCTCTATAGCGGGGGATTAGACCTACACATCTCCCTACTCCTAGAGTTCATAGGCAACCTACTAGTACATGTAAGAGGCATATAGATCTATGGCCACAAGCCAAGAGATGCCTAATATGGCTTAGGCAGTAAGTGGATAGGGTCTGGCTATAGGTTATGATATAGTACCAAGACGAGGCCAGACTAGCTAGGATCTTAGAGGTGGCTACTAGGTAGTGCACTACAGGGGCACAGAGTTAAGGTGTATAAGATGTAGGTGAGGCGAGGCTTGGCTACAGGGGAGGGATTTGCATAGGAGGAAGCTGTAGGAGCACAGGAGGAGGGTGCTGAGAGATAGGCTAAGGAGGATGGATAGGGCATAGAGCTTGAGCCAGAGATTCGCGATATTAAGGCTGAGCGTTCCACCCTCAAATTTTGATTGAGGTAGTTACAGCTATGATCAGGGATGAAAGTGTGTCTAAGGGTGATGCATATAGACTACTACTGCGGGTAGATCCTTACCATAGGGATATAGATCCTGACACACCTTGTGGATGGCATATATTAAGGGATGGTCTATTAGATTAGCTGGATGAACAGAGGGACTTATATAAAGCTAGATTAAGATAGGCACGAGCTAGTGAGGGCCCTAGTACATCTACTGCAATAGTTATATATCTTTTAGTGGTTAGCTTCAGTAAGAAGAAGGTCACATTATTTCATTAATAGGTGTATGATTTGTGAGATAGAGCTATAAGCCTAGTCAGCAGGTGCCAGAGCTTGTCACAAGCACTAACTTATATAATTAGAGAGAGATGAGTTGTAGAGATAGATAGAGGTAGATGAGAGATAAGCAGCTACATTTCTTAAAGATGTTTAGGTTGTCACACCAACTAAAAGTATAGAGCACATGCAAGTTAGGCTTTAGGTTGGAGTAGCCCCTATGGAGATATTGACTGAGGTTACAGAGTGATTAGAGGTGGCTATACAAATAGATCTACCTAAGGCTCCTATTTCTTTGCCTGTAGGTCTAATGGAGATCAGGTTCATTCTGAGAGATCAACATTATAATGATAATACAATCACTAATGATAGTCAGACTAGATTATAAGCTGATAGTCTCAGTGCCTTTGGCCCTTGTAGTAAGGCTCTCTAGTAAGAATGGCTACCTTGTAGTAAGGCTATCTAGTAAGAATGGTTCAGTGCCGAAGGCCCTTGTAGTAAGGCAGTAAGAATGGTTACCTTGTAGTAGTAAGAAGAGTAAGGTAGTAAGAATGGTTACCTTGTAGTAAGGCAGTAATAGAGAGATAAAGGCAGTAAGAGAGTGAATGGCTACAGAAGGCCCTTGTAGTAAGGCAGTAATAGAGAGATAAAGGGAGTAAGAGAGTAAGGCAGTAAGGGTAGTAAGGGAGTAAGAGAGAGATAGTAATAGAGAGAGTAAGGCAAGGTAAGGCAGTAATATAGAGAGAGAGTAAGGCAGTAATAGAAATATATTAGCATAGTAAGGGTAGTAATAGAGTAAGACAAGGTGGAAAGGTAAGGCAGTAAGGGTAGTAAGGCTATCTAGTAAGAATGGTTACCTTGTAGTAAGGCAGTAAGAGAGAGAGAGTAAGGCAGTAAGGGTAGTGTAGTAAGTGAGTAAGAGAGTAAGGCAGTAAGAATGGTTACCTTGTAGTAAGGCTCTCTAGTAAGCTTATATCCTTCTATATTTAGTGCCGAAGGCCCTTAGAGAGTTAAAGGCCAGCTCTCATAAAGAAATCAATCTCTCATAAAGTGCCGAAGGCCATCTATGTTGGCGTTCCACTTGGGCCTTCAGCCATATAACATCACTGGTGTTTTCTCGCCCATAATACGGCCCTTTATATTACTGCCTTACCTTGCCTTACTCTCTCTATTACTATCTCTCTCTTACTCCCTTACTACCCTTACCGCCTTACTCTCTTACTCCCTTTATCTCTCTATTACTGCCTTACTACAAGGACCTTCGACAGCCATTCACTCTCTTACTGCCTTTATCTCTCTATTACTGCCTTACTACAAGGTAACCATTCTTACTGCCTTACTCTTCTTACTACTACAAGGTAACCATTCTTACTGCCTTACTACAAGGGCCTTCGGCACTGAACCATTCTTACTAGATAGCCTTACTACAAGGTAACCATTCTTACTAGAGAGCCTTACTAGAGAGCCTTACTACAAGGGCCAAAGGCACTAACACTAGACTAGAAAGGGCCTTCGGCACTAAAAGAGATATGGTAAGGCTTAATAAGAGATATAAGATCTTCTTAAGAGCCATTAACTCTCTAAGGGCCTTCAACACTTTATTAGAGATTGCCTTCGGCTCTTAGAGAGTTATTTCTTTTTTTGAGTAATGTGTAATACGGATAGCTACCATGGATATGGGAGCTATCTAGCTAAGGGTCTCCCTTCTGTAGTGCCTTCGGCCCTAGAAAAATCCTTAATGGTGTCGTTTCACTCTGGCCTTCGGCACTTTATGAGAGATGGATTTATTAAGGTCAAGATTTAAGGTAAGGCTTGCTTAAGGTAAGGCTTATGAAAGTAAGGCTTTAAGAGGTCAGGCTTTAAGGTAAGGCTTTAAGTAAGGCTTATGAAAGTAAGGCTTTAAGAGGTCAGGCTTAAAGGTAAGGCTTTAAGTAAGGCTTTAAGAGTTAAGGCTTGCTTTAAGACCATTCTTACTAGATAGCCTTACTACAAGGTAACCATTCTTACTGCCTTACTCTCTTACTGTCTTACTACAAGGGCCTTCGGCAGCCATTAACTGTCTAAGGGACTTCGGCACTGATAAGGCTTGCTTGGGTAAGGCTTTAAGGTAAGGCTTATGAAAGTAAGGCTTCTTAAGGTAAGGCTTTAAATGGTATCGTTCCACTCTGGCCTTCGTCACTTAAAGATAGAGTTATTTCTTTCTTAGAGCTGGACTTCGGCACTCCAGATATGGTATCGTTCCACTTTGGCCTTCGGCACTTTCTTATCTTTTTGTTTTATTTTTGGGAATAATGTGAAATAAGGATAGCTCCCATGGATATGGGAGCTATCTAGCTAAGGGTATTAGTGCCTTCGGCGCTTAATCATATATGGTGTCATTCCACTCTGGCCTTCGGCACGAGATGGTATCGTTCCACTCTAGCCTTCGGCCACCATAATCTCATATAATAATGAATCAAGCCAAAATATATGTGGTATATGGCCTTCGGCTCTTTACCATATATGGTAGCGTTCCACTTAGGCCTTCGACACCATACCATAGATGGTATATGGCCTTCGGCCCTAGCAAAAGCCTTAATGGTGTCATTTCACTCTGGCCTTCGACACTTTCTAATAGAGTGCCTTCGGTAACCATAATATCATATCTAAATAAATGGTGTCGTTCCACTCTGGCCTTCGGCACTAGATGGTATCGTTCCACTCTAGCCTTCGGCACTCTAGAGTATATTGTATTTTGTAGATTTTATTTGTTGGACCCCGTAGGGGGTGTCGAACCCCCCCCCTGTTGGCTCCCCACGAGAGGGGGGGGGGGGGGTGTTCGACCCGAGTGGAACGAATCCTCCTGAAAAGGGTTAAGGATAAGGAAAAGATGGAAAGGGATAAGGAAAATATCAAATAAGAAAAGGGAAAATGGGTAAGGATAAGGGTAAGGGATGGGGTTTAAGGGGGAGGGAAAGGGAAAAGGAAAGGGGAAAAGAGAAAATGGAAATAAGAAAAGGAAAAGGGAAAGGAATAAAAGGAAAGGAAAAAGGGAAAAGGTTTTTTTTTTTAATGATAAAAGCTCTTATCTGGTTTACTTCTAACAGCTCTGATGACCTATATGGTGGCATCTTCGACTTGGGCCTTTGGCCATATACCATAAAGTACCGAAGGCCATCTATGGTGGCGTTCACCTAGTTGTATCGCTATTGATACAACTAGCCTATACCCTCGATTGGATATGAGCCATTGTTTTGTGATCATCACTAGCTTCTCATTTTGGTTTCGTAGTAATTACTACAAATTAGTAGTTATAGCGTGGATATTCTTTTGTTTCCCCGTCTCACTTGAGAGTAAAATGCATTATCTATGTGATTACGCCATCCATATCACCGAGGTACATATCTATTCCTATCTCTATCTTGAGAATGGCCTTGCACTGAGCTATCAATTAGTAAGGCTATCTAGTCAGAGCCGAGGTGTATTCTCGCCGCAGGGAGTTTGTTGGTGGAAGTTATTTGCCTTAAGGCGCTTCGCCGAAACTTAAACAGGGGGGAGTGAGAACCATACCTTTTCTCTCTATAAAACAGAATATTCTTGCCCCATATTATGGGCGAGAAAACACCGGTAGAAACCTACACTATTGGGCCTACCGGACCTATAGAGTGCAGACCTTTTCTCTCGATAAAACGGTCTAGAGAGGGCCGTATTATGGGTGAGAAAACACCAGTGATGTTATATGGCTGAAGGCCCAAGTGGAATGCCACCATAGATGGCCTTCCGCACTGTATGAGAGATTGATTTCTTTATGAGAGCTGGCCTTTAACTCTCTAAGGGCCTTTGGCACTAAAGATAGAAGGATATAATCTTACTAGAGAGCCTTACTACAAGGTAACCATTCTTATTGCCTTACTCTCTTACTCCCTTACTACACTACCCTTACTGCCTTACTCTCTCTCTCTTACTGCCTTACTACAAGGTAACCATTCTTACTAGATAGCCTTACTACCCTTACTGCCTTACCTTTCCACCTTGTCTTACTCTATTACTACCCTTACTATCCTAATAGCTTTCTATTACTGCCTTACTCTCTCTCTATATTACTGCCTTACCTTGCATTACTCTCTCTATTACTATCTCTCTCTTACTCCCTTACTACCGTTACTGCCTTACTCTCTTACTCCCTTTATCTCTCTATTACTGCCTTACTACAAGGGCCTTCGGTAGCCATTCACTCTTTTATTGCCTTTATCTCTCTATTACTGCCTTACTACAAGGTAACCATTCTTACTGCCTTACTCTTCTTACTACTACAAGGTAACCATTCTTACTGCCTTACTACAAGGGCCGGAAAGGTCGCATGTGAGCCAGTGGCTGGGGCACAACCTTGTCACACCGAGAGCTATAGGAGAGGAGCAGTTGCTCCTCCTTGGCACTACACAAAGCGAGCGAAACTCATTCGTGCAGCTCCTCGCCCAAATGATTCATGTTTGTTTCTTTCCCCCAATATTGAACAATTGGTCGGGCGCGGACAATGCCCGTGAGGTCACGGTAATCGAGGGTATATCCGATTTCAATTATTCGGATGCAGCGGAGGCGTCATGCTGTTGTAGAACAACTCTGGTTTAGCTTTTGGATGGCCAACCGGGGCTATATGAATGGGGGCTCCGGGGCGAAAAAACGTTTTTGAACCGTGTGAACACCCCCGTGATCCTGGTACCTCACCTTCCCGCAGTGCCTACCAGCCTCCCTCCTTCTATCAGGTATGATTACCCGATAGGGACACTTCTCTCTAACGTATGTCAGTGCGTACATCTCTTGTCTGGGACCTCGGAATGCTGGAGTTTGGGGAATGGCTCTATCCGGCACCTCCCCTCCCTGACTGACCCTAATGGCCCTCTTTGAATATCCCTCTTTGAGTGGCCCTCCCTGAAAGGCTAAACCTACCTGATTTACCCTAATGGCTTTATCTAGCCCCCTTCCTTGAATGGCACTATCCTCTCTCTTCCTTTCCTTCTTTTCTTATCTTTTCTTTGGCAGTTAATGAGGCAAGCTCTTAGGCCTGGGACTGACTGATACTGATTCAATGGGACTTATGGGACTGCCTTCTTCTTTCATGGGACTTTGATTGACTGACCAATACCTTTCTCCTTACCTTAACAGGAAGAGCTTGTCCAGAGATAGACGTTTTCTTTACTAGATAACTTTCAACAAATAAGGAAGAATGGCTTGCCTGACAATAGGCCCTAAGGGACTCGGCCGAGGTTACGAGGTCGAGGAGGGCAAGGCCTGGAGGCACTCGATTGAGGTTATGAAATTGAGGCCCGGAGGGACTCGACCGAGGTACCAAGGGAGAGGAAGTTTCTACCATCTTCCTAGAAGTGAGATGGCAGGAGATCAGACTAGCACCTTACCTCAATACCATACGATATACCACGAACACCACATCCATGTACCTTCCTCAAGACTCTATGGCTCACCTTCCCTAAACTAAATGTTTATTCACTCGATCGTTGATGCCTTCTTGTCTGTTTGGGAACCAACCGATGGAGTATTTATTCCTCCAGCCACCCGATTCTGTGTTCTTGTATACGTAATTAGTCAAAGGGAGATCAAGCACCTTAGCTATAATCCCGGTCACCTATAGGGTGGCCTTCTATGGGCTCCAATTGATCGATAGCTTGTTGGTTTGCTGGTTAGCTCGTTAGCTGGCGAGATGGGAAGCTGGGGTAGGAGCTGGCTGGTTAGCTGGCGGGATGGGGAGCTGGAGCTGGATGGCGGGATGGGGGAGCTTGCTGCTGGGAGAATGGAAGCTGGGTGGTGGTCTTACTCAGTTGGGCACAGGCACTAAGTTTGCTTGGTATAGAATTAGAAAAACCTTTTCAGTTGCTATTTTTATTGAGATAAACTCACATGAGGTACGAGGGTGAGGAACGAAGTCGCTCGTTTTTAGGGGGAAGGGTTGGAAATCCTATCATTCGGGCACTTCAAGTGATTTCTTATTTCCGAAGAATTACATTTCACGAAGTTTCCCTATGAGAGGCGGGATGGAATCATTTGGAGGTTGAGCACCTTTATGCTTGCTGGTCGGACTTGACGAAAGAAATCGACGAAGGATGAAGCTTGGTGCGAGGGCGAGCCGGAAAGTGAATCACACACCTTCGGAGCGCTACATACCCCTTGGATTGAAAAAGATTCCCTTTTAAGTTGGATCGGGCGATATTGCTTCCCACAACTTAATGAGTATTAGTAGACTGGTTTGGACCTTTTTGAGTAGTCGTCGTGAACTGTGGTGTACTATCAGAAAATTGGTGATATAATACGCGAATTTGGATGTCGTCGTGAACTGTGGTGTACTGTCAGAAAATTGGTGATATAATACGCGAATTGGGACCTTTCTGAGTAGTCGTCGTGAACTGTGGTGTACTAATACTAAAGTGGAGATATAAGACGCTTAAACCCTATTCTAGGCTGCTTCAGAGATAGTTGGTAACGCTCCCGTTATCAGCCTAACGAGAGAGTTCAAAGGCAAGTTGTTAGGGCGGGCTATAAGTTCCGTATGTTTAGACAGGTCGTATTTCTTCTTCATGCCAGATCCAATAAGCGGAGAGCCCATACGGATACGCTAAAGTGTAATTACATATATAAAGGGATGTCTCCTTTTTTTAACGAAGCTAGTCACCACTGGCAATGCCAATGACTAATGGTACGAACGACGACTATTGGGCTTACCGTTATCTTCTTCCCGGTACCACCTCGGCAACAGGGAACCTACCATCAATTGATAGTAGGGAACACTTTATCTATGTTATTAGACCATGACCAGTGCGAAAGTACCCCGAACCCTATCCCGTTCCGTGGTGAATAGAAAACCCTTATATGTTTTTTTAATACTCCCTCTACGTACCTATATCTCGCCTCGTGAGTTGCTCCAAATGATTCTAAGCTTTCAGTGGGGGCTTGAGAGCATAATCGTTTGCGAGATGTGGGATCCCCGCCTCCACGACCCCAAAATTATTGCCCTCCTAACGTACACGGCGGGGTTGAAAAATTCTGTATATCCCTACCCCCTACTTAAGGAACTATTCTACAAATATTTTTCCCCTATCTTGGGCGGAGAACTTCAATGTCTTAAAAGGAACGGGTAGGGGAAGATATGCGCCATGTTCCCAGATATAGATTGCCATCCAAATCTGGCTCTATGGGGGATATCGTCTAAGGAGTTTTAAGCCCGACAATATGCCAATACCAAAAAGGTAGGGTTTCATCTCGCAAAAGGGTTTAAGCGTCTTATATCGCCACTTTAGTATTAGTACACCACAGTTCACGACGACTACTCAGAAAGGTCCCAATTCGCATATTATATCACCAATTTTCTGACAGTACACCACAGTTCACGACGACATCCAAATTCGTGTATTATATCACCAATTTTCTGACAGTACACCATAGTTCACGACGACTACTCAAAAAGGTCCAAACCAGTCCACTAATACTCATTAAGTTGTGGGAAGCAATATCGCCCGATCCAACTTAAAAGGGAATCTTTTTCAATCCAAGGGGTATGTAGCGTTCCGCAGGTGCGTGATTCACTTTCCGGCTCGCTCTCCCAAAGAAAATCCCCTTACCATTTTCCGCCCCCCCTACCCCCGCGGGGGCCACGTTGATCTTTCCATTTCCCTCGTTTCGAGGTACTTTTTCGATATGTCCCCAAGGGGCGCCGAGCCCGACCCCCTGTGTCGGATGGCCCCCCCGCCCTCTGAAAAGTGGCTATGCACCTATTGAATTCTGCCATATCCTCAGGGAGTACTTCCCAAGCCACGGTTTGTGGTATCGGGATAAGGCCCTCAGGCAGTAGCCTTCGACAAAGTCGGTCCCAGCTGGCGATGCCCTTTACTTCAAGTGGGATGGGATCTGGTTTGGGGGGAATCGCGGATGGAAAGACCTTTGGGAAATGCTTCCGGAGGCTGGCCTCCAATTTGAGGTGAACCAGGCTACCCTTGATGTCACCCCGGATCTTCAAGGCGGCGTGCACGAAAAAGGATGAGCCTCCTTTTCCGATCTGGTCATGAACGACGGTGACCACCCTAGAGTTCCCACGTGGAAAGAAGTAAGTGTCTTCGAAAACCTGAATGAACCCTTTGCAGGTAACGCCAAAAAAATCTTTTGTATTTAGGGGACCCAAAACGACGTGAAAGAAACACGCAAGTCTTTCAGGCTTTCGCATCTTGTAATTTGAACAAATCTCCTTTAGGGCTTGATCCCTCTACTCCCATACTTCTCCTTTTCCCCCGTTCCTTATCGGGGTGTTTTGTGATCGTCACTAGCTTCTCATTTTGGTTTCGTAGTAATTACTACAAAGTAGTAGTTATAGCGTGGATATTCTTATGTTTGTTCACGGGGGTGTTTCGGTAGCAATAAGGTTTGGGTGGGACCTCTATGAAGCTTTCAAATGGAGATGTGCCCCTACCAAACAATTCTCCCTACCAGCTCTGTAACCATCTATAGTACTTGAATGTCACCATATCTCAGCCAATAGAAAGAATGAGAGTGAAGGTTGGTAGGTGGGCGGGAATAGAGCCAGGTGCACTACTACGGTCGATTGATCGAAGCCGCTACTACGCTAACTATACTATAAAAAGAAATAGAAGCAACTCAACCTTCTTATATAGAAAAAGTCCAACTATTAGAAGTAGCTTATTGACCCGAAGCTACATCTGTAGAGTATTTTATACGTAATAGCTATGGACTACCTAATATGACCACTTAATTCGATACAGGTAGTGGGGAAGCCTGAAACATGTTCAAGAAGTAGCTCGGTCTGCTGTCTACTGTGGACCCTGTAACTAACAAGTTTTTCTTTAGTCGCCATCTACCCCGCCCATTACCTCTTGCTAGAGAAACCTACACGAGTTCACCCTGCTAGAACACTACTAAGTCCATTGGTATTGGTTTATCATAGTGCTTACTCTATCACACTTTATGGTAAGTAACTCCCTAATAAGTCTTGTTTCATAATAGTTACGAGTCTTAGTGTAACCAACATACATGATATAAGTATCTGTATTTCAATTAAGTCGTATACAAGCTATACCGATCTGTATTGCTTACTTTTTCTGTGTTCTTACTACTATAAGGTAGATTATGGATATACTGTAATCATACTATCTGTTACATATCATTGAATCTAAGAGTGTTAACAAGGCTAATAGATTCATGGGATTACATTATGGAAACAACATAGCTTAGTTACACTGTTATTACTGCTTAATTAGCCTAATCCTGTAACTAATACGAGCTTTATTACATATACCAGTAATGAACGGCTTACTATTTATAACAATGAACATGAAGCTTACAAGGATACTATGTGTGAAATCACTATGTGTTTTATTTGTTATACGTATAAGCCAATCCACTAGTTTTTCTCTACTAATGCGATACAAGTAATTACAGTTGTTTGCAGCTATGTTATGAGGTGAATCTTAGTCATATAAGCTTATACACTATTCAAGCTCATTACAACCTATAACTAACCAGAATAGGCAATATCAATAATAAAACCTATCATAGAGTAGAGGTATAGTATGATTCCCTATTAGAGATGCGGTTTACCACAGCTTGCTTGTTCATCTATAGATTTGCTTTATTATCACCTTGTACATGTTACTAATATAGCTTGTGTTTCCATATTAGCTAAGCTTAACTTCCATATCGTGATTGATCACGTGTAGTTATGATTACAATACAGTGATTTCCATATTTGATCTTATTACTGTGATTATTATCAAACTGCTTAGAGCTTGATAGGTGATGATTTGGACCCATATCTAAGCTTTCACTAATGGGAATACTACAATAGCAATAAAAACCATATCATAGTTTCAATGGGTTACTCATATGATAGCACTCTTTTTCTTACTCTGCTCTACTAATGGTACTAGTGTAATTACCATAACTATTACATTATCATGTTTCATACCTGTACTAAGGCTTAGAGTATAAACCTCATTGTGCCTAGTATGCATCCCATGTTTGCCCTTACTTCGTATCCCATTGGTCATCGGGCAACCTATGTCTGCAACTAGAACAATGTATATCTAACATGTAAACATATGAGGTGACTAGCTATAATCACGTCATAAATCCCTTGATCTAGTGAACTCAGGTAGAAGACCGTCTAATGGTGAAAATGAAAATAACGTGATGGGCTCCAATTGACAACACCACTACATAGGAACATGTAACATAATTGCAATTTATTCATTCATCCATTTCATTTGGAGCTTAGGACATGTTATATGTTATAATATTTTTGTTGTGGTCATTCTATTTTGTTGGTATATGACTAAAACATATGAATGTATTATCATTTTTGGGTGTGAACAATAAATCTTTAATTTTTTTGGAGTTTTTGCAAACCATCTTTTATTTTTAAGTTGTTTTTCTAACCCTTGTAGTAGGAAGACGAAGACGCCAACATCAATCTAATAATTTTTGTTTCCCTTTTTCTTTTTTTTCAATTGGAAAATAAGTATGTGGAGAAATTTCCATAGATACCTTTAGGTTATAAATGATATGGATGAGATCATATTTCTACTCGTCATTTCATTAAATTGAAAAGTTTCATCAACTTTTCAAGGGTTGGAAAGCTATTTTGGAATTTATAGTAAGATCAAAAAATTTAATAGAGATACTAAATGTTTATTTTCTTATCTTAAACACAAAATGAAAATCATTATCCTTAAAATGGATCATTTTCCAATTATAGTCAAGAGAAAATATCCCAGGGTTCAAATAGAATGGTAGTTTGTGGGGTTTAACCTTTGCCCATAAATAGTAATTGTGGTATAGTTTTTCTCAATATATCAATCTCCACATTTGAATTGATCATTCATATTGAGATGAAATTTGCATTCATCAAAGATCCTAAGGAGAGTTTACCATAAATCAAAGAATAAACTATACACATGAAAAGATCAATAAATATTTTATATCTATGAGGTTTTTTTTAGGAAAAAACAACTACTTGAGTCCAATTGATGAGTAGATTTTCTTCCAAAAATTTGTTTCTTCTTTACGACCTCAATGATTTGAAATGAGAAGACTATAAAGACAATATAAATAAGATTGGTACCTAAAGATTTACTAGTACCTGAAAACTATTTCTTAAACTATGTGAATGAGTGGTTCATGATTATTTCTTGCATGATAAAATGAATAATTCAATTTAATAAAGTGGAACAGGTCTTATGGAAAAAACCTAGAATAATTGCTTCAATGGTAACATGATAATCATATAGTAATATTATATGAATGATCATATATATCATATTTTGCAGTAAACCTTAGAGAATCTATGTGGAATGGAAGCTTTATTCCGAAAAGTGTTTTTATTGCTTAATAGCCTGTTTAAAAATTAAAAAAAAATTAATATATCTTTAAGCGTTTCAATATGTTTTACTAGATCTAGATATTATTTTATCTAATTTAGTAATTTTCCACAATTTTCTGAGTTTCTCTAATTTTTAATCATTATAATTAAATAATAAATAAATAAATCAACTTCTTTATAATTAAAAAACAATAATATATATATATATATATATATATAAACGAGAAAGATCAATTATTCATTATTATATACCTAAAAACCAATACTATATATATATATATATAAACAAAGAAGATCAATTATTATCAGCTATTCAATTCCATTATTATATACGTAAGAGAAATAAATAGAGTCTGGGATTGTGCACCAAACTGCTACCTCTGTATAGCCACATATTACAGAGCCATACAATCAACAATTGTAGCTATATCATACAACTGTACAATTCTGCAATCAATTAATTTTACGATTTATTACTTGAATGGTGCAATTACACATGTCACTCGATTGAATAAATTAGTCATCATTCATATTGGTGCTTTATAAAATTTGTTTATCGCAGACAACATAACATTACCATAAACAATTTGTTTCCCCCACATAATCGTACATAAGTAAACACTTCTTGTGCGTATTCTAAATTTTCATTCTCGTCGTCCCTACTATGATTTGTCTATATTGTGCGTCGCTATCGTGCCGCAAGTGAACCTACATATCCAGTCCCCATTGGTCCCACCACTATTCATAAATTGTTTATTATTCCCTTATAGGGTCGCTATACAATAGAATAGGTCATTGTTTATGGAGATCCCAAATTCATTAGCATATTTTCTTGCCAGAATTTGATTAATTTTTTTTTTAAAGATCAAAATGTTGGAGTGTTTAAATCATTTTTTTTTATGGTGGAAATAGATTCAGTACCATCATACTAACCCAGATTTTCAAAAAATTCTATCAGATTTTGCCATAATCTCGTCTTAATTTCCATTAATTTTTCTTTAAACTAAACTATACATATATCTTTTGGTTTTTAAATATTTAATAAATTATTATATTTTCATTTAGTATTAAACTATTTTTATAAAAACATTTATACTTTATGTTACATCTAAGACTTTTGTGATCCATAATATAACTGTATTTCAGATTAATCACATCATTAGGATTTGGTAGGAGTTTCGAACCAAATAATGTGGTTCATCATGAGGACAGGTTGAAAAAGTCAATTGATCTTAGGAATAAATAGCAAGGATGCATCATTGCCCAGAGATAGTTGTTAAAAACTAGTCATTAGTAAATTAATTATTAAGGTAAATTGGTTGTTAGAAATACTAATTCTTAAATGAATAAAATAATCCCATAATGTTATATAATAAATATTATTTCCCGGATGCGGGTGTATAGAGGGACGTTAATTGTGACAGGACAAGGGTGGGACGAGGTGTGGCGACACCTGCCTACCCAAGACATGGAGGGAAAATGGTTTATGATCGACGGCTCTTGGCATTTAAGAAGCGCAGGTTTCAATTGCATTGTATTAAGTGGTTTCGCTGCACATATCCTATCCTCCGCTCCTGTTCACACCTCCGCATGCTCCAGCATGCTTCGGACTTCGGCTCTCTTCAATGAAACAGTAATGGCGGGTGCCTCTCGATGCATGATTGGGGAAGATAAATTGGAGCTCGGCTCTGGGCTATCTGTGGAGCCGCATCGGTCGCACCATGTGCATTCTTCTCTGGCCTCTGTACTCTATTTTGGCTCCTGTCGGCATGATGCTAGCCCCGTCATTTCTGCTGCTCTGCCTCGCTTTGAGCCTGCTGCTTCTCGTTACTTGACTGGGGAGGCTAATTTGGAGCTTTGCTCTGGTCTTTCTGCGGAGCCGCCTCCATTGAACCTTTTGCATTTCACTCTGGCCTCTGGCCTCTGTTCTGACTTCTGTTTGAATTGCTATGGCCTCGTCATTCCTGCTACTCTGCCTCGCTTTGTTCCCGCTGATGTTTCCTCCCTTATGCCTCGTCTACGCCATAGATTGCGTTGCCGCAGGGGTGGCACCAGGGGCTCTCCTCTGCGCGCGCCCTCCAGCCCCTCTTCCAAGTTGTCTTCCCTCTCCAGCAACTTCTTTGTCGGCCACTATCCTCGCACCCTCAGTGGGAGAGGAAGGTTTCTTGATTCTAGCCACTGTTTGGGCTCCCCTGTTCCCCATCCCCCTGCCACCTTGCCTTCTCCCATGATAGGCTCGGTGCTTTTCTCCTTCAACTGCTCTCTGAACCGCCCAAGGATAACCGCTACAATTATTGTGGTCTTCCATGAGGAAGCCCAGTTGGGGGAGCCAAGCTCTCATCCGACGGGTCTCGGCTCTGACAATGCTCAAACTTCGAACCTCCAGGTGGGGATTCGCAGTGCAATTGTGCAGGTTCTAGATGCTCAAGCTCGCAGCACTTAGGATGTGGAGATGGCGCCGGTTGATCCTGGACCTTCTGAATCTGAAGCTACTCGTGCCAGGGACCTGCTTGCAAAAGGTTGGTGCCATATAGTCGAAGAGCCTCCAGATGATTAGTTTACTCTCTGCGGTCTTGTTATCTTGCTTCGCGGCCCATACAATTGGTCAAGTCTCTGTTCATATTGCAATGTTGAATTTTTGTTTAATTTTGGAATTCTGTAAACTTTGCAAACATCATGGCGATCAAAACTTGCACCCCTGCGTGGGATCTGGTAATCTGTTCAAGACTAGTTTCCCTGTCTCTGGGCAGTCTTCATCTATGTTTTTCTTGACAATTCTGTCTATTTTTAGGGTAGTGTTTTTGGCTACGGTCACGATGTAATTTTACTCCTTTGTTAATAGATTAATCTTAATTAGAAAATAAAAAATAAAAAATATTATTTATTAATAACTAGGTTGCTATCAAATTATCTATTTTAGTTAAATAAATTTAAAACACAGTAATTTTTTTAATAATAATATAAGATTAAAATTATTATCTATTTATCATAATTATATGTAATCATACCATAAAATAATAAATAGATGCTAAAAATTTAAGAATGGTCACAAATTATTATTTATAATGGTTAAGAATAATTATAAATATTAATTAAATATAAAGTAAGTTACTAGGTGAAGTCAAAGGGTATAGAATAGGATCCAAAATACTATAAATTAATAAAGAAGCTATGAGTTTATTTATTTGTATTAATTAATTTTTAATATTTAAAAAAAAATTATTGCTAATAAAGATACCAATTAAGAATGATTAAAGAATATTAAGTAAAACTAAAGAATATGCTAGGGTTTATTATTAAAATAAGGAATTAAAATAGAATTAAAGGAACCAAAACATAAGAAAACAAAATTACACATAAAAATAATGGAAATGAACTCAAAGACCTAGCACAATAAAATATCGACCAAGAGGGGGAGGAATCACACAGAGAGAGCCCGAATCCAACTCTTACTTAATGTCCAACCATCATCCCTGTTGAAATTCCTAGCATGCCTCTCAATCTCAATAGCCTCTCTAAGCTTCCTATGGCAATGTTGCGAACATCGGCATCGGGATAAAATCGGCAAGGGTCCAAAAAACCAAAAAACTGTAAAAATGGTGAAAATATAGGTAAAAATCAGCAAACATCGGCAAAATTAGGATACCATAAAAATATTTTTAAAAATCGGTAAACATTGGCTAGGCCAAAAAATCGTGATTTTGAGAGAAAATCGGGATGTTGTCGAGATTTTCACAACATCGTCCTATGGTGGAAGTGATCAACCCTAGAAATGACTATGGAGTCCTCAATAAAGACATGGTGGCAAGATTTTCCCGCATGTTCAACTAGAGCTGATGTGCAAGAAATATTGTGCCTAATATATGAAACATGTTCATTGATTATTTCTTTAATGGATCCACCTGTTTCTCCAATATAGGGAAGACCATAAGAATATGGAACCAGTTAAACCCCTTTCATGTCCATAGGTTTGACCAGGTTTTTCACAGATCCAATTTAATTTCTATTAGTGCATAGAGGCTTGAAAAAAGTGGAGACATTATTCTTTCTAAGGACATGGGAAATCCTTTTTGTGGTCCCTTGGATGAAGGGGAGACGAACCATGGAGATAGGATCCATGCGAGAAGTTTTACCACTTAACCCTTTACAAGCTTTTTGAAAGCCCTTGAGGCCTTGAGATCTACCACACCCATTAATTTCAAAGACATGAAGAAGATGAGATTTTTTCGACTCCAAGTGGATCTCATCTTATATTCTCAAAGCATGGGTAGAAAGGGTGTTAAGCCATCAATGTTATCATGTCCAATAAGGATGTAATTTCCCCTACCAAATGTTTTCTTCATCCTTCTGAGTAACCAAATTTTAACCTATTGAAAACTCCTCCAGATATAGGAGCCCCACCTGATGGTGATCTCTAATCACCTAAGCCACTGTGATATATGCATTTCACAGATATATTTGAAAGATATAATCTAGCTCCATAAACCGTTGTCAAATAATGCCCTCCACAAAAATTTTAGAAGAAGATCAGAGAATCCAAAGGTATGAGTGTCTAAAATACCCTAGCCATTAAAAATTTTCGGTTTAGCCAGAACCTCCCAAGCCGCCAAATGGGACTTGTTCCTCTAACTCTGGTTAGACCAAAAAAATGTGATAGTTAGGATCAAATATGTGTCAGAATAATGAAGAGATGCATCCATTAAGTTGCCATCTACTGCAACACAAAAGTGACCAGAGTGAATCGCCCCCCTAGAGATAGGAACCTATAGGCCTAGGATTGAAGCTTCCTATCAATTAAGGTGAGAAACCAATCCCAATCAACACATTTGTAGGAGGCAGGCTTCAACCTGTAACCCAAATATGAAAAAACCTCTCGCATATTGCATATTTTGACATGAAAGAGATCACCAATTTAATTAATGTCGTTTGGAACTTTGGATCAGCATTAGAGTGATATAGGAATTATTTTTGTCCATTTAGCAGAAGGCCTGAGGCCCCACCAATTCTCCTGAAGGTATAATGAAAAACCTCCCATTGTTCCCTGTTAATATCCCCAAACATAATAATGTCATCAACAAAAAAAAAATGTGTAATACATACCATTTAGGAAAAACAAAAACCATGGAATAGGCCCAGCTGCCACACAACATTGATCTTTCTACTTATTCTATCCATAACAATAATGAAGAGGAGGGGGGAAAGAGAACATCCTTGACGTAGTCCCTAGTGTGCATGGAAAAAAATTGTGGGGAAACAATTAATGAGCACGACAAACCAGATGTCCCTAACACATGCCATGATCCAATCCATGTTCCTGTGATCAATACAAATCTTCACAAGGATGAATCAAATAAGTCTCCAATATAAACAATCATATTCTCTTTTTAAATCTATATTCATCGTCGTTGTCTTCATCTTCTTCGAGTGAGACAAATGAATTCACGCTTGCGCGATAACCACTGCATTATGAATCGATCTACCCTTTAAAAAGACAATTTTTTCTAATGTGATATGTGTCGAGAAAGGGCCCTTCATCGTTACCACAATGATTTAGGAGATTAATTTGTACAATATGTTGCATAAAGATATAGGACATAAGTCTGAAAATTATTCTGAAGTGCTTGCCTTCAGGATCAAGGTAATGAAGGTAGATTTCAAGGCCCTAAAATGTGTCCAAGCATCTTGGACTCCTCGACCATGGCACATAGGTATTTTACCATGATATGAAAGAAATGGAGAATATTTCAATCATCGAGCTGTCTAGACTGGGGCATTTTTCCCTTTGTTGGAAAGACATTAATACTGCATGTACCTCCTCCAAAGTGACAGGGTGGAGTAGGATATCATTTTCCCACTAATCAAACATTTGTGGATATTCCCGAATAGCCCACAACCGATCCTCTAGATTGACCCCATCAGAAGCCTTAAAAAGAATGCCAAAGTACTTAACCGCTTTTACTTGATATCCTTATCAACAAATTTGTAGGATCTATCCGTCCCCATAATGCAGCAGATCGCATTTGTGTTCCTTCAGTGACATGCAAAATTATGGAAAGAAACTTGAATTGTGACCACCATCCTGAATCCAGATCGCCCACCTCCCGAATCTCCATGTTTTCTCCTGGATAAGTAATATTTGTCTCCTTCTTAGTTCAATATCCTTAATCTCATCCATCAATTTTCGGGAGGGGAAATCCTCCATAAAGCAGCACCTAAGAGCCTCAATCTAGACAGTAATGTGATTGAGTTCCAAAAACAGTTTGGCTTTCTTTTCCCTTTCCCAAACCCACACTCTACTCTTTAGTAATGCCAACCTTGTAGTAATATGTTCCATGGACAACACTCTATGTATGTGTTGATGTGATCCCTAAAAATCTAAAACCAGTTTGTTGAATTTCATATCCTCCAGCGAGGTCCTATTAAACTTGAAGTGGATGCCCCTCCTTTCCCCCCCATGGTGCCATTGCAAAAGGATGGGACAACGATAAGATATGTGAGATTGTACAACACTCGACTGACAATTTCCCAGAATTTCAAATAGTCCTTGATGGATCATAAATCTATCCAGCCTCTTCCCCACATATTCAACCCCACTTCTCCAATTGTTCCAGGTGGGAAAGGCAAGAAGGGCATACATCAATCAAATTTTTATCTTCATATAAAGCTAACAGGTGTTCGGAGAGAGGGTCTTTATGTTTTGAGGCACCCCAATGTTCAAAGGGAGATAATGTAGTGTTAAAATCACCAACAATTATAAGTTAACCAATATTAAGAATCCCAAAATTGCTGACTCGATCCTAGAAATACCTTTGGTGAGCATATGGGGTGTAAATATTCCAGATGTGGATGCACTCACTGGAGCCTCTGAAGTGTCTAAAAAGTAATATTCCAGCAAAAAAAATTATATGCACAAAAATAATGGGCACAAATATTCCAAATGTGGACCCACTCACTGGAGCCTCTGAAGTGTCTGAAAAGTAATATGCCAGCAAAAAAATTGTATGAAAAAAAAATGGCCCAATGGGGATTACACATAGCAATGAGGCCCCTTGATTATCCATTGGAGTCAAGGGACGCCATGGACCATTGCGTGAAGATGATACATAAATAGTCGAGGGACTTAAGGAACTCAGCCATAGTTTCCTAGATGAGGAAGACATAGGGCAGAGGGATGAAAAAAATTGTCATAGGGAGAGTCTCTTGGCGGCATCCCCCAAGCCGTCGATATAATAAGTGAGAATAGTCATCAGGTAGCAGGTGTAGGGGGCTTCTCTGCTCTAAGGGCCCTAGGAAGGGAAGATTCAATGATGGGAATATCACCGAGTCTAGTAGAGTCAAACATAAGTTATTTACCATGGTGGCGGCCACGAAAATGTCTACTACCCCATCCATTATTTCTACGAGTGGTGATTTTTTTACCAGACGTAGGACTAATGGAGGGGGAGGGTACCTTAGAAGGGCACTTAGGTACCGTGAGGGTCATCAGATCCAATTTTGGATTAAGTTTCAGAAATTCCAAATCATTGAAAAACATATTTATGCAGGGAGAGCAAGATGGATGGTTCCAAAGGAGAGGAGTGAGGATCCCCGGGAGGAACAAAAGAAGAGGGGTCGGCCGAGTCCACCAGAATAATCCGAGCATGGGGAGAAGGTAAGGGAGTGGGAAAAACAAAATATTCAGGGGGTTCATTGTCAAATAAGAAGGAATAGGAATATTTTGGTCCTCAACCAAGCCAAGGTCCACCGGATATGAGGAAGGAAGGATGGTGAAAGGAAGGAACTTATATTTCTCAAAATCAACAGAGCCTTTGAGGGAAATAAAATTACCTAGATCGAAGTAAGAGTCCTGATGAGATGTGTCATTTTTCATAGTCCAAGACAGGCCAGTTAGATGATTTGATTCGTCAGCATGTAAGCGTCGTGGGTAGCAATCCAGGAGATGTCAAGTGAAATGGCACAACAAGCATATGAAAGGGGTGTTCCAATAATCGACCCGCTGTAGGAGATGGAGAGTCCCCCATTGTAGTATGATGTCCTCCAACATACCACTAGTATAATCGACCTCCACCAAGATCAAAGCCAATCTCTTATCTCGTATGCCTAATGTCCTCGGGTCCATTTATATAAAACACCCCAAGGTATTTCCAATGTTGATGCGTGACTGTTTCATCGAGAACTCAAATGGTAGACTGGGTAATTTAACCTAGGCCCAACTATTTTTCTGAGTATTGGAAATAGGTTTAAAACCTACATACCAATTGTGCAGCATAAAAAAAATTTGACCACGAACCCATGGCATTGTTGGTACTATTTTATTGCTATCTTTTTATTTTAAAATTCCATCATTTATCCACCATTTTCTTCCATAAAATCCCTTATAGGCTATTGAAATTGATTAATGTAGCATTATAATTGTTATTTTACATTAAATTTAATTTATAGAATTTTTATGTTAAAAATTGAAAATTTTCAAGAAAATTACAGGATGTGATAACTTCCTGTAATTGGTTTATGTTATGACATGTGGCATAGCAGGAAAATCGAAACAGAAGATAAGGATATGATCTAGTATGTACACACATGGTGGAAAATATATCCAAGATCTAATTTGAAGCTCCTGAGTATCTGGTCAATGCTAGCCAAACCCATCCTATCCAGCAAAAAAATCAGAAGTCATAATGAATGTACTTGATATTTTTCTTAAGATTAGGAACTCTAAACTGATTCGATTTGTTTTGGGATCAGTTAGGATTAAGGGGGAATGAAAATAGCCTCTTTGGTTGTAATTTTTAATAAATAGGAGGATGAAAGCATGTAATGAACTAAGGATGCTAGTGATAACATTGAAGGAAGAAGTAGACTAAAGACTGTCAGCGTGTTTCAGAACTCTTTTTTTAATGTAATTCATTTCCAGAACTTAATCAGAGACAAAATTTCATCTTTTATGGTGTTTTTGAGTTAGTTTTCTTATCATTTGAAGTCTTACAAGTGTGCCTTCAAAGCGTGGAAGGGCCCCCATGCGAAGTTGGTACACTTTCTTTCCATTTATATAAGATTTAGTATTCATATCTGATTAGCATTTTATTTCATTTTCATGCTTTTGAGTTCATCAATTTTATTTATAAGTTCAATATTGTTATTTTATGATTCATAGTAGTAATTTGAGAATTCGATTGCAAAATTAATGAACAAGTCCTTGTAAGAGGTTTAATTGAGTATTGAATCTCAAATCATTTCTGTGATCTCTGTTTTTATGAATTTGATTTTTTTTAGTATGCTCAGTGTGTTACTTTGAAAGAGTTTTTGTGAACTATAGCCTTGTAAGAGGATTGAAAACTCAGACTAGTAGCACTTTGTTTTAGAACATTAGATTAGATTAGGTGATATAAGTGTTTAAAGTGTGAAAGGAACCACATTTCAATCTCTTGTAAAAGAGTGTTGGAGCCTGTCACAATAAGCATTTATCTAGACAGATAGAACAGATCCTTTTAGGTCTATAAATATTAGACAAGTGCCTCTAAGATTACCTACCTTGGTCGACAATAAATTGAGTCTAATCTAGAACCCTATATTGGTCTTTACATTTTGGCGTCGTTGCCGGGGAGGCGCAAGTAGAGGATTTCTAAAAAAAAAAAAAAAAAAAACAACAACAACAACAACAACAAACAAAAACATAGATTTAATTTTAATTCATCATTTTGGAAGTCATGCTTATTTATGTCTAGATCTAGAGATGATAAAGGTAGATTCATAAAAAACCCCCATCCACGAACTAATCCACCACTAGGAGCAGATCCTTTAGAGAGGATTGAACACACAACTCCAGCTGGGAAATTCACTGTACAAGAATTAGAGGATAAACAAAAATCAGGGCAAATAGTTACACTCATAGAGAGACAAATTTTATTGGCATACAAAGCAAAGAAGAAACATCTCCCTGAATCCTCTATAACAAGAGAAAGTAGTAAAACAATTCAACAATCTCTCCTTGATTTTGAAAAATTTCAAGAAGGAGAAAAACCAGCAGAACAACTTTTCTTTGAAACAAGTGACACTGAACAAGAACTTAAATCAACAGAGGAACCTATCAAAATGGCTGAGGAAGGAGGAGGATCAACAAGAGGACCCACTCCTGAACAACTTAGAGAATATGAGAGACAACAAGAGGAAAGAAGAAGACAAAGAGAGGCTGAACTAAAACAAAAGCAAGATCAAGATCAAAGAGAAGAGGAAGAGTCGACCTTTAAATTTCCCATTTAAGAACCAGGAGAAAATAATGATGAGGAAATAAAAATGAAAAGCATACCTCCATCTGTGTTACCAAACTTTTATGGCATGGCTTCAGAAGATCCAGATTCATTCTTATTTGAATTTGACATAGTTTGCCGAACATATGGTTACACAGATGATGCCCATAGGCTTAGACTCTTCCCAGCAACATTAAAAGCATCGGCAATAAGATGGTACATGGGACTTGGTGAACATGCAATAACTGATTGGGATGGCATGAGAAAAATATTCCTAAAGAAATACCAACCTTATTGTAGATCAAAAGATTCTAAAGATGATATTTTTAGAATGAATCAATAAGAGGATGAAAGCTTAGAAGAGTATTTGGAACGATTTTTTTACAATCTACGAAAATCAAAACATAGAACCATGTCTCTTGATCTAATCCGAACAATCTTTTTGAAGGGAATTTGAGAGGAATAATTAGATGATCTTAATTTGATGGGAAAAGGTGATATTTCCACCTTACTTTTCGATGAAATTGCTGATTTATGTGAAAAGTATTCCAGGAGCAAAGCTAGAAATGGAAAAGAACCATATCATCCAAAGCTACAAAATCTGCTTCAGCTAGTATCACAAGGGCTGAAATAGGAAACTTATTAGAAGAATTCAAAACAGACCTATTAAGTACCTTAGGAAATCAAATTGACACTCTGAAAGCAAAGAAAAGACAAGAAGAAGAAGATCAATTAATGGTTGTCTTTTGTCCAAAATGCCGGAAGAAACATGCTTTGAAAGACTGCCCTTTAGAAAACATTCAAGTGTGTGCCTTTTGCACTGAAAATCATGATACCTTTCATTGCTCTAAAATCAAGATTTTGCAGAATTGTAACTTGGAAGCCAATGCAGATATGGAGAATGTGTATTTCATGGGCGCCAAGAGACCATGGCAACCGAGACCTCCACCTCCAGGTATGTTTCCAAACCAAAATTCACAATTTCCTGTACAAGATCAGATGTATGTTCAGAATTCTTGGAATGTACCCATGCCATGGAAACACCAAACTTACCCACAGCAGCAATGGAAACCATTTCAGTAATACTCTCAACCATACCAACAATATTCACAACCATATCAACACTATCATCAGTCATATTAGCAATATCATCAAACATATCAACAATATCCTCAGCAGCAAGTTGTCCATCAACCTCAAAACACTCAAAAAACATTGCCTGCTCCTCCACCAATAAATCCATCTCAATTACAACTTCCATCTAACCAGCCTCCTAGACCTACTCAGATTCCTGCTCAACCTCTACCTAATCCAAATAATAGAACAGATAGACCATCTTACAGTGTAGATGAGGGACCATCATATCCCACTCTACCTCTACAAAATATCGAGCTTAGGTCTGGAAAGATACTTCAAAAAGAACCTCCAGTAGCTGAAAAACAAGAAGAAAACAAAGAAAATGAAAATGAAACTCAAACTCAAAAGAAACAAAACGATGACATCAAAAATAAACAAATGCAACGAGTGCATCCACCACCTTTTCCAGAAAGATTGATCCAAGCAAAACTTCCCATGTCTTTACCACAGTTTGATGTTTTAGATGAGCTAAAGAATGTCTATATAAAAATTCCACTACTTCACGCCATAAAGGACATTCCAATATATACTAACGCAATCAAAGAACTATGCCTCAGGAAGCCTACAAGAAAAAGATTTGATCCACAAACTATTCATGTTATTGGACATTTAGCTGGCCTTATGACAAACACCATTTCAATGGAAAAGTATGTTGATCCTGGTATTCCCAGAGTCGCTACAATCATTAACAAAATACCTATTCCAAATACTTTAATTGACCTTGGGGCAGCAATAAATGTGATGATTCTTGAAACAATGAAAACACTCCAGCTCACAAACTTGCAATACACACCAATTGTTTTAGAACTAGCTGATAGGTCTAAAGTGATTCCTGAAGGGATTTTGGAGGACATAATTGTTTCACTGGACTCTTGGGAGTATCCAGTGGACTTTTTAGTTCTTCAGCCAAAATATAATTTAGGAGGACACCCTATCATTCTTGGTAGACCATGGTTAGCAACTGCTGATGCATTCATAGGGTGTAGATCAGGTAATATGATCATTTCATGAGGAAATGAAAGGAAACAACTCACTCTGTACCCATCAGCACAATCACCAGCAGTAGCAAACAACTTATGGCTTGATGATAAATACAATGATAAGGAAGAAGTTCAATCTGTTTTCAGCATCAATCAAATCTATGATTTACAAGAACATAATAATGATGATTTGCTAGAATTGTTTCTTTCTCAACTTGATATTTCTGAAGAATTAAGAAATGAACAATATCATGCTGCAGATGAACTTTTAGCATAGAGTTTTCAAGAAATATGTACCATTCATTCTTTGCAAACATCATTTGAAAACATTTTTCCCATTCAATCTATCACAAACACAAAGAGCAAGACCATAGATATTAGTCCAGGAAAAACATTGAATATTAGCACTCACCTAGACTTATCTTAGGAAGAAAAATTGATTCAATTATTGAGGAAATATCAGAAAGAATTTGCTTGGGACTACATCGATATGCATGGAATCCACCCTGAAACATGTACTCACCATATTTACACAGATGGTAATATAAAACTAGTGAGGCAACCACAGAGAAGAATGAATCCCATCCTACAGGATATTGTTAGAGATGAATTACAAAAACTATTGAAAGTTAATTTTATTTATCCCATCTCTGATGGCCAGTGGGTATCCCCATTGGTAGTAGTTCCCAAGAAAAATGGAAAGTGGAGGATTTGTGTTGATTACAGATAATTGAACAAAGCAACCCTCAAAGATTATTTTCCACTACCATTTATTGACCAAGTGATAGACACATTAGCTGGGAAATCATCATTCTCTTTTCTTGATGGTTTCAGTGGCTATAACCAGATCAGAATAGCCTTAGAGGACCAGGACAAAACCACTTTTACTTGTCCCTGGGGCACTTATGCCTATAATGTTTTACCATTTGGACTTTGTAATGCTCCAGCTACATTTCAGAGAGCTGTATTAGCTATTTTTGCTGATTTAGTTCATGAGTGTGTTGAAGTTTATATGGATGATTTTTCAGTGTATGGTAATTCATTTGAACATTAATTAGAAAATCTTGAGAAAGTTTTGAAGAGATGTATTGAAGCTAATCTATCCCTGAGCAATGAAAAGTGTTTTATGATGCTAAATAAAGGGGTATTATTGGGTAATTATATTTCTTCTCAAGGCATTAAAGTTGATCCATCAAAAATCCAAATCATTGTCAATTTGCCAATTCCGAAGACTCAAAAAGAGGTAAGAAGCTTTCTTGGGTATGCAAGCTATTATAGAAGGTTTATTGAAAATTTTAGTAAAATAGCTCTACCTCTGTTTAAGCTTCTAGCAAAAGATACACCTTTCAACTAGAATGAAAATTTTCAGAAAGCTTTTGAAACACTCAGAGAAAATTTATCAACCACACCAGTCTTAAAAGGACCTAACTGGACCCTACCTTTTCACATCTTTACAGATGCATCTGATACTGCAGTAGGTGCTTCATTAGGCCAAAAATAAGAATCTTTGAATTATGATATCTATTTTATTAGTAAAAATATAACACTTGCAGAATTAAACTACACAGTCACTGAAAAAGAAATGCTTGCAATCATACACGCTGTGAATAAATTCCGACATTATATAACCGGTTATGAGGTTTTTGTACATACTGACCACTCTACCATTAAATATCTAATGAACAAAAGAATCACTAATGGAAGAGTTACCAGATGGATGTTATTACTACATGAATTTAATATTACAGTGTTGGATAGACCAGGTAAGGAGAATCAGGTGGCAGATTTTCTTTCTAGACTCCAGAATTCAGGTGAGGTTGTTCCAGTTGAAGATTCTTTTCCAGATGAAAATTTATTTTCAATTTCAGTAGTAGATCCATGGTATGTTGATTTAGCTAATTATTTGTCCACGGGAAAGATACCTCCATATTTTACTACAAAGGAAAAGAAGAGGCTCATCAAACAAAGTGCTAGATATTCATGGGTCAATGGAGATTTATTTTACACCGGTTATGATATGATTATTAGAAGATGTGTAAGAAATGATGAAATAATTGATATTTTAAAATCTTGTCATGACGAACTGTGTGGTGGGCATTTTGCAGCAAAAAGGATAGCATTCAAGATCCTCAGCCTTGGCTACTATTGGCCATCTATTTTTAAGGATTCAAAGAAGTATGTGAAAATTTGTGACAGTTGTTAAAGAATGGGTAGACCAACAGCTTTAGATGAAATGCCACTTCAGCCCCAAGTACATTTAGAGCCATTTGAAAAATGAGCTCTAGATTTTGTAGGACCCATCAATCCACCTTAAAAGGGCAAAAAGTAAATCCTAGTATGTATTGACTACGTGACAAAATGGGCTGAAGAAAAAGCACTTGTCCGGGCAACTGAGCAAACAGTAGTAAACTTCCTCTTTGAAGAAATTTTTGTAAGATATGGAGTACCTAGGGAGATAGTGACAGATCAAAGTACTCAGTTCACTTCAAGGTTGGTTCAAGATATCATAGAAAAATATAAAATCAAGCACAGAAAAATTATACCTTACCATCCACAGGCCAATGGCCAAGTGAAATCAACAAATAAAACTTTGGAAGGAATTATCACTAAAACAGTAGCAATGATAAGAAAGAATTGGGAGGAAAAGCTCAAAGATGCACTCTGGACTTACAGAATCACATGGAAAGACACTACAGGATTTACACCATATCAGCTGGTGTATGGAAAAGAGGTAATGCTTCCTATTGAATTTCAGATACATACTTATAAAATGGCTGCAGATTTAGGAATTGATCTCAATGAAGCACAAAAGGAGAGAATTATGCAATTGAACCAGTTAGATGAAATGAGGCAGCAAGCAGAAGAGAGAACAATCCTAATGCAGAAACAAAGGAAGCAGTGGCATGATGCACACATTAAAAAGAAGCAGTTTAAAGAGGGAGACTGGGCTTTACTCTTTGACTCTAAATTCAGAGATCATAAAGCCAAGTTCACAACACATTGGATGGGCCCATATGAAATATTTCAATCATATGAAAATGGATCAGTCAAACTTACTACAATTGATGGAGAAGGCGACACCTTTATTGTCAATGGACACAGGTTGGAACTCTATCATAAGCCCATCAGCAAGGAAGATTTTATTCAAACTGTATCTCAGCAAAAGGAGGTTGAGATATCACAGCCTTCAGCTGTGATATCTCTACCTTATTCATTTCAATTTCTTTAAAAAATAAAAAATAAACACAAAATAGAAAAAATAAAAAATAATAATGGTTTAGATGTGAAAACCAGACTCTGGCACACTCTAAACCCGAATTCTTACTGGAAAACCAATCATTTGGCTGGTAAGAATTCCATGTTCTACTTGTTTACTGTTTTTCATCAATTCAATAATGACTTGAGGACAAGTCAAAGACTTAGTGGGGGAGAAGAAAAAGTGGTTTTTTTTTCCCTATCTCATCTCCTCAATTTCAATTTTTCAAGGAATTTTTGTTTCAGTCATTCAATCAAAGAGTTGTTTTTTTATAATCAGTAAAAGGGACATGTTTAAGCAACAAAATATGCAGTGGGACCTGTTTCAACATGATTATACAGAGGGACCTATTCAAAGGCTATGTCAATATTATCAATATCAGAGGGACTTGTTTCAAGACTGCATCAAAGACAACAAGCTTTCAAAGGTTGTTTATAAAAATTCTAATCAAGGCTACATCATCAAGACTACATCAACACCAAAGATAAATTTCTGAACCAAGGCTACATCAACACCAAAGATAAAAGAAGCTTCACAAACATGGTTCTTCAGATTTTAAGGGACCTGTTATATTTAATTTCAAAGGAACCTGTTTTAAGAAGAAAAATATCAGTCACACCTGTACAAGAAGAATCAGAATTTGATCAGCCAAGAAGTGTAAAGTATTGAATTTTTTTTTTTTTAGCATTTAAAATTCTTAAATTATTTTAGTGTTAAAAATAATAGTTATGATTGCTTGTTATCAATTTCAAAAAAAAAAAGCCTTCTTATAATCCTTATACCCATATTCTTCGTATGTTCCTATATACTCACTTCATTACCATTCCCATATACTCACTTCATTACCACTCTTCCTATTTTTATATGTTCATTTCCATGTCCCACACATAACATTATTATAAACCTTAGCCTATTTCTATTTTCTATTCTTATCTACGCCCTTAAAACCTTTTCATAAACTCATCATTTTTAAAATTGACCTCTGCCAACAAAGTACCAACAAGTAGTGGCCTTAATAGACACTCAATGTAAAAGTCCGCTCAATGGAAAGGCATTTGTTAAAATGCCCGTCCTCAAATGATTTCATTCATTTCGACTGCCAAAGTTAAAAAACGATCTTCTGAACCAAATCTGCTTATGAATGTATCCTCTATGATTTCATTACCAACACGATTTGCATAATGTGCTACCATGATTATGCTTCTGCAAATCAGTACTACTCCTCTGTATTCATGATTTGAACACGCCTTCTAACTCTGCAAATAAGCTCATGGCCTCTGACAGTAAGACTTTGTTCTCTGCGTTATCATCATAACAATTACCAAGCAAAATTAAGGTCGGCCGTTGAGTTTTCATTTTATAAAACTCTGAGTTTCTTAAAGAGGGCCGAGATAGTAGGTGCTAAAAAGGGAGAAAATATAGCAGACAGGCTTATCTAGAATTTAGACCTCCGCCCAAAATTTTAAGAACAGCTCAGACATTTGAAGAAGTAATCTCAGAAAATTGAGGAAGTTAGCCAGGTCAGCCCAGTGGGAAGCGAGAAGAGAGGTAACAAGTTGAAAAACCCTGATTGAATTTTTGTTTTATAGAGCACAAAAAGGGGTTAGAACAGAGATTTTTGAAATGAAAAATAGAGCAGAGCCTGAGAAATTTGATAGTTCAAAATACCATGAAGACTGTGTTAAGATTTTGAGGGAAAAACACTGGTTGTCTTTTATAGGGAAATTTAATGGAAACAATGAAGAAGTTACGAAACAATTTGCATTTTCATTTAATGGAGAGAAAGCTTTGATAGGAAATTTCTCTTTCAGAATCTCAGAGGATACAATAGCGCAGTCATTAGACATCAGTCCAGAAGGGGAAAAGTATTTCAAAACCAAGCAATTTAGAGAAAAATCACGGACTCAGTTTATGTCTAGGTCAAGGGTTTCTTCTATTAATTGGAAAAAGGGTGTTCCTAGAAGTTGTTTAATCCACCCATGGGATGAAATGGTATACATTCTTCAAAAATTTGTTACATGTGAAGGGCGTTACAGCATAGTATACCTATATCACATAAAAAATTTGTTGCACTTAAAGGGTCAATGCACTATCAGTCTGCCCTATTTTCTTTTACAAAGTTTGAGTAAAATGTCAAATACCATTCAGAAACAAAAGGGTAATGAATATAGGAGCTTGTATCATTTTGGTTTGATCAAAATTCTAATAGAATTTGAGCTGCAGAAGAGAGGGAAAACATGGGAAGAATTTTTAATTGCCAATCAAATCAAAACCAAAGAAGACGAACAGGAGAAACAAGGAAGCACAGAGTTTATGGTTGATATTGATGAGGAAACCCTTGAATTTAAGTCAAACACTATTGCTCAAATCAGTAGTAGTGTGAAAACAAGAAGAATGAGGTAAGAAGATGCCAAGAAAATTGCAAAAGATAAAATTTTCACTACTTGCAGAAGAAGATCAAGGAGAATAAAAAGAAATCAAATACAGGATGATCAACCAGAGAAAAATGTGAATACACCAATGGAAATTGAAAGCAGTGCTAATTCACAGGCAGAACAAGAAGCAGAGATGGAAACTGAAAGTAACAAAGGAGAAAGGAAAGAGCCAGTACCTACAAACAAGAAACAGAGAAAGTTAGAGAAACAAATTGAAGAACTAAAAGAAGAACTGATTGAAGAAAATATGTTAGAGAAGGTCATAAAGAAAGAAAATGAAATGTTAAGAGCACAAAGTAAGAATATTCAACAGAAAAATGAGAAACTGAAGAAGAAATTCAAAGAACTTAAAACTGATCAAATTGAAATATGCAAATGGGCAACAAAATGGTACACTCAGAAAAAGGCTCTTAAAGAAAAATATAAGAATATGAAGCATGAGTTCCAAGTTCAGAAGAATGTAGATGTATTGCTACAAGCAACAAAGGCACAAGTAGAAACAGAACATAAAGGGAGCACATCAGGGTTAGCATGAGGACATGCTAAATCATTGAGTTTGGGGGAAATGTTGGTACTATTTTATTTCTATCTTTTTCTTTTAAAATTCCATCATTTATCCACCATTTTCTTCCATAAAATCCCTTATAGTCTATTGAAATTGATTAATGTAGCATTATAATTGTTATTTTACATTAAATTTAATTTATAGAATTTTTATGTTAAAAATTGAAAATTTTCAAGAAAATTACAGGATGTGATAACTTCCTGTAATTGGTTTATGTTATGACATGTGGCATAGTAGGAAAATCGAAACATAAGATAAGGACGTGATCTAGGATGTACACACATGGTGGAAAATCTATCCAAGATCGAATTTGAAGCTCTTGAGTATCTGGTCAACGCAGGTCAAACCCAGCCTATCCAGCAGAAAAATCAGAAGTGATAATGAATGTACTTGATATTTTGCTTAAGATTAGGAACTCTAAACTGATTCGATTTGTTTTGGGATCAGTTAGGATTAAGGGGGAACGAAAATAGCCTCTTTGGTTGTCATTTTTAATAAATAGGAGGATGAAAGCATGTAATGAACTAAGGATGCTAGTGATAACATTGAAGGAAGAAGCAGACTAAAGACTATCAGCGTGTTTCAGAACTCTCTTTTTAATGTAATTCATTTCTAGAACTTAATCAGAGACATAATTTCATCTTTTATGGTGTTTTTGAGTTAGTTTTCTTATCATTTGAAGTCTTACAAGTGTGCCTTCAAAGCGTGGAAGGGCCCCCATGCGAAGTTGGTACACTTTCTTTCCATTTATATAAGATTTAGTATTCAGATCTGATTAGCATTTTATTTCATTTTCATGCTTTTGAGTTCATCAATTTTATTTATAAGTTCAATATTGTTATTTTATGATTCATAGTAGTGATTTGAGAATTCGATTGCAAAATTAATGAACAAGTCCTTGTAAGAGGTTTAATTGAGTATTGAATCTCAAATCATTTCTGTGATCTCTGTTTTTATGAATTTGATTTTTTTTAGTATGCTCAGTGTGTTACGTTGAAAGAGTTTTTGTGAACTATAGCCTTGTAAGAGGATTGAAAACTCAGACTAGTAGCACTTTGTTTTAGAACAGTAGATTAGATTAGGTGATATAAGTGTTTAAAGTGTGAAAGGAACCACATTTCAATCTCTTGTAAAAGAGTGCTGGAGCCTGTCACAATAAGCATTTATCTAGACAGATAGAACTGATCCTTTTAGGTCTATAAATATTAGATAAGTGCCTCTAAGATTACCTACCTTCGTCGACAATAAATTGAGTCTAATCTAGAACCCTAGATTGGTCTTTACAGGCATCCTCAATACTTTCTGAGCATCGAATTGATGGAGGAAATGGAAGCTGAACTAGTGGTTCATTAAACAACTCACTTTCGAGGTTTATCAAAGTATTGGTTTCCATTGTGCAAGTACTGAGGCCTCCATATGTAGATTATGGACACCAGAAAAATACCCTCTACCAACAAGGGCCTTTTCTTGTAAACTTTGAATGCAGTCCTAGAGTACATGATGGAAAAAAGAAAGTAGTTTTGGTTCGGTCGCAAATCTTACCTGGCAAAACTAATGTTTTCGGTGTCGTCGCTAGTGTACCCGCACCATCTGGTGACTTCGTTCAACATTTGTAGACAAACCATCTGTGCCATGTGTTCCCCAGGCCTGTTGTAACTTCCAAAAAACATCCTGCCTCGAATTTAAGTGTTTGGAAAAGTTGAGGTATCATGCGAACCCCTGTCTACCTCTTGATTGACGGTCGTCAATGCATGGGAAGGACGAGAGTTGATTAATACGCCATGCACCAAGTCACTCTACATGCAGAGTGGCCTATATGAAAAATTATTGTGCTGAGATGTCAGCTTCAAGCGAGCCCAAGTAATCGTCCATCCTAAGTGGCAGTAGACGGAGCGAGGTGGAGGTCACACTCGTAGGCCAACTATTTTGTAATTACCTCCTGCATGCATTGTTAGAGAATACGTTAAGTGAGTTAGTTTAGTTGAGTGATACATAAATTTGGTGAGTGAATTAGAGAGTGAGTTAAGTGAGAATTGTGAAATTTCATTCATGTAATAGATGAGTGTGTGCATTCCAAGCAATTTAGGTTAAATACCCTTCACTGGGTTCATTGTATTCAATGTGATTGAGTGATATTGAAGTTCGTTGATTAATAGAAGATCTGCAACTTGTTTGTGTTTCTTGTGTGAAATACATTTGTTATTGTGTGTTTGAATCCTCTGCCTATCCAAAAAATTGGTATCGGAGCTGAGGAAGGATTAGAAGATCCGTGGGTGAGCTGAGCCAGAGAAGAAGGCCAAGACCAAAAGGTCTGAATTTTTATTTTTTTATTTTTTTGCAAAATAGTTGAACCATTAAATATTCCAACAGGTCCGCACATTTTCATTACAGCAAACGCGGAGGTCCGCAAATTTTCCTTTGAAAAATTGTGGAGATTTCGTTAAACATACGATTTCATCAAAATCTAGTTTATTCTGTGGTTTTTTCGCGTCGAAGGGTGCGCAATTTGGTTTTACCTTAAAATAATAAGACAACATGTAGAATAAGAGTCAACCCGACAGTGTACGGAATAAAAGTAAAATAAAAAAGGTTCGGTTCAAAGCATACGTAAGCCTTTTTGTTTCACGTGTTCATTCATGAACACTCATACATGAGATTGCAATTGAAAAAGGCCTTATTCAAACCATACATGAATTATAGAGTTGGGATTTTAAACAAGAAGTTTATAAAAATATATATTTTTTTAAAAAGGTATTTTTTATAACCATCTTTTTAAAAGGATTTTGAAACAAATGTGTTTTTCTAAAGAGAGGGCTACTATAAAAGTTTATATATATATATATATTTCTTTTATAAAAGGATTTATTATATAAAAAATACAAGGGTTTTTTTTTTCAAAGGAGTTCTGCAAAGTTTCTATAAGAGAAAATTAGGGTTTTATCAAAGAAGATTTTTTTTGAAGCAATATGGCCACATCAATTTTTCAGCCACAACTTCCTTCTTTCACTGGGAAAGATTATGATGTGTGGGCTATTAAAATGGATACCATGTTAAAAGCGCATGATGTTTGGGATTATGTCAAGTTCGGGTTTGCAGAACCTAAGAACGACACAGAAGAATGCGCCCTCAGTAACGTAGACAAGGAACAATGGAAGAAAGACAAGAGGAAGAATGCATAAGCATTTCTTCTTATCCAACAGGGAGTGGACCAAGTAGTGTTCCAAAAGATAATGATAACTTTTTCAACAAAGGAAGTATGGGAAACTTTGGCAACAAGATATCAAGGTATGGTGAAAGTCAATATTTTTAAATTATAGAATACTAGGGGAGATTTTGAAATTCTGCAGATGAAGGAGACAAAGGACATTGATTCCTTCATGAATAGGGTCATGTATGTCATCAATCAGTTAAAAATATATGGTGAAGATATTAAAGATTGAAGAGTGATTGGGAATGTTCTTATATATTTTTCTACCAAGTTTAATGTTGTGGTAGAAGCCATAGAAGAAGCCAAGGATTTGGAAAAATTGACAGTTGATGAGTTGATGGGATCACTTATATAGCATGAGGAAAGGATAGACAAAAATAAGGATTCCACTTTAGAAACTGCCTTCAAAATTCAAGTTTATATTTCAATAGGTCGAGGAAGAGGTCGATTGAGAGGCAGAGGATGAGGCGGAAGCTATGGTGGTCAGAAAGATGGTCGAGAAGATCATGAGCATCAAAGTGAAAGCAGCAGCAGCAGAAGCTTTCACAAAAATCAAAGGTTTGATAAATCAGATAAATCAAAGGTGAAATTTTATTATTGCAATAAAATTTTTCATTATGCTCATGATTGTAGGAAGAAGATAACTAATCAAGGAAATCAGAGAGCTAATGTTAGTACAAATGATCAAGAGAGCATGCCCAAGTAAAAAAAAATGCTCAAAAATGGAACTGCTCATAAATGGTTGCAATCTGAACGACCGGAAAGGCCTCGTCGCTTCAATTCTGGCGTCGTGAATGAGACTCAAATCCGATGTCATATGTGAAAGTTATTGAAGTTTAAAATCACCCAATGACCTCCAAAACATGACTTTTTGACCAAAAAAAAATTGTCATTTTCAAAAATTTTATATGAAAAATTTTCATTTTTATTAAAGTTTATATGGGCTTGTTGGAGTGTGCCACATGGCCTGCCGGAGGCTGCCACGTGGCCCCAGGCCATTGGTTAAAAATTATTTGAAAATGTTGGTGGTCATGAGGGTCGAACCCTCGACCCGACTCCTCGAGCAAGGTCGACCCGACCAACACGACAACAGCTCCAGTTTGAATCAAGGGCACATGTGACCGCATTCTGGTCATTGGTAAACATCGATTCAGGTAAAATTTGTGAACGGAGTTGGGTCATTGGAGAAATGGGCGAGTCGAGTGGTGTGAACGCTGAGCCGGCTCGTGCATTGTATAATGGGCGGAGAACATTGGGTTAAGCCCTCAGGGCTAAGCTCCGAGGCCATACGCCTAGAGCTTAAAACCACAAGCTAAACATTTTATTATGGCGAAGTTTGAAGGGAGCTAGCCCCAACGCTAAGCGCCCGACTCCATGGAACCTTCAGATGGTGACCAAGGGCGTAGTTTCAAACCTTATCCTCCAGCGCTAACCGTCGAGATTTTTAGCATGTGAACGTCGACTTAAATTGACTGTCGCATTATTGTAACCCCTAAAATAGCACGTATTTCCGCCATTCTGGTATGTCCGTATTTTTTGGTGGAACTAACTGGAGTTCCTCCAGTTTTGAAGGAGGTTTTCTAGTGCCATTGGGCAAAAACTTTTTTGGGTCATAACTTTCTCAATTTTTGACCATTAAACAAGATGAAATTTTAGTTAATTTTGGATTTTTTGAGCATTATGGAGAGTTTGGGATAGGTTTCAGAGCGAACAGAGGTGTTCTACGTCCATTTTTGCTTCAGATAAGAGGAAAGAGCTACCAAGGCCATCAGGGAGATGGAGCCGTATTAGGTTGTACTTCACTGTTTGAGGTGAAAGAAAAGCCATTTTTAGCTTATTTTAGTCTTCTGAAGTCAAATTAAATGCTCGTTTTTCCTGTTTAGGAATATATTTCACTTTATAACCATTTTTGAGCAAATTAATAGAGCAAGGACATGCCATTGGGGAGCCTTGGACTGGAAGATGTAGCCCGGGAGGGGTGAACTACCTCATCAGTTTGTTGTGTTATGCTATGGATAAATTTTCTTGCTGTGTATTTCTGCTGATATATATTAAAAAATAAATTTAAATAACAAACCTTCACACATAAAACTCAGAAACTGTACCAAAACTACTTTGTTTAACCTGCAAGACATGGAGAACACTTTTCACATTAAATTAAATGGAAATGGATACTTTGCATAGCATTACAAATAGTTCCATTTTCAGATCAGTTGGTATCAGAGCTAGAGTTTTTACTCTACATTTGTTCTTGTGCAAAGATATAGTTGAATGTTTGCAAGCTTTGATGCTTACTAGGCTTAAACTCAAAAGAGGGGAAGGACGATTGGTTAGAGCACAAGTTAATCCTAAACCAAGGAGGGCCAGAGAGCCTTTAACTCCACTTCCTAATTCACCCTCAAGAGCTATTGAAGAAGCCTTAAGCATGTCTTCAAGAGAAGGAGAAGCTCCTGAAGAAATTGATCCCAAAGAAGAAGAATGAGTGTTTCAAAAGGCTTTTGTAACACCCCTAGTTTATGTTTTTCAAGTCAGACATTTGAACTTCAGTCCAAAGGGGAGTGGACCCCAATGGATAAGTATTGTGTGGATGTAGTTAATTAATTATTTATGAAAAATAAATAAAATGTTTTATGTGCACTATGACCAAATGATATTTTTGAGATCACTTTCCTAATCCATGAGGTATGGAAAGAGGCTAAGACTTTCCCCAAAAATATTTCAAAAAGCCTTGAAAGAATTTATTTCTAATTTAGATTTTTGAGGAAAAATCTAAATTTCCCAAATGATGAGGAAAGTAGTTGGGAAGAGGTAAAAAGCTAGAAAAGCAGAAAGCATCTTTAAAGTCCCTAAATAACAGAAGGCTAGGCAAACAGGAATAAAAGCATCCTGAAATTCTGGACGCAGAATTAGAAACAGGCTTTGGGAAGAGAATAAGCTTAAATAAGCTACTCCAGAATAGATTAGGGGTTGGTCTGTTCTGGGAGAGTATCTCAGCTCGAGGGTGAGTTCTGGAGATAGAGGAACTCTAAAGTTGGGAGGACTAGTCATAAGAAGAAGTGGTATGCACACTACTTTTATGAATGGTTAAAATAGATGTTGTTGTACAATATTGATAAATGCTGTAGATGTTATTTTGAATTAAGTTTTATGAGACTTGTTATTCATTACATTTAGCATATTTCATTAGGAGAAATTAATCTCTGGAATCTGTATAGTAGTAGGAATAGTTCATTGGGAAATATCAAGCAGAGTCTCTACACCAATGTTGGTGTAAATCTGAAAATATTGTGTTCCCAAGAACTGTACAAAGGAAAATTTTAACATATTTTTGTACTTTAAAAGTAATATGGAAGTGGAAGTAAATTATAGAATAATAAATATTTCTCTACTGTTATAATATAGAAAGTATAAAATTTTATTAACCAAACCACAGATTTCAACAATTAATAAATATGAAGATTTTAAAATTATTAATTTCCATTCTTGAGTTACAGGACAATCATAAAATAAGTAATGAATAAAATTTTCACTCTGCATGTTCACATAAGGAAATGAAATTGGTATATAATGTAATAATATACCTGAATGTCCATAGAAAATATTAACATCATTATATAACCAAATTTTATCCACATGCAGATACATATGTAAGTAAGTTGTGTCATTATATAAGAATTCTGTAGAAGTACTAGGATACATTATAGCTATTAATGAAATCGTAAACCGAAATTCTCTGCATAGAGTGAGTTATTTTACCATATTCTGGATATTTGATAACAGTAATACTTCCAATAGAAATTTTGATACATAAATTTTCTTCCTATTTCAAATCAACATAATAGGAAATAAAAATACTATATAAATTGCAGAATACGTTTTATCCCGATAGAAGAAACTTTGTAAAATCCTCTGAAATTATTCTTAATGAAAGAATAATGAGAATTGAGGAAAGCATACAAGAATAAGAAAAAGTATTATAGTCATTTATAATATGGACAATCTGAAGTAAATAAACGAGTTCTAATTAAATACAGAGTTAGAAAAGTATGAGATTAAGAAGTCTTGTAACTCTAAAATAAATATCCATATGTATACAAAGGTATACGTATCGTTTTAAAAATATGAGTAAAATAAAGTAATTATATAGAGTATCAAAATGTCCGGATCTTAGTTAGATCCATATCATTTATGGACAAAAATCAATGTGCGTTCAATATAAAATTATAAATGTCTGAAATAAAACTTGAGATTTCATCCAGAGGATAAATTGTTGAAGCAAGCCAGTCGAAGCGAACTTAACAGACCTGGAAGGTAAGAGAAGTATTGATTAAATCTTCCTTGATAACGAACAATAATTTAAATGGAATGTTGATAAAATAAAATGACCATCGATACCTGTATGTATTTAACAAGAGTAAAAATTGTTAATATTTATTTAATTCGGGAAAATCTGTAAACATTCCATTAAAAATCGCAGAAAATAAAATATTTACCTGAGGGTAAGAACATATGTCTCAAAAAAGACAAGTGAAATCTGGGGAGAATAAACCTGAGTCATATATACATGAGGAAATATAAAAATCTTATAAACTAATAAAGACATTCAAATAAAATAACTAAAACCCTTACAGTCAAATTCGGTTCAGGAAGAATCGAACCCACAGAGAAGCGAAGTGGAAATCACCATACAAATGATGGAGCTTTCATTCTACTTTCCAGAAAATAAACCAATGACATTAAAAATTATTTTACGAGAAAGAATGGTAATAGAACGACTGCTTGTTTAAATAGAACAATCGGTAATAATGAAACCCTCTCTAAAATCCGAGGACAAGAAGAGGAGACCATTATTACTAAATTTTAAATACCAAGAATAAAGATGAAACTAAATGAAAATCAGTGGAAATAAATAAACATTACTACTATGAGTATATATCAGTATAATGAAAAACATTCGAAGTATTTCTTATGCCCGCGAGGTCTACAGAAGAAAATCGAGAGGAATTGAGGATAGAAATCAAAATCTCAATGGAAAATGCAATAAAATTTCCATATAATGGATGGAAAACGATGGTGTTCATACCTGAAAGTTGTTCAAGAAAATGAAGAGGAAATCTTTGTAGAGAAATCAGACACCTCGAACAGTGGATGTAAGTTCCATTGTGATACTGTGGAAATGAACTGGTAAAAAGAAACGAAGCACAGAACATAGGACTGAAATAAAAATCGAAGGCCAAAACCCTAAGTTGAAATCGAATCATTCGAATTATACACTTGTCAATAGATCCCCATCGGTGTTGGGATTGATGTGTATATCTCGGGATTAAAATCAAAGAAATGGCGAAGACAATCTGGAGAAATCTTCCATTAAACATAATGGTACCTCTGTTCCGTATTACAATTTAAAGCATTTAAGTAATGTGTACCAACAACTCTGTTAAAAATATATATAAATCCCATAGTATCGAAATGTGGTTAAACGCATATAAATTGTACTTAGAATGAATTTAAAACGCTCGTTGAATCTACCAATGAAGAGCTATCTTCATCATTACATAATATGAACAAGTCAAATCGAACTCTAATGCCAACCAAATATATATGCATTGGCGAAAAATACAAAGGGTGAATCATGTTATAAAATCGGATCAAGGTTTTAATGACCAAGTACTCATAGCGTAAACGATACAATAAGTCCATTAATGAAATGTGCCTCGAAAGTTATGAAACCGAAATTGATATGGAAAATAAAAAGTAGGTGTACTTGCCGTGAGAACGGAAATCTCAACCATTGCCATAAGTTATAATCACATCGAAAATATATATAGTCAATAGATTTTATTATAAACGTGGGATATGATTTGTTGAGAATTCATGAATGGTTATTAAAGTTCTAAGGATTTGCACTTAACGACATATATATATATATATATATATATATATATATATATATATATATATATATATATATATATATATATATATATATATATATATGTAAATCATATTCATCGTATGGTTACAAAAGTAATCGCTCTCACCTATAGATAAGAGGTAAATCCAATAATTGGTTCGATAATATATATGCATAGAAATAGGTATATATACAACCTTAGAAATATAACGATAGTAATAAAATACTTCAATACAATATATGTTATGGAAAATAAAACAAAATGGTGAGATAACATATAGTTGCTAAAACTAAAATGAAATTGTCTAGGGGACAATTAATTAGTATATTACCTTTCTATTACGATGAGATGAAAATGATGTGAAGGGTATACTTGGAGTATGAAAACACTTGGAAAAGGAATTATGTTAACAATTCAATAAACCTCTTTTCCTTAATAATATTAAGAGAGTAGTTAAGTATTAATGACGAAATCGTCTAAGAATAAATTAGAAGAGTAATGTTCACTCTTCCTTAGAAAAAAAAATTGTGTGGGATGAGAGTCGTTACAACTTTCCTAGACATGACAGAGATGGTGAGGATGCTCTACCAAGAAAGGAATGATAGGCTTGTTGGAGAAGGGTCTAAACATTAGAAATAAGGAGAGGGTTCTTCAGGAGGAAAGAAAAGTGACGATAAGTAAAAGAAAGGACATGGAGGAAATGGTGATCCACCATCCCCATCTCCATCCTCTTCCTTTACATCGTCATCCTCTACTTCGGTGAATAAATCTAAGAAGTCTAAAACCACTGGTAAAAGTCCATTTTTAAAGGTTGAGGTTAAATTTAAGTTGCCTATGTTTAATGGTGAAGTCAATGCAGAGAAACTTGAAAATTGGATAAGACAGTTGGAAGTTTACTTGAGGATACAAAACCTTCATGAAGACGACACCAAGATTCAGTTAGCCTCTTTGAGAATAGAAGGAGTAACATTGGTATGGTGGGAAGCCAAGACCAAGGATGAAATTAAAAAACATGGTAAGATCACTTTATCATGGGCTAAATTTATTTCCACAATTAAGCATCAATTTTATCCATTAGCTCATTTACAAAAGGCTATCATGAATTGGCAAAGTTTTAGACAACTTAAGGGACAAAGTGTTCAAGATTACACTCAAGAGTTTAGACGAAGGGATTTATTACTTGGAATTGATTTGCATAGTCAAGATACTTTTCTGAAATATATAGGTGGTTTACACAATTATCTTATACATACTATCCTTATGTTCAATCCTACTAGTCTAGACGAGGTTTGTGTACAAGCCACGCATATAGAGGCTAGAGGGAAAAAATATTTTGATGGGAATGAGGATAGTGAATTTAAAGGCAAAGGGAGGAAAAGAAATGCAAACTCTATGAAAGAAAAAGGAAAATTCGTTTGTAAAAACTGTTCCAAAACAAGCCACAATGAAGACCATTGTTGAAACCAGAAAAATTTAAAGCAAAGAAAAGGGAAAAATGGTTGCAATAACTGAACAAGACTTAGGGTCTGAATCAAGAGATGAAATTAAAAGCATAGCCATGGTACTAAAGAACATAAAGGGGAAAGAGATTGTAAAGGAAACAAATCCCAGTTCTAGCACTTTAAACTGTCACATAGAAGCTCCAAATGAAGAAAGGAGGATTGAGTTTTTTCATGTGAGGATCATCTCAAAACACACAAAGATAGACACACTATTTGACAGTGGGTCTCAAGCAAACCTCATCTCAAAAGACTTAGTCAAGAAGCTGAAACTTGAGACAATTCCACATCCAAAGCCATATCCACTTGGATGGATTTGCAAGGATGCTAATTTACAAGTTTCAAGGAAGTGCATGTTTTGCTTTGCCATAATAGCTCATTATGTTGACATGGTTTAATTAGATGTGGTACCGCTTGACATTATAGGCTTGGTGTTGGGTATTCCATATTTATATGACAGGAAAGCGATCTTCCATCACCATGAAAACATGTATCATCTATTCAAGGATGGCAAGGATTTTATTGTGAGAGTACATCGGAAGAAGCTAGAATCTTCTTTAGTCAACACAGGGAAATTGAAAAGGCTTGTCAACGCAAGTCAAAATTTGACTTTGTTGATGATTAGGAAAAAATATTTTTTACATAATCATTTTCATGTTATTGCTAATATAAATAATGATATGTTTTAGTATGAAATAAGGTCATGTTTGGAAGAAGATAACAAGATGTTGCAGAAAGTGTGTTTGGTGTCGATTAGTGCAGAGAACAAAGTGTCGGTGAAAAGTGGTAAAAGAATCCAAGAGAGGGAAAAGCATGCAAGAAAAGAGGACACAAAGTTCAGCATGGATCAATGCTGGTTTTAGAATGGCAGGTTGGTATGGCAAGAAAACTTGGTCGGGAATCGACACAAGTACATGGCTCATTTGGAAAAAAATCGTCATGAGGACAGTTGGCAAGGTGAATCTTATTTTCAGTTTCCTTTGAAGTTAGAAAATTGTAGAAATAGTATGTATTTTTCAAATTTCAATTGTTGTTCTGCAAGTTTCAAAAATTTGCATCATGACATAGTCAGAGTTAGCAACAGTCGGTCAACAGATTCAAGGAAGAATTTGTCTTTTTATGAGAAGCTCAATTTGATGAAGTCAGGAAGATTTCAGTGGTTCAAGGTTGGAAGAATGGAGAATTAGTCTCCTCATTTTCAGTTTCTATAATTCAGAGAGCTTTTGGGGTCCAAAAGCTTCCCAATGGGGAGGTGTGATCAGGAGATCATGTCCAAGTCAAAAAAAATGCTCAAAAATGGAACTTCTCTTAAATGGTTGCAATTTGAACGAACAGAAAGGCCTCATCGCTGTGATTCTGGTGTCGTGAATGGGACTCAAATTCGATGTCGTATGTGAAAGTTATTGATGTTTAAAATTGTCCAATGACCTCCAAAACAAGACTTTTTGACCAAAAAAATTTGTCATTTTCAAAACTTTTATATGGAAAATTTTCTCTTTTATTAAATTTTATATGGGCATGTTGGAGGGTGCCACGTGGCCTGCACAGAGTCTGCCATGTGGCCCCAGGCCATTGGTAAAAAATGCTTTGAAAAGGTTGGTGGTCATGAGGGTCGAACCCTCGACCCGACTCCTCAGACAGGGTCGACCCGACCAACACGGCAGCAACTCCAGTTTGAACCGAGGGCACATGTGAATGCATTTGGGTCGTTGGTAAATGGTGAGTCGGGTCGAAGTTGTGAACGAAGTCAGGTCATTGGAGAAATGGGCGAGTCGGGTGGTGTGAACGCTGAGTCGACTCATGCATTGTATAATGGGTGGAGAACATTGGGTTAAGCCCTTAGGGCTAAGCTCCGAAGCCATACACCCGAAGCTTAAAACCACAAGCTAAACATTTTTTTATGGCGGGAGTTGAAGGGGGCTAGCCCCAGCACTAAGTTCCAGACTCCATGGAACTTTCAGGCGGCAACCAAGGGCGTAGTTTCAAACCTTATCCGCCAGTGCTAACTGTCTGGATTTTCAGCATGTGAACACCGACTTAAACTGACCGTCACATTTATTGTAACCCCTAAAATAGTTCACAGTTCTTCCATTCTGGTCTATCCGCCTTTTTTGGTGGAGCTAACTGGAGTTCTTCCAGTTTTGGAGGAGGTTTTCTAGTGCCACTAGGCAAAAACTTATTTGGGTCATAAATTTCTCAATTTTTGACAAAACAAGATGAAATTTTAGTCAATTTTGGCTTTTCTAAGCATTCTGGAGAGTTTGGGATAGGTTGCAGAGCGAACAAAGGTGTTCTACAACCATTTTTTCTTCAGAGAAGAGGAAAGAGCCACTAGGGCCATCAGGGAGATGGAGCTGTATTGGGTTGTACTTCACTGTTTGAGGTGAAAAAAAAGCCATTTTTAGCTTATTTCTATCTTCTAAAGTCAAATTCACAGCATTTTTTGCCTTTTTAGGCATATTTCACTGTATAACCATTTTTTATCAAATTAATAGAGTAAGGACATGCCATTGGGGAGCCTTGGACCGATAGATGTAGTTTAGGAGGGGTGAAATACCTCATCAGTTTGTTGTGTTATTCTATGGTGAATTTTTCTTACTGTGTATTTCTGCTGATATATATTAAACACTAAATTTAAATAAAAAACCTTCACACATAAAACTCAGAAAAAATACCAAAACTACTTTGTTTAACTTGCAAGACATGGAGAACACTTTGCACATTAAATTAAATGGAAATGGATACTTTGCATAGAATTATAAATAGTTCAATTTTCATATCAACAGAGAATACTAATTCCATGTTCCTAGCATGCAACACCATGCATGAACCGTCTGAGAAGGTCTGGCTATTAGATAGTGGTTACAGTAACCACATGACATGCAACAGTAGTTTTGTTGCAAATTTGGATGAATTTGTGAAGACGTTTGAAAAGACTGTGGATGTAGATGGAAAAGGACTGGTCAAAATTGTGACTAAACAGGGGGAGTCAAAGACCATATCAAAGGTATATTATTTCCCTGGACTCAAACACAATTTGATAAGTGTTGGTCAAATGACACAGAAAGGATACAAATTTATCTTTCAGGGGAAACAATGTGTTATTTATGACAAATCCCCAAGCAAGAAACTGATTGCAAAGGTGCAGATGACGGGGAATAGACTATTTCCTCTAATTATAAACTATAATGATCAGGTTAGTTCTTTTACAGTTGCATGTTCTAATGATTATTGGTTATGGCACTCTTTTTACAGTTGCATGTTCTAATGATTATTGGTTATGGAACTTTCGGTTTGGACACTTGCATTTTTCCAGTTTAGGATTGTTGTAGCAAAAACATATGGTCAGAGGTTTAACTCCCTTCAAAGAACCTACTAGCACTTTTCAGTGTTGCATCTTGGCAAAGAAACACTGTGAAATTTTTCTTAAAGGAGTTTCATACAGAGCAAAGAAACCACTTGAGTTGGTGCATACAGACTTATGTGGACCTACAAGGACACAGACGATTGGTTGAAGTTGTTACTTCCTCACTTTTATTGATGACTATAGCAGAAATACTTGGGTTTACATTTTGAAGCAGATTTCTGAAACTTTTGCAAAGTTCAAAGAGTTAAAAGCCTTAGTAGAGAACCAAAGTGATCAGTAGATCAAGGTATTGAGATCAGATTGTGGTGGAGAATATAATTCAAAAGCATTCCATGATTAATACAAACAACATGGAATCAGAAGACATTTTACAACCAGATACACACCGCAACAAAATGGTGTAGCAGAGAGAAAAAACAGAACAATCATGAACATGACAAGGAGCATGTTGAAAGGAAGAAACTTGTCTAATGAGTATTGGGCAAGAGCATTTGCATGTGTTATTTATGTGATAAAAAAATCTCCCACAAAGAGTGTGATGAATATAGTTCTAGAAGAAGAATGGTTAGGTATGTCATGCAGTGTATCTCATTTCAGAGTTTTTGGATGTGTAGCCTATGGACATGTGCCTAAACAAATAAGAGGCAAATTAGATGATCAAAGTGAAAAATGCATATTTACTGGTTATAGTGAGCAGTCAAAAGCTTACAAATTGTATAACAGTGTCACCATGAAGACAATAATTAGCAAATATGTTGTGTTCAAAGAACAAGCGTCACGGAATGGGACTTTAGACACACCAACCGATGCACAAGCACCATTGATGGAAGAGGATGATGTAGCAGAAAAGGAGCAGCAAGAATCCAGTGAGCAGACACCAAATAGAGTCACACCAGCAAGGACTTCAATATTTTTAGAGCAGCGTGGATCTTCAAGGAGATCAAAAGACCATAATTCTCCAACCAGCCAATCAGATAATAAATCAAGCAATGGTAAGAAAAATATGAGAAGTTTAAAAGATATTTATGATGATTTCGATGTTAGTTCAAATTTTGCATTGTTGGCATTCCAACCTTCTTCATTTGAAGAAGAAATCGGAGATGAAAATTTGGTGCAAGCCATGGATGAAGAGAAGGATTCAATTGAAAAGAATGATACATGGGATTTGGTTGATTTAACAAACGATAAAAATCTCATTGGTGTGAAGTGGGTGTACAAGACAAAGGTGAATGAGAATGGTGAGATTGACAGATTTAATGTAATACTTGTAGCAAAAGGATTCTCGTAGCAACCAGGAATAGAATTTGGGGAAACATTTTCTCCACTAGCCAAATTAGATACTATAAGAGCATTTCTAGTGACAACAACTTCGAACGAGTGGAAAGTATATCCGAGTGATGTCAAATCAACCTTCTTGAATAGAATTTTAGAAGAAGAAATTTATGTGTAACAGCCTCTAGGATATGAAGTTGAAGGAAAAGAAGATAAATTTTACAGGTTGAAGAAAGTTCTCTATGGACTGAAGCTAGCACCTAGAGCATGGTATTTCAGAATCGATAGTTACATGATTAAGAATGGATTTTTCATAAACAACATTGAGCCTACCTTATACACAAACATAAATGAGCATGGAAAAATGTTGATTGTTTTCCTATACATTGATGATATGATTTTTACAGGTGACCTTGAGTTAGATGAATTTAAATAAACCATGATGAAAGAATTTGAGATGACAGATCTTGGTCTCATGAAATATTTTCTTGGCATTAAAGTTGAGAAATCTGAAAAAGGAATTTTTATTTGCCAAAATAAGTATGCTAGATATTTGCTGAAAAGATTCAAGATGGATAATTTTAAACCTGTACATACACCAGTTGAAACAGGTACAAAGATAAGTAATGATGATGAAGGAGAATATGTCAATCCAACTCTATTCAAAAGATTGGTTGGAAACCTCATGTATCTCACAGCTACAAGACCATATATTATGCAAGGAGTGAGTTTGATTTCTAGATTTATGGAGACTCCAAAAGACACACATTGGAGTGTTGGAATAATAATTCTGAGATACATAGCAGGAACTAGAGATTATGCCATAATGTATGCAATTATAGAAAAGAAAGATTTGATTGGATACATAGATAGTGATTTTTCAGGATGTTTGGATGATCGGAAGAGCACATTCGGTTATGTGTTTCATCTTGGTTCAGCTGTGATAGCATGGGCATATAAGAAGAAGCCTATTGGGACGCTATCATCAACAGAAGAAGAATATGTAGCAGCGACTTCAACAGCATGTCAAGTAGTATGGTTAAGAAGAGTATTGGATGGACTGAAGCAGCAACAACAAGGATCAACAATGACATATTGTGACAACACATCAGCGATTGCATTATCCAAGAATAGTGTGTTTCATCAAAAGAGCAAGCATATTGATGCTAGATATCACTTTATTAGAGAACTTGTGAGCAATGGAGGTTCAATTGAAGCCCTGTAAATCTAGTGATCAATTGGTTGATATATTTACAAAGCCATTAGCAGTAGATTTGTTTGAGTTTACAAAAGAAACTTGGGTGTTGTAAGCCTAGCTGAGACATAGAACAACAGGCATGTTTGAGTTGTCATGAGTTATGTTTTAGTTTAGTGGTCGTAATTAACGGGGTGTTAAAATATGTAATTACCTCCCGCATTCATTGTTAGACAATTATTTAAGTGAGTTAGTTGAGTTGAGTGATAGATAAATTTGGTGAGTGAGTTAGACAGTGAGTTAAGTGAGAGTTGAGCAAGTTCAGTTATGTAATAGATGAGTGTGTGCATGTCAAGAAACTTAGGTTAAATACCCTTCACCGGGTTCATTGTATTAATTGTGATTGAGTGAGATTGAATTTCATTGATTAATAGAATATCCGCAACTCATTTTTGTTTCATGTGTGAAATACCTGTGGTATTGTTTGTTTGAATTCTCTTCCTATTCAGCAAAAACCTACATACCAATTGTGCAACATAAAAAAAAAAAAAATTGACCACGAACCCATGGCATCCTCAATACTTTTTGAGCATCGGCTTGATGGAGTTAATGGAAGCTGAACTAGTGGTTCATTAAAAAACTCAGTTTAGAGGTGTATCAAAGTATTGGTTTCCATTGTGCAAGTATTGAGGCCTCCATATATAGATTATAGCCACTGGAAAAATACCATCTACCAACAAGGACCCTCTCGTGTAAACTTTGAATGTGGTCCCAGAGTACATCATGGCCAAAAGAAAGGATTTTTGGTTCATTCGTGGATTTTACCTTGAGAAACTGATGTTTTCGGTGTCGTCGCTAGCGTACCCGCATCGTCTGGTGACTTGGTTCAACATCTGTAGACAAACTATTTGTGCCATGTGTCCCTTGGGCCTGTTGTGACTTCTGAAAAACATCCCGCCTGGAGTTTAAGTGTTTGGACAAGTAGAGATATCATGCGAACCGATGTCTACCTCTTGATTGACGATCATCGACACATGGGAAGGACGGGAAGTGTTTAATACGCCATGCACCCAGTCACTTTGCATGTAGAGTGGCCTATTTGAAAATTTCTTGTGCTGAGATGTCATCATCAAACGAGCCCAAGTAATCATCCATCCTAAGTGGCAGTAAACGGAGTGAAGTGGAGGTTGCACTAGTAGGCCAACTATTTTGTGTCAGCGGAGGTAAGTCTGGGGATCCGTAGAGGTATACGTTCGAGGCTAGTAGAATAAATGGAACTTTAATGACCATATCAAATCTGAAACCAATCCCAGAAAGGTAAGAAAAATCGAGCATGTGACACAAGTAGTGGGGTAGTGAGGAAGTCACGTTCGAGCAGTATCTAACAAATATAATATTATGATAACCATAACCATTTTAGAAATTTATAATCATATGTTGCCCTTATTAACAGATCATCCCACTGATATTTGAGTCTAGATAACAATTCAACAATTTGGGTTGTATAAAATTCAAACCCTCAACCAATCCATCCGTAAAAGTGCAAATTGTAACCAGAGATACTTATGGTTGTTAAACAACATATATGGAAAATTAAATCCTACATGTAATTAGATTAATTGGATTTGCGTTATACAACATTTCAAACAGTATAAAAACAAATTCTATGTAATCATTTGACTAGGTAGACCTATCTGTGCATACTTGTATCTTACTCAATAGAAATTAAGTGAAAATATTGACCCAAAATATATATATATATATATATATATATATATATATATATATATATATATTGAAGTGGGAAAGACTAACATTAAAACTAATACGGTGGATAGTATAATCTCATTGAAGTTTATATTGTAGTATTGGCAATATAATAATAGGTGGAGTAATAAGGTATATTAGAGTATGATATTTTTATATTTATTTTTAATAAGATGTAAAGTTTATTATAAGAATAGGTGGAGTAATAATATAGATTGGACATTGGGTTTGGAATATGTTTTAATTTTTTTCTTTTTTTGGCTAAGAGATCGTATTTCTCAGAAGTAAGGAAGTAGGTTAATCACCCAAGAGCTAAAGACATTTGGCTTGAGTGAAAACCTACCACCTTATGGACTACCAACGTAATTATAGGTGGATTGGTTTTCCATACCTAATAATGATGAGTTAGCTTGCATTTGTGCATTCTCTAGTGCTAAATTCACAATTAAGTTATGATAGCTATCCTCACTGCTAAATTGACAACTGAGTTATGATAAGCTTAGATTTTCCCATTGTGGAGAAAAAAAAGATAAATTATACAAAGTAGAATATATATATATATTCCAAATAAATCCATTGATCCAATTAAATTCAATTGACCTTATCATACCTTTTAATCAATAAAAAATTAATGATTTGAATAATTAAAAATATATATTTATTTACTCAAATATTTTGATAATTATTTATCATTAAACATTAGTTCATTTGGTGAATGTCCTCATTCAAAGTATATTTAAATTAGAGAACTTGAATTTAATTTTTCTAACATTCTTGAAATAAAAATCCATAATAGTAATCTTTTGAGATAATTCTATCTCCTAAATAGATTTATATAATGTAGATCTTTCTAATATCTCTTACCACCTTTAATAATATAAAATATACAAAACATTATAATAAATAATTATCACTTTAATCTTTTCAAATGGTTTAACCATTACATTGCAATAAATTATTAAAAAAATTAACGAAATTTAAACTTTTCTTTTGATTAAACATTCAAATAATGAAACCAAAAATTCCAAAGAAAAAAGTCCAAAAAGTACTACACTTGAAATCGATTTCGACCGATGGCTAGTTTCCTTTTCAGATGGCTAGTTTTTATAGTATTCTGCTTTATGGTTTTTTTGGAAGTATGTGAACTTATTCTATGTTATATGCTTGAACATATTGTAATAGTAGGATAATTAGCTAATGTGATTTATAGAAGGAAGAGACAATTCCAATTTTGGCAAGCTTTCAATGCACTCAGATGGCCAACAGACCTGGTTTCCTACGGGCAGGTTGAGGCCATAGTATGAATATTATATTGTAGCCCATCCTTCAATTATAAATAGAAAATAGAAAAGTCCCACCCAATTTAAAAAAAAAAAAAAAATCGATTTCGACCGAGAAATTATTTTAACATTTCCGAACAGATATTTATTACTTGAACTTCCAAGTCTGACACTTAGATTGAGATGTATCGATCACTTTATTGTTTCAGTTCTTTTAACATTTCCGAACAGATATTTATTACTTGAATTTCCAACTCTGACACTTAGATTGAGATGTATCAATCACTTTATTGTTTCAGTTCTTTTAACATTTCCGAACAGATATTTATTACTTGAATTTCCAAGTCTGACACTTAGATTGAGATCTATCAATCACTTTATTGTTTCAGTTCCGAGTCCCGACACATAAAAAACAGTTAAAAAAGTTTCCTTCATATATAAAGTGCAAGCGGGCAATCTCAAAATATATTGAAATCTGACAGAAATAAACTAATTGTTCTAGATATGGTTAGCAATGCTGGAGGCGAGAAAATCCATCACCTAGCGTGTTGGATTGAGAATCTGATAAATCTACATAAGGTTAGCAATGCCGAAGCCTATAAAATCAGAGAGCGTGGAAGTCTTGGATTGTGAGTCTGATAAATCTAGATAAGGTTAGCATTGCTAGCGTGGAAGTCTTGGATTGAGAGTCTGTAACCTCTTGAGTAAGCACTCAGAAACACCCGATACTGTGACTGCTGCATTAATTAACATTCTTCTTCTGTGTAATTGAAAACGTATCCTCCATGGGCACTCCAAAAATGGTTGTTCGAGATGCGAGTACGCTCATTACTTCCACAATCTTCTCTGCAAAGCCAACGCAAGAAGAGCAATGCCTTCTCTCTCCATTTGATCTTCAATTCGCAGGCGTTCACTACAATCAGAAGGTACTGTTTTTCCAACTCCAAACTAACATTTTATTCCATGAATTAATTGAGCGGTTGAAATGGAGCTTGGCAGAGGCGCTCGTCTACTTCTACCCTTTAGCTGGCAGATTAGCTGAGTCTCCCGACGGTTTTCTGCATGTCAAATGCAATGACGCGGGTGTCCGGTTTACAGTGGCCACTGCAGACGCCACCCTTGACCACATACTCCTTGACAAAAGTGGTCGAGCTATGAAGGAATTGTTTCCAATGAACGACTGTACCTATGCCGACGGTCGATCTCTTCCCTTGCTTGCAGTTCAGGTGGTCTGTATGTTTATTGCATTCATTTGGTTCGTTGGAACATGTTTTATTTGACTTTGCATTGTCAGTATCTTCAAACCTTTTTTTCCCAATTTGAAAAAGTTCTGTCTATTAATAGTAAAGAAAGTGATTAAACCAGAAAACTTGTGTCAGTATTTTAACAGTGAGCTCCCCGAAGACCAAGGCCAGATGGCACAATCTAGAATCCCCATAAAGCCAGTAACTCGGCACAATGTGGAATCCCCAGAAAGCCAGTAACTCAGCACGAGTGTTAGATCCAAAACCACAGTTCCAATGAAATATGTAGGAGTGTGATGACCCTAGGTGAATAGCCATGCTGCATCCACAAAGGATATTTGTCTTTGCATTTTCTATATCATTTTCTTATACAGTTAAGCTTTGTAGATAGATCTTATAGTGTCTATAGGAAGGTGGTGTAGGGAGGTGGTGTGGTGGGGTTGGTGTGATGTTTTTTTTATTTTTTTTGTGATTAAAAATCTAGGTTATGATATGTTTATCTGTAATGTTTTTTATTTTTGGGAATAACAAGTAAATGTAGTTAGAAATAACTAGTATTAAATTAGAATAAAATTAACTATTTGTATTTTTATTGTTGATGTTTAGGAATAGCTGATAAATATTGGGTAGATATTGTTAGACATAACTAGTATCAAATTGGAATAATATTTGCTATTTGTATTTCTATTGGTAATGTTTAGGAATAGCACATAAATTTCTTTGGGATTAATCACATTTTTCTGAATAATATGATTAATCAGATTTTTATTATTAATGTTTAGAAATAGCAGATAAATATTGGGTAGATATTGTTAAATATAACTAGTACCAAATTGGAATAATATTAATTATTTTTATTTTTATTGTTGATGCTTAGGAATAACAGATAAATATTTTAGATAAATTCCTTTACGATTAATCACATTATTCTGAATAATGTGATTAGTCAGATTTTATGGCTGATGCTTAGGAATAAAAGATCAATATTAGGTAGATATTGTTAAACATAACTAGTACCAAATTGAAATAATATTAGCTATTTGTATTTTTATTGTTGATATTTAGAAATAAAAGATAAATAATTTAAATAAATTCCTTAGGAATTAATTACATTATTCTGAATAATATAATTAATCTAGAAAAAATATATTTAAGTTATAAAGTACAAAAGTCTTAAATCTAACAAATAAATATTATTTTTAATCTACATAGCTAACAAATAAATATTATTGTTAATCCACATAGCTAAAGAATCATAGAAATAAAAAATTGAGATTTGAACTCTGATCCTTCTTTCTATGTTGAAGTATTCAGAAGTTAATATTTTTTTTATTTTACTGAAATGGCTGTGCGGGCAGGTGACTCAACTTAGGGACGCAGTGGCTATGGCATTCACATTGAACTACATGCTGGTGGACGGATACTCAACATGGCACTTCATCAACTCATGGTCTGAGATCGGCAAATGATCTCTCACCATTTCAAATCCTCCGTTCCACCATCGTTTTGGATCGGACTCAAGAAAGCAAAATGACAAGTACAAAAAATCTGTGCAGGGCCTGCAAAGGCCTCTTCCACTGTCTCATGATCTGCAGGAGGCTGTATTTCATTTCGGTAAAGACACGATGACACGCCTCAAGAATCACTTCAACGCCCACAAGAAGACGATAACAGGTTTTTCGTTCTCCAAAGCGCTAGCTGCTCATATGTGGGTCGCCATCACACGGGCGCGAAGGTTAGAAGAAGAAGAGGAAACTACTCTCAACCTCTTCATAGATTACCGAGGCAGACTCGTTCCTCCTCTGCCCACATCATATTTCGGCAATTCTGTTCATGTCCTGCGTATCACTACGGGAGCGAGAGAGCTTCTAAGCAACATTGGCATTATATTTGCTGTTGACCTTCTACAGGAAGGCATAGAGACAGTACGGAGAGATGAAAGTATTAGATTTGGAATTGAAAAGTGGATGGAGAATCCCAATTTAGTTTCGGTCCAACGCCCCACTAGCATTGTTCATATTGGAAGCTCACCCAGATTTCAAGTCTACGAAAGCAATTTCAGATTCGGGCAACCGTTAGCGTGTAAGAAGCAGAGGCGGTAACAAGGTTGACGGTAAAATCACACTGTTTCCAGGAAATGAAGGGGATGGAATTAGCGTAGATGCTGAGATATGCCTTTGATTTTCTGCTCTGCATTTGCTTACGTCCGACCCTCAATTTCACCTGCAATTTCCTGACACCACATCTAATTCTGTTTAATTCTGGTCATGGGTATTGTCATAAATTTTTATTTAATCATGCCTGAAATAGTTTACAGGCATACATACTCTTGTCTAGTGTCTAGGATTGGATCACAAAATCTGTTGAAACAAACTTTCCCACTTAATTATTAGACTATAGCACATTTTTAAAACTAAGTTATTATTAAAAGAATGATATATATATATATATATATATATAATTGTTAATGTTATTGAAAATAGTGAACTGAGATTAATTTAGGTCATTTTTATTTTTAAACTTAATTAAAAACTAAAATAAGATTACAATCTTAATTAAATTTTTATTGTTTATTATTATTTAATTATATTTAACTCGTTATATATATAATTAAAATTTAGATATTTTTATGAAATGGTTTTGTGTTTTTGCTTATAATTTTATTTCGGAAAATTTTATTTTGACAATGTAAAACACATCTATTCAGTATTTACTTTACATGATTAAGTTAATTATTTTTATGAAAAATTCCTTAGACGTGAGAAGAACATATTTATATTTGAATTATAATTTTCTTTTAAAATGGGTTTTAATTTTTTCTAAATTAACTTTTTTTGTAAATGGTGTAAAATTCTTAAAAAATTAAAGTTTGTAAAATTCATTAAAAAAATACATATATTATTTTATATTGAAAAAAAATATTTAAAAAAACTAATTTCTTTTTCAACATTAAAAAAACTCTGGCTTCAGCTTTATGGATGATGGGAAGTGTCAACATTGAAGTGATAGAATTGTGTTTTGAAATATTTGAAAACATAATAGTGGAGAGACTAGTAGGGCTGCCTGTATGTCTCATGTCCGCTATCAAGCATGATGGGCTGCAAGATGAGCTTTCAATAATTACAAGCCTTTGGCATCGGCAGGGGCCAAAGGCCTTCTTTCACGACGCTCCAACTTGAGATGTATACGTTATAAAACTGTTTATATTTATTTCAGGAAATTTAAAATAATAAATGATATAGTTAAAAAAAACTGTTTATTTTTATTTTTAAGATCGTCTTTTACTATTATTATTTGATTGGTTATATATATAATTGAAATTTAGATCATTTTTATGAGATGGTTTTGTCTTTTAGTTTATAATTTTATTTTCACAATAAAAAATAGCTATTCACTATTTACTTTACATGATTAGGGTAATTATTAACACTTTTAGATTTAGAAGGAAGATTGTAAATTTTTTGATAATTTTATTATTATTTTATATTCAATGAAATGTTTAAAAAATTAATAAAATTTTAAATTAATTATTAAAATATTAAATTATATAATTAATTTTTTTTAATTACTAAATCATAAAAGGATAGCACTGATAGATTTATTTTTAAATTTTTTTAATTATTAAAATAATATTTAAAATCTTAATAACGAATTATGAAATCACCAAATTAAGGGAAAAAAATAAAAATAAACCACTCATAATAAAATAAGTAACCTTCGCTTCTATTTCTAGATTTGTAGGTTGTTTTTCACATGCTTAATTACATATCTAGTTTCATCATTATGTTTGTATTTCCCACCTTCTCATTGTATGAATTGGTGGTGCTTTTTTATGGTTTATTTTGAAGTTGTATTATTAAATTTAAAAAAAAAAAAAATTGAAATGGTAAATGTAATCTATGGATTACTTCAATTTTTATGATATTTGGAGATGTATTTTATGATTTATTTTGAATATGTTTTATTTAAAAAATGAAAAACTAAGTATGGAAGAGGTGTATTTATATGTATAAAATGGAGTTTTATATATGATATTTAAAAAAGGTTTATATAAGTATGGTAGCTATTTTATGTTAATGTATAACGAAAATAATTTTTTTTAAATTAATTATTAAGAAAAATAGATTAGTAACTTAGTATTATTGTTTTAGGTTATACAAAGAATTTAAACCAAGTGACTATGCCTATTTTTTCCCAAAAACTATGAATATAAAAACTATATTTAATATTAGAGGTTTATAGCCTCTTATATCTATTTAAATATCAAAACTATATTTAAAATTTAAGGAAAATATAATAACATATTAGGCATCATCTAGGAAGTGGAGGAGTCAGTCTGGATTCTTTCAAGTGGATAAATTTCTTTCTCTGAATAAAAAAACGTCATATTAGTTAGTTTCTTCACCATAAATGAAACCTTGCCCATGGTTGTCTTTACGTACCAATACATGTTGATGGTTTGCATATATCTAGTTTTCGTTGTCTTTTTACTACCAATATATGGAACCTAACTACCCAAATTTTCTTCTACTTTTAATCACATAAAAATTTACATTCGATTTTGGTTTCGTACTTTGCTTCCTCAATTTCCATTCTTATCCCAAATGGAGTATTTATACAGTATATTGTTGTTGAATGTTTTGTTGCATATTGAGCCCAAAATCTAGAAGGCATTCTTGTGTTGTGTCTTCCTTCACGGTCACCCTAGCCTCAACTTTTGGGAATTCTTTACCAAAATTTTGAAAAGAAAAATACATAAGGGAGAGTGCTGTCAAAAGAATTCAACCCATGAAAATCATGACCTCCTTTCCTTAAAGAAGTGAGGGATCTCATAGTTTGAGGGAACCACATCTCTCGTGCCTAATTTAGGCTTTCACTTAGGTAAGAAAGCTAGTGCAATAGAGAGCGAGAAGAAGATATACAGTTTGAGAGAACCACATCTCTTGTGCCTAATTTAGGCTTTTAGACTTAGGTAAAAAGACTAGTGCAATAGAGATAGAAAAAAATATATGAATAAATAAGAAGGAGGACGAGAATGTGACAACCAAATCATAATTAAAATAACCAAAATTGCAGGAATATAAAAGTATCCATCCTAAAAAAATAAATTTTCATTGAATAAATGTATGAAAATTGATATGATGAAATACAACGAGGGCCTTATATATGTTGATAAGTATTTCCCGTTTATGTCTTATGATTGATTGGGTGTGGATAAGGATTTCAAGTGATATAAATACACGATATGCTAACTAATTGAGAAAAATTATGGTTAGATGTCGATAAAGAGTTGTTGTTCTACCTTGAGTTATATTTATATACTAACTATTTGAGATGTTTTTTTTTATGATTATATGTTGATAAGGACTTTTTATGGCCTAATTCCCCTTTATCATGCTTGTGGTGATTTTTTTATTCACTTTAAGTATATGATTTCCCTCATGCATTTATGTTTCTTGGTTGATCAGTAGATTTTTATTTGGAATTTTCATCATTTGAACTATATGTGAATAAGTTTTCTCTTTAATTAGATATGAATCAACCTGAATCCACTTTAGGTATATGATTTCCCACATGCACTTATGTTTCTTGGTTGATTAGTAGATTTTCACTTGGAATTTTCATCATTTGAACTATATGTGAATAAGTTTTCTCTTTAATTAGATATGAATAAACCTGAATCATTATATTATTTGGATCAATATTTGTTCCATTTTTTTTAACTTGTTTTTTTATTTGAATATTTTGATGCTTCTATTTGGATAAGTAGTTTTATTTTTTTTTACATTGATTATTTATAATTATTAAGCTTCTCAGTTTCAGTGAATAGACTTTTCTTCTTGAGATGTATAAGCTCTTCATCTCCTAATTTATAGATTTTATCTTTAATGTTTTGGTATTCGAGTTATTGGTGTTTTAAGGTTCTAATTTATGCCAACAACTTCCAATTAAGGCTTTTTAAGAGAGAATATTCTTCATCTTGCTCTAATATGATTTTATTGAACTTATTCTCGAAGCTAGCTCTATTAGGATAGTCAAAATGGTGCTTCATGAATTCATGGTTTGAGATATGTCCATTCCACAAAGCTATGGATGCCCATATGTAGGTCAACATCACATGGGCATGAAGGTTAGGGGTAGAAGAAGAAACTAATCTGACCCTCCTGATTTTTTCGAGACAGAATTGTTCCTCCTCTATCCACATCATATTTCAACAACACTATTCCTGCCCAATGTATCACCACAAGGGAGAGAAAGCTCCTAAGAAACACTGATATTATATTTGTTGTCAACCTTCTTCAAGAAACCATAGAGACAACACATAGATATGAAACAAATAGATTTAGAATTGAAAAATGGATGGAAAATCTCCATTTACTTTCTACCCAATACTCCACTAGCATTGTTCACATTGGAAACTAATCTATGAAAATAATTTTGGATTTGGGTGATTTTTCTGTGTAAGAAGTGAAGGCGGTAACAAGGTTGATTTTTATGTGTAAGAAGTGAAGGCGGTAACAAGGTTGAGGGTAAAATCACATTATTTCCAAGAAATGAAGGGGGTGGAATTAGTGTGGATGTGGATATATGCATTTCATTTTCTCCTATGCATTTTCTTACCTTTGATCCTTAATTTCACCTACAACTTCGTGACATCACAACAATTTCAGTTTAATTTTGGTCACAAGTATTGAAATATTCTTGGTTTGTTTTGAGAATTTTAATTTAATTATATATAATTATTCTTAGAAGAATAGTAGGGCTTTAATATATATGGAATATTATGGTAGAGAATTAATCTATATGTAATATTTTTAGTAGTAATAAACATAAAGGATTGAGATTTATGTTTTTTATTTTATTTTTCAATTTAATTAAAAAAAAGTTATATTAGCAATTCCTTTTTTTTTCCTTTTTATATCCTTCTTAATTTTCAATTTAATTGAAAATATATGATCCATATTGTTTCAATATAGTTTTTTTCATCTATCTCATTGCATTGGAAGTTGAAAAAGTGAAGGAATCAACTCACGGGACCATTTTTACTGACATGACCTAGATTGGAAAAACAAGTTGTGAAACCTTCTACGAGTGTTTTGAGGTATCAAACGATGTTATTTAGGTTACAACTTTGTGGCTTTAGATTTTTGCCTTTTTATGTTATTCTACACATAGGGGTATTTCCAATGGTGCATGTAGCACACAATGGAAGTTTGTATGTCAAAGTTATGCCACTCAAAAGTTGACCTTCTTGTTTTCACCACCATGGTTCGAGAGGATGTTATGCCAACCCCCATTATTGATGGAAAAATTACTATCCACTCGTGTAAAATACTCTAGAATAGTATATATTTTAACTCTACTTAAGATTTGAGGTAGCTAAACTTAACCTCTAGTAGGTTATTGCGTTGTGTTATAACCAGACCACTAGGAGGAAGAGACATTCAATTATTTTGAGTGCATTTGTTCCATAGATGAAGAAAAATAGCCAAGAGTTATAGGAGGTAGAGAAAACAAAGATTATTTATGGACTGTAGCAGACCATGGGCCACAAGCCATAATTGTTTGTACTTGCAACCATATTTCTAGATAGAGAAAGAGAGTGAAGCCTCCTCAACTTCCAACTGGGTCTCCTCCTGAAAGGGTTTCCAAGAGCATATCTTATGTCTTCTGTGTGTGTGTCACATTTTATTTTTTCGTTCTCTACTTTCTTCTTAATTTTCATTCACATGCATGCAATAATTACAGTAACATATACATATTTAGAAATTTAATTAAATTGTAATAATGTAAATTTCAATAATGTAAATTTCATATTTTTAATATAATATAATCATATCTGTTGTGACGAACTATCCAGTGGAATATTCATGGAAGTTTACGAATCATATTGGTATCAGAGCATGTTTCTTTGGGTATTTTGTGGATATTTACAGGGGATCTAGATTGGTGTGGAAAAAATCCATAAAACCATAATCATAGATGAAGAATCTTTCAATGATCCTCGTGATCCTTCTGAGGTGAGGTTTTAGTAGCTAGAACCAAAAATACCATAAACTCAAAATGTAAATGTTAAAACAACACCATTTGATTATTAGTAAATACATATATATTTTTATTACTACAATCAAATTTATTTCCAACAATGTTTTCTCACATAACCCTAGCTCCAACTCATTTCACATAATTATTCTCGGTACTACTTTTATCATTCACTTGTACAATATATCATAATAACATGCAAAAAAAAAAAATATTTACGTCATAATAAAGTGAACAATTAAAAAGTCTGAGATAAGCACATTATACCTTCCACCCTAACACATACCCACCTATTGGATAACATTCTACATCATAATAAAGTGAATAACTAAAAAGCCTCAAATAGGTAGACCAAACTTTCAACCCAGTGGAACATACCCACCTCTTGGATTATGAGGTTAAAGACACTTCTATTTGTACTTTAGATAATCACATCTTGCAATCCATTAATGTTGCATAGAATAGGACAGAAATGTCTACAACTATATGTACAATAGAGGCAGGTCACTTATGCCAATGGTTGTAATCTTCCTTTTAACAGTTGAGCGAATTCAATGGCATAGGAACTAGATTCAAACAGAGTCTAGTATATGAATACCTATATATAAACATTAATTAAAAGTAGGGAAGGTGTTTTTTGGATGTCACGTGTAGAGGCTATTTTATAAACTTATATATCAAACTAAGGCAGTAGTACTCCATGAATCTGTTACGAATATTGCAAGTATACATGTGAATGCAATCGTCCCACACATTATCCTCCATGGATTTCATTTCATGCATTACTTCCCACATAGCACTATTGCACTTGAATCCCGAACCCAAGCCTATTTTCCAAACATGATCTCCCACCTTGAAGCGTATCTTGGCTTCCATGTAGTTTACTTCGTACTAGAGCCCGTTGGTTGAAGTGTTCCAGAATCAATGGAGCGTCATGCGAGATGGTTCCAAATCGTGATCGCTTAGCTACAGTCTCTTCTCGACACCATTGATAACTTCTCGCGTGCCGGGATGCATGCAAAAATGGTTGAACACCAATATGAAGTTGGGGATGTAGGGTTTCAAATCCGTTTTAAGGACTTTGATACAAAAGAGATTGTAGGCATAATAAAGTTGTTCAGTTATGGGGAGCACTTTAGGGACTAGGGTTTTCATGTTTTTCTTCATGGCCTTTATGGTCACGTTGATGAGCGACGTGTAAAGGCTGATGTCCTATAAACCCTCGGTGTCTTCTTTCGACATGACGTAGCCGTAAGCCTCATCATCGGTTGCAGTATTCATCCTCACAATGTGAAGGAGCTTCATCTTTGGCCTCTTGTGTCTTTGGCTTTGTTCACTAGAAGCACAATGTTTCCCCCAACTCTGAACATAAAATTCATGAGAATCATACCCTTATCGTTGTCGTCATAATTGGCATTGAATGTCGTGTTCTAGGATCCAATAGCGAGAACATAGGAGCTAGGGTAGATATGTTGGTGGAAATGGAGCAAACATTGAAGAAGGTCCCACAAAGCTTAAACGCTACCCAAGATAAGAATAAATCTTATGTTGATAAGAAAAAACTTAAAAGTTTCCTAAGATAGGCAGAAGACTTTTGTTGGTAATTTAGAGTTCAAGATCATTTATATGTACAAATCAAACCAAATAAAAGTACCTTGAGATGTACTAGTTATGTAAAAATTCCCCTTGATTTTGTGGTCCTTTTCAAATATTGGAAATAATTAGACCAGTGGCATATCGATTGGCATTTCCTAGTCGTATAAGATTTCATAATGTATTTCATCTTTCATGGTTAAAGCGATATGTATGACCCTAGGCATGTTATTCATTGGAAAGATATTCAGGTAACATTTTATTTTGGTTTAAGTAATATTGATGTAATGATTAACATGATCTAACTACAATGATTCTTATTGTACTAGGTCGAACTCGATGGAGAGTTCCTTGTAGAGCCTCAATGTATTCTCAAGCATAGATAAATAATGCTACAGAGGCGATCCATCACCGAGGTTAAAGTGTAGTGGAGACATTTCAGCCCAGAAGAAGCTCCCTAGTAGGATGAGCATTTGATGCAGGAATCTTATCCTAACTTATTGAAAGAAAAAGATAACACCGAAGACGGTGTTACTTTCTAGGGGAAAGGGGAAAGATGTAACACCCCTCGAGATATTGTAAATATTTCAAATTACTTGCATTTACTTTATTGTTTAATATTGAAGGACTCATAGGCCAAGTGGACCCTAATGGTAATTTTGTATGGTAAAAAATATTGTTATGTTGATTTTAAAATAAATAATACTTAAAGGGAAATCTTGGAATTCATTGGAGGGAACACTAAGATAAAACTCTTTTTACTAGGAAATTGGGAATGAGTTACCTTTATTTCCTTAGAAATAAAAGTTATTCTCAAAAGGAAAGAGCCAAGGAAGGAAACCAAGGAGGAAGCTTGAGGCGCTAGGAAGAAAGAGATGGAATAATGTGAAAACTTCACAAGATGTTGTGAGGAGAGCACATGACTTTGTCTTGAGGTATTCTTGGGCTGGATTCAGTTGGACCTAGAGAGTTTAGTTTCCTGGGGATTAATCGTATTTGGAATACTAATAAAGGTTGTTATGGCATAAATGTGCTTGGGGCAGAGAAAAGGATGTAATTTACTTTATCGTTGTTGGGTGGAGTGGTACCCTATGAATTCCTTGACAACCCGACATACCAGATAAGTAATTTTATTTGATACTAGTCGTAGGGTTACAATTTAGTTGAAGAGTGTCTTTTGTTGTGATGGTAATGAAATAATACATTATTTATATAATTATGAATGTTAAAAAGAAAAATTTTTGAATTATTTGTGACTGTTCTATGTCGACAAGACAAACTCTGTGGAGGTCTAAAATCTATTTGTGACTGCTTTGTTCCTAAGAATTGGTACCTTAAGAAAGCTAGTCGAAAAAGATATTAGAGTAATGAAATACAATTTAACTACTATTATCTTTATCTCGAAGAGGACTGTAAAATAAACAAGGATGGTTGCAAGGCAGCTCGTCCCTACCTTGAGCCTACTGGAGTTGGAGAAGGAGTGCTTGAAAAATTCCACGCCTCGACAAGCATGAGAAGCAAAAGATTCTGAGTTGGATATCTTGGATTTTATATATGGATGACTAGATGAGAAATACTCCTCATCACGGATTTGGAAAGCTCAGATGGCATATAAATGGAAAATAATTTCTCAAGTCATCACTTCATACAAGTTAAAACAAAAAAATATGGAATTGGATCACAGATTGGGAAGCTCAGATGGCAAACAAATGGAAAAAAATTTCTCAAGCCATCACTTTAGACAAGTTAACAGAGAAAAATATGGAATTGTGATGGGAACTAACCTGATGCTGATTGCAGTAGTGAGTGTGGAAGCAATGCAAGTTCCATAGAAGACCACATATTCAGCTAATGCACACATATGTGCTTTTCTTTCACCTAGGAAGCATGACAAAGAGAATAAAGGAAACAATGTAATACCTAAAATTCAATGCCAAAATATATGTTTTATAAATGAAAATATTGAAATAATCTAAGCGTGATAGGTATAGTACCCAAATATACTCATACTGCATCCCAGTAAGAGGGAAAATAAGAAGAGAAAAGAGTACAGGAATATGTTCAGTACATGGAATTACATTCTGTGGTCTGCCCCACCTATATTGCATGAGTTTCAAAGGATAACCCGAGATAGAAGTCCTGGGAAATTTTGGCCGCATAACTACAAAAAAAACTTGGAAACAATAAAAATTAAAAAATATGTCCTTTAAGATTCATTTTTATATTCAAAAGATGGAGCGTTGATTAACTGATGAGGCCAACTGATTCTCAAGCTTTCCATGACTGTTCCATGGGGGGGTAAGGCCAGCAGATTGTCCAGCCATTCAACAGAGTCCCATTCTAGTTGTGATGTGCCCCACCTGTATGATGTGAGTTTCAAAGAGATGAGGCCAGGTGCAGATAATGAGAAATTTTGGAAAAATAGCTATCACTCAAAATTGGTACCCGAACCAAAGGAAGTCTACTCTTTGTAGTACATGCACTTGGGCATGTTTCTTGAAAAAGAATTTGTCATATTTGTTGATACTTTCTGTTACTTCCTCTACTGTTTGAAACAGTGAAGACATCCCCAGAATCCCTATCTTTATCTATGTATCCTCTGTGCGATGGTTCTCATAAATTCGAGCTTAAATGTTTTTCTTCCTAAAACATTGATCCTTCCCCAATATTTCCCATGTTTATTTTATATTTGACCTGTATAACCAATGTTTGTATAACAAGGGAGAAGGGAAACCTAATATAAAAGCTTAAGATAAATAATAAATTTTTACATATAATAAAAAATTAAAACTTAAAAATTTAATAATTTAATACAAAATTAGATAAATAAAGTAAAATCAAAATAAACAAAAAAACTTGTCACTTTCTTGCATGAATTTAACGTGTTTGTTGAGTCTCTATTAGTTATCACACTTGTGACCTACTGACCCAGCATACCGAGAATCTAGCCATAAAAGCTTCTATGGTCCTTAATTGAATCCGAGAGTCATATCCTGCAAGTTTACTAGGTTATTGAAGTAGGTTCAATGCCTGCTATATCGAATGCATCGGATGGATGCGTTATCGAGGCATTGAGTGGGTGCCTGTTTACCACTTTATTCCCCTAAGGCAGCTAAAACGTTTAAAGCAGCTAATCCATTCGTCTATATATGACATGGTTACCCTGCAACATCTGTGAGCAAGTGTGATTCCTGCAAATGCTTGGAAAACGATGGAAAAGAAATAAATAGAGCAGAGCAGATTGTTCAAGGTTGAGTTATTTTTTCAATAAATAGAGGCCAAGTAGATTTCTTTTGGACATAATTGCTCTGGGTTCATTGTAAAAATTTCAGAGGTTTTTCATGCCAAAGAAAGAGACCGAATTCTCCTCTATTTATGATTGAGATTCATTAGAATTATTCCATATCTTTTCACAGAAATAAGAGGGTTATTTATTGTATTTTGAAGGTTGATTTGTGGCCTATATGACTGAGTTTAATTTCTGGGTAATGTTTGTATATTCCAGCATCCTGTGAGTTGAGCATTTTCTGGTATAAATCAGAGTTTGTAAGCTGAAAAGGAGAAAATCTTACCTGCTATTGAACACTGAATTTGTGAGCTGATACTAGAGTTTGTATGCTGAAAAGGAGAAAATCTTACCTGCTATTGAAGACTGAATTTGTGAGCTGAAGTGTGCCTAAAATTTCTACCTGTAGCAACCTATCCTTTGTGTACATGGGCCACGTTTCTATTTAAGAGAGTGCTGGAGCTTGAACATTTGTATTGGCAGCCATGCATACCAGGTTTTTGCATACTTTTATGCATTAGAAATTAGCTATATCATTATGAATTGAATGTAATGTTGGAATTGGAGCGTCGTTGGGGTTCTCCACAAGTGGTGCGGAAGTACATCTCCTTGGTGCTCAGGTTCTCATTTTTATATTCCTGTTCTCTTAATGAATAGATTATCAGATCATTTTTAATTCCTAAATTTTCCTTCTTGAAGCAATTTCTGAATATGCATATGAATAAAAAGTTATGATTGTTTTCCCTTCAATTTAGAACTCCATGTCATGGTGAATGACTGATGAGATATTTGATAACTTTATCTTCGGAGTTAGATTGATGGTAATGATCCAAATTATCAAAGTTTTTGGATGCTTTCTCGGGTGCATATCAGTCAATACATAATATGGGTTGTACATATTTTCTGGCAGGGTGTGTTAGGACTACTTTGTATCCTAGCTATAATGGTTCTTTTCCTTGGATTTATACTATATGAGCCTCATGTTACCAACCATCAACATAAGCAGGCATGTCATTTCAGCTTTCTTTGGGAGCTTTAGTTTATGCCATTCTTTCTTTGTTTCAGCTCTGGACATGCTTTTACTTTTCTATCATGATTCATGATTGATACATGCCCTCCAGAGTTCATGGGAAGCAACTAGAAGCATGTGGACAGCCTTGAAGTGTCCTGAAATATGGAGATCATCTCTTTACATGTACATATCATTAGCTGTAAGCCTAAATAATTATGAAGGCAAATTTTATTGGTATTCAGATCCCATGGCAAGCCCATCATTCTCTCAGGTAAGGAATTACTTTGACTAATGTTAACAAAATTTCTGCAACGTTTTCATTCCTAAATTACAAATTCCACAGGAGAATAAATAGGCTTTTGTAGGATTTCCACATTGGGAAGCTCTGTTTCAACTTGTTCTTTCTTCAATATCCTCTCGCCATTTTCTGTTTGATATGTAGGATTTTATGGGTATAATATTTGCTATTGGTGTGAGTGGATCACTTCTTGGAGTGCTAATGTATTAGAAAGTCTTGAAGGATTATTCGTTCCGCAGCTTGCTCTTCTGGGCTCAATTGCTTTATGGAATCTCAGGAATGCTAGACTTGATCATGGTGTTACTTTTGAATGTAAAGTTGGGCATCCTTGACTACCTTTTTTTTATAATTGATGACAGCTCTACCAACATTATTAACCAGATCAAATGGATGCCCATGCTTGTACTTAGTGCAAATATTTTCCCTTCTGGCATAGAAGGCACATTTTTCGCTTTTCTCATGGCCATAGAAAACGTTGGGATTCTCTCAGCTTCTTAGGCTGGGGGTCTGTTGCTTCATCTTCTTAATGTAATTCATACAGACTTCAAAAACCTCTCGTTGGAAATTCTGATAAGAAATATTATGAGGGTTTCACCATTGGTAATGTTGCTTCTAGTGCCCAAAAGCAACCATTCATCAAAAGCCATTGATACACATGAAGAGGAGACTATCCAATTAGTCTCCACAGTTGCGAGCAGTCAAGTATAGGTTATGGTAACTACGTGAACACAAATAAATTTTTAAATATGATTCTTTATTATCATTACCTGCTATCTCTTTTCCCAGATATACTACATTTGCTCTTGTTAAACAAGGAAAACCAAGGCTCTCTGAAAAATAAAATGTTTGATTTAACTATCAATGCAACATGCTACTATGGTATATAAAAGATAATACCCAAGACCCTTAAAAAATTGAAGGAGATCTGTTAGGGTGCAGCTGTAAGTGTGAAGCACCTCCTGAGATGTAAATGCCTTAACCATTGTTGGTGGCTTCCCTGAATCTATGTGTAGCAGCAAGTTCCTCTCAAGTTCCTCTTCTCCGATGGTATCAGTAAGCAAGCCTACGGTATAAGTATCGGTAAGCAAGCCTAGAAATTCGTTTTTTAAATTTAAAAAAAAAATATGGAATTTCCATTTATGCACATTCACACATTAATATAGGGCCCTAGGTATGAAAAAAGAGATGCTTAGAAGAAGCTTATTTATGGCTGCAGGTTAGGGAAAGTAGTAGGCTCAGATAAAATATGAACATAATTAGAAAAGAAGGAGATGTAGCCCACAGGTGAGGCCTGCACCTAGAGACTACACTCAGAACTGAGAGATCACTCTCATACACTCTACATTCATGAATGAAAGATTACATCATTAAGTACAATACTAGAAGTTAGGAAGTTGCAACCAAACCCCTAAACTCTAGGAACAAATCCTAAACTAAGGATATATGTTACAACTTATGTACCTTTTCTCCATTAATAGAAAATAATATAATTATTTTCAACTCCCCCCCTTAATGGAGAAAGGATTGTCTTGAACTCCTAGCATCCTTCTAAACAATTCAAACTTCACGCGTGCAAGAGGCTTTGTAAAAATATCAGCCATATTGTCACAAGTTTTACAATATTCAACAATAATTTATTTTGACTGTAGTTTCTCTCTAACAAAGTGGAACTGAGTGTCTATATGTTTGGTGTTTTTATGAAACACTAGATTATATGGTAATTTAATAGTGCTCTGGTTGTCGCTTTTGATGGAAGTAGAGTTCTGCTGTTCTTCTCCTACATCATTGAGAAGCCTTCTCAACCAGATCGCTTCACATGTTGCTGCACACAATGCTTGATACTCAGCTTCACATGAAGACAGTGCTACAGTACTCTACTTCTTTCTGCTCCATGCTATGACCCCGGATCCTATGCTGAATGTGTAACCTATGATAGACCTTCGATCATCCAAGTTACCTGCCCAGTCTGAATCTGAAAAACCTGCTAGAATAACGTCAGATGTGTCAGTGTATAAAATGCCATAATTAACAGTACCACAAATATACCTCAACACGCTTTTTGCTGCTACCCAGTGACTTTCAAGTGGTTTTGACATGAATTGGCTCAATACACTAACAGAGTATGCCAAGTCAGGTTTGGTTGTTGTAAGATATATCAAGCTGCCAACCAGTTGTCTGTATATTGTGGCATCAACCTCCTTAGTGCCATCATCACTACACAACTTCAAATTCTGCTACAAAGGTGTCGCTGCTGATCTACACTGATCCATACCAAACTTTTCTAATAGATTTCTGGCATACTTCCCTTGGGTAAGAAAAGTTTGCCCAGTATCTCTCCATACTTCTAATCCTAAACAGTAATGGAGACTACCAATATCTTTCATTTCAAAAACTTGTGCCATAAGCCTTTTTATTGCTCTGATTAAATCATCTACATCTCCTGTTATAATCATGTCATCTACATACAAAGAAATCAGAATAATTTGCCCCTGCTTATTGTACTTGGTATACAAATTTGGGTCATTTACACTTCTATGAAAACCATACTCTAAAAGGAAAGAATCAACCTTTTCGTACCAAGACCTGGGCGCTTTCTTTAAGCATATAAAGCCTTTTTCAATCTGCAAACATGATGTTCCTGCCCCTGCTTTACAAACCCTTCTGGCTGTACTAAGTAAATTTCCTCTTTTAACTCACCATTTAAAAATGCTGATTTGACATCAAGCTGGTGTAGCACCCAATTATGTTTAGTAGCTAAAGAAATAAGCATTCTCATTGTATTTAACTTTGCTACAGGTGCAAAGGTATCATCGAAATCTATACCTTCCTGCTGTGAGTACCCCTTTGCAACCAACCTAGCTTTCAGTTTTTCAATACTTCCATATGCATTCATTTTTGGTTTAAACAACCATTTACATCCTATGGGTGTTTTATTCTTAGGCAGTTCAACTAAGTCCCAAGTGTCATTTCTAAGAATAGATTCTATCTCTTCATTCATTGCAGCTCTCCACTCCTTAAATTGACTAGCTTCTTTGTAATTAGTGGGCTCTACAATGTTCAAAACATTTGACATCCAAGCATAGTCTTTCAATTTTAATGGTATTTGAGTCTTCCTACTTGATCTCCTTAGTAGGGGACTTACCTCAAATTTGTTTTCTTCAACTCTAATTGGGCTTGCATTATCACCTTCTTGTTGTTCTTCTTTCTGCTTCTGTTTCTGCTCCAGCTCTCTTTCATCCTCGCTGCTTTCATCCATCAACAATAGAATGTGCCAATCATCACCAATGTCATCTTTCCCTTCCTGAACCTGTTCATGAAATACTACATCCCTTCTTGCAAATATCTTACGAGACTTAGTATTGAACAACTTATAAGCTTTAAATTCTGTACCATAACCAACAAAGATGCATTTAACAGCTTTAGGGTCTAATTTCTTCCTATCAGCTTTGGGTATATGGGAAAATTCTTTTGACCCAAATACTCTTAGATGGTTTACTGCTGGTTTGAATCCATATAGAGCTTCAAAAGGAGTTTTTAAGCCAAGATACCTGGTAGGACTTCTGTTCTTTAAATATACATCAGTATTAATAGCCTCTACCCAAAAACTATTAGATAGACCCTTACCTTGTAACATGCTCCTTGCGCACTCTACTAAGGTTCTGTTCTTACGCTCTGCAACTCCATTTTGCTGTGGTGTGTGTGGCACTGTAAACTGCTGTACAATCCCATGAGATTTGCAGAATTTCATAAATTCCCCTAACTTGTATTCTCCCCTTTGATCAGATCGGAGAATTTTTATACTCTTACCAAAATGTTTTTCCACCAAGGTTTTAAATTCTATAAAGTACTGGAAAGTCTGACTTTTCTTACTCAGAAAATAAACCCATGAATATCTAGTGCAGTCATCAGTAAATAACAAAAAATAATATGCTCCACCTAGCGACCTTGTCTGCATAGGTCCGCATATATCAGTGTGCACTAGTTCTAAAATATCTGTTTCCTTCCTCATATCATGCACAGGAAACTGTTCTCTATGCATTTTACCTAAGGCACAACCATCACAATTTAACTGAGTATTACGAAAGATAGGGAGCCCCTCAACCATACCTTTTCTCTGTAATAACATGAGGTCTTGTAAATTCAAATGACCGAATCTCTGATGCCAGAGTTGTTCGGCTGTCGATCCACCTGCAACCATGGCTCGCTTTGATATACTCTTTACATCCAGTCTGTATAGGCTTCCAACATGCACACCTGTTGCAACAATTTCTTTCCTGCAATCCTTTATGACACAATGAGTCTTGAAGAACTCAACTTGCATATCTTGATCAGTTATCATGGATACAGATATCATATTTTTCTTAGTTCCAGGTACATATAAAACATTTTGAAGATGACTGATTTTTCCATTTGGTAACTTGACTGGAATAACCCCATAACCTCTAATCTCGTATCCACTATCATCTCCTAAATAAATCTTTGATCCATATGTACTTTCTTCAAGACTTTCAAAAAATTTCTTTTTACCTGTCATGTGAGAGGATGCTCCAGAATCGACATACCAGATGTCGTCCTCATTAGATGCTGAAAGGGCATAGTCGACTGTGAACAGTCGAAATTCATAACTGAAATCTTCATCTACATCTTCTTCAACATCTTCTTCAACGAAGTATCCTCTGTGCTTTGCGATTGCCATATTCCTCTTTGCATCATCAGCCTGCTTCTTAAAGCATACATTCTGTACATGACCCTTCTTTCCCCAATAATAACATTTCTTTACAGGATTATTTGCAAGCATACCTTTATACGGACTCTTCTGCGATGTACCTCCTTTCTGCTGCAGTTGCGACTATGATTGTTGCTATGGCTGCTTCCCTCTAAAATATCGTCGTTTTGCCATTAGCGCAAGATCATCACTCTGGGGGTTCAAGTTCTGCCGTCGCTCCTCCTCTTGCAGCAAGATCCCTGTCAGATCTTCAAATGAAGGCACTTTCTCCCTTGCCGCCAATCCAGTGATGAACATTTGAAATTCATCTCGCATCCCATTCATTGTAATTGTTACGAGATCGGAGTCAGACACCTTCTCCCCGATGTCCCCCAATCCGTCTTTCACATCTCTGATTCGTGCGATAAATGCAGCAACGATCTCACTTTCGTCCATCTTCATTGAGAACAATTTGTTTTTGAGTGCCATAATTCGACTTGTATTCTGGGTCTGATACAGCCTTTTGATAGTCGTCCAGATCTCTGCGGATTTTTACAGTCTCTGATGTGAGGGATGATGTTGTCCTTTACAGACATATTCAGCAAAACTTTTTCCTTGTTCTCTCATTTATCCCATTCTTGCTCCTATGTCCCTGTGTTCAAATTCGGCCTCTGCTCATCACTTGTAACTATGGACCGAGCATTCGCACCCTCAAGCAAGGTCTGAATCTTAAACTTCCAGTTTGTGAAGTTAGATCCATCGAGTTTGCCAGACTCGGGGAGATAAGATTCCATTGTATTACTCATCTTGATCTAGAAGCAAATGAATCTACCCAATAGTAAAAAAAAAAAATACCTGTCAAATCCTGACACCCGATCCACCACTTTTCTGCCACTGATCTGCTGGTCTCCTGATCCACCCACTGTATCTTCGATTCAGATCCAGCAAAATCTGCAATTCAATCTCACTCCGATGAGCAAATTTGTTGTTTTTCAATACAGCCACAAAACCGATCTGATCAAAACTGATCCGATCTGCCTCTCCCGGATAGATCCGCAACTTCTCTGATCTTCTTCTCCACAAATCGTCAGACGAAGATGAGGCTTCCCGTGGATCGCCTTGAAGGTGAGTTGGTGCCCTCCCGAGCGAAAAATCCGCGCCTAGATGAAAACGATGTAAGGGAAAACACTTGGCGCGATTTTTCCATGCGATTCTGTGCCAATCTGGTATTTTAGCGCGGTGGCGCGATTAATGGCCAAACAGACGCGCCAGTTGCACTTCCTGGTGCGAATCTTAGCGCGAAAAGCGTGCCAACCTCCTTCTACTCAGAAAATTAAAAAAAATCTGAGTTCGAGCCAGGTGTTCTGCAGTCCATCTGCTCAATTGAGCACAAAGCTCTTGTGTACACGTGGCCACAAAGGCACCTCAAGCCACAAAGGCAATTCTGCCACAAAGGCAAGCTGGCCACAAAGGCACTTCAGTCAAAAAGGCGATAAAAGATCAGGCTCACCCAATCTGAGCTCTGATACCAAGATAAAATATGAACAAAATTGGAAAAGAAGGAGATGTAGCTCACAGGTGAGGCCTGCACCTGGAGACTACACTCATAACTAAGAGATCACTCTCATACACTCTACATTCATGAATGAAAGATTACATCATTAAGTACAATACTAGAAGTTAGGAAGTTGCAACCAAACCCCTAAACTCTAGGAACAAATCCTAAACTAAGGAGATACGTTACAACTTATGTAACCTTTTCTCCATTAATACAAAATAATATAATTATTTTCAACTGGCTCAGAGGTAAGCTTACTGTTGAATGGCCAGATTTTTCTCTCAGTGGCCAACCTACCCCAAGAAGATTAGTAGGGTATGGGAAATTCTATGCACAGGAGGGAAACAGATCCAGAAGACTCTGATGAGATAGGAATGGGGAACTTTATGTGTGATGACAAAGCCAGCAGAATTTGATCTTCGATTGAAGAAGCGCTGCAACAGTCTCCTTCCTTCAGTCACGTCCTGCAACATCAGAAAAAGTAACTCCTCAAACATGCATACTTTGAAGTTATGTTGGCTTTGAAGTTATGTGGGTGCCCTTACCTGTAACTCCTCAAGCACACAGACTTTAAAGCCTTACCTGTAACTCCTCAAGCACACAGACTTTGAAGTTATGTCGGTGCTGACGCCCTTACCTGAGAAGGATTGCTTGACCCACTCATACTTCATGAAACTTGTAAAGAACTTAGTATAAAAGAAGGGTTTTCACAGAGGTATAAGAAAGTTGTGACAGTGCTGTGAAAGCTGTGACAGAGTTGTAAGCTGAGTTGTGGTTTACGAAGGGCTGTGACAGACCCGAAGCCAATGCTGTACAGCAAGACTGCTGCTCTGCATGATTGTATAGGTTGCATGCTTGCACGCTAGCAGGTTGCATGCGAGCAGTTGTAAAATTTTACAAGGCTATGGAAATAAATTATAATAAATTATTTTATTCAAAAGAGAGACAAGGGGAACCATATTTAATTTCATGCAAACATTTAGTGTTTAAAAAGTGTTTGAAACTAATGCTTCATTGGGAAAAAATAACAACGAAACATCTACACTTTAATATGTTAACCTAAGAAATTTAACTCCTATGCAGTTCTCAGACTGGGGAAGAGGCCAATAAGACCACAAAAATATTCATTGGCCATTGAAAAAGTAGAAACACATTCATTGGTCATTGAAAAAGTAGAAACGGAACTTTGGGTAACTTTGCGTTTAATAAAATAAAATATGAGGAAACTAATATTAGCTAACAAATATAGATTACAAGTCCCTGGCCTACTGGCAGGGACTAATAAGGAAGTGAAAGTATTGTATGATTAAAAGGCAAGAACTCTGTAATGGGTAACAAAAAAAATGGAAAAACAATCATACGTTTATTTATTCTTGAGAGTTTAAAGAAAATAGAGTTGGTGAACTTGGTCCAGGTTAGATCCCTTGTGATATAGAACTGAATCAACCACCTTGGTGCTGGAGCCGTATTCACTAGCAAATATAGAGTAGTTAGACTACTTTTCTATATATATATATATGTATATGTATGAAATAACAGGGAATCTTGAACGTACAGAAAAAAAAAAATTGTTACTCTTAAATAATAAGAACCCTAGCCATCCATGCCTTAAAAACTTAAGTATGAAACACATAATCAGATAATCAGAGTAGTAGGAAACCCTGTGCAGTAGGCATGACATATCAATCGTGAATCACATATCAAAATGAACCGAAATGGTGAGGATATACTGACATGAACAAATATACACTCGAACAAATTTGAAGAACCAAAAGTCATAATATGTGAATAGTAAAATTAGATAAATGTAAACCAATACTTCGTGTTCTTTGATAACGAAATGAGGCAAGACCTCTTCAGTGCCTAGAACTGGAAATAGAAACCAAGACCGTGAAGGTCTCACAATGTTCACATTAAACATATGTTCATTGCAAAACAATTATTAGTCAAAGACTCAACAAACCCAAGAAATGTACATGAACTTGCCAAAATTTTAGGATTAATCCGGGAATACCTTCTGGAATTTGCTTATGAACTCATAGGAGGGTTTCATGATAACTATGAAAGTTTGCTGTTGTGTGCAATTCCTTCCAGGAGGAGCACGCATTAGCACTGGAAACATCCTATTAACCCTAGGAAAAAAAACGTAAAAGCAACTATGCACCTGGAAGGTTATAAGCCCCATTTTTGAGTTTAATGTCAAGATGATTACCCACGAGCAAGTTGAATAAAATAGTAAGGGCTTGATACTCATAGGAAACCTATGTACAAAATAAGGAAGTATTATGTTAAGGAAACTAACCGATTAACGGGAGGAAAGGAAATAGGCATGTGAAAAATTATTTTGGGGTAACCTTGTCTCAACGCCTGAAGCTAGTGTTGAGCTAAGGGACCCTGCATGTAACCAAATTTATGTGTGACTTGACCAGTAGAAGAGTCCAAATAAGTATTGTTAAAAAGGTGCACTCTGCCAAATATTTTAGATTACCCATTGAAGCCTCGTTGAAAACCCTCAAACTAAAAATCTTCAAACCACGAACCCTAGAATGGTTTCGTGCTTGCAGAAATATAAACTTGTGAGGTCAGGAAATATACAGTATGTTCGGAAAAGGAATTTGGCGCTACTGGTGACGAAGATAAAATGGTTCAACAAAAGTGTGAGGAATTCGTGTGACAGAGCCTCCCCAACAATTCCTCCCTGAAAATGGTCAACACACCCTCGAGGAAAATCGAGCCGTTACTCATGGAATCATAGGAGGATGATTGGATCGTCGACGTGAAACCCTAGTGAATCTGCGGTTAAGCCTCCCCCCATGTTCCGTCTAACATTCTCGAGAAGGACCCTAACACCAATGACAGATGTGCGAGTACACAGTGGGGCACGCAAGCAATTATGTTAACTCGATAAAGTCGCCAACAGAGTTTCATAGGGAACCATGAAAACATTAGTCGTCACATAATTAACACATTTGATATCAATACCTTGTTTATAGAAGTTGCGATTAAATAACATGAAATCTAAATTTTCAGCTATGTATGTAAAGAGGGTGATATTTATATATCAATATAACGAGTTTAGTAAAATTCGACAATAAGAAAAAAATAAAAATAAAAAATATTAGAAGTAGGTTAATAACTATATTCATTATCTTAATCTTAGTTTGGTTGTTATCTATTTTGGATTTTTTTGGTATATTGGTGAATTTTGTTTGAAATTTTAAATACATTTTAAATAACAAAAAATCAATTTTTTTTGAAAATTTATTTCACAAAATTTATAAGGGAAAACTTTAAAACCTAAAATAATTAAAAAATAAAGTTTTTAGCATGGAAAAAAATCTTAATAAACATGCTACCATTGCAGAAAACTTATACAATGAAATTAAAAATAAAAATTAAAATTAAAACTTAAATTATAGTTTTTTTGTGGTTCTGAAGGCTTTTCTTGGTGGTTTTCTAGGTTTTTTTTGTGGTTTTCAAGGGTTTACTTAGTGGTTTTCTAGGTTTTAATTTTTGGTTTTGAAGGGTTTTCTTGGTGGTTTTTGTGATTTCCATGGTTGTTTTTTGTGGTTTTTTCTGCATGGTGTGTTTTTATTTCAAATTGATTTATTTTATTTTGTGAGAAAAATTAAATAAAAAAGATAGGAAACCTACCTTGTATTAGAAATTGGGTTGAGTTCCTCCATCTTGATCAAGCTTAAAAATCATCCATCGAACTCCTTCCTCATGTTTTTCTCAAACTGCAACTAGGTTTTGAATAAGAAATAAGGGCTTGATCAAGCCCTAACGCTGGATCGAGCTATAAAGTTCGATCAAATCCTAACTTGGGTTACAAAGGAGCTCAATCGATCTATTTTTACGCCCTGAAGAAGCTCAATCGAACACTTAAAAATGGCTTGATTAAGCGCTTAAAATGGCTCGATTGAGATTTATTTTTCACCAAAAAGCACCCTACCTTTGCTAAAAAGTGTAACCCATCTCCATGCATAAACCCATAAAAATTACCTCAAAAATGGCTTTATCTAGAACAAGTCATCAACCCCCATTACAATAGCTTGTAATTCCAACATGCTAACCACTTTTACAATTTAGGTTTACCCATTTAATCAGTTTTTTTCATTTGATCCTCCATACAAAAACTTCAAACTTATCCTTCTACTCTTTTTGAATTTTCTTTTTGGAATCATGACATGAAAATATCCAAAAAAACAAAAATATATCTCAAAAAATGCTTTAGCTAGATAAAGTCCTCCACCCCATGACAACCGTTTGTAACTCCAACATGCTCTGATAAGACATACAAATATCTAATTTCCTTTTGTTACACATAATATAATATAGAAAGGTGACACTAAAGAAACTTGGCATTCAACAAATGTTCCAATTGCATTAAGAAAATTAATAAGCACAAATTCAAGTTGTATCATAAGTCTATGGATCTTGTAGCGCCCTAGAAATTAAATCTTAGTTTGATGCAATCTCCCTTGCACCCTTCTAAAATATAAGATAAGTGAAATAATGTTATGTAGATGTAAGCATTCACCTTACAATCTATTAATGGAGTAGGAAATAAGTGTAATAATATGGCTGAAAATTAATGCAACAAATTAACTATAAGGTCACCAGAAAAAAATAAAAATCATATTGGTAGTTTTAAACACGTGTAGTTGAAAAACCATAAACAAATTATAGTTTTATTAATATGTTTATTACATCAAGAGGCACATTCTACGACATAGTATGAAGGTGATGTGCGATTCCATCCATGATCAATGTAGAGTTGATACATATTCCTCTTAAAATAAAAATAAAATATTCTCTAAATAATAATAATTCCAACCTCATTATGATCACTAGATTTGTTGTGCTGAAAATATTTCACTCACTCATAAATAAAATATTCCATATGCACATGGCATAATATAATTTCATATCAATTTTAAAATAAAACTATTAGAAAAACAAAATTTGTGAGTAACATATTTAAACCTTATACTTATAAAAAATATTTCAACTCTATATTTAAATAAACTATTTGAAGTTTTATTTTAATTAATTTATGTTAATATCAACTTCATATAAATCTATATATAGAATGAAAATGTTAAACAAAAATATTTTAATGTTTTATATAATAAAATATTCAATCATAAGAAAAGCAATTGAAAGTTAAAAAAGTAAATAAAAATAAAATTCAAGTGCTTTTAAAAAAAATAATAATAAGAGAGAGGTATGTAATTCATTCAATTTTTTATATAAAATTAATATGCTAAATTTAAAAATATTGAAAGTAATAAAAAATTTCAATGTGGTTCATCAATAAAACATTTTAATATGCAAGATATTAACAACAACAACAAAATTCATGTTAATGTGGACAATATAGTCCTTAGATAAACCATCTCAATGCACTATTTACTTAAAATATTTTAGTGTCAAATATGTATATAATATATAGTGTTTAAAAAAATTATGTTTATATAGTATAAAGCAATTGAAAAAAAATTATGGTTAAAACATTTGAAGCACTTCCACAATTTTGCATTTTGGTCACTTTTTAGTTTTTTTTTTTGTCAAATTTCCTTCAAATCCAACAAATATTTTTTGAAAACACAAATTTAATTTTTTTACTCTATAGTATTCAAAATATAATTTAAAGAATGAAAATTTACACATTGTATATAGAGAGAGAACCACTACATATTCATTGGAATATATCAAGGGATGAGAGGGATGCAATTTTTTTTTCAAATGTTACACTTTAAAATAAGTTTGCACCTGAATAGAAGTGATCCCTCTTGACACATGTTAGATCCATGATTAAGGGTGATCTATACTACTTATTTATAACTCAACAAATAATAAAGTAAGTATACTACTTATTTCAATACTTTAACAAAGTAGATTAGATAATCGAGGTAATAATTATAATAAGCTCAAGGCTAAGTCACAAACAAAATTTGTGTAGAATATTCCAGTATTTGTGGAACAAGGGATTCATGATGTCATTACTAAAATTTAACAAGGTGTATATACTTAGCCCCACTCTCCATTTGAACTTGCAATATCTTAGGTGGAAATATATGCTCTTAACCTTCAGACCAACACAAGTTATACAAAGTCATCATATTTACTGTATGCTCAAAATATTGATAAGGAAATCAAGAATTAAAATTTGTTTTTTAATTACATAACACAAACATTAGATGGAAGAAAATTTTCTATCAAACATGGGTGTTATTGGTTCTAAATTTAACATTTTCATGGTTATATGGGCATGGTCTAATGAGTGACTTTTGTGGTTATTTTTTGGTTAAAATTTAGCTAGCTCAAAATGTATTTCATTTAAATTGTACTTTTGAATATTCGACATTATCATGATTATATAAGCATATTCTAATGAGTGACATTTTCAAGTTTATTTCGTAATAATTGAATAACATAATTTTTGGTGAGAGTAAAACGTTTCATCATTTAAATTACATTTTTAAATGCAAAAACAAATTTAGTACACTTAGATTTTGGACTGCATAGATTCTATAACTTAAAACTATAATTCTCTCCTATTTTAACCAAATTTCACATAAAATCTATAAATAAAAAAAACAAAGAAAGTGAAAATGTTACCTCGTTGAGCTATTCCTACCGTTACAGATTGAACACCGTAGATATACATTTGTAGAGATGCATAAGAGATTAGATTTAGGAATTGTCTATAATTAAGTTGGAAAAAGGCAAATTTGAAAGATTCCATACCATTACTCTACGCCATCTCTGCCTACATTAACCAAACGGTTGTTTTGTAGGTTTACCTCTAATAGATAACCCTATGTTATTGTACCACGTTAAAGCAGACAATTTATGGTAAAGGGGTAAACTTGTAAGTTGCAATATAACGTCGACACCCACTCGAAGCCATGACAATAATGGCCACAACTCAGCTAGGTCACAAGTTGACTGAGGTTTCTATGGATTAAATGAATAGTTTTATTTATTTATGGATTAAACCAAAAAAAATGAAAAATATAAAATAAAGCATATATCATCAACATTATTCAATTGGTTTATAAGTAGTTTTTCATAATCTTTCGTTGTTTACATGGGTCATTCTAGAATATTCATAGTGAGAAGCAAATTTTGTGTTGCTCACACGAGTCATTCTCAAATACTCATGTTTGATCCTCCAAGGACAAATATAATAGTGAAAAACCTTTGGCACTGAATTTAAACTTTATTTGGCCTTTCCATTTCCACTTCATTTAGACACAGTGAGACTGGGATTTCTTTGAAGTCCATATCCCTAGAAATTTATGGATGAGTACATTATCTCACATATATTGTATATATACTCCTATGTGACTTGAGGTGACCTCAAATTTAGTATTTGGCAAACAGCTACTAGTTTGTAGTTTCCCTAGTTGGGTAATAGGATGGTGACGCTTGAATTGATCTCCATTGAGAATAGAGCCAAAAGTAGAGGGTTGTTTAGAACTACAACTACCTACAACTATCTTGCTATAGGAAGGAGTGCTCCTCCATCCACTCGCATTTTGCATAGAAAAAGTGGAAAGATGGAGAACCATAAATTCTACAACTAATGTTTGAAGACAAAACCTAAACAAAATTACCATTAAACTTTCAAAACTTTATCATTAATCAATTCTAATAGTAAATTGAAGTAGATATTAAAATATTCATTCAATTATTTAAATACTAATTTATACAAATATATAATGTAACCCTTTACATTTAAATTTATAATTTTATATGAAAAAATGAATTTTAAATGTTAAATAAAAGGAAATCATATCATAAATTGTACACTAAATGCACCTTTAAATAGAATAAAAAAAGCTAAATCCCTAAATAGGCAAAGTTGTTAATGAAATTCTAGACCAAGCCAACCCTGAAACCATCTCTCAAAACTATCCAAAAAAACCAACCTTGGCATAGATAAGGTGATTCAATAGTCATAACTGATTAGAGTTACTAGATTAGTACAAATAGTGTGTGAATTTTTACTTATCTTATCACCTTAATTAGGGATATGCTTAGAGTGCTACATATGTGTAAATGGTATGTTACAGATGTGCCAAACAAGCTGGGCATAAGTATTAGTAAGTGATTACTGGTTACCCTATGCTATTTATTAGCTTAAACACCATTGTTATATATGTGCTTGTTCAGGTTAAGCAGAAGCATGAGATTGGGCTTATATGAATAAGTATAAGCATAATACTAACTACTAGCTTATATGGGATTTATACTTATAATGCCTGATAGATTATGGTGATACTTGTACTCATTCCAGGATGGTTGATATCCATGGAATTACTTAGCACATATATGAATAGTAGAGAGCTATAAGGATGAAGTTGTGGTATATAACAGATCACGTGTTATGCTATCATAATTACACCTTTGTTTACCTAATAAATAACCTATTCTAATATGAGATTTAACTATTACAGGTCCTAGGTATAAGCATAAGTAACATGATAAGCTTGTACTTACTTGATAGAATGCCATTGATCATGGAATAAAACTAACTACTAGTATGAATACCCTATCAGTAAGCTTTACACATTATTTGTATCATTACAGTACTTATATGGTTTGTATCATCTTAATTAGGGTAAGATCGTAACCATGGTTGTAACTAAGCTCTGGAACAAGGAAACATGAAACACAGTATCAGTTGTGTACATAATAACATAAACATATGGGAATAGATCATATTTGATTACTCTATAAAAATATATGAGCAGTATATGTAAGCTTAGTTTACAGTAATAAGAGAAGTTATCAAAGTCAATTGCTACCTTAGATTCATTGCCATTACTTCTTGTGAGATTATCATAATCGTAATCAAGCTTTACTATGGTCTCTATACCAGGTTATTCTATATTCCTTATATGTGCTTTACCAATAAGATTTGTTCATTGCTTGGTACTGTTATTACGATTGGTTCAATATGAGTAAGAGAAAAGTTGGAGCTTAACATGAAGCTGGTGATAAGTAAGCATGATTGGTCATAGTTGTAACCATTGGACTCTAATGATATTGTCATTATATATGGTAGTGGTTAGATTCTCTATAATAATAGCGGTTTCATAATAAGCATGAGATTCAATTACATGGAAATAAAGCAAGCTACCTTATCGTTATACCGTTACACTAGTATCCAAGAGCTTAGATAACAACAAGCATAAAAGCCCATAGTAATTCATGAAAATGATTCACAACACTGATGAAGCTAGTAAAGTATATAACCCTAATGAAAGTTCATGTATTCAGAAGCTGTTATAAATAACCTATACCAAGTGATTACAGTAATGATACTTACTGCACTACTAGAACTGTTATATTCACCAAATGGAAGACCCCATACTCATGTTATGATTAAGGCATATTCAATATACCTGTTATGATAGATGGTATAAGCTCATAGCTCGGCAATATGCCCTTATACTGTGCCTAAACCCAGTAATAGAGGAAATTAGGGTCATCATTCATTATAATAAATATGTGTAAGAACAGAGCTAATGTAATTACCTATCATATTAGTACTATTCCAGTCATTAAGCTATGTGTCATACTAATACTACGTGTGATGTTTCACTATTGATTATAGTAAATACGTAAGATGAACATCAAAATCCATCGATTAGGGAAGTATGTATATCCCATCTTTGTACTAAGAGCTCATAACGTTATAACAAAGAATAGGTAAATATAGGTAGCTAATCTTAGAGCTTATACCTTACCAATTCTATGAGCTTAGAGTAAGAGTAATGGGTTTCATTGATTACGACTTACACATAACTAGAATAGCTTAACCCTTATAATGAGTAGAAGTATGTAACATCAACTATTATGGATATAAGGTGGTTCAATCCCACTCGAATCAGATTAGGTAACTACGATACTAATAGTTGTTGATTACATAACATACGTAATTGGTTACAAGCTCTTACTTCTTAGAGACTAAATACCATATGATTATATCAATATTACAAAGATAAGGGTTTAGAGAAAAGTGAACCACGATTACCATTAGGTGTCGCATTCCAAATCCCCGTAAGGATAAAAAACATCAACATTCATCGATGCATCATTAACAAAGGTGTATCATCTTAATGGAAACATTCGAGACATTGTACATTTGATTCTGTTTGTTTATATCTTTTTAAACATCCACACATAGCTATTAAGGCTGCTTATAAGAGCTTTTTTATATCCCATATGTTCGAGTAGCTTTTATGAACATATATGAGGCTACTTGTTTGTGTGTTCCTAGCTTCTAGTCTATCCCATTGCATCCCCTAATCTGTCTGCTTTTTCGGTCTTTGTAGGAGTGGCTCTAAAAGGTAACAGGTAACTTAAATACCTCATGTTCTAGGATAGCAACATATACTGTATTTCTGTAAGGTGAAATACTAAACAAAGGTAGTAGTTAATAGAGGCTATACCTTCCAGCAAATTCGAGTAGCTTTTATGAACATATCTAAGGCTACTTGTTTGTATGTTCCTAGTTTCTAGTCTATCCCAACGCATCCCCTAATCTATCTGCTTTTTCGTTCTTTGTAGGAGTGGCTCTAAAAGGTAACAGGTAACTTAAAGACCTCATGTTCTAGGACAACAACATACATTGTATTTATCTAAGGTGAAATACTAAACAAAGGTAGTAGTTAATAGAGGCTATAGAGGGTTCTGTCAAAAAAATAATTGTATGAAAGGCCATTTAGAGTCTATTGATGTTTGTTTCTTCATTTCCATTTTTAGTAGTTCAATGTATGAAGTTATTCAATATATTAGTACTAGTGGTGTCTCTTTCAATGATATCTGATTGTGAAAAAAAAAATTTCCCTCTTTTTCTGGTATTTTTATTGCATGTATGAAATTCCCCTGCGATATTAGTATTTCTTTGAGCTTTGTTTCATTGTTTGATTGAATTTATGCACTACCTTATTGACTGTCATATGCATTTAGATCTTTATTTTCCTTTTCCAAATGTCTTTTTTTTATTATCTTCATGATCTACTCAAAACATTGTGATAAATATAGTCCTCTTATAGAGATATGAAGAATGTGATGTTAATTCTTCTTTTGCAAATGAATTTTATCTTTAATAAGACCTACAACCAATTTCTTCTTTAATACTTTAACCATTCACAATTTGTATACATTTAAATCTAGCATTCAAATATAGCATAGCATATATAAATTTTCTTTCATAATACGAAGCTAAAGGATTTAGAAGAATAGTAGTGATGGAATGAAATGTAACATTGTATTTTGATCCCATGTTGGCCTTTATATCATAGAACTGTTTTCATATTTACACAAATATCATAACGGATTGGTTATTAGACTACATATCTTCATATATAACTTGCAAATAGTATGGTGGAAATGTGGATCTCATGACTCTTCATAATGTACAATGATTCATTCCATACTATTCATAGATCAAATGTCATTTAAATACAATATTTTTCATAATGTACAATGATTCATTCCATATTCATTTAAAAGAAGTAACTACTATGTATTCCACTTCTACTCTAGATAGATAAAGTAATGACTCTTTCTTGCTTAACCATGCAACCAAAGACTCTTCTAAGTAGAATTATACATTATCCAAGTAATGACTCTTCTTTACTTAAACATGCAACGAAAGACTCTTCTGAGTAGAATTATACATTGTCCACTCGTACTTTTCATGTCATCCACACAAGCCTAGTTGAATCTCTCTATGTTGTCAATGTAAATTTCTCACCTTTTGGGTACTATAGTCCATTGTTTTTAGTCTCTTTCAAGTATCTTAATATCTGTTTTTTGGTAATAGATACTCTATTATATTGAAATATTCCAACTAATATAAATTCCAAAATTATATCTAGTCTAAACCTTGTTATGTATATCAAGCTTCCTATCATATAGATGTAAAGGTTATGATCAACATCACCTCATTCATCATCCATCATCTACACATAACTTGGATCCAATTGATTAGATAAAAACACATTAGCCAATAAACAAACCATTAAAACCAACAGTGATTTGATAGTTCTATAGGCAAAGTTCGTAAAGGGCTAGGTAGACTTTGGATCTCATCTTTTATGAAAGGTGACATACACAGTAGATGTCCCTACAGTCAATCTATGGATTAGATCTAAAAAGAAGCTTTTCATTTTCATATCCATGGTCTCAAACAATCAGAGATAAAAAACCTTTTATATTCAACATGTAAAACACAAATTAGCCATAAAAGTTTCCCATTGAAACCAAAAGTGATTTAATACAAAACATAGGTTTTAACCTTAGAGTAAATGCCCCTACAGTCAATCTCTGGAATAGTTTTAAATAGCAGTTTTTCATTTTCATATCCATAACCTCTCAAACAATGAGAGAAAAAAAACCTTTTATATTCAACATGTAAAACACATATTAGCCATCTCTCTAGAATAGATCTAAATAGAAGTTTTTCATTTTCATATCCATGTTCTCAAAAAATGAGAGAGAAAAAACCTTTTCTATTCAACATGTAAAACAAAAATCAGCCATAAAAGTTTCCCATTGAAGCCAAAAGTGATTTGATACAAAACATAGGTTTTAACCTTATATAGTTTAATTGTTTCAAATAGATTTTTAATAAAATGAAAAATATTCAATCTAAAAAACATAGTATTTAGAGACAAAAGGTAATTTGATACAAAACATATAGGTTTTAACCAAGTATATAGTTAATTGTTTTGAAAATATATTCTTAAGAAAATGAAAAATATTCAATGTAAAACACATGAATTCTTATGCATTCTTATACACCCTTATGTCTATGTAAAGTAGTTTGAGTGATTCCACAGGTCTTATACACCTTTGATAGGTATAGTTGGGACATATAGTGTTAAATTTTACAAGTTCTATAGGCGGAGTCTGTAAAGGGCTGTAGCTCTCTATCTATAGCAAGGGTTTACAGTATACATCCGGGAAAGTGCAGTTATGTATCAATCTTCTAGAATCTAGATCGAAGAGAAGCTGCTATATCCTTGCTGTCTTCAAACAACAGAGTATAGGTCAACCTTTATATTCAACATGTAAACACAAATTAGCCACAGTCTATCGAAACCAAAGATTTGACAGCAAAACATAGGTATTAACCTTTAGCAAGGTTTCCTTTCATAGCTAATCTCTCCTGAATAGTTTCAAAGGTAAAGTTATTTTCTATATCCATGTATCCTAAACAATAGATAGAAAATTTTTATATTCACATATAAATAAAATAGCTGCATCTTCAATAGAAGTTTTTCATTTTCATATCCATGGTCTCAAACAATGAGAGAGAAAAAAACTTTTTATATTCAACATGTAAAACACAAATTAGCCATAAAATTTTCCCATTGAAACCAAAAGTGATTTGATACAAAACATAGGTTTTAACCTAAGAGTAAATGCCCCTACAATCAATCAATCTCTGGAATAGTTTTAAATATAGAATTTTTTCATTTTCATATCCATGGTCTCAAGCAATGAGAGAAAAAACCTTTTATATTCAATGTATGTAAAACAAAAATTAGCCACATCTCTAGAATAGATCTAAATAAAAGTTTTTCATTTTCATATCCATGGTCTCAAACAATGAGAGAGAGAAAAAAACCTTTTATATTCAACATGTAAAACACAAATTAGCCATAAAAGTTTCCCATTGAAACTATAAGTGATTTGATACAAAACATAGGTTTTAACCTAAGATTAAATGCCCCTACAGTCAATCTCTGGAATATTTTTAAATAGAATTTTTTCATTTTCATATCCATGGTCTCAAACAATGAGAGAGAAAACCTTTTATATTCAATGTATGTAAAACAAAAACTACCCATATCTCTAGAATAGATCTAAATATAAGTTTTTCATTTTCATATCCATGGTCTCAAACAATGAGAAAACTTTTATATTAATACGCAAAAACACAAATTAGCTATAAAAGTTTCTACGAAACCAAAAGCACATAAAACATAGGCTTTAACCCAGGAGCAAATGCTCCCTATAATCAATATCTAAATAGTTTTAAAGAGTAATTCTATTTTTCATATCCATGGTCTCAAACAATGAGAGAAAATTCTTTTATATACAATGTATGTAAACACAAATTAGCTAACATCTCTAGAATGAATGAAATAGGTAAGTTTACCTTCTTTTCCTTCATATCCATGGTCTCAAACAATGAGAGAGAAAAAAACCTTTTACATTCAACATTTAAAATACAAATTAGCCATAAAAGTTTCCCATTGAAACCGTAAGTGATTTGTTACAAAACATAGGTTTTAACCTAAGAGTAAATGCCCCTACAGTCAATCTCTGGAATAGTTTTAAATATAATTTTTTCATTTTCATATCCATGGTCTCAAAAAATGAGAGAAAAACATTTTATATTCAATGTATGTAAAACACAAATTAGCCATATCTCTAGAATAGATCTAAATATAAGTTTTTCATTTTCATATCCATGGTTTCAAACAATGAGAGAGAAAAAAACCTTTTATATTCAACATGTAAAACACAAATTAGCCATAAAAGTTTCCCATTGAAACCAAAAGTGATTTGATACAAAACATAGGTTTTAACTTAAGAGTAAATGCCCCTACAGTCAATCAATCTCTGGAATAGTTTTAAATATAGAATTTTTTCATTTTCATATCCATGGTCTCAAACAATGAGAGAGAAAAAAACCTTTTATATTCAATGTATAAAAATACAAATGGGCCACATCTCTCAGGAATATATCTAAATAGAAGTTTTTCATGTTCATATCCATGGTCTCAAACAATGAGAGAGAAAAAAACCTTTTATATTCAACATGTAAAACACTTGAATTAGCCATAAAAGTTTCCCATTGAAACCATAAGTGATTTGATACAAAACATAGGTTTTAACCTAAGATTAAATGCCTCTTATCTAATCTTTAGAATAGATATAATTAGAAATTTCTCATTTTGATATCCAGGGTAGTTCTATAGGCAGAGTTTGTAAAGGGCCAGGTAGCCTTTGGATCTCATCTTTTATGAAAGGTGACATATCTAGTAAATTCCCCTATAGTCAATCTCTGGAACAGATTTAAATATAAGTTTTTCATTTCTCCCATGCATTTGCAATAAATGTAAATTTAATATATATTTTTATTGAATTTTTTTTTTTAGGGATAAGAAAACCATTAAATATGGTTGAAAAATGGAAATTATGCATATAATTTTCTTGTTATCCCAATCCAGGGAAAGCAGTGATTACATATGTGCTTTCCAATATTGTGACTAACAAAGTCATCCAAAGGAAATGAATATACCGGGAAGAACAACAAACAACGAGGAATATTATATTGGATTGATAGAAGACTTGGGACCATCGATGGAGTATGGATCAAATGGAATTGTAGTTTTCAGCAATTATGAACTTGTGTGCAACCAACTAAATGGCGTGTACCAATTTAAGAAGGAGAGGCTAAAAGAACTGCATGGAATAGCAAACAATATTGTTAGCCAATTTCAATTTTTAGTATAAGGCATTGTAGAAATGAATAAGATGTCTCGTGATCTATTGTGTGGGGCAAATGAAAACTGCAGATTCATCTATCAGAGAAATTAATAATAATGAATTATTAAGACAATGCAAGATTCATCTTCAAAGATAGAATTATTTTGACACTTCTTCTTCAAATTAAAGATTCATCTCTCAAAGATGAATTAGTTTTGAGACGCCTCTTCTTCTTAAAAATTCAAGATTCATCTCTCAAAGATCAATTAGTGTTGAGACGCTCTCCTTCAAAATTTATTGATCAACATTGTAACATATCTTGGATATGTGTGTGTTGTGTACTTATAAATGTGTCTTTTTTAATGACCACGTGCTTTTTTCAATTATATACCAAGTGTGCTCCCACACCATGTAAAGCGCAACTTGGTGAACTTCACATTTGCAACAAGTGGTGAACTTCACATTTTTATGAAACTAAAATGCGGGGATTTCAACAAATTTTTGTTTAAATGGAGTTTCACTTCTTTTTTAATGACAATGTTTTTTTTCAATTTTATACCAAGTGTGCTCCCACCATGTAAAACACAATTTGGTAAACTTATCATTTTTATATTTTTTTTTGCTTAAATTTAGTTTCGCACATTAATTAGTGCTCTGAAATTTATGTTTTACATAATTTGTTTACAGTAAATTACATTAATTTTCTGAAATTTATTTTGAATTTAATTTAAATTATTTATTTAAAAAAATAATTGTAAATGTCCAGTGTAGATATATATACCATGGAGGATGAACAACGAAGATTAACATAATCCCATACCTCTACGAGAGGGGATTAGGACTTGTTAACGTCTTTCATGCAAATTGAAATATAATTTTAAATCTCACATGTGTAATTTGAGATGGTTTAACTTTGTGAGTTAAATTAGTTGTTAATAAGTTTCATTTTTTATTTTTTAGGAGCTAATAAGAAGAGAACGGTCTCTACTCATCCATGGATTGCCCTGGCTCACCTAGTCGTGGTATGGCTTTGGAATACAATTTAACTAATGAATACAAAAGCACGTGTATTTATAAGGTATGCATTTTTCATAAGATTATAACTGTTATTTGCTCATGAAGCTTTCCTTCCTAGAGGTTAGGTAAGTGGTTCAAATCCCTTGAGACCATCATTAAGTGGTAGTAGGTTGCGAAGGTGGTGATATTTGTCTTCTGAGGCCAATCAATGGTCGTGGTGTTGTTTCGTCGGCTTGTGGTGGAGAAGATGCTAGCCAACCACGTCGAGGTTGCCATCAATTTCAATATTTTTTTCATTCAATTTGTACAAATTTTTTTACATGTGTTTTTTCTAATATACGAAATTGTATATTTATGCAGAGGCTGAAAATGCTCCAAATGTTGGTCAAAATAGACGCAGGGCAGAATGCTACATTCAAGAAGAAGGTTGTCTACCCACCACAACTTCTCCGGCCGACATTTATGATATACCATGGGAAAGAAACATGGGGCAATGCACCTTAGAAAGGTGTCAACAACTTCATGCAAAATTACAGAGAGATCTCATGGCTTTGACTCTACTTGCTGAGAGTCGACAAAGCCTTGAAATAGTTACACATTAATTGGGCGAACTAGTAAATGTGTACAAAAATCTTGGGCCAACGACTGATACATTTGTAGAAGTCATGAGAAAGAGAAAAGAAACAATAATGGGTCTCGATAAATGGTAGGATGTAAAACAAAGAGTTACAAAAGAAATGGCGAAGTCAATGTTTAATTTCAAGGAAGGGCCAAAAAGAAAAATGTTGAAGGTGCAATATTTCAAGCACACCGATATAGCTCACTATTTGTATGATAGGCACCTTGTGGCCTATGGAAGACTCCCATGGAATGACGGGGTTCCTGTTTATTTTGAAAAATTGTTTACTAATCCCTTTTCTTAAATGAAACCCAATAACAAATGACCTCCAGCTTAGAATTTTTTGGTCCAGTAATAAGTGTTGATTAGCACCATATAAGGGCACTAGGTGTGAGGATGCCCAGGTTGCCTCACCTTGCCCAATAAGTAGCCCAGCCGAAACTAAACTTGCTGTGAACATGGATGCAACTTCTCAAATAAGTCAAGAAGCAAGGGATGTCATCATTGACAATGTTCACAATGGATTGGGTGGAGTCGATGTTTGTCTAAATCGACAAAGAGCACGTGAGAATGCATGTGCCAATTTTGTGTATTGTACAGATGAAGAGATTGACAACATGAATGTTGAAGGTCTCCGAACATATGCAAATAATTGTCGCAATGGTTGGCAAGACCTAATTCTTCATGAGGAAGAGGGCACGGGAACGGTATGTGTTAATGACCTTAAGGTTCAATTATTTTAACACATACATGTGTACAATTTGTAATAAATACATGTGTATGTACATATATACATTTATTTGCATGCACATTAATCTAACAAAAGTGTATCATTATATGTTAAAACGCCATTTGCAGTTGTCACACATGATGAATGACGAAAATTTTAATATCACATTTGGGGCCTCTGGTTCAAACAATGAAGATGGGTCTCACCACCAAGATATGTTGACAAATGTTAGTGTTTTTTAAGTGATATTTTTAAAATAAATAATTGTGCACACATGTACATGTACATATATAATAATAAAATGTTTTAACAAATTCCGATTCCATCTGGTGTTTTTGGGATGGCAGTACCTTCTTCTTCCTTGGGAGATGTACCTTCTACTTCCTTAGGAGATGTGCCACATCCACAACAAGTATGGACAATTTTTCACTTTTAAATTTATGTTTAAGTTATATATATATATATATATATATATATATATATATATATATATATATATATATTCCACATCAAAAAAGTCTATTAAAATTGAGATATATATATCTATATCTTGAGTTATTTAAATTTTTTGAATTTTAGGTTTTTGTGATTTTCTTTTGAGCCTAGGTGAGATGTCAACCACTTAGTTATCTGTTTTTTCACTTTTAAATATATATGTTTTTTTAAAAGTTATAATTTATAAATTGAAGTTTAAAAGTTTTATTATAAATTGAGATCTTGACCTTGAGTTTTTTTAAAATTTTAAAATTTTGAATTTTAGGTTTCTATAGAAGATTTCTTTAATCCACAGACTCTAGTGACAGAGATAGGAACATCCACACCATTTGAAACATTTGAACAAGTTGTCTAACTTTATGTTTTAATATTATTGAAAATAAGTTTATATATACATGCATTTTCATCTGACAATTTTTATTATATATATATATATAACTGTACATGTATATTGTACAATTTACTATTGGAGGTGTTCCCATGGGGGAAGTTGTAGCAGGCGAGCAACAAATGGAGAGGGAACCTCATGAGGTATTGCATGATGTTTTTTTATGTTTTGTATTTACATGAAGTTCTATATATTCTCACTCATTTTTAAAACATCAAATTTTAATGTTTGTATGTGCATTGTGTACACTTTCCCCATGCTTCGCAAGATAGCACGTGGATTGAGAATCTACTAGGAAAGACACTATGTCCATATGTATTTGATGGACATGATTTGTAGATTTGATTGAGATTTCTAGTCTTAAATTTATTTTTTTATATATTATATAGACGCACAGTCATATATATATATATATATATATATATATATAACTTGAGACTTGATACTTGTGAGATCTACAATTTTTGGACATATTTTATTGTGTTAATATAATTTGTTTTGTTTATGAAAGTTAATTTTTGGATGGTTGAAGTACTTTTGGCATGTGAATAAAGGTCACAGAGAATTTGTTTGCTTAAAATTTTAAGTTTTGGATAGTTGAATGATTTAGCAATGTTGTCATCTATAAATTAATGTTTTGCTTTGAACTACATTTGATATGTTATGTAATGATGTGTTATAATTTTTTTTGTTTTTAAACTTAAGTTTGATGGTTGAAGCTGGTATCTATGGTGGTTAATGTTGTGACTTAATTACAATTAGCGTTAATTTTTGATGGTTTCAATCTACATTTGCATGTGATATACCCATGGGGTGTTTTTATTGGATACGAATTACAATCGGTACGGCAATGTAATTTAATGTTGATATAATCAAAACATTTTTAAAACTCAAGTTTTGGATGGTTGAAGTACATTTTGCATGTGATATAATGTTCAATTCTTTTATTGGATAGTTGAACTACACTTGGAACAACATGTGAAGTAATGTTGTGATATTATCAAAAAGTTTTTAAAACTCAAGTTTTGGATGGTTGAAGTACATTTGGCATGTGAAGCAATGTTGTGATCTATAATTTTTTGTTAAATTAAAGGTTAAGTTTTGGATGGTTTCAATCTACATTTGGCATGTGATATAACGTTAAATGTTTAATGTTTTTATTGGATAGTTGAACTACAATTGGCATGGAATGTGAAGTAATGTTGTGATATAATCAAAAAGTTTTTAAAACTTTCAGTTTTGATGGTTTCAATATACATTTGCATGTGATATAACGTTAAATGTTTTTATAGGATGGTTGAACTATAATTGGTATGGTAAGCGTAGTTCAATGTTGTGAGACAATTAAAAGTTTTTTAAAACTCGTTTTGAGATGGTTAAAGTACATTAGGTATGTGAAGAATATTGTGATATAAATTCAAAAAAATTTAAAACTAAGTTTTGGATGGTTTCAATCTACATTTGGCATGTGATATAATGTTAAATGTTTAATGTTTTTATTGGATAGTTGAACTAAAATTGGCATGAAATGTGAAGTAATTTGTTTTGATATAATCAAAAAGATTTTAAAATTAAAGTTTTGGATGGTTGAAGTACATTTGGCATCTTAAGATTGCTTTTGATCTCTACATACTCTTCTCTTGTTTGAGCGAAAAAATTTCCAATGGGAAGAACATAGATTTTCAATGCAACTAACCATATCAATTGATCTCTAATTGAAAAAAGAGTAAAGAAAAATTAACATGCCACAAAACATGTCAGCAGAATAACATTCGTGGTTGTCATTTTTGTTGGAATAGCTAAATCATATTTTAAGGATTCTCCATCGAAAAACAATTTCAATGAAGAGAATCCTTAATATGATTTAGTTATTTCAATAAAAATAACAACCAAGGATGTTATTTTGTTGGCCTTTTACTTTTTTTTACTTTTTCTTGAAATAGAGCTCAATTGATATGGTTAGTTGGATTGAAAAGCTATGTTCTTTTCATTGGAAATTTTTTTCACTCAAACAATAGTATGTAGTGTGTAGAGATCAAAAAAAATCTTAAGATTACTTTTAAGTACGATCAAGTGTTCTTGAAACATTTTCCCACATGATGATACCTTCATTGACCTCTAAAAAGTAGTTCATGGGCTATATGTTCTGCCTCTTTCCCATATAAATCCCTTTAATTTTGATTGGAAATATAAGAAGTAGATATATGTTTGTTTAATTGGGGTCAATGTCATTAATGCACTCAACTAGGTAGCCTTGTTGATTTATAAATTGGTAAGTTGATGACATTCAGTTAATTGCATTCTAGAACATATATATATATATATATCCAATACGTGCACAAAATTTTTCATCAATGCACATAGAACATATCTGACCATTGGACAGACAAATTTTGTACTAGATTTTTAATCAGGAATAGAGATGTGGGTCAAGTCCCACCAATAGTCGGAGAAGTTCTCCAAGTCTCTTGTCTAAAAGTAATCTTCGCACAAAATTATACTGTGGATGATTTATTTACATTGTGGATACTTTTTACCAAAAAATCCCACAAGAAAAAATGGGCATGCATTGAGTTCGTGTATATATCTAGTACATGGAACATTTTTCATCAATGCACATAGAAAAACTACTTTCAGTTAATTCCATTCTAGAACATATATATTGAGTACATGAAAAATTTTTCATCAATGCACATAGTAAAACTACTTAAACAGTTAATTATCTTTAACACATACACATAATAATAATACGTCAATATTATATATCCGTTACGCATTTTTCATCAATGCATGTATAGAAATGCTACTTTCAGTTGATACTAGAGTGTGCATGTACCAAAAAAATTTGTACATGTGCAAACACTTGCACAAATAACATAACAAGGCAGCTCAATTTTTAATTGGGTACCATAAGTTCTAGAACATATAATCCAAAGAGAATAAATTGTTGGGCAATTCAATGAAAAAACTTCCAATGGAATTCCATCTTCAATAATCCGTTCATGATCAGATTTTGACATTTTCCATTTCTTAATATTCGTTTTTTTCTTTGATTGAAACTTGATCAACTTTATGCATGCTGCACACACCAAGTGACTATATTTACAACTTATGAAATCAGGTTCGTAGTCTTCAAAGTAAACAAAATTACCACTTTGATTAGTTTGTCTGAAAAAATAACCTTTCAGTATAATAGATCCTCTTTCATATGGAAATCCGTGATCATTATCGTATTCTAATAATTTCATTTTTCGTTCAGTGCAACGTATGAAATAATACTTCACATTTTCATCGTTTTCAGTAGGTGCAATTACAACAAAAACATCTGCTGCACAATAAAACAAACTTGACAAAATTATACATATTCAAATTTATTTGTAGATCTTTATCATTAAAAAGAAATTCAAATGTTACCTTCTTTAACAAGATCAGAAACTCAATCACCATCAGATGATATTGTAGTCTCCTATGATTACATTTCTTCAAACATTGCAATGGAAAATTTTCCCTTTATTTAGCTCTTTATGTTTCCAATCTTTTACATACATTTTGTTTTCACAAACGTCATTGGATTTTGTGTTGTCTATGCAAACATGACAAAAACAAGAATATTTTCTTTTATCCAACACAAACATGTTTTTGGATGACTTTGTTTTAATTGAATGCAATTTTCGAGTCCCTTTTATTGTTTCAATGTCATTTCCAATTGATCTATCTACGTCTTTGATCCCAATATGCCAAAAAAACCTTTATACGGAAAATTCAAAAAAGAATGTAATTATGATATCAAAATAAAATCAAAGATAATCATTGCATGATAAAATTAGATTTCCAATAAAAATTAAATTGAATGTACCTTCGCACTTCCCTTGATGGGTTAGTCTCATGGCTTAGAGCAGCAATGCACCATTGAACAACTTCTTTCGCATCCAAAATTCGGCTTGCAGAGGGGTTCATTTGATATCTTTGAAGTGCTCGTTTTATGCATGCCCCTACACCGTCATGTTCTCCTTCTCCATGGCCAGTCTCAAATAAATTCCAACAATGTTTAATGCAAGTTTTATGAATACAAGAAGTTTTCTTAAAGAATGATCGGTAGATTTTAGTTTTGAATTGACCTGCGCATCCATCTAACCATATCCAATGTTAATTGAATTTTATTTCACAACTTTTCAAGGAGTCATAAATATTTCCAAAATAGTGTTGTACAAAATATGTATATTGTGTATGATCGTCACTGATATAAAAGTGATATTTCAATATGTCGATTTTTTCATCAGTGCTTTATATATGATCGATTGCTTTGTTCAAAGATATCTATATAGAATATGGACAGCATGGACACTTGGTCGGTTTGAGATAGTATTCACTCGCACTTCTTTTTTGTGGAACAAATTTAGTTGTGAAATCGACACAAAATGATCTCCGTGGAAATCACGGGATTTTTTAATTGTAAGATAGCTTCTCTGGCTCTATGGAATTTCGTATTCTTTTGTAAATGTGGCCAAACTTTCAAAATTATATCACAAAATTTCGTCTTCTAGTAATTCAATTCTTTTAACACTATTTGCACCTTGAATCGATGTATCGATATATTCATATCTCTTCCATTTCACTTTCATGTTGGAAAATTATTGATCATTTATATCAGTACGATATTTGTTTTGAAATTTAGTCAAATTTCCACAATCATCACATTTTTTACCACCAACACATTTCTTTTCGTAAAATAGTTCATTTCTTTCTCTTTCACATAGAATTTGAGATATTAAATCATGGATAGTGGAAGGAGGAGGTGAATCCTTCCAAAATGTTCTACCAAAATCAAGGAATGTGTCATAATATAACTCAAATTCCACATGATAACGGCAATAACAAGTGTCGCGTACGGTGATAGGTTTTACATACCATGGTTTTTGTTGAAAAAAAGCACTGATTAAAACATGAATTTCATGATTCTCTTATTTGAACTTGTTGAACAACTCTATCTGAGTGGTTTCCAAGAAATGTTTTTCATGTTCTTCGTACTGATTTTGTGCTATTCTTCTTCGCATCACATGCCTTGCAGTTGGCGAAACACACGAATTGTTCTTCCTATATTCATATATTATTTTCTTAACATTTTCTCCAAGTCTATCTTTGTATGGTTGCCTAAAAATAGCTCTCCAACAAATGAGTTCATCATTTACACCTATTTGCAACCGAAATTTCCGATGTTTGTGCAAATTTTTTCGCGAGGTTCCTAATGCTCATGCCATAGATTTTACCAAGCGATTCTCTTTAGTACTTTATGAAACCACTTCCATATGTATTTCTCTACATACAACTGAAATGTTTTTCTATCTAGATCTTCTAATTGAATTTATAGCACTATTTATATTTTGTATCACATTTTCCTTCATTTTTTTTCTTTGGTTGATTTTCAAATACCTAATAAATTCATAGCTTCTTTTAATTTCCTTAATGATAGGAGACCTTTCAACATTTGGGCTTGAACTGTCACCTTTTCCTTTATGAAATACTTCTAAAAAATGCGGTTAACACGATATCGTATATAATGGTTAGTTTTTTTATCTCCATATGTGTGAGTATCAACATTTTCTAACATCTCATCATCGAAATCGATTTCATTTGTACATATTCGAATGGATAGTACATAATAAGTTTACATATTCAATAAATAACTAAACTAATAAATATATGTATAATTTCAATAATACATGCATGTGTTCAACACACACACACACACACACACACACACACATATATATATGTACATACCTTGTGATTCAATTTCTTCACTTGAATTTCTTTCAACATTTTCACCATATTCAATCATTGGTTCAATATCTCTTTCACTTTCTCTTTCAAAATTTTGTATCTCATCATCAATGTTTTGAGGAATATCTCTCTTTGTTTACATTGCAAAATATTTTTCAAATTGGTTCATCAAATAAAAATTAAGCTTCACATTTTACACTAGGAAAATTTTAAATATATCAGAATCATAATATTTACATTTACATACCTATTTCAACTTCTAGTTGAGGTTGATTTTCCCTTTCAATATTTGAGAGTGCTTCTATATTTCTTTTGCGAGTTTGTCTCGTCTCTTCTCTACGTTCCTCAGGGTCTCTTTTTCGATCATATTTTCTCGTACAATTCCTTCGATTTCCCATGATAATAGAGTATGAAGTTCAAAAAATTAGACAAAAACTCAATTAAAAAAAAACATCACAAATGATTTAATTGAAACAAAAACTCATTTTAAAAATTTTGTAAAAAATACGTACTCCAATCCAAAACACTTACTTTAAAAAATTGAAGAAAAAAATGTCTTATAAAAATGAAACGAAGTTCAAAATATTTCCTTCCAAGTCCTACAAAAAAATTTCATTCTAAAAGTTACACAAAAACTCATTTTAAAAAATCATTATAAAATATTTACTTCAACCCAAAACCAAAAAATGTCCTTTCGAAATCAAGCCCAAATCCATACCTTCAAAAATAATGAAAATTAAGCCTAAATCCATACTTTAAAAAAAATGAAGCCCAAAAAACATCCAAAAAACTGTATCACATACCTCCAAGAAATGTCATTTGAATGTACCTCCAAGAAAAGTCTTCAAAAATTTTCTTTGAATGTACCTCCAAGAAAATTCTATAAGCCCAAAAAAATTCCTTGCAAAATCAGATCAAATGTACAAAAATAATGTGCCTCAAAGAAAAGTCCTTTGAATGTACCTCCAAGAAAAGTCCTTGAACCCAAAACAATTCTTTGCAAAATCAGATCAAGAATTTTGTAAAATCAAACCAAACGTGCGAAAATATGCGAAAATAATGAATGATTTCGTGGTAGTTTATATTTCCACGAAATTTTTTTTTTGAGAGGCTCAGTGGTACTTTCCGGCCGACTAAAATTTTGGTAAATGTTTGGCCGAAATTTTTAGAAATAGTTCGGCCAAACTACTTTGTCGTTTGACTTAATGGGTCATCGACGCAAAAAAAAGTTTGGCTGAACTTTTTTTAAGAGTTTGGCCGAACTAAAGCATCCCCAGTTACGCAGATCCAAGCCCTGAATATGTTTCTGCAATTTTGGACTGATTAAACTCCATGAAACATTTTGAATTAACTGTCGGAACCAAGAAAAGCACTTTTAGAATTGAATCTACTTTCAGGATATATAACATTTATGGAATTTCATAAATATTTACCAATTTTAATTAATTTTGTAATAAAATGGATGAAAACAATTTCTGAAGGTCATTGTGATTCAGTGAAATAAAAATTATGTATCTTCCAAAATACATTGTAAAAAAAATTGAAAAAATTATGGTACATTACATTGGTCCGTCGTCTCTAATGGGTATCTTTTATATTTTTAGTTTATAGCTTATATGTTATGAAATTTCTTGTGTTGTGAAACATATTCAAAATATGCAGCTTTTCATATTCGACTTGTTCAAAAAATTCTAGTAATTATGATATGCATCCATTGGCTTTGTAAATATGACGAAACCGAAGTAGAGTCTGTCTAGATTGTTGTAACACATTTTGTTTCTCAAAAACACAAATTTTCCAAGAATACAACATTGTGTATTAACATGACTTCTTATCAATCCATTGATTGTTAAAAAAAACACACTCAAAGAAATGCTAAGTTGACATATCAAATGTGTATAAAAAAATTCCAAAAAATAAGTAATAGAAAGCCAACAATATTTTTGACAACTTTTATTTTTATCACAAAATGAAATTCTAAACAAAAAAATTGTTTTAGCTTGCAGAAAGTTGAAGAACTGAAAAAAATGAAAGTTTTTTCTCAAAAAAGGGCAAAAAGTGTAACCCAACTTCACATTTTCACCCATTATATATGATGTTCTTCTCTGTCAAAGCACGTATATACATAGCTTTGTTTCAGATAAAGTGTGTATGGATGTCAGGGTTTTCTGAATCTTGCTGAAGAGGTTATCTATTTATTATTGCTATATTTCTGCTCTCTGTCAATGAAGTCTTCATGGAGATCTAGGTTGTTTAAATATTGTATATGCTGCTAAGTTGAATATGTAAAATTCTGATAAATGAGTGATTAAATATGAATAATTATGCAGACTGATTAAGGGTTCTGCAAATATAAAAAGATATATGACTGAAAGCCTCAGATCTAGTTTTGGGACTGATCATATTTTGGAAATTCAGTATTCTCATATCTATATGCAGGTTGGTGTGAAAGAAAGTGTGTATACATGCAGGTTTAGTAAAGTGAAGTAGCGTATGCATTTTAAGATAATGAATGATCAGGGTTGATATTGTTTCTGCATGCTGATTCGGAAATCTGTGTTTATTACTATGTTCTGGTTACAGTGATCTCACTATTCTGATTGAAGTTTGGGTTAAGTCTATTGGTGTTGATCTTTATGCTGAGTTGTGTTGAAGTTGTGGGATCGAGTATGAAAATTGATGAAACGTGGTCTGCAGTGGGTCTGAGGGTTGAAGCCTTCAGTATGGAAGTAGAAGTTTCCTGCTAGTAGAAGCTAGTGTTCTAAGTAGGGGGTTGTAACTCCCTTCCAGTAGAGGTTGGTAAATGAGGCCAGGGGATTGGAGCTCCCTTTCAGTAGTAGCTGGAGAACAAGAGAAGGTTTCAGCCTTCTGTAGGTAGATGCCTACGTACTGATATGAGTTTTCATCAATACAATATTGTAAGAAATTTTCCATATAATAAATATTGAAGACAGAGATGAAAACAATGGTGGTTCTCTCTTGAATTGGGTTTCCACCTTAAATATTGGTATTCATGTTTGATGCTCTTGTGTGATGATTTATTTAGTTATTACTGCACTTATTTACTGGATAATTATCTGATGGATAACTGATGGCCTGGTTTAAATATTTCTTCTGAATGTTTACCTAAATAGTAAAGATATCTGTGTATACGCTAGTTTCTGTTTGAACAGTTGCATACATACGCTGGTTGAGCTAATAAATGTCGCGTATATAAATCAGTAAAGGGAAAAAGAAAATTATTCTAGTTATTGCAAATACTGATTCACCCCCCCCCCCGCCTCTCAATATTTTTCCTAACATTATCGGGATGAGATACATAATCATTTTTGGTTTAAAGTTAACCTTGTCGATGCTATGGGTGCCTGCTGGCAACAAAGGCTCTACTTGTGACAAATGAGTACATTTGAAAGCTGATCTCCAAAAGTCTGATACTTCATATTTAAATTAAGTAATCAACGATATAGAAAAAGTGATTTTCATCTTTAAGAGGATATCAAATTAATTTTAATTAGGTAATTTTTTTTTGTTATTCAGAGAAATATTACTTCTCTTAAATTTCATTCAATTTTTATTTTCTGAACTATCTTTATTTTGAAAGTTTTATAAATTCCAAAATTATCAGAGATAACTGGTACTTCTAGTGAATCACCAATTGTTGTACTATTCAAAAACCCCCCCATTTATTTTATAATAGTTAATATTGTAATAATAAATGGGGAACCTTCAAAAAAAATAATTCAAAAGACTTAGCAAATAAAACTTTTCCTTTTGAAACCTTGGATAATCTTAAGATATCGATCCAAGCCACATAGGACCAAGCACTCTCACTTCATCTCTAATTGGAGAATCCAAAAGTAACAAATACTAGCTGTAATTCAGACTTCGTGAAATGCGATAAAAGAACCCCCTTTAAAAGACTGAATGTAGTGATAAACCTTTTTATTTTAAAAGGCTCTAAAATTATTCTTTATAAAATCAAATGTTTGTCTTAATGGAATAATTTTCCGCATAATGAAAAGTGCATGAAAAAGCAATAGGTAGTTCTCTCATTGCACATTGCAAAAGATAAATGACTTTGAATTGGCCTATTCCTAAATCTACGATATTGCAATATCTTGAATCTGTGATCTTGCGATATCCCTACTTTGCGATATTCTAATATTGTCTCTTTCTGATATTGCGATTTATCACAGTCGTGGGATCGTTATCACACTTAACATTTACAAATTTGAAATATCATTTAGGAACTTGGGACGTGATTTTTGGATTAGACATAAAGGGAATCACACGTAGGCCTTGATACATAATGAATAAGGTTCAGTCGCAATTACCCTTTTAAAGGCTTGAGGAGATTCATATCTTTTTTACCCATGTTTGCACTAAAAGCTTCATCCTTATGTTTTATAATTAACTGTGTTATTATTCCGCTTTCACTCTCGCTCTGCATTTCATTCCGCTTTCTCCATTGATTAAATTTCAAGAAATTTTAGAAGGAAACAATGCTCGGAATTAATAAGAAAGGGAAGAAGACTGTGCAGGCTTCTGCATTTGAAGACTTATACATGCATCCACTCTTCATAGACACAACATGAAATAAGGATGGCGGGACTACTTCATGGGAGGCAATGTATAATTTACAAAAAGATGAAGACCCAAAGGAACTACAAACAAAAGCAACAACTGAGGCCAAAGACTCATCCAAGGCTTCTTATTTTTAAACAACATGTTCTCTCCTCCACAGGATAGCTGCAAGGCCCAAAAAATTTCCATACACAAATATGGTAAGGTGGATTATTGATAATGTGGATATTTTGGATAGAGCATTCAGAAAATTTAGGCATGAAGCCATGGGGTCATTTACTCCAGACAATTTACGCAGAATGTACCACCTGTCAGAACTGCATAATATCTATGATAAAGGCTTCATTAAGCATTTCACGAAAGAAAACGAAGACCCGATATATGCCATACAGACTTGGAGGTCTGGCTCGATCAAGCTCAAGGAGGAGAAATCTGGTATGTACCCAATTTCACCTCTATTAGGCTTACATAGTTTTGCAACTACAATGATGTGTAGGTTATTTAGAAAGGCTGACAGTACATTAGGGGAATTTTTATGTCTAAAAGGGGCCTCCTAAGGAAATTATAAAATAATAGTGGAAAAAATAAAATAAGATTTGGTTACATCATCAAATTTTAAAGGGAAAAAAGGAAAAAATATTTTTTCAACTTATCTCCCAAAGATTTTACTCAAATTTCGAGCAAGAGTACTCCTTGGATGCAAAATTTAATTTCTCATCCAAGGAGTACCCATGTTGCATACTTTAAATGGATCTTGCAACACAAAAAATGAGAAATACATGAAAAAAGTTATTGCAATCACGTTTTTCATGTATTTTTTATTTTTCGTGTAGTAGGGTCCATCAAAATTATGCAACATGGGTACTCCTTAGATGAGGAATTAGATTTTGTATCCAATGAGTACTCCCATTCGAAATTTGAGTAAAAAATTTTGGAGATAAGTTGAAAATATGAGTTGAAAAATTAGTTTTATTGTTTTTTTATTTTTTTATCTTTTTACCCTTTTACTTAAAAAATGGTGAATCATCCCCCATGGTTGCCATCATCATCTTGAATCCTATTGGTTCTTCTAAAGTTTATTTTTGCTGTAAATTTTTCTTAGGAGGCCCATTTTAGACCTCAAAATTCCGCTAATGCCAAGTTTTCCATTGAATGGATTCCATTGATTGATGTGGCGATTAATGCCACAATTATAAATTGGAGTAATATTTTCTTAGACAATTTGGCTATGGCTATTAGACAATACAGGCATAACATAATTTTCTCCACTCGAGTTATCCCTCCCTTTTACATGAGTGCATATGTAATGAATGCCATATATTTTTGTTCAAATTTTCCAAAGATGGACCGGAAATGGACTATTAAAGACCCTACTCCCATCCATGTTTATCATAAAATTTTGTGGGAATCACAATTTTTCCCCTATTTTTACAAAATTTGTAAGAGCATTACGTTGCCAATTTACCAAACCATTTTTGATACGAAAGGCCCCAGACTATAAGAGGAAGAAAAAATAGACATCTTTCCAGGGGAAAGATGGTTTGGTGAGGAATCATTTACTTATATCAGAGTTTTTTGGAGTGTTGCAACTCCAAATGTTCTTCCATATTATGTTCCTGATAAGCTATTGGCAAGAGAGATTTCCTATCAAACAGTGGGATATAGTATTACCAAAACCCTTAAAGAGATGAAAAAATCCATCTGGCCAATCTTCACAGTGCAATGTGGTGCTTTCATATTGCATGATTTTGGACACGTAGTTAAAGATATAAAGAAAATTACATCCCTGAATATGGCTACTATGCCAGGAAGACAATATGACCCTGACAAGGTCACCCAAGACTTCATTGTTATGGTCAAAAAGAGACAATTCATTCATGAGAAAGATGAATTTGATGATCTCTTTGAAAAGGCTGAGACATTTTCATAGGTTTTTCATTTAACTTCAATAATGTTGAGCTGAGCCAACCTCAACCACTTCCACATATATCGAAATAAAATACTGACAAAGGTCCCTTTTGATCTATTACAAATTGAAGAAATAAGAGAAATCACTCCCAGAGTAAGCCTGGAGGGAAGTTCCAATCACAATTGTGGTGAAGAATATCCAGAAAAGTCAGTTCAAGGTTCAAAACACTCTGAAGTTAAATCTCATAATAATTGAGAAAGCCCTAAGAAAGACCTTGAGAAGAGTATGGAAAATGCTGAAGAAATGGCCAAAAATGCTTCAATTAAGGAACACATGGAGACTGTCTCCACATAGGTTGGAACAGAAAATGTCATAGTCGATGACCTGAATGAAGAGTGGGAGAAATTTAGCAAAACGCTCCAAATTCAACAGATAGAGACAGGTATTGAAGAAACCTCTGGATTTCAGACCACTAAACAGACTCAACAGGTTATACATCCAGAAACAACAATACAAGGAGTCACAACTACTCAATATATTGAAATCATCTCGGTCTACCCAACTTCATAAATTGTTTTAAAGAATGAACAGATACCCTTGTTGAATATATTCTATAGCCCAATGCATAAATCAGTAGTAAGGAGGCAAAGAAGAAAAGGGAACTTGATGAATCAGAAGAAACAACTCTAGAAAATGATCAATGGAGGTAGTATGGAAAGACACCCCCATTAATCCATCAGAAAATATTACAAGGCTCTCACAGTTTGCGAGCACTTATACAAATGTAACAATGGATAAGGCAACATAAGTTCGTATTTTTCTTAAATAAAAATAAGAAAGAATACAGTTGTTGGAACAACAACTTGAACAAGAAAAATAGAGTACCAACAAGTAAGCAGAGCTACAAATGGAAAAATTTCAAAAATCGTTTGAGAAAATGAGATTACAACATCAAGAAAACATCATAGAGGACTCACAGATTCAGAAAATACAAAATGAAGTGGATAAACTCAAAAATCACCCTCAAATAGAGGAATTAATTAAAGATACGCTTGCATTAAACACTTAGTTATTAAAGCAACAAGAAATATTCTCCCAAAAAATGTCGATGATAAACCATATTGTGAAAAAAGTGATGCATTAGCCAATCAAGTAGTTGGTCACATATTAGAATATGAAGAGGTCGATAAAAATATTTCAAAGTTTATTTCTTGAAAAGAATATGATGAAGGAATAAAAGTTGATCTACCAAATATTGAGGAATCCCACAAGAATATTTTATTCACAAAATGGGATATACAATTGAAGCAAGAAGAAAGGGAAACAACCAGAGAAAATAGTATAGCTAGCAATATAATTGAAGCAGTTAATGAAAACCTTCATGGTATCAATATTATCAAATAATGTAGACCAGGAGTTCTCTCAGACATCAAACAGTTAGAGAAACAGTGGCAAGGGACTTTCAAAACTCAAATTGAGGCAGTCAAACAATTTTCTCAGCTTGACCGGAAAGCTTACTAGAAGTTTCTGGTGAAACCATAGAGTCAATGGATGGCTCTACGTTGTCTAACAAATTCCACACAAAATATGGTTCCACCACTCTCTGATGTTGTGTTTACGGGACAAGTAAGATATAAAGTCCGCCAACCACCCCAAGTGAATCCAATGATGGATATCTATGAACTCAAGGACTCAATGGCTAGCAAGGACTACTCAAATTGAGGAAGCATTCCATCATTTCATTTTCTATCTTTTTATTTTTTCGTATTCTAAGGAAGGTTGTTTGAAACCTCCTCATAGTTTTATGTAATAATCTATTTTTGACATGTATGTAATATTTTTTAAACCTCTCTCATGCATTTAGAGAGGGGTCCAGGATTTTATCAAAAACATTATGCAAAATATTTCACTTTTGTAATTTTGTGATTTTTTTGATGAAATATTTGGAACAAGATCTTAATTTTCTTCGAAATTGATGCATACTCTACTGAATTTGCATTTATGTACTCTTAGAGTATATTTAGTTGAAAAGAAGACGATCAACATTGTTGATTTCATCAGTAGAACCTCTCATATCTGGTACTTCTATCTTTATGATTGAGTTTTGTTTATGAATTAGCAGTAATATTTCTTATATTTTTATTATGTATGAAATCTGAGTTACAGTTTTTCATTAAATCACTTTTGTATAATGTTTCAGTTGTAATTCATTATTGAGTACAGGATCAATCGATATATGCGATATAGTTTTCACAATTATTTTTCCTAACTATTTAGTCAAAATAATTACTTTTAATAATTTCATCTCTTATATAAATTGAATGATCTTTATTACCTCTTGATCTAATATATCTTTGTATATCGCATGATTTAAGTTATTCTGGGGTACAGATTAAGATAAATATTAGAATAAATAGATGCATGTGTTTATTATTTAAATAGATCATTTCTTTAGTTAAAATCACTTTCCATTTCACCTTATATCAAACCCACATCATCATCATATCAATCCCTTCTGGGAAAATGGTCCCATTATCCCTAGTTGGAGCCACCATACCAAACAGAAAAGGAGTTGCTTCCAAGGTCTGGACGGGGTGGTTATCACCCATGTTGTTGCAACAGAATTCTAGGGCTTCAACACTCACTAGGATCTTACTAAATATTTATCTATGTAATTATGATGGTTATTCTAATGGTCATTGAGGGAATATAAATTAATTTAGAAAGTTACACATTGGTAAATGCTAAAAAAATTTCCTAACTCCATCCATTTTCCTGCAAGGTTACCAGGGGACGTTACAACATTATGAAAATGTTTCCCAATGTCTCCAGTTTAACAGAAAGGAGACAAAACGAATTATGATCTCACTAATCACCAAAATTACTTTGTATAGTAACCCCTAATAAATTATTAGCTAGACAAATACCCACAATTTGTAGGATGGGAAAATGATACATAAATTGTATAACATGCAGATCCACCAATCTTGGAGATTAGACGAAGTCCACTAAGCATAATAATTGAAAGTAATACATGCTTAATAATTTCTATTGAACAGTAGGAATTTAAACCAAGACATTCTTGTAATGTAGTGGCAAGTATATTTTTTAATAAGGCCCCACATACTAATATTCAATTTGGAAAATATTTAAAAGGAATAAAAATAAATCAATATTCTTGTAATTGACATACGAAAATATAGGAATTGAAGGTAGAGGTATGAAACACTATTCACAATTATATTTAGTGTCCTTTAGGAGAAATTTAGGATAAAAAAATATGTTAGAATAATCTAGTCTAAGTTTTGTTAAAATCAGATAGCTGAACTTAAGTACTAAGATTTCGAAATTATGATGTAAATTCATAGAAAGAGTTTTAGTTGAAATTAAACACACAAGATAACAATATTTTTATTATATATGAAGCCTGGAAATTTTTTTTTGACTTTACATTTCCATCCTAGTGTAGGATGTGAGAGCATAATTAATAACATAACGTGGAAGAAGGGGCATGGGGTATGGTGAAAAAATTTGGAAGGAATGTTAAATATTTAAATTGTAGAAAATATAACAAAGGAATTCAGTCTGATATTGTAATGTACTAAAAAAAAATATTTAATCCTTATACAATTTGCGGAAGAAAAACATGATCACACAATCACATAACAAGTAAGAGAAAGAAGTAAATCAATTGCACAACATAATATGTGTCTGGGGAAAGAAACTGCTCAAAACCCCTCTATCTATATATATCTCATATGGTCAAGATCATGAAACAATACAATGTTATTCCTCACACTTAGAAACCTCTCCATTCTGCTAAATTTTTTACTCTGATCTACCTCGGATCTGGCTTGTGATCTAAGAAATTTTTTTCCAATATTTTACCTTTTTCTTGCCTATTCCTATCCTACCTTTCTTATGCATTCTCAGGATCATTTTTCCCTTATTAATTAGGAAAATACCAATTAATGATTACACAATCCTTCAAGGCATTCCCGATGACCTCATACATGACCTATACAATTTTCTAATAGTGCAACTGATAGATATCTTCCATTTAACCTCAGTATCAACTGGGTATTCCTTAGAACTGACATGAAAAAAATATTTATAGTGATCAATCAATTAAGTGGTTGATAACTCATTGTGAATTAAATAATATTTAATTACTGGACCTCTCACTAGCTCATCTCTCAATTAGAACTAGTTAAACTAATTTTAACTCAATTAATTAAGTTAACTAATAACAACTCATACATAACTCTAATTGGACCCCCTTAAATCATGGAAATTCCTCTACATGCCTCCCATTTGACCTCTAACTCGAATTTCCTAAGCTAACTAAGTCGTCCTGACTTAGTTAACCAATACAAGTTTTCATGAGATGAAATTACAATTTTTTTTCCAATTTATTTAATGGAAAATTAAATCAGAAGCCTCATATGGTGCATTTCATGGTGCCATTTTCTGGATTCCCTTTCTGGTTGTCAATTTCAATGTTTCTTGTTTCTAATTTCAACACCCCCTCTGAACAAGAAATGAATTCAATCTATCCTGATATGGTACCTTTGGAATGTTCTGCGTGCAACACTTCTCTAGTGTTGTTTTCTCCCACAACTCCTAAAATTGAATAGGCTCCAAAAAACTGAATCAGTATGATTCATATGTCATCATAGTCTCGGAATGCTAATAGCTACTACACTGTCCACTGGAAACTATGCGTTGCTACTGAATTCACGTACGTGCCCTCTGCACTTTTTCCATCTCTGATCTGCACTCCAGTATCTAACATATGTCACTCTGATTTCTGTCTTCCTGACATCTGACTGCATCAATCCTACCAATCCTTCCTTCTACTGTATATTGTGGACTACTCGTAGCCAGGTCTGATCCATGAGACAAGCCGTATCAATGGATCCTGCCCATAATTATTCTCTTGGAATTACGTCTATACATTTCCCCACCTCTCACCTGGAGGTATGGCTTCATGTGCTCCCTCTGCCCATCTGGTTTGAAATTTCACCCTCCTAGAGGTCTGTGCTTGAGTGGATGCCTCCACTTGGTCTCCTCTCTGCTTCTCCAATTGTGGTTGCTCCATAATTTTTTGAGACTTCTTTTGCTTCTGATGCGTCCACTTGGCCTCCTCTCAACCACCAAGTCACTAACATTTACTTTTCTACTCAAAGCTTTGCATGCATCTTTGACCTCGAGAGCATACAGGTTCTTGAATCTTGCACCGATGTGTTTCACTTGTCCCATGGCGATGTGTTTAATGAAAACCTTTCCTTTCCTAAATATGACATCATAACCACAGTCTTCCAAAACTGCTACAGAGACAATATTATTCTTAGTCCTAGAATAGACAAAACATATTTTAGTCTAAGAGGGGAACCAGATGCCCTCTGAAAGGTAATTGCACCTATGTTGGTCACGCTATACCTCCCTTCATCTCCAAAATCTATGCTCTGCTAGAAGGCGTTCTCCTCCAAGTCACTAAACATATCTCTATTTCTAGTCATATGGAACAAGGCACCAATTTCTATATACCACATGCATTCCATTACAGTGTTGGATATGCATGCAATAAGAGTAAAAGCAAGCTCGAATTGTGAAGCTAGCGCTTCACCCGCTGCAACTGCAAGCTCCTTATTTCTTGCCTTCTTATGTTGATAATTCGAGGCATAGTGGCCATGCTCGTGAGAGTGAAAACACTTAATCTTGGACAATTATGTCTGATCTTGTAATTTACTAAAACAAAATATTGAATCCTTCTACAATTTGCAGAAACAAAACACGATCGCACAATCACATAAAAACTAAGTATCTGGGGAAAGTAACTGCTCAGAACCCCTCTATATTAATATTTCATATGGTCAAGATCATGAAAGAATAGAATGATATTCCTCACACTAAGAAACCTCTTCACTCTGTTGAATGTCTCACTCTGGTCTAGTTTGAATCTAGCTTGCGATCTAAGAAATTTTAGTCCAATATTTAACATTTTTCTTGCCTCTTCTTGGACTTCCTTGCTTACTAATTCTTGGGCTAATTGAGCCCCTTTTAATTAGGAAAATACCACTTAATGATTGTGAAATAATTCAATGCCTTCTCGTACAATTTTATAATAGTAAAACTGATAGATTGCTTCCCTTTAACCTCAATTTCAATAGGTCTTCCATAAAAACGACATGCAACAAATATTTATATTGAATTATCAATTAACTAGTTGATCAATCATTGTGAATTGAATCAGATTTAATTCACTCGACTCCTCACTAGCTCATCTCTCAGTTAGAACTAGTTCAATTGATTTTAACTCAATTAATCGAGTTAACTAATTACAAATCATACATAATTGTAACTGGACCCCCTTAAATCATGGAAATTCCTCTGCATGCCTCCTCTTTGACCTCTAACTTGAATTTTCTCATCTAACTAAGTCTTCCTCACTTAGTTAACTAATACAAGTTGTCATGAGATGAAATTGCAAATTTTATTCCAATTTTATTAAGGGAAAATGAAATCAGAAGCCTCATATAATGCCATTTCTGGATTCCATTTCTAGTTTCCAATTTCAATGTTTCTTGTTTCCAATTTGAACATAAATTTATATATTACATAACATTTCAAGGATATTATGAAATACAATGGCTATAAATACTCTTGTGCTGCATAAAATGTTTCTCCTATAGGAAGTTATAGTAAATCTATTTTTCAAAATTATTTAGAAAAAATATTTGTTATTTCTCAAAATTCAAGGAAAATATTTTTAAATATACTCCTCAAACAAAGAAAATAAGAAGATGATATATTATGCAAATAATTATTCAACATTTTCTTTGCATTGAAATTACAATTGGATAATTGGATTTATATGGCAGGTACATGCCTAATATATATAGAGTCAATGAAAAAAATAAAAATTAAATTAAATTTGTCAATTTACAAGGGTGAAAAAATATTTACAAGCCCAATAATAAATAAACTGTAAATTCCTTTCTAAAATGGACAAAAAAGAACAAGCTCGAGGATCCATTCCATGCTGCGAGAGCTACACAGTTTCATCCCATCAAATGCTATCCAGCAAACTGTTTACAAGAGCACTTATAGTAATTCCCACATCAAAATCTTTATGATGATCATATCGAGCTATAATATCATCCTTTAGATCCTTGTAATGCCACACACATGTTGTCATATCATACAATCAATATGCAATAAGCCATTCCTAGTGAGGTGAAAATTTTACTCTTCGGATTGAACATGTATGTCCTTCCAAAACCATCATTGGAGTCATGTAGGTTGTAATATCTCATACTTTAATTATTTTATCCACAACCCTCAGCACCTACATACAACCATATTACTTGTTCCAATCACAAGAAAGAGCCTCATGTTCATGAGCTCGAATTATGATGGTTTCATTTGGTTATCTCACATCCCAAACAAACATCTACATGTGTTGGATTCCAAACTATGTAAACTATGTAAACTATGTTTCATATTAATAGATTAGTCCAACCTAGAAATTTATAGTGTTTAAAAAATTTATGTTTATATAGTATAAAGCAATTGAAAAAAAATTTGGTTAAAAAGTTTGAAGCACTTTCACAATTTTGTATTTTTGTCACTTTTTAGGTTTTTTTTTTTTGTCAAATTTCCATGAAATCCAACAAATATTTTTTGAAAACAAAAATTTAATTTTTTTACAGTATATAGCATAAAAAATATAATTTAAAATTTACACATTGTATATATAGAGAGAACCCCTACATATTCATTGGGATATATCAAGGAATGAGAGGGATGCAATTTTTTTTTCAAATTTTGCAAAATAAGTTTGCACCTGAATAGAAATGATCCCTCTTGGCACATGTTAGATCCATGATTAAGAGTGATCTATACTACTTATTTATAGCTCAAAAAATAATAAAGTAAGTATACTACTTATTTCAATACTTTAACAAAGTAGATTAGATAATCAAGGTAATAATTATAATAAACTCAAGGCTAAGTCAAAAACAAAATTTGTGTACAAGATTTCACTATTTTTGGAACAAGGGATTCATGATGTCATTGCTAAAATTTAACAAGGTGTATATAGTTATCCCCAATCTCCATTTGAACTTGTAATATCTTAGGAGGAAATATATGCTCTTAACCTTCAAGCAAACACAAGTTATACAAAGTCATTGTATTTAGTGTATGCCCAAAATCTTGATAAGGAAATCAAGAGTTAACATTATTTTTTTAATTACATGACACAAACATTAGATAGAGCATAATGTTCTATCAAACATGGGTGTCATTGGATCTAAATTTAACATTTTCCTGATTATATGGGCATACTCTAATGAGTGACTTTTGGGGTTATTTTTTGGTTAAAATTTAGCTAGATCAAAATGTGTTTCATTTAAATTGTATTTTTGAATATCCGACATCATCATGATTATATAGGCATAATATAACGAGTGACATTTTCAAGTTTATTTCGTAATTATTGAGTAACATAATTTTTTGTGAGAGTACAATGTTTCATCATTTAAATTACATTTTTGAATGCAAAAACAGATTTAGTGCTTTCTAAAAATGTATAAACACTTAGAATTTGGATTTAAATTACATTTTTGAATGCAAAAACATATTTAGTGCTTCCTAAAAATGTATAAACACTTAGACTTTGGGCTGCATAGATCCTATAGCTTAAAACTATAATTCTCTCCTATTTTAACCAAATTTCACATAAAATCTATAGATAAATAAAACCAAAGAATGTGAAAATGTTACCTCGATGAGCTATTCCTACTGTTACAGATTGAACAATGTAAATATACATTTGTATAGATGCATAAGAGATTGCATTTAGGAATTATCTATAATTAAGTTGGAAAAAGGAAAATTTCAAAGATTCCATACCATTACTATACACCATCTCTGCCTACATTAACTAAACTCTTGTTGTGTAGGTTTACCTTTAATAGATAGTCCTATGTTATTGTACCACGTTAAAGCAGACAATCTATTGTAAAGGGATAAACTTGTAAGTTGAAATTATAACATCGACACCAACTCTAAGCCATGAAAATAATGAACACAACTCAGCTAGGTCACAAGATGACAGAGGTGTGTATGGATTAAATGAATAGTTTTATTTATTTATGGATTAAACCAATAAAAAATTGTGAAAAACATAAAATAAAGCATATATCATCAACATTGTTCAATCTATGGTTTATAGGTAGTTTCTCATAGGCTTTCGTTGCTTACATGGGCCATTCTATAATATTAATAGTGAGAAGTAAAGTTTGTGTTTCTCACATAAGTCATTCTCAAATACTCATGTTTGATCCTCCAAGGACAAATAAAATAGTGAAGAAACCTTTGGCACTGAATTCAAACTTGATTTGGCCTTTCCATTTCCACTTGATTTGGACCCAGTGAAAGTGGGATTCTTTTGAAGTCCATATCTCTAGCAATTTAGGGATGAGTACATGATCTCACATATACTGTATATATACTCCGATGTGACTTGAGTTGACCTCAAATTTGGTATTTGGCAAACAACTACTAGTTTGTAGTTTCCCTAGTTGGGGAATAGGATGGTGAAGATTGAACTGATCTCCATTGAGAATAGAGCCAACATTAGAGGGTTGTTTAGAACTACAACTACCTAAAACTATCTTGCTATAGGAAGGAGTGTTGCTCCCTCCACTGGCATTTTTCCGTAGAAAAGGTGGAAAGATGGAGAACCATAAATGTTATTTAACTAATGTTTGAAGACAAAACCTAAAGAAAACTACCATTAAACTTTCAAAACTTTATCATTAATCCATTATAATAGTAAATTGAAGTAGATACTAAAATATTCATTAAATTATTTAAATACTAATTTATAAAAATATATAATGTAACCCTCTACATTTAAATTTATAATTTTATATGAAAAAATGAATTTTAAAGGTTAAATACAAGGAAACCGTATTTGAAATTTTCCACTAAATCCACCTTTAAATAGAATAAAAAAAACTAAATCCCTAAATAGGCAAAGTTCTTAATGAAATTTTAGACTAAGTCAACCATAAAACCATCTCTCAAAATTATCCAAAAAAAACCAACCTTGGCATTTTTATGATTTGGTTCAACTTCAGAATGAGACAAATGATTTGGATCAAGGTCAAATTGGAATGAGATCGACCAGAACACGTTTCTTAGAAAACTGTTTCAAAAAACCATTTGTTTGCAAAAAAAATGGGTTTTGTGAATTAAAAAAGGAAAATGAACGTTTTGAGTACCTTTCCGTTTTCTTTGTGTTTTTTCCAGGAAACGAATGCTCTCGTTCTGTTTTTGGTAACTAGTTTATTAGCTTATTTTAAAGGATGGTATAAAGAAAAATCAAATTCTAAGTTTAGAGCATTGTCATGCATTATAACATGACTTTGTAGCTTGCTAGAAATGAAATAAAATTTCATGAAAATAAAACTATTTCAATAATATTGTCACCAGATTTATATTTCAAGAGAAGCAATAAAAAAGGAGAAACAATGAAAATTGATCTATCCAAGGCATATGATCGAATAAGTTGTTTGTACCTTCGAATGCTCCTGACTCATATGGGGTTTAGGAATGATTTCATCAACTAGGTGATGGGGTGCATCACTACCATCAGTATTTCCATCCTAATCAATGGGGCTGCAACTTCCTTTTTTTCAAGTTCAGAGGGGTCTACGCCAAGGCTGCCCTTTATCACCCCTCCTCTCCCTCCTTACAACAGAAGGCCTCGGTCAGATGATCCATGTTGCAAAAAGGAGAGGCGAATTGAAAGGTATTGAAGTGGAAGTCAACTTATCCATTACCCATATTCTCTTCGTAGATGATATCCTTCTGTTCAGTAATGGAAGTAGTGAAGACATTAGAAAAATCAAATTAGTGCTTGATCTGTTCCTCAAGGCTATAGGTTTAAGCATCAATAGCAAAAAATCCTCCATAACCATGGAAGGGTTTTCGCAGGCCGAAGCGGATAGAATCTCAGATGTGCTCCCCTTTGAATTTAAATATTTCCACAATAGTCTCAAGTACTTGGGCTTCCATCTAAAGCTGGACTCTTATAGAAACCAGGACTAGCACTAGCTTATGGCGAAAATTGAGACCAGAATGAGGCAATGGAGCTTCAAATGGATGTCTAGGGAAGGGAGGCTTGTGATTATCAAATAAATTGCAATGGCTATCCCTGTGTATTAGGCTGCCTTATCTTGGGTCCTGCAAGGTATACTCTCAAAAATAAATAAACTTTGTAGCAGTTTCCTATGGGCAGGCTCAAAGGTTGAACCTGTAAGGCCATGGGTGGCGTGGAAGAAAGTAGCGAGACCAAAGGCTCAGGGAGGATGGGGAATAAAGGAGATCTTGTCCTTCACCCTCTCTCTGGTGGAAAAACTGGGATGGAGGCTTATCACCTTGGAGAACTTATGGACATCTATGGTAAAAACGAAATACATTTTCCCTATGCCAATGGAAGCGTGGTTGCGCCTCCCTGCAAAGAAAGTGCAAAATGCTTCGATCATTTAGAAAGCCACACTGGCCTCTATCTAGACCATTGAACAAGGATTGGCTTGGCATGTAGGAAATGATGAATAGGTCAAACTAGGATAGGATCCGTGGATAGGGTGCAACGGTGGATTTTCACTCTCCAAAGATCTTCTCGATCACCTTGAAAACGTAGGTATTCACACTCTGAGTCATATTGAGCAGTTAGGCCAGTCAACCATCTGGAGACAAGTGTGGATGTCAGGGGAGGCCCTACATCTTGAAGACATATGGAGAATATAATGGCAGGGATATATCAACGAGCTTCATAGAAAAAATGTTCGCATCCAGGAGAGGTCGGACAAGTTGCATTGGGTACACTCTCCCACTGGTCAATATGCACCGAAATTTGGATACAAATGGTTAATGGCACAAAAAGGGTACACTGAGCCAGAGTGGTGGTATAAGCCAATATGGTAACTCAAAGGCCCTGCAAAATCGAGGCTCTTCTTCTGGTGCATATTATAGAACAAAGTACCCTCCTGGGAAAATCTACAGAAAAGGGGAAATATAGGGTCAGGTTGGTGCTCCCTGTGGAAAACAAATGTGGAGTCTACTCAACATATTTTCCTATCCTGTAATTTTAACATGAGCTTATGGGTAGAAACCTTGCAGCATCTAAACCTCTCCCAGTGATGGGAAGGTCCCTCCATCTCGGAGGCTTGGCAAAAGTCATGGAATTAAGCCCCAAATGCCTAGGTGAGGAATATCCCACTTATTATCGCATGGGGTACCTGGATAGCCAAAAACCAAGTCATTTTTAAAGACGTTCTATTTCTAGTTGATCTCATAGCATCGGAAGGGGCATCGATCTATGATCATATTCCTATGCCCAACGAAACACAGTCGGTCAGAATCATCAAGGCAGAAGAAATGAGGGGTAACATTCTGTGGGCCTATTTTGATGGGGCCTCTGACCCACAAGACAAGTGTGGGGCAGGGCTCACTAAACACCTCCCATCTAGAAAGATCTTCAAAGCCTCGGTGGGATTAGGAACTAGAACAAATAATTTCGGAGAACTCAAAGACCTTCATTTGCTTCTGTGTTGGCTTTCTAATCTTGAGCTGAGAGTAGTTCAGATCTTTGGAGATTCAATGAATATCATTAAATGGTTCAATGGAACACAAAGATGCCACAACTATATTATGCTTCCTTTATTAGAAGAGGTTCTAGTCTTAAAAGCACTTTTTAATCAAATCTCTTCTTGTCACATTTACAGGTAACATAACATGAATGCAGACCTCCTATCTAAGGAGGGCCTACAGCAAGCTATGGGGATATGGGTAATCAAAGAAGTTGATGGAGAGTTGGTTCGGGTCTCGGAACACCCTCCTTTTGCTCGCTAAATGATAATCAAATTAATCTTTATTTTATTTTATTTTTTTATCTTATGTTACAAACTATAATTTTAAATGTTAATACAGACCTTATTTATACTTATAACAGCACTTATCTCTGTTTCGGATTGTTTTCCTCGTCAGAGGAGATCGGGGAGATAACATAGGGGTTTATTTCTATTCCATAAACTCTGTACATCTTGAATGGTGCCTACTACGCAGATGTTTTTTGTACATAACACAGCAAAAGGCCTGCTTTTGACTAATGTTTAGGGTTTTTGTTTCCTATAAAGGAAAGCCTGGGGGTAGATACACGCGCATATTTTTTGAAACCTTTTGACACGGATAGTGGAAACAGTAATATTGTTTTCCATACAGTTGCAACTCCATGATTTTTCTTTCTCCTATGGCTAAAAGGAAAACATGCAATTTTTTGGAATCCTAAGCGAATATACTATGTAACCTTCTATGATCTTAATAGAAAGTTCAATTTTTCTTTTTTCGGAAAAAAATGACTTTATAGCTTCCTAGAAATGAAATAACATTTCATGAAAAGAAAACTATTTCAAGAATATTGTCACCAGATTTACATGGCTTTTAAAAGAATTTTATATAACACTATGTCATAATAAAACTACCAAAAATAATGTATAATCTAAACAGACAAATCTTAGACATAAATTTTTTTAATAAAGTAAAGGACATTATTCTTAAATTGAAAATATTATATTCCTTTGAATTTGTTATTGAACAACATGCTAACAACAATGTTAAATTTTATATATTACATTTTCTTTCTAAAATAATAATGCAAGGAAAAGTGCCAAACTTATATTCTCTTAATTTGAGAGAAAAAGTCCCATGTTTAGATTCTCGGTGGTTGGAAACTAGTTTTAAATCTAATAAAAGAGAAAAATAACATTGAAAATTGATAGTATATTTTAATCTTGAAATTTAGAGGTAAAAATAATAATAATAATAATAGCATTTGTTTTCTTCAATTATATTTATAGAGAAATGAATAAGAAATTAAATAAGTGTTAATTAAACTTTATTTTTAAAACTCAAGTAAATGGAAAAGGAGCCTGTATAAATGAATTTGTTCAATTTATTAAAAAAAAAGACTTAAAAAATGAAAATAAACACTTAGGTTGTGATATAAAACTTAAGTAAATGGAAAATGAGTCTTTATAAGAGAAATTATTAAAAACATAAATTGGAAAATGAAAATAAAGGCATTATATAAAAAAATATGGAATTTTATTGTAATTTTTAAAATCATTGTATTCATTATAATATTTAAAGTTAACGTTGTCAGAGAAGTTTGGGAAACAACATTGGAGATTGAAGGGGTTTATTAAAGCAGTAGAAAGGAAAGGGAGGAACTATTCTCAGGCTGAATTCTGAAGAAGGAGGATCAGTGCAGAAGAAGGTTAGAATTCTGCGGCTTCATCTAGTTACCCGCTACATGGCATATCTCCTTACAATGCATGCAGAGGTCTGCTTAATCACTCGTCTGGTTGGTTACACTACGATTATCAGTGATGAGATGTCTCCATTCTTGCTCAATCAGTATTCTACTATTCAGTGTCAAGTTTTCGATGGGGGCTGTCAAAACTTAGTGGGCTTGCATGATGCTCAGTACTACAAGTGTTTTTCGTATTATGATTTCAGTTATAGCTCAAAGTGTGGTTTTTTTATTCGCATGGCCCTGAATCAAGGGGATTTACGGTTGATTTATTTTCTATCTCTTTGTTTCAGTCAATTGTATTATGTTTCTGTGATTCTTGGCTTATCGGCCTCTACTGTCAAACCTTTCCTTCAAATTCTCAGTCACTGTGGTTCCCAATCCTTCTGTACCCCTAATGACGAGACGCACGCTTCAAACTCTTAGACCTATGAATTAGAATGTATGGCTAAAAATGAACACCCTGTTAATGGTGCTAGATGTAATTTTGTCTCTGTATCTTCCCTCCCTCAATTATTCTGTCATGTGACCAATTCTCTCTTGGGACTGTCGGTTACTTTCTGTGTCTTAAGGTGTCAATATAATTCTAATGGATCTTACTCTGTTTATAGAATTTATAGGGAGGGTTATAGGAGCATATGTCTAAGTGGGTCGCACTCTTGTCCTCATTGTTTGTGGTCTAGGAGCCGAGAAATATCAACTTTCCGCCTTCTCTGTTTAAGTTTAATTGTCGTAATGTAATATTCCCAAATAGGGATGCAACAATACTTGAACACAAATCTAGAATATAAATTAGAAATAACTCATAAAATTTGTTTGAAACACATAGCCATCAATTACATGTACAGCAGCAAGAAATCTGATCCATTATATCAGCCAAAAGTGGGGGAAAGCAGTTATTTATGCCCTAAAAACGTTATCTTCAGATATTTGCATGATAATAGGGAAAAATAACCTTGGGATCCCTTATAATATGTAATTTTGGACTCACACCCAAAAAATATCCGAAAACAAATCACTTTTTCTTAGTTAAACAGATCTCCCGGTCTTGGTATGGCTTAAAAACATTGAAATCCCATGACTTGACTAAAAAAAACGTTTATGAAGCATGCAAAACATATTTTAAAGGGAATATCTAATAAAATATGATGCAAACATCAAATCTGGAGTTTTATTGCTCAGAACATGAAGAAAATGGAAGACTTTGATGAAGAAACCCTTAAGAATGAGGTGCTGCAACACATAGAATTGACTGCAAAGGCTTGACAGCGTTATTTTATTGAGTGTACTGCAGCAGTAGATTAAAAATTATATCTAGAGAAAAATAATGCATGAACAATCAGATCTATGACAGATCCATACACTATAATGTCTCTACTTTACATTCCCCTTGGGGATTTCAGCAAATCACGAAGCACATGGAGTAGATCTAAGATTCTATGCAGCAGATCTGCAGATCTATTTAGAATTTCTAAAGCATATACAAGAGCATTCAGATCAGATCTTAATATTACATGGATAAGAATAGAAATCCATGGATCACCACAGTGATGGGTAGATCCCCAACACTAGAGATCACTCCTCAAACTTTACCAAAACACCCTCCAACTTTCCTCTTTGCAGATAATACAGTACTGGAAGAGGGACTGTGCTATAAGCTTGATGAATAGTTTGGCCTGATGCAAAGATGTAGATCTGAAGCTCAAATGATCCAAAACACTCTTGCCAATGGGATAGAAGCCTCTCCCACTGAAAAGGGGCATTATATTGGCCTAGATCTGAGTAGATCTAGCCTCCACTTGCTGCAGCTTACAAAGATAACCAAACCCTCAATGGGATCTGAGTTGTAGTTGGAAGTAGAAGCTTGGCCTTAAGCCTGATAGTGGTCAAGAAGTACAAGTCTCTTCCAAGAGCTACTCAAGGAAAGAGAAGGATTCCTAAATAGGAGATCCTTGTGCTAAACAGCTCTATTCTCTCCTAAACATCCAAGATAATGAGAAATGTCTAAACATACATATTCTTCAGAAATAATATGGTCTTCAACAACCCTTATCTTGTTGTCCTCCTCTTCCTTTTATAAGAATGAGATCTTACAAAACCCTAAACCATCTCAATGATTTAGCTCCTCTCATATGTGTGGCCTCCATCTAAAACTGTGCTGTGCATCTAGGAGGTTCATTGAATCTGGACAACATTGTTGATTTGGTCCTGTTGACCTAGTCAAAAGTCTCAACCCCTTTCACACATAAGGGTGTTTTATTGAAGTAGCCCAGATTTAGTGTTGTTCACATGGGGCATTGATTTATTCATTGATTTTAGGAGTTTTTATGTTCTTCCCTTTTACGTTTATTCATGAACAGAAAAGTAAAGAAAAATTTAATATTCCAATTAGCTTGAGGCTAATTGGGAATATTACACGTAATTTCATCCTCCATTTACATCCTTATCAAAAGAACGCTTGTAATTTCACCACCTTCAGAAGGAAGAATGGGGCTGGATATTACTTTATTGATTGCCAAGAAGTAACGATTGCTACTGTGGGACCTATTTACTATTGCATGAAAACTATTATTGAACTTTTGTTGCGATATACAGGCCTCTATAAATTTACAACAGGTGTTGCCCAATCACTGTCCAAGGAATTGCTACAGCACAGTCAGTGGATACAATGGTTGGTACTTTTGCACACAAATATGGTTAAAGGAAAAATGGCCAAGAAAGAGGCCAAGGATAAGAGGACACATAAACAACTTAAGTCCATTGTGGGGTCTAGTATGAGAGGAAGAAAATCAAACAAAGAGGTCATGGAAAACTTCTTCGATGCATATTCTACTGGAAATCCTCCACAGGTTCGGAATCTTGTTGCTAGATGGGAGAGAGACAGTAACACCAAAGAGGATGGAGACACACATGAGGAAGCAATGGACTTCATTAAATACCCTAACAACACAAGAGGGAGATTGTCCCTATTTCATTAGTCTATTCACACATACTAGACACTCAAATGTGTTCTGGGCAAGGCAGTCATAAACTTAGAGGAAATGGGAGGTGACCCAAAAGTCGTTTTTGTTTCGCAAGATATCAAAAGAGAGATTCAAGAGATTCGTGTATCGGAGCAACATGGTATTGTTCGTTTTGGCCGAATAGAGCATCAACTGCAAACCATGCATTAGGTGGATATGCTCAGCGCCATTGTAAAAGATCTGGCACAAATTGAATCTTCGGATGATTGACATAGTACTTTCTTTGGTTTCTTATGTATATTGTGGATAGCATTTACTATTTACAGTTAGAGATAGTGAAATGGACACATCGGTTAATAGAAGGTTTAAAATTTTCCAATACTGGATAGATTTTAACTCTTTAAGATGGCCAACAGATCTTGTTTCCTTTGGAAAGATTGAGGCCATCAAATTTTGATTTGTAGCAACCTGCTATTTTTTTTATTAATAGAAAATAGAAAAATGTTTTTTTTACTAATAGAAAATTGAAAATAATTAATTAATTAATATTAAAGTTTTCGTTTTCTTTGTAGATATATTTATATATTTTAATAACACACATTCTACACTTCCCGTGACTCTTTTAAGAAAACAAAAGATTCCGTAGCCCAAAAAATATAATCTGAGATTTAAGAAGTAAAGAAAATAATATAATCTGAGATTTAAAGAATTAGGAAAATCTATTCCAACAATTCAGAATTATTTTTGGGTCATAAATGTTGTGAAAGAATAAAAATTCTATGCTCCTCCCTTAGCTTTTCTTAAGAAAAAATATATGATAACTTCAAACTGCAAACCAGACAAATTATGGTTTCCGGAATCTGGGAGTACGACAAGGGATCCCGTCAACCTCTTACGCTGCATTAAATGTCGTAGATCCTCGGAAATATTGTTTGCCCCAACTCTAAGCCACGACAATAATGGTCACAACTCAGCAAGCCACAAGTTGACACAGGTGTCTATGGATTAAATGAATAGTTTTATTTGTCAATTGTCACCGCCTTGTTTAAAATTTGGTGAACAAAAATCTCGGGAAATTGGATACGTTCGTTCTTACCATTGCAAGTTTGAGAAGTTGTATCCGTTAAATGAAAAGTGTCTAAATTCGCTTTGCTGATGAAATTGTAATGATAAAATAATTTGCCTATTTAAGTCAAACCCATATGAAAATTAGGAACAATTAAGTGGATAAAATTAAATGAGTAAATTTATTTCACAAACAAAATTACATAATTCGATATAAATATTTTTAATTTAATTGATTGAAATTACAATTACTTTTTTCAAGGTCATGAGTTTAAATGGTAAGTTGAGAAAAATAGGTCCAACAATCTATGAGAGAAAAATGTGTATGAATTAATTATAAATTAAGATTTATTTAATTATATACTTAAAATTATATGAATAGTGATTATATTATAAAATATTATATTTAAATTTAATTAATAAATTTATATTAAAATAATTTATTTTTAAGTTATATATCTATTTATTACCTTAAAGTTAGGTTAAACATTTTGATTTATTTAAATTATATATAAATAAATAAGAAGTAAAATTAATAATTATAATTATTAATAATTAAATTAGAGTTGAGATAGATCTAGACTAGTTTTATTGGCTATTAATGTTGGAAGAAAATAAAACATAATTCTTAATTTATTATTATGCTATCAATTTTTTTCTTAAATCCTCCTTATGTTAATATTAAATACTCATGAAAATTTTATAATATACTTGTAACCATTTCATTGGTCATAGTCTATCTAATTTGTGTGGAATCTAGCACGGATGTTAAAGAATCACAAGTTTGAGTTGTAAACTCTTAGCAATCCAGTTACTCCTAGGGTTTTTTTAGGGTGCTTAATCTATATTTACAATGAAAAACCAAATTTAAACAACAAAAATTAAGGTTTCACCAAAAATACCATAAACTCCAAAATGTAAATCCAAATACCCCTAGGGTTTTTTTAGGGTGCTTAATCTATATTTAAAATCAGAAACCCAATTTAAACAACAAAAATTAAGATTTCACCAATAATGCCATAAACTCCAAAATGTAAATGTTAAAACAACACCATTTAATTATTATTAATACATATATACTTTTATTATCACAATCATATTTATTTCCTACAACGTGTTCTCACATAACCCTAGCTCCAACTCCTTTCACATAATTCTTCTTGGTACTACTTTTACCATTCACTTATACAATATTTCATAGTAACATGAACAAATAAGCAACACTTTACATCATATTAAATTGAACGATTCAAAACCCTCAAATAAACACAATATCCTTTCCACCCTAACACATACCCACCTATTGGATAATGTTTTACATCATAATAAAGTGAATATTTAAAAGGCCTCAAATAAGCACACCAGCCTTTGAACCCACTGGAACATTCCCACCGCTTGGATTATGAGGTTAAAACCACTTCTATTTGTACTTTGGATAATCACATCCTGCAATCCATTACTGCTGCACAGAGTAGGATGGCAATGTCTATAGCCATGTGTACAATAGAGGCAGATCACTTATACTAATGGTCGTAATCTGTCGTTTAATAACTAAGCGGTTTCAATGGCACAGGCACTAGATTCAAATGGATTCTAGTCTATGAATACTATATATGAGCATTAATTAAAAGCAAGGAAGGTGGTGTTTGGGTGTTGTGTGCAGAGACTATTTTCTAAATGTAACTATCAAACTGTGACAGCAGTCATCCGTGAATTTATTACGAGTATTTCAAGGATACCTGTGAATGCAATCGTCCCACCTATTGTCCTCCATGGGATTCGTTTCATACATTACTTCCCACACAACACTATTGCACTTGAATCGCGAACTCAAGCATATTTTCCGAACACGATCTCCCTCCTTGAAGCGTCTCTTAGCTTCCATGTAGGCTACTTCGTACCAAAGCCCGTTGTTTGAAGTTTTCCTGAATCGATGGAGCTCCATGTGAGATGGTTCCAAATCGTGATCTCTCAACTACAAGATCTTCCCGACTCCGTTGATAATTGCTCGCCCATCGAGATGGATGTAGAAATGGTTGAATCATGCCAGTCTGAAGTTGGGAATGTAGGGTTTCAAATCCATTTTGAGGACTTTGATAAAAATGAGATTGTAAGTGTAATAGAGTTGTTCAATTATGGGAAGCACTTTAGACCTATGGTTGTCATGTTTTTCTTCACGGCCTCTACGGCCACGTTGATGAGTGACATGCAGAGGTCGATGATGTATATATCCTCGACATCTTCTTTAGACATGATGCAACCATAGGCCTTATCATCGGTTGCGATGTTTTTCCTCACAGTGTGCATGAGCTTCATCTTTGCTTTGGTTGCATCTCTGGCTTTGTTTGATAGAAGCACGGTGTTTCCCCCAACTCTAAAAATAAAATTCGTGAGCATCATCCCCTTATCATTGCCACCATAATTGTCATTGACCATCGTTTTCTCCCCTTATCGCTGCCATTGTAATTGGCATTGTCTGTCATGTTCTGAGCGTCGACATTAAGAATATAGGAGCCCGGTAGATATGTTGGCAGAAATGGAGCAAAGAATGAAGAAGGTCCCACAAAGCTTAAGCGTTTTCCAAGATAGGAAGAAAGCTTATGTTAATAAGAAAAAAATTAAAAGTTGCCTAAGTTAGGCAGAAGGATTATGTTGATAATTTAGAGTTGGAGATAATTTATGTACGAATCGAACGAAAGAAAAGTACCTTAAGATGAACTAGTTGTGTAAAACATCCCCTTGGTTTTGTGGTCCTTTTCAAATATCAGAAAGAATTGGACTAGTGGCATATCAATTGGCATTTCCCAGTCGTATAAGAGTTCATAATGTATTTCATGTTTCATTTTTAAAGTGATATGTATATGATCCTAGGCATGTTATTCATTGGAAAGATATTCAGGTAACATTTTATTTTTTTTAAGTAATATTGATGTAATGATTAACATGAGTTAACTAAAATGATTGTTTTTATACCAGGTCGAACTCGATGGAGAGTTCTTGGTAGAGCCTCTGCATATTTTCAAGCAGGGAGAACTAATGCTATGGAGGTGAGCCATCACCTAGGTTAAAGTGTAGTGAAGACACTTTATCCCATAAGAAGCTACCTAGGAGGATGAGCATTTGATGCAAGAATGTTATCCTAACTTATTCAAATAACAAGATAACACCAAGGACGGTGTTACATTCAAGGGGGGAAAGATGTAACACCCCTCCAGATATTGTAAATATTTCAAATTACTTGCATTTAATTTATTATTTAAGATTTAAGGACTCATATTCCAAGTGGATCCTAACGGTAATTTTAGATGGTAAAAGCTATTTTTGTGTTGATTTTAAAACAAATAATAATTAAAGGGAAATCTTGGAATTCATCGGAGGGAACCCTAAGATAAAACTAATTTTACCATAGAGTTGGGAATCAATTACCTTCATTTCCTTAGAGATAAAATTTGTTCTCAAAAGGAAGGAGCCAAGGAAGGAAACCAACGAGGAAGCTTGAGGCAGCAGGAAGAAAGGGATGGAATTATGAAAATTTCACAGGATGTTGTGAGGAGAACCTGAGACGTTGTCTTGAGGTGTTCTTGAGCTGGGCAGAGAACTAGTGGAAGCCTCAAAATTATAGAAAGTCCCATGTTGGACCTAGAGGGCTCAGTTTCCTGAGGATTAATCCTACTTGGAATACTAATAAAGGTTGTTTTGGCATAAAGGTGCTCTAGGCAGGGAAAATGACGTAATTGAATTTCTCGTGGTTGGGTGGAGTGGTACCCTGTGAATTCCTTGACAAATCGACATACCATATAAGTAATTTTATTTCATACTAGTGGTAGGGTTACAATTTAGTTGAAAAATATGTTCTACTATGATGGTAATGAAATAATACAACCTTTATATAATTATGAATGTCAACAAGAAAACTTTGTGAATTATTTTTTATCGTTCTGTGTCAACAAGACAAATTCTGTGGAGGTTTAAAATTTATTTGTGACTACTTTGTTCCTAAGAATCAGTACCTTAAGAAAGTTGATCTAAAAATATGTTACTATAATGAAATAAAATTTAACTACTTGTATCTTTATTCCAAAGAGGATTGTAAAACAAATAAGGAAGTGAAAGTATTGTATGATTAAAAGGCAAGAACTTTGTAATGGGTAACAAAAAAAAAGGGAAAATTAGTCATATGTTAAGTTATTCTTGAGAGTTAAAAGAAAATAGATTTGGTGAAGTCGGTCGAGGTTAGACCCCTAGAAAGGCTGAACTGAATCAACCACCTAGGTGCAATCTTAGAGCCGTATTTAGTAGAAAATATAGAGTAGTTGAACTACTTTTCCAATACACACACACACACACACGTGTGAAGCATAAAGAAATGAAATAACAGTGAATCTTGATTGTACAGAAAACATAAATGGTACTCTTAAATAATAAGAGCCCTAGACATCTCATCAAGGATCATCATTTTGGCTAAAAACTAAAAGTTCTCATAAATGCTTTAGACCAGGATGAAAGCATAGAGATTGTCAGCAAGATTCTAATGCAACTCATTTCATCAAAATCCGAGTTTGTATGAGTAAGTTATGGCCTGTTGTTCGCTTTCCAAAACAGGTAAAAAATGGGCAGAATAGGTACGGGGATGATGTGGTAGCCCAGTTAAAAAAAGGAACCTTCAGCAATATTCTTCATATTTCTTCCAATGAAACTGTGACAAGTGGCATGTTTTAATTCCCCAGTTTGGTCTATGTGGGGGTAAATTTTCTAATGTTTTTTAAGGTGAAATTGTATTCTTTTTTAATTATTTAATTATGATTTAATATATATATATATATATATATATATATATATAGATACTATATTATATGTTTTAAAAACATATTATATATATTACATAATATATATATATTAAAGATCAATTACGCATTAATTAAACCAAATGCCAAGTCACGTATATAGTTTCAATGTTAAGGTCCATGCCAAGTCCGCTGAAGGTTCGTTTAAAACTTAAACAAAGTCCGCTTATTTATACGATATGGTGGTAAAAATTTTGTTTAGGAGTGGTATAGGGTTTGAACCTGAGAGACCTCTGCCCCACCATGGTCACGCCCTACCAATGGGATACGAGCCTTATTTGAAAAACCTTGTGAGCGAAATTTATTTTAAACCTTGCGGATTTGGAGCAATGGAGCACGGAGGGGCCAGCTCGCGGTCAACCCCTCCACCACATGACCAAGTGTTGAAAACCAAGGGTGGAGGCCACGATTAAAAGTTCCATTAGCACTGATCATGGTTATCTCATAATTAATTGTGAGTTAAACTAACGGCATGTTTAGCATAGTGCGCCAATTTTGGCCGCACTTCCACTTTTAGTGGACCTAACTAGCAGTTAACTAGGTTTGAAGGCAGTTTTTAGGGAAAAACTTGAATGAGGCATAACTTTTGCCCAGAAACTCCAAATTCGACTCAGTCCGAACCAAAATGGGGATATTGTGGGTATTTTGGAGCCATTTAAGCTGTTTGAAAAGGCAGAAAAGGTCATCTACATGTTTTTATTTTTGCATTTTAATATTTTTGAAGGCTATGGCCACCAAGTGTTTGAGGCATTGCGAGAGCATCCAGAATCCAAATTGAGCAAAAAAATAGTCATTTCTGGTAGATTTTGATGTTTTAAACTCATTAAAATAGGTTCTAATAGAAATTGAAGCTTGTAACAACAATTTTAGAACACTTGAAGATAATATAAAGGCCCACACTATGAAGCTAGACCAAGGAGAAGTATCTCAGGAGGGGTGAACTCCTTCATCAAAATTTTGTGTATTGACCTCTATTAATGTGTGTTTGATGTGTTTATATTTTTTTTTGTTCAGTCATTTAAAATTATTCTTTTATGTTTATGAAAACCACTAAATTTCACCAAGTAAATTGAATTGACATTCACATTCTCATGGAGAAACTCTTGATGAATAAGAAAACCAAAGCAAAGATAATTTTATATCTGGAAATTATACTAGCACAAAAATAACTATCAATCATTTCAAATCACCTTCCATGCATGAAAACTTAAGTATGAAACACATAATAGAAGAACCAGAGAATTAGGAAACCCTACGTAGAAAGCATGACATATCAATCGTGCATCACATATAAAAATGAACTGAAATGGTAAGGATATAATCACATGAAAAAATATACACTGAAACCAATGTGAAGAACCAAAATTCATAATATGTGAACAATAAAATTAGATAAATGTAAACCAATACTTTGTGTTCTTGAGGCAAGACCTAATCAGTGCCTGGAACTGGAAACATAAACCAATATCGTGAAGGTCTCACATAGTTCATATTAAACATATGTTCATCACGAAAAAATTATTAGTCAGAAACTCAACAAACCCAAGAAATGTGCATGAACTTTCCAAAAATTTAGGATTAATAACAGCTGGAATACCCTCTAGAATTTGCTTATGAACTCACCTGAGGGTTTCATGTTAACTATGAAAGTTTGTTGTTGTGTGCAATTCCTTCCAGGAGAAGGAGGCATTAGCAGTAGAAACATCCTATTAACCCCAGGAAAAAAAATGTAAAAACAATTGTGCACCTAGAAGGGTATAAGTCCCATATTTTAGTTGAATGTTAAGATGATTACCCACGAGAAATTTGAATAATCTAGTAAGGGTTTGATACTTGTAGGAAACCTGCGTACAAAAGGAGGAAGCATTAATTTAAGGAAACTAACTGATTAATGGGAGGAAAGGAAGTTAGCATGTGAAAAAGGGTTCTGGGGTAACCTTGTCTCAGCGCCTGAAGCTAGTGTCGAGCTAAGGGACCCTGCATGCAACCAAATTTATACATCACTTGACAAGCATAAGATTCCAAATAAGTATTGTTAAAAAGGTGCACTCCACTAAATATTTTAGATTACCCGCTGAAGCCTCGTTGAAAACCGTCGAACTAAAAACCTTCAAACTAAGAACCCTCGAATGGTATCGTGCTTGCAGAAATATAATATTGTGAGGTCAATAAATATGGAGTATGTTCGGAAAAGGAATTTGACACTACAGGTGACGAAGAGAAAATGTTGAATAGTGGTGTGAGGAAGTCGGGTGATAGAGCCTCCCTAATAGTTCCTTCCTTCCAATGGTCAACAAACCCCCGGGGAAAATCCAGTCTTTACTCATGGAATCGTAGGAGTATAACTGGATATTCGATGTGAAACCCTAATGAATCTATGGTTAAGCCTCTTCCCCTTGTTCTGTCTAGCAGTCTCGAGAAGGACCCTAACACCCATGACAATTGTGCCAATACACAGTGGGGCACATAAGCAATTATGTTAACTTGGTAAAGTCACAAACAGAGTTTCATAGGGAACCATGAAAATATTAGTGGTCAGATAATTAACATATTTGATAGCAATACCTTGTTTATAGAAGCTACGATTAAATAACATTAAATCTTAATGTTCAGCTATGTATGTAAAGAGGGTTATATATATATATATATATATATATATATATATATATATATATATATATATATATATATATATATATATAACGAGTTTAGTAAAATTGGAGAATAAGAAAAAAATAAAAAATAAAAATTTTAGAAGTATGTTAAAAACTATATTCATCATGTCAATCTCAAACTCCTAATTTATTTATTTATTTATTGATTATAATTTGGTTATTTTTTATTTTGGATTTTTTTTGGCATATTTATGGTCAAATTTGTTCGAAATTTGAATTGCATTTTAAATAACAAAAAAAACATTTTTTATTTTATTTTATTTCACTAAATTCCTAAGGAAAAACTTTAAAACCTAAAATAATTAAAAAATAAAGTTTGTAGCATAGAAAAAAATCATAATAAACATGCTAACATTGCAGAAAACTTATACAATGAAAAAAAAAAAATTAAACCTAAATTATAGTTTTTTTGTGGTTCTCAAGGTTTTTTTTAGTGGTTTTCTAGGTTGTTTTTTGTGGTTTTGAAGGGTTTTCTTGGTGGTTTTCTAGGTTTTATTGTGTGGTTTTTAAGGGTTTTATTGGTGTTTTTTTATGGCTTTCATGGTGGTTTCCATGGTTGTTTTTTGTGGTTTTTTGTATGGTGTGTTTTTATTTCAAATTGATTTATTTTATTTTTCAAAAAAATATCAAATGAAAGAGACAAAAAAGATATGAAACCTACCTTAGATAGGAAATTGGGTTGAGTTCCTCCATCTCGATGAAGCTCAGAAATCCTCCATCAAACTCCTTCCTCGTGGTATGCGCAAAATGGATTGTGAAAAATGCAACTGGGTTTTGAATAAGAAAAAGGGCTCGATCAAGCCCTAACACTTAATCGAGCCATAAATTTTGATCGAAATCCTAACTTGAGTTACAAAGGAGCTCAATCGAGCTATTTTTACATCCTAAAGAAACTCAATTGATCGCTTAAAAATGGATCGATTAAGCGCTTATAATGGCTCGATTGAGTTTTCTTTTCACCAAAATGCGCCCTAGCTTTGCCAAAAAGTGTAACCAAGCTCCATGCATAGACCCATAAAAATTACCTCAAAAATGGCTTTAGCTAGAACAAGTCATCAACCCCATGACAATATCTTGTAACTCCAACATGCTAACCACTTTTACAACTTACGTTTACCCACTTAATCAACTTCTTTCATCTAATCCTCCATACAAAAACTTGAAACTTATCCTTCTACTCTTTTCAAAATTTCCTTTTTGAATCATGACATGAAAACATTCAATAAACAAAAATTATCTTAAAAAATGCTTTAGCTAGAACAAGTCCTCTCCCCCTCTCCCCCATGACAACCGTTTCTAACTCCAACATACTAAACATTTTTTAAATTCAACTACAAGTCAATTCCAATCTTGTTTCAAATAATTATGCAAATGATAAAACATAAAAATATATAATTTCATTTTGTTAGAGACATAATAGAAGATGGAAAGGTCAATCTAAAGAAAAATGGCACTCTACAAACGTTACAATTGCATTAACAAAATTAATAACCACAAATTCAAGTGGTATGATAAGCCTATGGATCTTGTAACACCCTATAAATTAAATCTTAGTTTGATGCAATTTCCCTTGCACCTTTCTAAAATATATGATAAGTGAAAGAATGTTATATAGATGCAAGCATGCACCTTACAATCCATTAATGGAGTAGGAAATAAGTGCAAAATTATTAAATGCAAAAATTAAGTATAAAATGGTCACAAGAAATAAATAGAAATCATATTGGTAGTTTTAAACATGTGTAGTTGAAAAACCATAATCAATTTATAATTTTCTTAATATGTTTATTACATCAAAAGGAATATTCTACAACCCAGTATGAAGGTGATGTGTGGTTCCATCCATGATCAATGTGGAGTTGACACATGTTCCTCTTAAAATAAAAATAAAATATTCTCTAAATACAAAAACAATGTCACTTATAATAAAAAAAACAAAAGTGGATATGCATATTTAGCTATAAAACATAATATCTCCAACCTCATTATGATCACTAAATTTGTTGTGCTCAAACTATTCCACTCACTCATAAATAAAATATTTCCATTTGCACATCGAATATTATAATTTCATATCAACTTTAAAATAAAAGTAATTAGAAAAAAAATGTAAGTTACATGTTTAAACCTTATACTTATCAAAAATATTTCAACACAGTATTTAAATAAACTATTTGAAGTTCTATTTTAATTAATTTATGTTAATATCAACCTCCTATACATCTATATATAGAATGAAAATGTTAAACAAAAATATGTTAATGTTGTATATAATAAAATATTCAATCATCAATCAAGAAAAGTAATTGAAAATTAAAAAATTAAATAAAAATAAAAAGTCAAGTGCTTTTTAAAAAAAATAATAAGAGGGAGATTTGTAATTCATTCAATTTTTAATATAAAATTAATGTGCAAAATATAAAAATATTGAAAGTAATAAAAAGATTCAATGTGATCTATCAATAAAATATTTTGATATGCAAGATATTAATAATAACAAAAAAAATCATGTTAATGTGGACAATATAGTCCATAGTCCATAGATAAAATTTCTCCATGCACTATTTACTTAAAATATTTTAGTGTCAAATATGTATATAATATATAGTGTTTTAAAAAATTATGTTTATATAGTATAAAGAAATTGAAAAAAAAATATATGGTTGTCACAATTTTGCATTTTGGTCACTTTTTAGGTATTTTTTTTTTGTCAAATTTTCTTGAAATCTAACAAATATTTGTTTTAAACACAAATTTAGGTTGTGTACTCTATATAGGATTAAAAATACAATTTAAAGAACAAAAAATTACACATTGTATATAGAGAGAGAAACACTTCATATTCATTGGGATCTATCAAGGGATGAGAGAGATGCAATTTTTTTTTCAAATATTGTACTTTCAAATAAGTTTGCATCTGAATAGAATTGATCCCTCTTGGCACATTTTAGATCCATGCTTAAGGGTGATCTATACTACTTAATTAAATCTCAACAAATAAGTATACTACTTATTTCAATACTTCAACAAAATAGATTAGATAAGCACATAATATTAATAAACTCAAGGCTAAGCCACAAATAAAATTTTTGTACAAGATTTGAGTGTTTGTGGAACAAGGGATTCATGATGTCATTGCTCAAGTTTAACAAGGTGTATATACTTATCCCCACTCTCCATTTGAACTTGTACTCTCTTAAAAGAAAACATATATTCTAACCTTCAGGTCGGCACAAGTTATACAAAGTCATTGTATTTAGTGAATGCTCAAAATCTTGATAAGGAAATCAAGAGTTAACACTTTTTTTTTTAAATTTCATAACACAAACCTTAGATAGACCATATTGTTCTATCAAACATGGGTGTCATCGGATATAAATTTGACATTTTCATGATTATATGGGCATAATATAATGAGTGATCACTTTTAGGATTAATTTTTTTGTTAAAAAATAGTGTTATTAAAATGTGTTTCATTTAAATTGTATTTTTAAATATTCCACATTAACATGATTATATAGACATAGTCTAATAAATGACATTTTCAAATTTATTTCGTAATAATTGAGTAACATGATTTTCAATGAAAGTACAATGTTTCATCATTTAAATTACATTTTTTTAATAGAGAAACAAATTTAATGCTTTCTAAATACATATAAGCACTTATATTTTCGACTGCAGAGATCTTATAACTTAAAAACCATATTTCTCCCCTATTTTAACCAAATTTCACATAAAAACTATGTATAAAAAACAAAAATAAAAAATGTTACCTCGTTGAGCTATTCCTACCGTTACAGATTGAACAACGTAAATATGCATTTGTAGAGATGCATAAGAGATTAGATTTAGGAATTGTCTATTATTAAGTTGGAAAAAGGCAAATTTGAAAGTTTTCATACCATCACTGTACGCCATCTCTGCCTACATTAACTAAACTGTTGTTGTGCAGGTTTACCTTTAATAGATAGCCCTAGGTTTACCTTTTATCGTAGCAGGTTAAAGCAGACAATCTATTGTAAAGGGGTAAACTTGTAAGTTGCAATTAAAACGTCGACACCAACTCCAAGCCATGACAATAATGGCCACAACTCAGCGACGACTCAGCGAGGCCAGAAGCTGACAGAGGTGTCAATGGATTAAATGAATAGTTTTATTTATCAATCAGAAGTTGTGTCCCTTGAAATTGTAATCATAAAATGATTTGTATATTTAAGTCGAATCCATATGAAAATTAGTAACCATTAATGGGAAAAATTTAATGATAGTAAATTTATTTCACAAACAAAATCACATAAATGAGTAATTTTTTTTTTTTTAATTTAATTGATTTCAATTATATTTAGGTTTTGATAGCATATAATTTTACTTTTAAGTCATAAGTTCAAATTAGAAGTAGTAGTGAGTAGAACATGTCCAGCAATCTATATTCTATATATAGGAAAAATGTGTATACAATTATTTTTAATTTAATTGATTTCAATTATATTTAGGTTTTAATAACATATAATTTTATTTTCAAGTCATAAGTTCAAATTAGAAATAGTAGTGAGGTAGTACATGTCCAGCCATCTATGTTCTCTATATAGGAAAAATGTGTATGTATCTTAATTATAAATTATAAATTATTTAATTATATATTTAAAATAATATTTGATATGAATAGTAATTATATCGTAAAATTTTATATTTAAATTTAATTAATAAATTTATAATAAATTTATGTTTGTAATTATTTTTTTAAATTTATATATTTATTTATTAATATATTATACGAATAGTAATCATATTGTAAAATTTTGTATTTAAATTTAATTAATAAGCTTATAATAAATTGATATTTACAATTATTTGTTTAAAGTTATATTATTTTTTTTTAATGTTATGTTAAACATTTTGGCTCATTCAAATTATATAGAAATAAATAAAAAATCAATTATTAATAATTATATCACTCTAAATCAATCTTAATTCTAGATTTATCAAGCGTCAAGGAATCAAATCTCTAGAGGTTGAAACCTTCTTTCAAGTTTTGCACTTAAAAAAGAGGTCTGCAACTTGAGAGATTTAATCCCTAAGCCATCTTGATAGATCAAGAGTTAAGATAGATCTAGAATGACTTTACTGGCTAGAGGCAAATAAAACATAATCCTTAATTTATTATATGCTACCAAATTTTTTCTTAAATTATCCTTATGCTAATATTAAATACTCATAAAATATTTATAATATAATGGTAACCATTTCATAGACCATGGTCTATCTAATTTATGTGGAATCTAGCAAGAATTTAATAGAATCATAGGTTTGAGTTGTAAACTCTCCACAATTCAACTACCACTAGGGTGTTTTTAGGGTAGTTAATCCATATATGCAATGGAAACCCCAATTTAAATAAAAAAATTAGGATAATTAAGATATAGCCAACAATATCAAAAACTCCAAAATATAAATACTAAAACAAATGCAATCATATTTTTATTATTACAATCATATTTATTTCCTACAATTTTTTCTCACATAACTCTAACTCTAACATAATTATTTTGAGTACCACTTTTACCATTTAGTTGTACAATATATCATAATAACATGAACAAATAAGCAACACTTTACATCATAATAAAGTGAAGAATTAAAAGCCTCATAAAAGCACACTAGCATGTCTACACTAACATATCTCTAACAATATATAATAATAATAATAATAATAATAATAATAATCTAATTTTAAGGTCACTACTAAATCAGATACCAAATTGGTGTATGAGATTCCCTTGTCTTGTTTATAGAACAAAAGATCCAATTTCACATAGGTAACATTTGACTATTAAATCTACAAAAATATACATACAAATAAACAATGTTGTACGCCATACTAAAATTAATAATTAAAAAGCCTTATATAATCTCAAGGGCCGTCCACATTAACACATCCCTAACATATACCCACCTATTGGACAACATTTTGCATCATGATAAAGTGAGATTTCAAAATAAAGTGAACAATTAAAAAGCCTGATACAAACACACGAATCTGTCCACACGAACACATCCCTAACACATACCCACATACATATTGAATAACGTTTTGCATCGGTTTTTCATCGTAATAAAGCGAATCCATGTAGAGAGACTATTTTCTAAACGTATCTATCAAACTGCGGCAGTAGTCGTCCATGAATCTGTTACGAGTATTGCAAGGATACCTGTGAATGCAATCGTCCCAAACGTTGGCCTCCACGAGCTTCGTTTCATTCATTACTTCCCACACAGCGCTATTGCATTTGAATCCCGAACCCAGTCCTATCTGCCAAACACGACCTCCCACCTTGAAGTGTTTCTTGGCTTCCAAATAAGCTACTTCGTACCAGAGCCCGCTGGTTGAAGTGTTCCCGAATCGATGGAGCGCCATGCGAGATGGTTCCAAATCGTGATCGCTCAGCTGCAGGCTCTTCCCGACCCCATCGACAACTGCTCGCCCACCGGGATGGATGCAGAAATGGCTGAACGCCAATCTGAAGTTGGGGATGTAGAGTTTCAGATCCCTTTTGAGGACTTTGATACAGAAGAGATTGTAGGCGTAATAGATCTGTTCAGTTATGAGAAGCACTTTAGGGCCTAGGGTTATCGTGTTTTTCTTTACTGCCTCTGCGGCCACGTTGATGAGCGACGTGCGGAGGCCGATGCCCTAGAAACCCTCGGCGTCTTCTTTCGACATGACGCACCCGTAGGCCTCGTCGTCGGCTGCAGTATTCGTCCTCACGACATGCAGGAGCTTCATCTTTGCTCGGGCTGCGTCTCTGGCTTTATTCGACAGAAGCACGGCGTTTCCCCCGACTCTGAACAGACAATTCGTGACCATCATCCCCTTATCGCTGCCGCCGTAATTGGCATTGACCGTCGTGTTCTCGGAGCCGACAACGAGAGCATAGGAGCCGGGGTAGGTCTTCAAGAGATCCTTCGCCATGCCCACGGCTATGACGTTGGCGCTGCAGCCCATTCCAAAAAGATTGAAGATCTTGACGCTTTCTTTCATCTTGTAGCGGTTCACCACCCACGCTACCAGCGACGGCGCCGGGTTGAAAGTGGAGACGTTGACGATCAGAATGTCGATCTCCCAAGGCTTCACCCACGTCTTGGCGAACAGATCGTCGAGAACAGCCGCGAAGCTCTCCTCCATCTCCACCCGCGCCTCCTCCAGCGTCGCAACGCGGTCGTCGCTGAAGAGAAAGCGAGCGACGGCCGTCTCTTCTGCCAAGCCGGAGCGGAGATAGACCTTCCATTGCAAGTCCATGCAATCTGCCACCGCGGGCTCGGTGCTGACACAGAAATAAATGCACGCCTCGGTATTAATCTTTCGGTCCTCGGGCGGTCTGTAACAACTGTAATCACCAGATAACACTCCCCTCGCCGCCTCCGAGTCATGACATATAAAAGCGCCACTGTGACCATTGTTGGAATTTTCAGAATTCCAAAACAATAAGACTGCCCTCTTCAACACAGAGAATAATTAAAAAAAAATTCACTGACACACAGAGTTCAACTCAGAAAAATTATATTTCATATATAAAAAAAAAAAACTGCTGTTACAGACTTCCTCAAAAGAGGGATTTACAAACAAAATTCTGACTGCTGCAAACACAGTTCAGAAAAATCACCCTGTCATTCACTGGAAAACATATACTGCTGTATATCCTCTGTTTTCCCAAAACACTTTGCTGTGTTTTTCATACGCTGTCTCTATCTATTACAAAGCAAACAGCTCTCTGTTTTTTTTAACAACAATACTCTGCTCTGTGTTTTTTACAATACGCTGCTGTGTATTGAAAAACATTACACTACAAAATAATGGCTCTGTCTCTACATATTACAAAACAGAAATATCTTCAGCCATAAATTGCTTCAACCACTAAGTTCACCGCTTGGAATAACATTAATGGTTCATTACTCTTGTCAGCACCGCTCTAATCTGCATTGATAGCAAATTGACTTTTCGGCACTGTGATATTTATCCCAGCACTGCTGTGCTTCACTTCTCTGTTTCCCGCACTGCTGTGTATTAAAAAATCTTGTGTAATAACATTTGCTGTGTATTGCAATACAACAGCACTCCTTTGCCTTTTATTTTTACACTGCTGTGTAATAACATTACAACACTTCACGGCTTTTTTTTAATATATATAAGAATCACATATATTAAAAATAAAACAAACTACATATAACACAAATGCCGTATTAAAACATTAACCGGCGATCAATACTTAACATATAGCATATGACTTGTGGGTCGTATAAAATATATGTGGGCCCACAGCATACGTCATCAAGTCCGACAGGGTATGCTGCTCCAGCCGGCCGCTTTGCCTGACCCCCTCGGACTCTGCCTTTGCTTGCGCTGTCCGCTGCCTTTTGTGGGCAGTTGGTAATTAATTCCAACACTCCCCCTTAATTTCAACTGCTGGGTTTTCTTGCATACCCAAGCATCTTCTGAAATGTTCAAAGCTTTTCTGCTGTAGTGGCTTTGTGAGGATATCTGCAAACTGATCCTCTGTTCTGCAATGCTGCAAAACAATCTCGCCATTGCTTACCAATTCCCGTATGAAATGAAACTTGGTGTCAATGTGCTTTGTCCTTTTATGAAAAACAAAATTTTTAGACAATGCAATAGCTGAGCTATTGTCACAAAATATCACTGTCCCTTTTACCTGTTCTTGACATAAGCTTCTCAACATTTTTCGCATCCAAACTGCTTGACACGCTGTTGCTGTAGCTGCCACATATTCTGCTTCTGCTGTAGACAACGCTACAACGGGCTGTTTCTTAGAAGCCCATGAAATGGCTCCTGAACCCATATGAAAAACATAACCGGAAGTGCTTTTCCGATCATCTACACTTCCAGCCCAATCACTGTCCGTGTATCCAACTAAATCTGAATTTTCTGAAGTAGTATAAAAAATACCAAACCTTTTAGTACCTTTAACATACCTCAAAATCCTTTTTGCTGCTTGCCAATGTGCATCTTTTGGCTTTTCCATGAACCTGGAAATCAAACTAACAACATGCATTATGTCCGGCCTAGTTGCAGTCAAATACATAAGGCTGCCAACTATGCTCTTGTATAAACTAGGATCAAAATCCTTACTGTTGTCCTCTCTGCTGAGTTTTAATCCCATCACTGTGGGAGTGATTGCTGCTTTGCTTTCCTGCATGTTAAATCTTTCAAGAACTTCATTAACATACTTTGCCTGTGAGATGAAAATCCTACTTTCATCTTGTTCTACTTCTATTCCCAAGAAGTATCTCAGCAAACCCATATCAGTCATTTCAAATTCTTCCTTCATGATTGTTTTAAAATTTTCAATAAGGCAATCATCATTACCTGTAAAAATAACATCATCAACATACAAGACAACAATCAAAATTTTACCATCTTGTTCCTTGATGTAGAGGGTGGGTTCTCCCTCACACTTCTCAAAACCATTTTCCAGTAGATATGAATCTATCCTACTGTACCACGCTCTTGGCGCTTGCTTCAGCCCATAAAGAGCCTTCTTCAACTTGCACACTTTGTGCTCTTGGCCTTTCTTCTCATAGCCGAGAGGTTGATCAATGTAAACCTCTTCCATTAACACTCCATTTAGGAATGCCGACTTCACGTCCATTTGGTAAACTTTCCATTTGTTTTGTGCTGCAATAGACAACACTGCTCTCACGGTTTCCATTCTGGCAACCGGTGCGAAAGTTTCCTCATAATCAATGCCATGCTTTTGCTTATAGCCTTTGACAACAAGCCTTGCCTTGTGTCTCTCTATCTTGCCTTCAGCATTACTCTTGGTCTTGTAGACCCATTTAACACCAATGACGTCTTTACCTTTTGGGAGTTCAACCAAATCCCAAGTTTTGTTCCTCTCTATGGCATTTATTTCCTCATCCATAGCTTCTATCCATTTCTCATCCTTGATGACTTCTTCGAAATGAACAGGATCATCAACATGACAATATAAAGCAAACAAAGAATTGATACCTTCATTAGCTATATCTTGTTCATAAATATCTTTCAAACTTCTGAATTTCTTACCTTTTTCAATAGGTGTACAAGTACTTGAAGAAGCACTTGAATTTCCTCCTTGTGGTGTGCTTGGAGAAGCACTCTCATTTCTCCTCAAGGGTGTACTTTGCGGTGTTGATGCTGCTGTTTGGGGATGTATTTCAGCCAACTCATCATCATTCTCATCATGAGATAAACAGTGCTTAACATTCACTGTTTTCTCTATGCTTCCATCCCAAGCTTCCTCTTCAATGAACTGAACGTCTCTGCTCACAAGAAACTTCTTGCTGGATGGGTTGTATAACCTGTAGGCCTTGGATTCCTCACTGTATCCAATGAAAATACATTTCTCCCCCTTGCTGTCCAACTTCTTCCTTAGCTAATCCGGAATGTGTGCATAAGCCACACATCCGAAAACCTTCATGTGTGTGACACTTTGCTTTGCGCCACTCCATGCCTCTTCTGGCACTTTGTTCATAACTGCTTTTGTAGGGCACCTGTTCAAAATATACGCTGCACAATGTACAGCTTCAGCCCAATAATCATTCGGCAAATGCTTTGCCTTTAACATACTCCTCGCCATGTCCATTATGGTTCGGTTCTTCCTTTCAGCTACTCCATTTTGCTGCGGTGTATATCTAGTTGTAAACTGCTTATGAATACCATTTTCTCTACAAAAACGAAGAAAATCTTTAGATATATACTCACCTCCTCTATCAGTCCTTAAGACCTTGATATGCAGCCCACTCTGATTCTCAACAAGTGCTTTGAAATTGCAAAATTTTTCAAACACTTCACTTTTCTTTTTCAAAAAGTAAACCCAAGTTTTTCTTGTAAAATCATCTATGAATGTTAACACATAGTGGCTGCTTTCAAGTGATGGAGTTTGCATCGGTCCACACACATCTGAGTGGACAATCTCTAACGGTGCTTTTGCCCTTATGCTTTTCCGGGAAGGAAAACTTTCTCTATGTTGTTTCCCCAAGATACAACCTTCACAAAGGCTGTCCGGTTTCTCTATCAATGGTAAACCACTTACCATTCCTTTTATGTTCAACAAATTAAGACCTCCAAAGTTGAGATGTCCAAATCTCAAGTGCCATAACCAATTATCATCTTTTGGTTCGCTTTGGTAAGTCTCCTGTGCAACTGCTGCTTTCTCTTCACCATTCTTCAAATCTGCTCTCATTCTAAGAGGGAACATTCTGTTCCTTGTCATCTTCACTTCAGCAATACACTGTTTGTTGGGTGGTTTATCCATGATGGTACAAACATCATTATCAAAGAAAACATTATACCCCTTATGAACAAGCTGTCCAACACTTAAGAGGTTACACTTCATTCCTGGAACATAATAAACATCTGCTATGGTTTTCCTTGCACCTAATCTTGTTAAAACATTTACATCTCCTTTTCCCATAACAGAGACTTTGCTATCAGTTCCTAGTGTGACTTGTGACTGCACACTATCATCTAACATAGAAAACATTGCTATATTTCCTGTCATATGGTTACTACAACCGGAGTCTAGAAACCATAAGTCTTCACTCTTTTCTTCAGCCATATTACAAGCTAAAAACAAATTACTTTGACTGTTGTTTTCTTTTGTGAAATTTGCACTAGTTTCACTTCTCATATCATTCTGCTTCTTCTTTCTACATTCATTAGCATAATGACCATATTTCTTACAATTATAACATTGAACATTGGACTTATCATACCTTTGTCCTTGAGCATTCTGTTGACCATTCTGTTGGCTGCTGCCTTGGCCTTGATGCTGATTTGGATTGCTGCCCCTTCCTTGAGCATTTGCTGGACTGTTCCTTCCACCTCTGTTCTGGCTTCTGCCTCTTCCTCTTCCTTTGCCTTGCCCTCTTCCTCTTCCGAAAGACATCTAGGACTTAAAAGCATGTTCTAGAGATGAGTTCTCACTCCTACCCAATCTTTGTTCATGGGTAATCAGTGATGCATGTAATTCATCCACTGAAAACTTTGTGAGATCCCTTGTCTCTTCTATGGTGGTGACAATCACATCGAATCTTGAGGGTAAGCTTCTCAAGAGTTTTTCCACAATCCTCTTGTCCTCAAGAGTCTCTCCATGAGATCTGATTTGTGTGACCATTCCAATCACATGAGTGAAGAATGAGTCAATATTATCTGACTCTTTCATACAGAGAGTCTCAAAGTCTCTCCTCAGCAACTGAAGTTTTGTTGTCTTCACTTTCTCCATTCCCTGATAAGCTGTCTTGAAATTTTCCCATGCTTCACTGGATTTCTTGGCTGCTGCTATCCTTGGAAACACACTCTCATGCACTGCTTGATACAAGAAGAAAAGAGCCTTGGCATCTCTCTTCTTATTGTTCTTCAGCTGTTCTCTTCCTGCTTGATTTAACATTAAAAACTCTGCTTCATCTGCTGGCTCTTCAAAGCCATCCTCAACTAATTCCCATAATTCTTGTGAGGTAAATAAAGCTTTCATGGTTATTGACCAGTAATCATAATTTTTTCCATTGAATTGTGGGAGATGGACATTTCCCAAACTCATACATGTGCTAGAACCTGCCATTCTGCACTTCTAACTATGATAAAAAAACTTGACTGTGTATTAAAATAGCTCACTGTTTTGCAACAGTTACACAACAAATTTTATAGAGAAATACCTTCGAATTCTTCTTGGCTGAACCTTCACTCTGCTGGAGAGGTTGCTGCAAAAATGAACTCTGTTCCTTCAGCTTATTTGACCTTCAAATAGCCTGGATTGGCTCCGATACCATGTTGGAATTTTCAGAATTCCAAAAAAATAAGACTGCCCTCTTCAACACAGAGAATAATTAAAAAAAAATTCACTGACAGACAGAGTTCAACTCAGAAAAATTATATTTCATATATAAAAAAAAAACTGCTGTTACAGACTTCCTCAAAAGAGGGATTTACAAACAAAATTCTGACTGCTGCAAACACAGTTCAGAAAAATCACCCTGTCATTCACTGGAAAACATATACTACTGTATATCCTCTGTTTTCCCAAAACACTTTGCTGTGTTTTTCATACGCTGTCTCTATCTATTACAAAGAAAACAGCTCTCTGTTTTTTTTAACAACAATACTCTGCTCTGTGTTTTTTACAATACGCTGCTGTGTATTGAAAAACATTACACTACAAAATAATGGCTCTGTCTCTACATATTACAAAACATAAATATCTTCAGCCATAAATTTCTTCAACCACTAAGTTCACCGCTTGGAATAACATTAATGGTTCATTACTCCTGTCAGCACCGCTCTAATCTGCATTGATAGCAAATTGACTTTCGAAATTGATGTTTGTCCCAGCCTTTCTTGTACTTCACTTCTCCCACCCCGCACTCCATGTATTAAATTTTCTTGTGTAATAACATTTCTTGTAGGTGTATGACTGTGACACTCCCTTGTTTGCTTTTATTTTACAACTGTTTGTGTATGTATTAACACTTCACGACTTTTTTTTAATATATATAAGAATCACATATATTAAAAATAAAACAAACTACATATAACACAAATGCCGTATTAAAACATTAACCGGCGATCAATACTTAACATATAACATATGACTTGTGGGTCGTATAAAATATATGTGGGCCCACAGCATACGTCATCAAGTCCGACAGGGTATGCTGCTCCAGCCGGCCGCTTTGCCTGACCCCCTCGGACTCTGCCTTTGCTTGCGCTGTCCGCTGCCTTTTGTGGGCAGTTGGTAATTAATTCCAACAACCATGCAACAAAGCAAAGCAACCTCCGCCGCCCTCCTCAAAACCATTGATTTTTCTGAAAACACAAGCATATATCCGAAGCTCATCCACAGTTCCCCGACAAGAGACCACCTCGACTGGAGACTCGTCATCTTCTCCATTTTATGCCCCTTTCATGCTCCAGGGTTGCCACCGCCGGAGCATGAAAGGGTCTAACATCTTATCACCGGACAAGTCTCGCTGCCACTGCCTCGAACTCTGCGCTGCCCTTGAACTCTGCGCTGCCATTGACTTACCGAGTCTACTTCCCATTAAAACCCAACCTGCTCTGTCCGTCAGTGAGTTCACAGAAAAGCAACCCCGCAGTAGTTGGCAGAATTACAATGAGTTCACAGAAAAGCAACCCCACTGTAGTTGGCAGAATTACGATGAGGCGAAGCTCACATGGTTTCCCTAATTTCTGACAGCAATCACTAGGTTAACTCCACCCACCGTCGATTTCCCTTCCAACACTTCCATGCAATGGGCTCGACTTTCGGGGTCCCCCTGGTTTTTCATGAATTCGCATTTTACCCATTTCATCTACCTTTCCGTGTTTTTAAGCTGCATTCTAAATAAGGCATGGAATTTGACGTTATACTTTTTTTAATCGAACGTATTGGATGGCTATGGAAAATTTTGACAATTGGGAAAAAATTGAAGTTTAAATATTTAGGTTGCCTAACGTTTAAATATTTAAGTCGCCGTTTTGTTAAGGTGGAGTCTAAATGAGGCCTATGGAAAATGTTGAGATATTAATCTCACTGTCTGTTAGGTTCAGTTCAGTTAATTTTTTATCTGTTAGGTGTTATAGGCAGTTTAGTTGCTTTAGTTTACTTCAGTCATTTATTGTTGATGTTTCCAATGTATTTCTATTTATTTATTCGTAATATCGTGAAGAGCAATTCTCCACTCCAGTTCATTTTTCAGTGTTTCGTATTCAGGTTCTTCAAAATCGTTTTTTTTCAAAAGGCAGAAGCGTTAGTCTTAAAGTTTACGGGGGTCAACGTATTCGAAGCTTTTATTAAAGGTGATTCATGTTTTAAAAAGAAAGCTCTTCTTTAAAGTATCGATTTAAAAAAAGGGTTATGTGATTTTCATGAGGGTGAAAGTTTTATAAGAGTGAAAGTTTTTATCAAGAATTTTTTTTTAAGTTATTTTTTATATTAAAAAAAAAAAAAAACTTGAAATTTGTTCAAAGGTATTTATAAGGAGTATGTGGTGAAGGTGAAGTTTTTTAAAAAAAGAGGAAACTGTTTTTTAAAAAGAAATTTTAAAAAAAAAAGGTTTTAAGGTTTTTTTTAAATTTTTAAAAGAGATTTAAAATTTTAGAGGAGATTTACAAAAGGCGCATTTGAAAAAATAATGGTCTTTTAAGTTCCTTGCCACAGACACCAAATCTGATTGGAAAAAATTATGAATTCTGGAATTTGAGAATGAAGACTTTTTTACAAGCACAAGATTGTTGGGACACGCTTCTCATTGCTTATGTAGAGCCGACCCAAGAAGCATGGGCGACCATGACCAATAATCAGAGAAATGCAGCTATTGAACTCAGAAAGAAGGAGCACAGAGCCAAATGCTGGATACAAAATTCAGTCGATGATTCTATTTTTGACAAAATAACTGGTGCAACAACAGCAAAAGAATGTTGGGATATTTTACAAGCTGCATATCAAGGAAATGATACACTGAAGACAGTGAAACTGCAAACATTGAGAGCTTAGTTTGAAACCCTAAAGATGGCTGACACTGAGAATGTGGATCAGTTCATGACTAGAGTCATGGGAATAGTGAATCAAATCAAACTCATTGGGGAAACCATTACAGATCAGAAAGTTGTTGAAAAAGTTCTTCAGAGTCTACCAAAGAAATATGACATGATTGTCACAGCCATTTTGGAATCCAAAGATTTTAAAACTTTCTCAGTAGAACAGTTGACTGGATCACTTTTGGCACATGAAACAAGACTCAATCTGACTGAAGATTCCACGGAACAAGCCTTCAAAGCACACCTCTCATTTGACAGAGGCAGAGGCAGAGGATATAGAGGCAGCAACAGGCGAGGCAGAGGTCGAGGCAATGGCAGATCTGATCATCATCATGCAACAGAGCAGTGGAGACCTCCACAAAACCGAAATCAGAGAGGAAGGTCATGGAACAGATCGAGTGTTCAATGTTACTACTATAAGAAGTTTGGCCACTATGAACACGACTGTAGAAAGAAACAGTCAGATCAGCACAGAGGCTATATCAATTTCTCCAACAATGAAGGAGAATCCTCAGAGACCATGTTTCTTTCATGCCATCTCTCAGAAGACAAACAGAGTGAATATCTTTGATTGCTCGACAGTGGATGCAACAATCACATGACAGGCAACAATAGACTTCTTTCTTCTCTAGATGCTTCGATAACATCAGAGATAACGCTTGGAGATTGTACAAGTATTAAAGCTGAAGGAAAAGGTATTGTTCCTATTCTTACTAATCAGAATCAAAGAAAATACATCCTGATGTTTATTATGTTCCTCAGCTCAAACATAACCTCCTTAGTGTAGGACAGTTAATGGAACATGGCTATGATGTATTGTTTTAAAAGAACACCTGCTATATATATGACAAAGATCATCATAAAAGGTTGATAGCAAAAGTTGAAAAGACCAAGAGTAGGATGTTTCCACTGACCCTTAGAAGCCAAAATACCAACCAATATTTACTCCACAATATATCAAGAATAGATGAAACTCATCTATGGAATTCTAGGTATGGTCACATTCCAGTCAAGAGTCTCAGTCTGCTTCAAAAGAAATCTATAGTCATTGGTCTACCTACTATCAGTGAAAAAGTCTGTAATTGTGAAGTTTGTGTCTTGTCCAAGCATAAAAGAGATAGTTTTCCCTCATCAACCTCAAAGGCAAAAGAACCTTTGGCACTTGTCCATACTGACATCTGTGGTCCAATGCAGACATTGTCCATTGGTGGTAGTTTCTAATTTCTGACTTTTATTGATGACTTTAGCAGGAAGATATGGGTGCATTTTTTAAAAAACAAATCAGATACCTTCTCTAGATTTTTGGAGTTCAAGGCAGAAGTAGAAAAACAGAGTGGAAAAATCTTTAAAGTACTCAGATCAGACAGAGGAGGAGAATACACTTCAAATGAATTCAAAACATTTTGTCGAAAACAAGGCATCCTAATGCAGTACACAACCAGATACACTCCACAGCGAAATGGAGTAGCCGAAAGAAAGAATCAGTCGATCATGAACATGGTGAGATGCATGCTACGGGAGAAGAAGTTGACAAATAACTATTGGGCTGAAGCAGTGTCGACAACAGTGTATGTTCTTAACATATCTCCAACATCCAGCCTACAAGATAAAATACCTCAAGAAGCATGGGATGGAAACAAGGTAAATGTGTCACACTTTAGAATTTTTGGATCAGTAGCTTTTTTCTCATGTTCCTGAAAACTCAGAGAAAATCTTGATGATAGAAGTGAGAAATGCATATTTGTAGTTTATAGTGAGCAGTTGAAATCCTGCAGACTTTATAACCCCATTTCCAAAAAGTTCATTATAAGCAGAGATGTGAAATTTTTGGAAAATAAATCTTGGTTTGACCATGTAGATGAAACTTCAAATCAACCTTTTTATCTACCACAGACTCCAAGATTGCAGGTTCAAGAACAGCCAGAATGTTCTGAAAATGGAACATCATCAAGTAATGATTCAGCCAGTGATCAAACATCTTCAGAAGAGGGACAGAAAACAAGAAGTATCAGAGAGATATATGAACATGAGCATGAATCTGAACAACAAAATATGTTTGCATTCATTTCAACTCAACAAACTTATTTTCAAGAAGAAGTGAAAGAAAAGCATTGGGTCGAAGCAATGAACCAAGAAATTGCTGCCATAGAGAAAAATCAGACTTTGGAATTAGCTGATCTCCCAAGAGACAAAACAAAAATTGGTGTAAAATAGGTATATAAGACCAAGCTAAATGAAAAAGGGAAAGTTGAGAAACATAAGGCAAGGTTGGTTGCCAAAGGATTCTCACAACAGTTTGGTGTCGACTATGGTGAAACATTTTCTCCAGTAGCAAGGTTAGACACTGTCAGAACCATTTTGTCCACAACAGCTCAACACAAATGGAAAGTCTATCAGCTTGATGTAAAATCAGCCTTTCTAAATGGTGTATTACAGGAAGAAGTTTATGTAGAGCAACCTCCAGGTTTTGAAGTAAGAGGACAAGAACATAAAGTATATAGATTGAAAAAAGATTTATATGGTTTGAAACAAGCTCCAAGATCTTGGTACAGTCACATCGACACCTATCTCATCAAAAGTGGTTTTTCCAGAAGCAGCCATGAACCCACTTTGTATACCAAATCTCATTAAGGTAAAATTATTATTGTATTCCTTTATGTATATGATCTTCTTTATACAAGAAATATGATCTTAGAAGATTTCAAAGAAGCAATGCAAACAGAGTTTGATATGACAGATCTAGGAGTCATGAAATATTTCCTAGGAATTGAAATTCACCAATCTGATAATGGCATTTTTGTTGGTCAACAAAAATATGCCACTGATATCATTCAAAAGTTCAGAATGACAAATTGCAAATCAACTGATACACCAATTGCTCAAGGTACCAAACTCAGCAAAGAATTTGTAGCACCATCTGTTGATCCCACATTAGATAAAAGCCTAGTTGGTAGTTTGTTGTATCTAACTGCAACTAGACCGGATATTATGTTTGCAGCAAGTTTTTTCTCGAGGTTTATGCAGTCACCAAATATTACTCATTGGCAGGTTGCAAAAAATATCTTAAGGTATATTGCAGGGACCATAGACTATGGTTTGTTTTATACACATTCTAAAAATTGTTCACTTTCAGGTTATACAGAAAGAAATTATGCAGGGAGTTTAGATGATCACAAAAGTACCTCAGGGTATTTTTTTCATCTTGGAACAAATCTAATTTCATGGGCATCCAAGAAATAGTCAATTGTTTCAATATCTTCTGCAGAGGCAAAATATGTAGCAGCAAATTCAGCAGCTTGTCAAGCAGTGTGGTTGAGAAGATTATTGAAAGACATTTCAGATATTCAGAAGGAGCCAACTCCAATTTACTGTGATAACAATTCAACAATTTCTTTATCAAAAAATCATGTTTCTCACAAAAAGAGCAAGAACATTGACACACGTTTTCATTTCATTCGTGAACTTGTCAATGATGGGGACATCACACTTTCTTTTTGTGGTTCCAAAGATCAGCTTGCAGATATTTTCACAAAGCCATTGGGAAAGAATGTATTTGAATTTCAAAGAGAGAAATTAGGCATTGTTAGTGCCTCCACTTGTAACAGTTGATATTAGGAGGGGATGTTGAGATATTAATCTCACTATCCGTTAGGTTCAATTCAGTTAGTTTCTTGTCTGCTAGGTGTCATAGGCAGTTTAGTTTTACTTCAATTTGCTTCAGTTTTCTTCAGTCATTTATTGTTGATGTTTCCAATGTATTCCTATTTATTTTTTCATAATATTGTGAAGAGCAATTCTTAGCTCCAGTTCGTTTTTCAGTGTTTCAATTCTTGTTAGAAAATTTAGAATTTGGGAAAAAATTCACGTTTAAATATTTAAGTTGCCTGACCTTTAAATATTTAAGTCGCCTTTTTGTTAAGGTGGAGTCTAAATGAGACCTGGAATTTGATGTTGTGATTTTTTATTTGAACGTATTAGATGGCTATGGAAAATTTTGACAGATGAAAAAAATTGACATTTAAATATTTAAGTCGTCTTTGTCACATTAATGAGCCTTGTCAAATTAAACAATCGACTTAGTTGCAACTTTTATTATTCTTGCTCACAAGATATACTGTGTTTTATATTCCATTGACTCTACATTAGTTTTACTTTGAAAAAAATTCAAAAGGTTATATCCAAAGTTAAACATGAGTAAAAAAATTAAAATTATTTTTAAAAAATATTATATTTTATTTATCTTGCATTTTATTAGATTTGAGCTTATTCTTCTTATTGTGTAATTATTATTTTTTGGTACTCCTTTGAGTTTTTGTGTGTTGGTTGTTGTATTTTTGGTTCTTATGTATACATTGACAAGGATTTGAGCTTATTCTTCTTATTGTGTAATTATTATTTTTTAGTCCTCCTTTGAGCTTTGTTGTGTTCGCTGTTGTACCTTTGGTTTTATGTATACCTTGACAAGGATTTGAGCTTATTGTGTAATTATTATTTTCTGATACTCCTTTGAGCTTTGGTGTGTTGCCTCTTGTACATTTGGTTCTATGTATACATTGACAACGATTTGAGCTTATTCTTTTTATTGTGTAACTATTAATTTTTGGTACTCCTTTAAGCTTTGGTGTGTTGGCTGTTGTACCTTTGGCTCTATGTATACATTGAAAAGTACTTGTCACTACCAACCATTAGACTAATACATTATAGCATAAAAAAAATACCCATATATATATATATATATATATATATATATATATATATATATATATATATATATATATATAACTATGCTATACTCGCATCCTTTAAATTATTAAACTTACAGATTATTGTGCCAATTATTTTCTCTATGCATAACCCTTATCGTACATGACAGATTTATGTGTCATATAAATAAATCTATCAAATCAATTACTTACAATCTGTATTCATGGTACAAAAGGGATGATATGGATCTATTAACACAATCATTTAAATTTTAGCGCTCCACCGAGCTTGCTATTAATTATCATAATTGATGTAATCCCTTTGGCTAAATCAGAGTAATGACTCTCCCTCAGATGGTGTTGAGTGGACACCAGGTGTGAGGGCTCATAGCTGTCGAGGTACTTGTCTCCATATTTCAGCTGGGTTTAGGTGGCACCATCTGGACCGCTAATCAACCTAGGGTGTCATACTATGGTCCAGATGCATTTGCGGGTTTGGTGAACAAAACTAACCGAGGTATCCCAGTTCTCGTCAAGCATTTGCCATTTCAGTTCTTTGCAGACCTAGCTTCGAGTGGTCGGTTCTCCGATGTAACCCTAAATTTGTTTTTGGTTTAGTACTACCATCATTATGCTCTAGTGGATGCTCTATTTGAGCCTTCCCGACTTCTCCCAGGTGCCTTCTTCTTATGTTTCGTTAAAACAAAGGGGTTTTTACTCATTTAATGTTCCTCAGAGTTTTTCTGCATGCCTAGATAATTTTTATTTTTTGATTTTCCCTCGTGTATAGTGTTACTAGCAAGCTCGATGACCTCCTCCCCCGTGGAATGGATGCATGCAATTTCCATTTTTCCAGGGCATTTTCATCTACTCGAATCTGGTTATAGGTTTACTTACCCTTAAGATTTTTCCTGGTAGTTTAAGTATCTTCATATCTTTTCTCTTTCCACATTGTAGTTTTCATTTTTATATTTGGGTGGCAGGTTAACCCGTTAGCACCACATGCCTTCAACAGGGTTATAATATCTTGCGCCTTCCATGTTATGGAGTAGAATCAATGGTTACGCCTCGTTTGGATTCGGCACCTACTTAACTAGGTTCTTATCCCATGAGAGGGTTTTTTTTCCAAATTTTATTTTTATGCCTTCTCTACAAGGTTTCCAATTTTCTCAGAGTGTCTCTGCCATACCCTAATTGTTGACATGTTTATATTTATTAAGGATTATGGAAGCCCACTATTCATGGGGTTTCATTATGTGGTTACCCGATGCATGTAGTTGTAACTTATAACAATATGGACTATTTCTATAACCTTTGACTATGGAATGGTTATTGAAGTTTGAACTTTTTCATAAGGTTGGTGTTGTTATAGTTTACAAATTCTATAATGCATAATCTCCTTATTCACAATGTTGTTGTTTATTTAATTGTCTTCTCGAGTTATAGTAAAGACCTTAACATGGTCATGTTTTATGTCAAAATTCATATTATTACAGTAATAAATGTTTTCTATTGTATATATATTCTTTTGGAGTAACGCGTCTTATTTTAGAATCTTTTTCTTCTCTGTTCAGGAAAGTTTGTAATTTGTATTGACATTAGCTTAATTTTATAAAATATGAGAGAAAAGTCTTAAACACTTCTTGAGAAGGGACTGTCTCTAAGCTGCTCAACAGGGCTCAACCGGGAGACAAACCCAACTCACTTGTGGAACACAACAATCCCCTAACCTTCAATAACAAGAAATGTTTTCCTTCTTGTCTTATATTCTACTATATCTTGTTTGTCTCTCTTTCTATATTATGCTAAATTTCTATTATAAAATTATACCGTTGTTCATTTCACCTTCCAATGTACCTAGAAAACTTGCATAACTAAACAAAATGTTCCATATTTACCGCGTATTTCTCTCAGCATTTTATTACAACACCATGACAGAGTCAAATGCATCGTATAGTTGTGCTACATATTAGCTAATAGTGTAATAAAAGAATAAGAGAATCAAATTTAAAACACATAAATTCATAGTATTTAATGAAACAGAGAGAGATAATCATAGTACAATATTCATACAAACAATGCACATGTCCTTTTACTATCTATGAATCTAGAATTTTTACTGCTCAGAATCCATGCATTTAATGATATCACACTATCCACTCACTACAAAGGCCCACTTTAGCCTATGTTCATGATTTCAAGGTTTCATTTTTTAACTTTTATTAAAATGTGTGTGGGGATATTGTTAAAAGACATTCAATGCCATCATGATTCATCTCCATGTTATAAATTCAATTATTTTTATGATATAAAAAATAGGATTACTAAATGGATGTATAAAGCATGGAAATGTAGGAAAAGCCATTTATTATAAGCCTTGTTCAAATATCACTATTATAATAAGTAATGTTGAAATCCAAATTAGAGACATTAAAATTGGCAACATGAATACATGAATTCAGTAATCACATTATTTTACGTGGACTCGTGGACATTGTTATTGAGAGTTATTTTCATAAAACTCAAAATGAATCCATATTTAATAAAATAAAATAAAATATTTTATTAAATTAATAAAATATATAAGTTATATATAATTGAATTAAAAGGTTTAGTTGATTATGAAGGGAAAAACATAATAATTATAGTTAAAAATATGGGTCATTACTCTTTTATTTTTTATTTTACTTTGATTGAGTAATGTGCCTAGTTCAACATTTTGACTAAATTATATATATATATAAAATTTAGTCAAAATGTTGAACTAGGCACATTACTTTACAACATTACTACCATATTAAAAAATTGTTCATGTTTTATTTGAAGAAAAAGCCACTTAAATTTTCAATTTGTTTTATTAAGATAAAATGGGGAGGAAATAAGAAAAATGGTTAGATTACCACAGTATCTGCAAAATTATAGAAAAGCATGTGACTCTACCTAACTTTAATCGAAAGTTTAATTCTTTTAAATTTTAAATTTACATATAAATAACATTAATAAAATTACAATTACAATTAATGAATAGATAATTAATAAATACATTAAATTAAAGTAAAATAATAAAACCATTTTTCATTTCATAAATATATGATTGAAATCAATCAATCCCAATTAAAATCAATAAATAAAATCTAAAACAAGTTTTTATTTTAATTTAGTTGTCCATGGGGTCTTGTATAGACTGTAATTGAGATATTAAGTCAATGTTTAATTCTTTGACCTATTTGTGTGTTATTCTTGGATATGACCATGACGTAGCCTCATTTTTCCAAACTTACAAATATATATATATTTTTAATTATCTATATTTAAACTAAGCGGAAAAAACGCTAGCTATGTGACCTTGTTTATGGTTACAATTCCTTTTATGGGTTGCAAATGATTTTCTCATAAGCACAAAAGGAATATAGATAAGCATTGGAATAGTGATATTTAGTTGGACACTTTTTATATTTATTTTATGAACAATTTTTTGGTTTTATAAATTTAGATTAATAGGTTATTATATATTTTTTAAGAATCATTATCTTTAATCTTATTTTTCAATTGTTATAAAAAAATTGCATATAGCACAAATTAGAAGTTGCCCCTAAAAGTTCAAAGGTACATTGAAGGAATAAAATTTTTAGAAAGAACATTTCATCGCATACAGAGCCAATTAACTATTAAATGCATGCACATAAGTTATACCAAACATTCCACTGCAAGCGCCATGAGGCAACCCCATTGCTCACAACCTAGGCATGAGCATAATGTGTTGAGAGACCTTGCTTCAAGTGTGCCACACTCGACTATCTATCTTTTCTCGGCCACATGGTGATCCCAACCTCATATTTATACCAAGGTATGATATCGATCTATGTCAAGGTCCTAGAGCCCAATAACTCGTTCCCTTAGCCACATAATGGATCCTCATATAAGATTCAACTAGTTTAGTCAACACTACTTCAGAGTTATGGTAGTCAAGCGTAGGTACTAAAGCATGATCCAAACAAGATTGTAGCATTCATAGTGCTACACAAAAATTAATTTTTTGACTTTACACACCATATCCCCTTCACCTTATAGATTCAAAAGTTGAAAAGGCAGACATGTTTGATCCAAACAAAATTTTCGTGTCCGACATAATAAATAATCTTTTACTTTTCTTGTTATATATACCTTTCTCATTGCAGAGTCAAAAGTTGAAATAGGATTCCAGCTATATCCAAACAAAAGTTTTCATGCTTTTATGGAATTAAAATGGAAGATTCTTTTTCTAAGGCTGACATAAATTGTACTTTTCCATGGCCGTGATAGCTTTCTAATGCATTACACAAGTCTAAATAGTGCCATCAATTTAAAATTCTAAAGTGTGCTGGTAGGGTTGTTTTTATTGAATTGGTAAAAACATTTTCATTTTGTGCGGAGTGATAACCCTCAAAGCCTATCTAAACATGGCACATTTTTTCTTGGAAAACAATAGAAATTTTAAGCATGATTTTGAGAAAATATAGAGGGATTTTTTTAAAACCTCGGGTACAATTATCAAGCTTCAACATTTTGGGTGCCCCGGGGTTTTTTATGTTATTGAATCCATTTCCTCCATCGAAAATTTGGTTTAAATACTCCCAAAATCAAATTTATCGAAAAAACATTTTGTATTCCACGAGAAAATCACCATCCAAATGAAAGTGTGGCCTCGTTAGACAAAGCCTAACCCTTAACTCCAAACTAAAATTTGCATGCTTTTATTAAATTAGTTTGGAAGTTTCTTTCGAAAGCAAAATGTCTTGTTTTTCTTATTATAATGAGTTATGAACTTCAACTCCAAATTAAAACGTTGAATTCACTCTAAAAGAACTCCACTTTCGCTAGACTTCCATTTCTCATTGTAATGAGCTATGAACTCTAACTCCAAATTAAAACATTGAATCCACTCGAGAAAAAACTCCACTTTAGCTAGGATTCCATCATTAAAAAGGGAAAAATTTGCTACCTATGTTTACATTGGTTCAAGAGTTGAGTTTTGAGAGCCTTATTTGGATTCTTTAGTCTAGTATGTGACATATTAATTCAGAATAAAATTTAATCGTTTTCCATTTTAACTTTTCTAAAATTAGATAAAAATTTTGTTAAAAAATAATATTTTCGTTTGATGAATAAAAAGATAAAATGTTCAGGGTGATAAATTTCTTTTAAAGATTTTTTTATTAACCTACAAACTTAGTAGGTAACTCATACCCCTGATTTAAAATGTGTACACCATTAATGATTTTATAACTTTTGTTTTTAATAGTTAGGAAGACGTATCCCTAGGCTATAAGGCCCTACCTGAGTGTAACGATGACTATTCTAATTGGGTCTCTCGATACACTTGAGCAAATATTGTCTCCCATTGAAAACCAGGGAATTGCCTCTCCAATATGTCGTTTGCTTTTGTCGACCCACTTCATTTTTCGGCTGATATTCAATATCTTTTTCACCAACCCGTCCCACGGTAGAATATGTATTTCCAGACGAACAAAAACAAACATAATTCTCATGAAGTATAGACGTGAAAGACATTACTAGGTTATTGAAGATAAATAATTCAAAGTCCTTTTCTAAGTCACTGTCATTCCAATATTCTAGACCAGCTACCATTGGAAGAGTCAAACATCCAATTACTTGGACTTACCATCCAACGTTATTGAATATTGAATGTGTCTTCACTCCCACAATAAAAAAAACAAAGGTGCGGGAGCCATACTGCGGTTTCCATTCATAAGGGGGGTGGTGTTGCCATTGAACATCAATTCCAAGTTAGGATGCATTCCGAGATATATTTTGAGCAACCGAGCCAACACCGAGATGTTTAATAGATCTCGCGTCTGGAAAGATTTCCGGTATGATTCAATAAATAGCCTCCCTTCAACAATCCCCAGTATTAACGACATGAATTTTATGGCAGGTTCAACGTTGTCCAACGTTATTCCAACTTTTTCCCAGGGCCTCAATTCACGATGAATCCACTTGAAATAAAAGGGGAATGACATCGAAGCCATCATAATTGGAATGACATCGAAGCCATCTTAATTAATTATGATTAGGATGGCTAAACTTCGAAAGCCATGAGGAAGAGCACATGGTAGTGGGTGAATACCTTAATATTTCTTTGGTCTTCGCTATTCTCTGCCAAATGTTTCCATGCATTCTCTGTCAATCTCGAACGCACTCGAAACAGATTTTCTGTTGCAACCCCTAGATCCTCCCACGGATACTCAACCTGCATTCATAGCGCAAAAAGATTAAAAATTCTGAATTTAGTTTGTTCATATCTGATAAAGATACATTTAAAACCTCTACATAAATCATCCCAAAGTATGCATGCAGAAAAAGAGAACTTCAGGGATGGTGTACCTCGAGGGCTTAGATACTTCTTGTAATGAAAAATACAGTGAGTGTGAGCTCTTACGACAGTAAGAAACTTGAAATCATTTTATGTACCCAACAGTTAATCAATAATAGGCACAAAACAGTTCATAAGAATGCTAGAACAGATAACTAGTTTAGGCCTGTCAGCTTTGTCCAACTTCTATTCTCCATTGCAGTCTAACTAAACATTCTAATTATTTCGCAGTTCTTGGAATTTGGGCGACATGAAGCCCAAAAAGATGAGAACATAAACATCTAAATTGTTAAAATAGTTAATTAAGAGTTTCTTGTATTTAGAGAGTTAATTAATTGAGATTGAGTCAATTTTAGTTAAGCTAAAGATGAATTTAGTGTTTAGTTGTTTGTTAAGTTATATTTCATTTTAATTAAATTAAGTTTGTGTGATTAATAGAAGAGCTCCAACTTATGTGTTATTGTATGATGAATTATTTGTGTTATTTTGTACCTTATTTTCTCTAACCTTCCAACAAATTGATATCAAAATTGTAATAGGCTCACATAATCTGTAATGCCCGCAGAGCCACTTAAAGCTTAAAGAAGAGCAAGAGCAGAAAGCCTGCAATTTTTTTTTTAAATTGTTGCAAAATTGGTTGTTAAAGAGTGCACAACCCTAACTTGTTGAAAAAACTGCGCAAACTGAACACACTTTATTAGAAAAAGCTGCACAATTTCGTTCACCTAGGTTTCGGTGCGATTTATTAATCTCGGAGGTCCACAAGCGCGTAACTAATTAAACGAGAGGCCAACAGCCGTGAGCCTCTGGAATTGTAAGTCAAACAAGGTTCAAAGCAGTATTTTTATAATAATTTTTTTTTAAAGGATTGTAAAATAAATTTTTATTTTAGAAACACTTATTATAAAAGGTGTTTATATATATATATATATATATATATATATATATATATATATTATAAAATAATTTATTATATAAAAAATAAATACAAGGGTTTTTAAAAGGAGCTTTGCAAAGTTTCTAAAAGGAGAAATTTAGAGTTTTATAAGAAATTTTATTGAAGAAAGATGACAACAACGAGTTTCCAGCCACAATTTTCTCTTTTCACAAAGAAGGATTATAAGATGGAGACCATGTTGAAGGCGCATGATGTTTAAGATCATGTCCACTTTGGGGTTTCAGAACCTAACAGTGAAGAAGAAGAATGAGCTATCATTAATGCAGAAAGGGAACAATGGAAGAATGCACAAGCGTTGTAACTTATCCAATATGGAATGGACCGAGCAGTGTTCCAGAATATTATGATCACGTCATCAGCAAAGGAAGCATGGGAAACCTTGGCGACAAGCTATAAAAGTATGGCCAAAGTCAAAATTGTTAAGGTGTAGAATACTAGGAGAGATTTTGAAAATCTGCAGATGAAGGAGACAGAGGACGTAGATTCATTCATGAGTCGAGTCACGTTCGTTGTAAATCAGTTAAAAATTTATGGTGAAGATATTAAAAATCAAACAGTGGTTGAGAAGGTCCTCAGATCTCTGTCTACCAAATTTGATGTTGTGGTAGCAGCCATAGAAGAAGCCAAGGATTTGACAACAATAATTTTTGATGAGTTGATGGTATCTCTTCTATCACATGAGGCAAGGATAGACAAGATAGACAGAAATAAGGATTTCAATCTAGAAACTGCTTTCAAAAGGGAGGAGTCCACTCTAGAAAGGTCGAGGCAGAAGTAGATCGAGAGGCAGATGACAAGGCAACATATATGGCGGCTAGAGAGATGGTCGAGAAGAGTATGAATATGAAACTGGAAGTAAAAACACAAGCTTCAACACTAATCAAAGATTTGACAAATCGAAGGTGAGATGTTATTATTGCAATAAATTTGATCATTATGCTCATGATTTTAGGAAAAAGATATATCATCAAGGAAACTACAGAATACTAACTCCATGTTCATATCTTTCCATAACATGCATGAACTGTTTGATAATATGTGCTATTAGAAAGTGGTTGCAGTAGCCACATGACAGACAACAAGAATTTGGTTGAAAATTTGCATCAATTTGTGAAGACAGAGGTAATGTTGGGTACTGACAAGGCCATGGATATAGATAGAAAAGGAGTGGCCAACATTCTAACCAAGCAAGGGGAGACAAAAATAGTCTCAGAGGTATACTATGTCCCTAGTCTCAAACATAATTCGATAAGTGTTGGCTAATTGATGCAGAAATGATACAGAGTTATCTTTCAGGGACAAGAGTGTGTTATTTATGACTAGCCCCCCATCAATATCCTTACTTAAAATTGTGAAAACAGGTGAGAGATGTGAAAACCGTGAACACAGGTGAGAGAGATGTGAAAAATGGTAAATTTGAAGGGTAACATTTTTTTTGAAATTCCAACCCTGTCGGCACGTCACAAGCTGACGGAGATGTGTCTATGGATTGAATGAATAATTTTATTTATCATGAATTAGGTTAAAATTAGGTGAACCGTGTATGTTACAATACTAAAGATAACTCGATTATGAATTATTATTATTGTAAATTAATATATATTTAATTAAATAAATTAAAATTATTTCATATTGATAAATTTTTATATTTAAATTTAATTAATAGATTTTTAATCAATTATATTTTTAATAAAAAAATAAGCTATATATTTATTACTTTTATAGTATTTTTTTCAACTCAATAATTATGTTACATAAAAGTTAAAAAAAAATATTAATTTTATTTATTAATTAATAAAAATTAAATTACTCTTTATTTATACTTACATAGTTTGAGTGGCCTTAATGGTTAAGAACATGTGTTTCCTATTAAGAGGACATAGATTCAAAACCAAACTAGTAGAGTAATCACTTAGGAGTGTTCCTCTTGGGACAAATACTTAGGAGTCAAATTGTTGATTTATCAACATCATCCTTCATTTATTATTATTCTACCAAGTTTTTCTTCTAAGATCCTACTTCCTAACATTAAATACTCATAAAAATTTTATAATATATTTGTAACCATTTAATTTGTGGTAGTCCATATACCTATAATTTAGCCATTTTTCACAATCACCCGTCCAATGTTTTTCTAAAATCTTACTTTCTAATATTAAAAACTTAATAAAAATTTTATAATATATTTGTAACCATTTAATTTGTGGTAGTTCATCTAATTTGTCTATAATTTAGCTATTTTTTCACAAACACATATTTGAGTTGTAAACTCTCCACAATCCAAATACTCTAAATTTTTTTTGATATATAATCAAAAATCCATTTTAAACAATAAGAAAAAAAACTTAAAATTTAGCCAAAATACTCACATGATTCAACTAAAAACTTCAAAACTTAAAATATTTAAAACAATTATATATTTAACAACCATATATATATATTTAAATTTATGTCTTACCCATATTATAATAACATGAACATATTAAAAACACTTTATATTATAATAAAGAGAATGCTTAAAAAACATCACACAAAAACACTACCCTTTCAACCCACTGGCACATACCCACATCTTGGATAAATGCTTTACATCATAATAAAGTGAACAATAAAAAAGCCTCAAATAAGCACACTTGCATTTGAACCCACTGACACATAACCCACCTCTTAATAAAATGAACACAAACACATACCCACCTCTTGGATTATGAGTTGACATCAATTTCTATCTGTATCTTGCAATCCATTACTTCTCCAGAGAGTAGGATAGCAATGTCTATAGCTATATGTACAACACAAATAGGTCGCTTATACCAATGGACGTAATCTGCCTTTTAATATCTGAGTGCTTTCAATGGCACACGCACTGACCAAAAACTCAAAACGGATTTTACACTATAAATACAACTATATATGAGCATTAATTAAAAGCAAGGTACTATTTGGGTGTGCATGTAAAGACTATTTTGTAAACGTATCTATCAAACTGCGGCAGTAGTCATCCGTGAATCTGTTACGAGTATTACAAGGATACCTGTGAATGCAATCGTCCCAAACGTTGGCCTCCATGGGCTTCATTTCATTCATTACTTCCCACACAGTGCTATTGCATTTGAATCCCGAACCTAGTCCTGTCTGCTAAACATGATCTCCCACCTTGAAGCGTTTCTTGGTTTCCAAGTAAGCTACTTTGTACCAGAGCCCGCTGGTTGAAGTGTTCCCGAATCGATGCAGTGCCATGCGAGATGGTTCTAAATTGTGATCGCTCAGTTGTAGGCTCTTCCCAACCCCTTTGACAACTTCTCGCCCACTGGGATGGATGCAGATATAGCTGAATGCCAATCTGAAGTTGGGGATGTAGGGTTTCAAATCCCTTTTGAAAACTTTGATACACAAGAGATTGTAGGCGTAATAAAGCTATTTAGTTATGGGAAGCATTTTCGGGCCTAGGGTTGTCATGTTTTTCTTCACGGCCTCTCTGGAAACACTGATGAGTGACGTGCGGAGGCCAATGTCGTAGAAAGCCTCAGCGTCTTCTTTCAACATGATGCACCCATAGGCCTCGTCGTCGGCTGCAGTATTCGTCCTAATGATGTGCAGGAGCTTCATCTTTGCTCGAGCTATGTCTCTAGCTTTGTTCGATAGAAGAATGACGTTTTCCGTAACTCTGAATAGACAATTCGTGAGAATCATCCCCTTATCACTACCGCCGAAATTGGCATTGACCGTCATATTCTCAGAGCCGAGAACTACAGCACATGAGTCATGGTATATCTTGAAGAGATCCTTAGCAATGTCCACAGCTATGACGTTGGTGTTGCAGCCCATTAAAGAAAGATTAAAGATCTTGACGCTCTCTTTCATATTCTAGCGGAACACCACCCACACTGACAGTGACGGTGCTGGGCTGAAAGTGGAGACGAAGATGATGATATGATATGATATGTCTAAGGGACCCAAATTCCACCTCCAACAAACAGGACTTCATATTCTCAGGTTTCCCTCTAAATCAGTTCTTTTGCTGTGGATTCTGATCAAGAAATTCGTTGTTTTATGGAGCCTTGTTTCTTGGAACTAAAATTGTCCACCTTTAGATCACTTTCAAATTGATTACCAATATACTCATATGCTGAAAACTCCATGATAAAGTTCCATTCAGTTTCAACTGCACCTATCCTACAAAAGTTACAAATTCTTTCTTCCCATTCTTCCTTGGGGGTTATCCATCTACCTATCTCGCACCTAAGATGGTGAGGTCTGGTCCTTAGCTATGCTATTAAAATTTTAGCCCTTCCCTTGATTTCCAAGCTCAAGTAAGTATTTTCTTCATGAGAATGTCGATATCCGAAGGATCCACACACGTATTGGCCAACAAATCGTCTAGAACAGCAGCGAAGTTCTCCTCCATCTCCACCTGTGTCTCCTCTAGCGTCGCAACGTGGTCGTCGCTGAAGAGAAAGCGAGTGATGACCGTCTCTTCGCCCAAGCCGGAGTGGAGATAGAACTTCCATTGGAAGTCCATGTGTAACATACCACGATAACCTTGCAAGAAAATGCATGGAGTTAGGAATTTTTTTCAAAATATACGAATGTGTAACATTATAAATTACCTTTTATATTTCCGCATTAACCATTTAAATACCCATCATCATCACTTAGAGAAACATTTAGTAAACATCATAGTGAGTTACACAACCCTTAATTGTCCTTGTTGTATCATATTAACTTAAATTTCCTATTATAACTATGTATCGATCCCACGATCATTTTAACTCAATTAGTAAATCAACTAATTGATAATATAAACATCACATCATGAAAGAAATTAACATAATGAAAATTACACAATGAACAATAATGTCATTAGACATCTATATACCCTGGAAACACCGTAGGGTGAAAACCAACAAACGTTTAATTTTATTGTTAACCGCTGGTGAGGGTTGTCACCACTCACCCAATGGTTATAAGGGAGTCCATCCCTTGAACATTTTCATAAAAACTACATGGAAAAATAATCTTAAATGAAACATAACTAGCTATAAGCTATTACAATTATCATGATACCATTTACACACAAATCCTCAATCTCTGTCTTTGTAGTCAAGCTGTTTCCTTCAGTGGGTCGTTGTGCAATTGGAACTAGTAAAACTGCATGGACTAAAATCTTTATCTTCCACAATGTTAAACTTGAAAAATCCTTTTCTCAAGTCATCCTTCTTTCATGCCATTGCTGTCATCCACACACTTAATATCATGATTAGATAAAATATTAATATACTAATCAATCTCTATTTGTGACACTTCAACAAATATTTCTATGCATTTATAAAACATAACCAAGTTGACATGAAATTCCTTCTTTAGCGTCATTTCACATGCATTAGTAGCAAATAAATTAATATCAAGCATCATATTTCTAGCAACCCTTAACAAAATCTCGCATGCACTTTCATATTATTTCCAAAGGAATGATATCATACTATATAATAATATTGTGCATGAAAATGCATAACAAGCTTTCAAGATAACTATCCCAACAAGCAATTTCCTTTTTGTCTACTCTTGTGTTTTCTTTTCAAAGGGATTAACACAATAGATTCTATACTTATGCATATGATTACATGTTCTTTTCCAAAGACATCTTTTCCACACAAGATCTATTCACATTGGCTATACTTATAATAATGCCAGCTTTATTTCAAACAAAATTAACATACTAGCTATAATTTTGTGCATGTAATAACATAGCCTTTTTATTCTTGCATGTAAAACATATATTTCTTTCCAAAAGAAACTAAATACATATTTCATGGAAAAATAAACACATTTATTTTCCCAAGGGTCAAACGCATACCGCTTATTCTTCCATACATCAAAGGAAAATTTCCCTCTCATCCAAAAGATCTAATCCCAAAAATATACTTTTTCCATGGATCCAAAAATATATGTGTTTCTCTAAATAATATTACATAATAAAGCACGTGATTACTATTTTTCCTCTCTAAGAATCTAATCCAATAATAAATAAAAGGATATATTTTTCTTTTCTATTCTTTTTGAAGAGTTCTAACCCAATAATTGCTTCCTTGTATACGATTATATATATTTATTTTCCGAGGAATTTAACACCTTAATTATTATTTTTCCAAAATATAGATAACTCAATAGCTATTATGCATGAAATAGATAATATTTTCTTATCATTTCACATATTAGAGAGATTTGTAATAATTCCTCCAGAAATAACATGAATAAAAAATCCTTCTCAAATAACACAACCAATTGTCTTTTACACAAATTTTTTATGTGAGCTACCCCTCACATAGGTTATTTATATATTTTTACACGACTCGAACTCCTCATGCATGTAAAATCACATAATAATTTCTAGTATATCAAATATACTAGATCTTATTCATGTGCACCTAAGCACATACTCTCTTCAAGATTCCATTATTTCTCTTTAAAAATTTGAATGCATATACTTGGTAGTTATATAAATTAGTTCCTTGTAAATAATCATCAACATAATTATTATGTCTATATGTACATAAAAAAAATTCTTATCTCATTGAAAAATGAAATGGAAGCACTATGTTTCACTCTGTTTTTCCTGTTTTAGTCATCCAATTTGGATGTGCATTGTGAACATATGGAAAAGAATTTGATAAAACAAAAAGAGGTTTTTGTTTGGAAAAGACATAATAAGAATAACCTCTCTTGTTTTTGTCACAGGTGTCATGGTTTTTGAGATCTGAATGAATCTTTGATGCCCATTGTTCTAGATTTAAATATTAAATAATTTCCTGTATTTGTCATCAAATTTAGACACGGTTTCCAACCAAATGGAAACGATTTTTGGAAAACCAAAAGAGATTTCTGTTTCTAATGGGTTCATTAAAAGTAATCTCTCTCGGTTTTTACACAGATGTTACGGTTTGGAAGATTCAAATGAATATTTGGAGCTCATTTTTCTAGATTTAAATAATAATTAATTCCTTGTTATTTTACATCCATTTAGGACACAACTTTCGAGACATGGGAAACGAATTTTTAAAATATAAAAGAGGCTTTTGGTCATAACATCCTCTTTTATAAAAACCTCTTTCACTTCTTCCTATCTATTTCGGTTTTGGAGATACAAAGTCATACTTAGACCCTATTTTCTAATAACTCATGCAATTCATAGAATTATTTAGCCATGAAAATCTTGTATCAATTCACAACACATGAATTATTCTCATAATAAAATGAATAAGACACTTATTCCTCTATGAACAAAATTGTATAGAGGTTTACTAAATAATTAATCTTAATTCTTTATCACATGAAATTTTTCTTGCAAATAAATTCATTCATTGTATCATCATGGCCCATATGCAAACAAAAATATTTTCAAAGAATATGATTACTTATCTCTTGATGCATGCTTGGAATACTCTCTTCCTCTTCCTTGGCTCCATTCTCCATGTATTCTCCCATTCCCTTCTTCTATTTCTCTCATAGGCTTATAATAAATAGAATTAATAAAATGGAATAGATTTTATAAATCATAAAAGAATTCCAGCTTTTTTTAAACCATAAAATAATTCCAGCTTTTCTAAATCATAAAAGCATTCCAGCTTTTCTAAATCATAAAAGCATTCCATAAATCTCTCATGCTATTATTTTTAAAGTTATATTTGTTTTTTCCTTATGATAAAAATATCACTTATCCATATTTTTTCCACATCTATTACTCATTATTTCTAAAACTCATAAAATATACCAACTTGAAAATATATTTTTTTTCCATAGAAGAAGATAAATTATTCTAATAATTAAGAATTACAAGAATATTATTCATGTAATATCAATATAATAATTAATAATATTTAATTATTTAGTAACCCTCATTTTATTAGAGTTTTTACGGTGGCTTACACGAGGGATATTACAAACTCCCCCCCCACTTAAAGAGAACATCATCCTCGATGTTCTTCTCTTGTTGGAAAATTAACCTTTAATTTTCATTACCAATTATTTAGGAAATGTAAAATAATACTTAAGTCATAATACTTTCACAAAAACTCAAGGAGCACTTAGCCCTTTAATCATCAAAATGATAAGAAAAACTCTAACAAGTGCACGTTGCATTTTATTCAGGAGTTACACTAGTCTTTCTCTCCCACTAGTGTTTTTTGCAAATGATTGTATTTCTCTCTCACTAGTGTTTTTTACAAATGATTGTCTTTCTCTCCAACAACAGTTTCAATAAACTTCAAACTCATTTGATTTATCTCCAATCATTTCTCTTGCAAATTAATGTCTTTCTCTCCCACAGTAATTTCAATTAAATTCAAACTCATGGCATTAATCTCCAGCCATGTTCCTCTAGTGTGTCAGGAATTTAAAGTTCAATAATTCATTATTTTATCTAACATGAGTTATTTCAGTCGCATATATATAGAAATTTATTTCCTCTATGCATGCATATAGATAAGCCATTTCTGACATGTTCATTTTCTCATAAAAAACTATGAACACAACCTATTTCATCAAAAAATTTGCTAAGATAATTTTATATATCATGCATGCAAAAATATAACACATGCAACAACTTTGAGACATGAAATTTACAATCTATTGTAACATCCAACATCTTTATATAATTTTGAACATAGACATAATTTCATCTAACCATAGTTAATTTCTGGGAATTATTGAGGAACCGAGCATATTTCACCCAACCGTGAACTATATCCAATAGTTACCCACCGAACTAAGATCTACTTGCCACTAGAATCAACAACCTCATTGATTCCTTGGTGATTTCTTCCCAGCAGATTTTTCGCAGCGTCTTGCTTTAAGGTCTCCCAACCTTTTTGCCTAGGCTTTTTTTTTTAATATTTTTCGAAAAAGATACTCTTCTTTTTCTTTAAAGCACACCTTTCTCTCCTGCTGTCCTTTATTTTACCCCACTTAGTATTTATCTCCAACTAAGTCATTAACATAATATTTCTCTCACATTATGTTAACATTTTCCTCTTTATTCTTTTCTCGTAGGGATTTTTAGGAGACTTTTAGGGAAGGTCCACGTTGAACTTAACCACCAATAGCTTTTCATAAGCGGGCAATAAGTCTTCTAAAAATCTAGAGTTATTTCCTGAATACCCAAACCAAAGTATTCATTAACTCAATAATAAAATAAAATATTACCTCATTACATCAGTCCCATCATGGCTTCCATAGCCATTGAATCCAATAAAAATTCAATTTCTAAAAATAGTCAATGTCTACAAATCCACTGTAATTTACATAATTTTCCATTTGCATATTATCATTAAGGAAAAGGAAAATTTATGTACACCATGCATCTATACTTGACCCTCAACATGGGTCCCACGATTTGTCAAAGTACATTGACAATAATTCATCACATGTAATATAGGTGGTATACATTCCAAATTTCCACATAATAATAATCACGTAACTTAGAAAAAAAACATTAACATATATTGCATACCATAGCATTATACTTTATTTAAGGTCTCACCTTAGCAACCATCAATATTGTAGAGAACTAACAGTCCCATTGAACACTAGGACACAAAATGTGATTTTTTTCTTTCCTTACCATTAGCTTGTAGCCATGTAAGCAACAACCATTGAGGAATTTTCAGAAAATAATTTGCAATCATGCAATCTGCAACCACTGTAGACTTTTATCAAATAGTGTGCAAGCATGCAATCTACAACCAATTTGACATTCCAATAAACAGTTTGAAAGCATGCAATCTACATCCATTTTGGAATTATAACAACAATTTTCAAGCATGAAATCTATGGTCAATGAGTGTAACGCCTCCCGTTAAGAATTTTTTTTTCTTTTTTCTATAACATAAGGTCCTGTTAATAATATCCAATATAACTCATGGGTAATTCCCCTGAATACCTTAACCCAGTTTCTATCAGTTTTGTTTCTCTTTTTTTTTCCATTGGTACTGAATAAGATTCAATCTTTTCCTCTTTTGATAATAGTATACATGCCTTATTTATATTATACATCTTCCACTTACTCATATACTACTTGCATATAGAGCCTTGGGCAATATACATTTATTGAGCATAGGCATATATCTATATAGCTACTATGTTTGTATATATCATATATATTTCCAAACCTGTTTGTATAATTAAACTTGGCATATATATATATATATATATCCTTGGCATTATTAATTCAATGAACATATGAATATATATATATATCCCTATATTTATATATATTCATATATAAGTCCCAATCCGTTTTGAAAGCGCCACCATATATATATATTACACATAATTTGAAATAATCCCTTTTATATTTCCCTTGGTCCTTTCACATGTATTGGTCACGTGTAGTATCCTTGGTAATATATTGAATATATCATATACCAGTTTTACATGGTAAAACCTACCTATACATTTACCATTGCGCGTGTTGTAGTTTTCGAACTTGTTTTAACTCTAGTTTTTATGGCCATTTGTCCGTAGGAGTACACGAATTATATCACTCGGGGTGGTTTATGATACCGCTTTCCCATGTCAATGGTTCGATCGAACCCTATACCTACGCCGCTTATAATTGCACATATTAACGATCTCGGTGTCGATTTTGTTTTGCATATGACAGTTTATGGGCGCGACCGTGTGGCGTGCTCACCCATGAGTATTGGTGCCAGCTTGCGGTGGTGAAATTCAGGTTCGTGACGGTGACCACTCTGTTCAATTTTGTCACACCAGTTGTGGTACTGAGAACGCGCCTTACCAACAGCTGGAGATGGGAAAGGGGAAGGTCCTTTCGATGAGCAGCCTCTCCTGAACTCGCCGGCATCCCGCCTCCCAGGTACGCCGAACAGGATTAAAATAATATTAACTGACAGAAGGGTACCAAGGTCGCGGCTCAACATTGATCCTGGAAATCCCCTTCAGGGTTTCGTAAAACTCAAAATCGCCAGAGTGTACCTGAGCAAATCCCTGAACATGATTTCACCGGTACATTGAGCGATCTCGTCTTAGGGTTTGGTATTCATTATTAACCTTTCTCTGCCCCGAACCTCATCACTGTTCGTCTTCTTCCTTTCATTGTTACAGGTCTTGCGGAGTTGAGAGTTTCTGAACTTGCATAGCCAGATCGCTCTCTACAGCTAATCCTCTTACCGGGCTATGCCTTTTCCGCCTACAGTGGTTGTATGAAGTTCCTTCTGCGTAGAATATGCTCGTCTTTTCTTTTCTGTTTAGCAAATTCCCTTTTATTGCTTTATACCAGTTATTCTTACCATTCTCTTACTGTTTGCGTTGCAGGTCTCTGGTCATGAATGAATGGGTTCAGGGTTCATTCTGGTGACGGGTGGTGAAGGTTGCTCATCCCACCGCGAGATAGGAGTCGTATCACCAGAATCTTCGTGGTGCCATTACCCTAGCATACACTGGTAACTACTTTAATTTGCCAGTTCCTCTATCTGTTAAGGTGCGACTGCATCTGGGTTCTTATTCGTGTTTTTTTTTTCTACTCACATAAGTGCGCTGTCTTCGGCCCTTTGGGCTTACAGAGAAAGCTGGCTTCGGCCCTTTGGGGTTACAGAGAAAGAGTCAGAGGTTTCTACTCCTGTTAATACCGTGCCCATCGTTTCGTTGCTTTGATCTTTTTCTATTTCTCAATCATTATATTCGGAGCAACTGAAGAACCTCGATTTTACTAACGTGTTTATTGTCCAAAGTTTTGTTAAATTGTCTCCCTCGCGACTGTGGTCAAGGGCGTCCATGACCAGTCTATTTATTACATTTCGATCTGTTATGTTACATTATACTGGCAGAATGGTTACTGAATTAATTCTTTCGTTGGAAAATCTCTGTGCATTAATAAGATTTACTCTGTGATTAAATAGGGAATAATGACAGCGTTCAGGGCGAACATAAGTAGGGTTGGTTCTCTGAGCTATTTTAACATTTTTCTTTACCGTATATCCAAGAAATCTCAATATTCTGCACCTCAACTAATATACAATATGGAATCGTATATTCGGCCCTTTAGAACTACATTCGGTCTCGTAATAATTCTTGTTAAACTGAGAAGGTCTCCACGCTATTGCGTAATGATTATGGTTATAACCGTTGTTTTCACATCGTTTTATCGTTCTACTTGTCACCTCTGTTCGTTTTAATTTTACTCGGACAGATCTCCACTGTGCCGTGACGTATCAGTGTTGCGACACTCCAATGAGTTCGTTGAATATGGGTTAAATACATAGTCTTTTAAATTATGCACCATGCATTGTTATAATTTGACCATACTCGCATTCCCTTAGCGATAATGATTCACAGATATATTTCATTGACTCGTTTTAATATCCACCTTTTTGTAAATATATGTTCATATATAGATGTTTTATAGATAGGTTCCCTTTTTAATACACATCGTTGAAATATATGATTTGTATTTCTATCGCGCTGGTGACATATAAAAATTCAAATATATATATGACTCGTTTGGGGTCGACACTAACAAGTACCTCATTGCGTAGTACGCGATACGTGTTAATATATTGGTTTTCTTTTTAATGCATATATATATATATATATATATATATATATAGGTATTCGATAGTTCAAGTGATGGTATATATTAAGCATAAATTAACTCTATTGCTCAAAGGTTTATTTCAATGGTTAGAGATGAAATACAAAATACTCTATAATTTCTAGGAGTGCTATAGCCCTTCTCTCGTGTAAAATTTACTTTGTGGTTTTATAAGAGTCAAACTACATGTTCTAGCATACTTGCTTGTAAATTCTATTTTTCTTTTAAAGGTATACCTATGTGTATTCAATGGTGCTTGACTAGAGAACCTTAATTATAAGGCAATTATTTTGCTATGTTACAGGTTTTCCAGGGATAAGAATATATTTAGATATGAAATCTATACCCATATAAATGGTATAATGCTCATATAGAGTAGAATTACTCTTTTTCTAGCACCATTATAAATGTTAGAATGCTCATATATGCAATCTATATTCTAATATCTTGCTTCCTTCCTTTCTGCTACATACCCTATATATTTCAGTGCTACTATAATGTTTCTCTAGCATACACATAAGCATATCATATCATTTTTTGTGTCTACAGGGAACATAACAAAAATTAATCATCTGTAGAGGCCAAGTAACTTCAGATTTAAACCGACCTTGGTTTAGAGTTTCTGGAGTTTCTACTCTATAGATTTCTGGTCTAGAACTAAACAGAATCTGGAAGGTGAATGCCTGAGGATAGATTCTGTTAAATGTAGTACTAACATCAATCACACCATTTTTTTTTTATTTTTTTTTTTTATATGTAGCCAATTCCTACCAACAGAAAATAGAATAACAAAAAATTCAGAATATACCACAATCTGCAAATGACCAACCTCCCAACCTTAGAGTCCTCTTTGTCTCCCAGGACTCACCCCCGAGCAGAGATCACCTCCCAGAACAGATCAACCACTGATCTACCTAGGAGCAACTTATTTAAGCTCATATTTCCCCCAAAGCATGTTTCTAATTCTGCGTCCAGAATAGCAGGATGCTTTCTTTCCTGTTTAGCCTAGGCTTCCCATTTTGGGACTCTTTAAAGCTGCTTTAAGCTTTTCCTCAGCTTTTCCAGCTTTTTCTCACCTCTTCCCAACTACTCCTCTTCATTGGGGAAATTTAGATTCCTCATCAAATCTAAATTAATTTCTTTCAAGGATTTTTGAAAGATTTTTGGGGATTTTTTGCCTTATCCATCCTCATGGATTTGGCAAGTGATCTCTAATTCTCATCTTGGTCAAAATGCACAATCATTTTATTTATTTCCTCAAATAAAATATGCAAATACATTCACACCATCCTTATCCCTTGGGGTCCACCCCCTTAGGATTTTAGTTCAAATGTCTAACTTTAAAAATTCAACACACAAATTGGGGGTGTTACAATGAGACATTCTACCAAATATTTGGCAAGCATACAATCTAGCGCCATTGAGGGACTAGTTAACAAACATGAAATACATTTCCATAAATATGTTTAAAATATAAAAGAGATAGTTAAACTAGAATTTATAGCATAATATCAATCATATTAATATCATAAATGGTAAAATTTATGCCAATAAGACAACCAACAATCTCTACAGGAGCGTCTAATCAAAAAAATCGACCAAATTATGGATCCAAGTCTAAAAATAAATTTTTCCTGGAATCAACACGAGGGTTACATGATCTCAAGGTATGCAAACCCCTTGATGTTAAGATTAATCACATCCAAAACTTCCACGGATGAAATTATTTAAAACAACAAAACTGTGGATCTCAATTACCACTTATTGTCGAACACATGGAATGAAAACTTTCCTCTGCAACTCTAAATGAAGAAAGAGAACCCACAATTATGCTACTATGATTTTTTCATTGACTTTAAGTTCATTATGTGAGTTCTACTTCACTCATTGCTTATTTTTAACAACTAAAGAGTTTCGTTCAAATATATATATATTTTGTTGTCAACATTCCATTGTCCTCTTCAGGGTCAACCCCAACTTCTAAATTATATAGTTATCCCACCAACCATATATACATTCATTATTTATAAGCAGTGCATGGTAACTTTAGTCATGTTTTCTCCCCCTTTTTTTTTCTTATGCACCATAATAATTTTTTCTAATATTATACATACAAATGTTGGTAATTAATCCACACTATAACCGGTGAGTGCTCAGGATGGTTCATATGTACAATAGAGGTTTTATTGTCTTTTATCCTCATCCATATTCAAATTTAATGAGCACAAATTTTAATGAAACATTGTAAGTTTCTACTCTTTCATGCGGTCATTAGTCAGGCATCATGCATCTCATGTTAATTGTAGTATACTACAAGTTTAATTAAAATCATATCTGAGATGATGCCCACTAGAATCATACCTCTACTTATTCCTTTTGCATAACGATTCCCAAAAGGCGCCAGTGTTGCAACCTTTTTCTCTGATACCGTTTGTAACATACCCCGATAACCTCGCAAGAAAATGCATGGAGTTAGGAATTTTTTTCAAAATATACGAATGAGTAACCTTACAAATTACGTTTTATATTTCGACATTAACCATTTAAATACCTGTCATCATCACTTAGAGAAAGATTTAGTAAAAATCATAGTGAGTTACACAACCATTAATTTTCCTTGTTGTAGCATATTAACTTATATTTCCTATTATAACTATGTATCGATCCCATGATCATTTTAATTCAATTAGTAAATCAACTAATTGATAATATAAACATCACATCATGAAATAAATTAACATAATGAAAATTACACAATGAACAATCATGTCATTAGACACCGATATACCTTGGAAACCCCGTAGGGTGAAAACCAGCAAACGTTTAATTTTATTATTAAACACTAGTGAGGGTTGTAACCCTCACCCAATGGTTATAAGGGAGTCCATCCCTTGACCATTTTCATAAAAAATACATGGAAAAATAATCTTAAATGAAACATAACTAGCTATAAGCTATTACAATCATCATGATACCATTTACCCACGAATCCTCAATTTCTGTATTTGTAGTCAGATTGTTTCCTTCAGTGGGTCATCGTGCAATTGGAACTAGTAAACTTGCATGGACTAACAACTCTTTATCTTCCACAAAGTTAAACTTGAAAAATCCTTTTCTCAAGTCATCCTTCTTTCGTGTCATTGCTGTCATCAGCACACTTGATATCATATTAGATAAAATATTAATAAATCAATAATCAATCTCTATTTGTGACACTTCAACAAATATTTCTATCCATGTATAAAACATAACCAAGTTGACAGGAAATTCCTTCTTTAGCGTCATTTCACATGCATTAGTAGCAAATAAATCAATATCAAACATCATCTTTCTAACAACCCTTAACAAAATCTCGCATGCACTTTCATATTATTTCCAAAGTAAAGATAACATACTATATAATAATATTGTGCATGAAAATGCATAACAAGCTTTCAAGATAACTATCCCAACAAGCAATTTCCTTTTTGTCTACTCTTATGTTTTCTTTTCTAAAAGGATTAACACAATAGATTCTATACTTATGCATATGATTACATGTTCTTTTCCAAAGAGATATTTTCCACACAAGAGCTATTCACATTGGCTATACTTATAACAATGCCAGCTTTATTTCAAACAAAGTTAACATACTAGCTATAATTTTGTGCATGTAATAACATAGCCTTTTTATTATTGCATGTAAGACATATATTTCTTTCCAAAATAAACTAAATACATATTTCATGGAAAAATAAACACATTTCTTTTCCTAGGGGTCAAACGCTTACCACTTATTCTTCCATGCATTCAAAGGGAAATTTCCCTCTCATCCAAAAGATCTAATCCCAAAAATATACTTTTTCCATGCATCCAAGAATATATATGTTTCTCTAAATAATCTTACATAATAAAACACATGATTACTATTTTTCCTCTCTAAGAATCTAATCCAATAATAAATACAAGGATATATTTTTCTCTTCTATTCTTTTTGAAGAGTTCTAACCCAATAATTGCTTCCTTGCATACGATTATTTATATTTATTTTCCAAGGAATTTAACACCTTAATTATTATTTTTCCAAAATATAGATAACTCAATAGCTATTATGCATGAAATAGATAATATTTTCTTATCATTTCACATATTAGAGAGATTTGTAATAATTCCTCCGGAAATAACATGAATAACAAATCCTTCTCAAATAACACAACCAATTTTATTTTACACAAAGGTTTTATGTGAACTACCCCTCACATAAGTTATTTATATATTTTTACATGACTCAAACTCCTCATGCATGTAAAATCACATAATAATTTCTAGTAGATCAAATATACTAGATCTTATTCATGTGCACCTAAGCACATACTCTCTTCAAGAGTCCAATATTTCTCTTTAAAACTTTTAATGCATATACTTGATAGTTATATAAATTAATTCCTTGTAAATAATCATCAACATAATTATTATGTCTATATGTACATAAAAAATTATTCTTATCTCATTGAAAAATGAAATGGAAGCACTATGTTTCACTCTATTTTTCTTATTTTAGTCATCCAATTTGGATGCGTATTGTGAACATATCGAAAAGCATTTCATAAAACAAAAAGAGGTTTTTGTTTGGAACAAACATAATAAGAATAACCTCTCTCAGTTTTGTCACAGGTGTTATGGTTTTTAATATTCGAATGAATCTTTTATGCCCATTGTTCCATATTTAAATATTAAAAAATTTCTTGTTTTTGTCATCAAATTTAGACATGGTTTCCAACCAAATGGAAATGATTTTTGGAAAACCCAAAGAGGTTTTTGTTTCTAATGGATTCATTAAAATTAAACTCTCTCGGTTTTTACACAGGTGTTACGGTTTGGAAGATTCAAATGAATCTTTGGAGCTTATTTTTCCATATTTAAATAATAATTAATTACTTGTTATTTTACATCCATTTAGGAAAGAGTTTTAGAGACATGGGAAACAAATTTTTAAAATATAAAGAGGCTGTTGGTCATAACATCCTCTTTTATAAAAACCTCTTTCACTTTTTTCCTATATATTTCGGTTTTGGAGATACAAAGTCATACTTAGACCCTATTTTCTAATAACTCATGCAATTCACAGAATTATTTAGTTGTGAAAATATTTTATCAATTCACAACACAAGAATTATTCTCATAATTCAATGAATAAGACACTTATTCCTCTATGAAAAAAATTGTATAGAGGTTTACTAAATAATTAATCTTAATTCTTTATCACATGAAATTTTTCTTGCAAATAAATCCATTCATTGTATCATCATGGCCCATATGCAAACAAAAGGATTTTCAAAGAATATGGTTACTTATCTCTCGATGCATGCTTGGAATACTCTCTTCCTTTTCCTTGGCTCCATTCTCCATGTATTCTCCCATTCACTTCTTCTATTTCTCTCATAGGCTTATAATAAATAGAATTAATAAAATGGAATAGCTTTTATAAATCATAAAAGCATTTGAGCTTTTTTTAAACCAGAAAAGAATTCCAGATTTTCTAAATCATAAAAGAATTCTAGCTTTTCTAAATCATAAAAGCATTCCATAAATATCTCATGCTTTTATTTTTAAAGCTAGATTTGTTTTTTCCTTATGATAAAAATATCACTTATCCATATTTTTTTCCAAATCTATTACTCATTATTTCTAAAACTCATAAAATATACCAACTTGGAAATATAATTTATTTCCATAGAAGAAGATAAATTATTCTAAATAAAATAATTAAGAAATAATTCTTCCAATATTATTATAATTAAGAATTACAAGAATATTCTTCATGTAATATCAATATAATAATTAATAATATTTAATTATTTAATAACCCTCATTTTATTAGAGTTTTTATGGTGGCTTATGTGAGGGATATTACACCATGCAATCTGCCACCACCGGCTCGGTGCTGACACTGAAATAAATGCATGCCTCGGTATTCATCTTTCGGTCCTCGGGCGGTCTGTAACAACTATAATCCACCAGATAACACTCCCCTCGCCGCCTCCAAGTCATGACATAAAAAAGCGCCACTATGACCCTGCAACAAATTAGAGCAAGATCCGCCACCCTCATAAAAAACATAGATGTTTCTGAAAACACAAGCATATATCCGAAGCTCCTCATCCACAGTTCCTAGATGAGAGACCATCTCCACTGGAGACTCATCATCTTCTCCATTTTATCTCCCTTTCATGCGCTAGGGTTGCTGTGTTGCCACTGCCTAGAAGTCTACGCCACCCTTGAACCCTGCGCTGCCATTGAATCACCTAATCTACTTCCCATTAAAACCATACCTACTCTGTCCATCAGTGAGTTCATAGAAAATCAATCCCACAGTAGTTGGTAGAATTACGCTGAGCCGAAGCTTGTAAGGTTTCCCTAATTTCTGACAGCGAACACTCGCTTAACTCTACCCGCCCTCAATTTTTTGTATTTTATTTTAAATAATAATAATAATAATAATAATCATAATAAAAAAATAAGAAATAAAAAATAAAATAAATAAATGAATAAAATAATAATAATAAAATAAAATATAAAAAATATCTACATATTTTTAAAAATAAATAAAAATAAAATAAATAAACTAAATTAAATAAGAATACTTATATATATATTATCACTATAGATTAAATAAATAAGTGATTAATTAATTAATTAGATAAAACAATTTGTTATTAACCGAATTTAATTTTCATAATCAAAATAGTCGTTATCTTAACGACGAGTTTAGCCATATCTACATCTATTTATACCCAAGGTCTTGATCTGATCTCTCACCTAGTCTTGATGATGAACCACACCGGTTGGTTCAAAACCCGTAGACAAAGTTCATTTGCATGTGACTATTATAGAAAGAATTCTATAATACACAATGGATCAAAAAAGCCAAAATTTTAGAAAAGATATATTGTGTTTGATATTCCATTGACTTTACATTAGTTTTACTTTGAATACAATTCAAATTGTTATCTCCAAAATCAAACATTAATAAAAAAATTAAAATTATTTTTAAAAAATATTATATTTTATTTATCTTACATTTTATTGGATTTGTTCTTATTCCTCTTATTGTGTAATCATTATTTTTTGGTACTCCTCTGGTGTGTTGGTTGTTGTATGTCTCATTTGATGCATACAGTGACGAGTACTTGTCAGTACCAACCATTAAACTAATACATTACATCATAAAAAAATTTACACACACACACACACACATATATGTTATACTCCCATCCCTTGAGTTATTAAATTTATATATTATTGTGCCAGCTATTTTCTCTATGCATCACCCTTACTCATAGTACATGACATATTTATGTGTCATATCAATTACTTACAATCTGTATTCATGGTACAAAAGGGATGATATGGATATATTAACAAAATCATTTAAATTTTAAGGCTCCAACCAACTTGTTATTAATTATCATAATTGATTTAATCTCTTTGGCTAAGTTAGAGTAATGACTCTCTTCTAGATGGTGTTGAGTGGACATCAGGTGTAAGGGCTCATAAATGTCGAGGTCCTTCTATGCATATTTCAGCTAGGTTTAGGTGGCACCATTCGGAATGTTGATCAACGTAGGGTGACATACTATGGTCCAGATGTGTTCAGAGTTTTGGTGAGCAGAAATAACTGAGTTATCCCAGTTCCCATCAAAAATTTTCCATGCGAGCTCTTTTCCAACCTGGATTCCAGTGGTTGGTTCTCCAATGCAACCCTAACTATGTTTCTGGTTTATTACTACCGTCGTTGTGTTCCAATGGATTCTCTACTACAGTCTTCTTGACTTCTCCGAGGCACCCGCTTCCTCCATTCCATTAAAACAAAGGGGTTTTTACTCATTTGATGTTCCTTGAAGTTTTTCTTCATGCCTAGATATTTTTTATTGTCTAATTTTCCCTCGTGTATAGTGTTACTAGCAATCTCGATGAGTCATGACCTGCTCCCCCATGGAATGGATGCATGCAATTTCCCTTTTTCTAGGGCATTTTCATCTACTCGAATATGGTTACAGGTTTACCTACCCTCAAGGTTTTTCCTGGTAATTTAATTATATTCATCTCTTTTCTCTTTCCGCATTGTAGTTATCTTTTTTATATTTGGGTGGTAGGTTAACCCCTTACCACCACTTGCCTTCAACAACATTATATTGTCTTGCACCTTCCATGTTATGGACCAGAATCAAGGGTTACGGCTCGTCTTGATAACGATGCTCTCCTTCAACAGGGCTTGGATTCAACACCTCCTTAACTAGGTTCTTATCCCATGATAGAGGTTTTTTCCCAATTTTCTTTTTACACCTTCTCTACAAGGTTTCCAATTTGCTTAGACTTCCACCTAAGAGCGACTGTGCCATACCCTACTTGTTGACATGTTTAGATCTATTAAGGTTTATGGTAGCCCACTGTTCATGGGGTTTTATCATGCAGTTTTCTAGTGCATGTAATTGTAACTTAGAACAATATGGATTGTTTTTGTAACCTTTGACTATGAAATGGTTATTGAATTTACAAATTTTCCATAAGGTTGATGATGTTATATTTTATGACTTCTCTAGTGCATAATCTCCTTATTCACAATGCTGATGTTTATCTAAATTGTCTTCTCGAGTTGTAGTAAAGACCTTAACAAGGTCCTATTATATGTCAAAATTTAGATTATTACAGTAATACATGTTTTCTATTGTATATATATGATTTTGGAGTAATGAGTCTTATTTTAGAATCGTTTTCTTCTCTGTTCGGGAAAGATTGTAATTTGTATTGACATTAGCTTAATTTTATAGAAGATGAGAGAATAGTCTTCTCCACATCTTGAGAAGGGATTGCCTTTAGGCTGCTCGACGGGGCTCATTCAGGAGACTAACCCAACTCACTTGTGGAGCGCAACAGTCCCCTCACCTTCAATAACAAGGAATGTTTTCCTTCTTGTTCTTCTTTTATACTATATCTTGTTTGTTTCTCTTTCTAGATTAGGCTAATTTTTTTTATAAAATGATACTGTTGCTCATTTCACCTTCCAATGTACTTAGAAAAATTTCATAACTAAAAAAAATCTTCCATATGTACAACGTATTGCTCTAAGAATTTACCCTAACTTTCATAAATATCAGAACATAGTTCAATGAATCGTATAGCTGTGCTATATATTAGCTAATAGGGTAATAACATGATTAGAGAATTGAAGTTAAAACACAAACATTCATTTTATTTTAATGAAACATAGATAATGAAACAGAGAGAACCACATTACAATATTCATACAAACGATGCACTTGTCCTATTACTGTCTATGAATTTGGAATTTTTACTGCTCAGAATACATGCATTTAATGATATCACACTTTTGTTAAAATGTGTGTGGGTATATTGCAAAAGAACAATCAATGCCATCGTGATTCATCTCCATGTTATAAGGTCAATTATTTTTATGATATAAAACTATTTTTGGCATTATTATAGGGATGTATATAGCATTGAAATGTAGGCAAAGCCATCTATTATAATAAACCTTGTTCAAATCTCACTATTATAATAAGCAATATTGAAATCTGAATTAGAGACATTAAGATCAGCTACATGAATAGATGAATATTTTCATAGAGTTCAAAATGAATCCATATTTAATAAAATAAAACAAAATGTATTAACTTATTTTCTTTTATTGATATAATATAAAATATAATAATTTATTTTATTAATATTCTATAAAATATAGCAGTTTATTAAATTAATATTTTATTAATTTAATAAAATATTATTGAGAGTGATCTTTAATATTATATATAAGTTATATATAAGTGAATTAAGAAGTTTAGTTGATTGTGAAGGCTAAAGCACAATAATTTTTTTTAAAAATATGGGTCATTACTAGTTTATTTTTTATTTTTTATTCTATTTTTATTGAGTTATATATATGGGATCTACCAAGAAAATATTTCTCCGGTCCTACAACATCAAGACACTCTGTTCCAAAGGATTTGCATAAGAAGTCTACTTCTCATACAACAAATGATTGCCAGTTCTGTATGCCAACTTCCTACTCTTCTTCTTCAACTTTTCAAGTAGAAGGATCTCCTAAGTCTGAAGTGTTTATTCCAGAAATAAAAAGTTTCTCATTACCCAGAGCACAGTAAGAAATGACTGCCAAGATAAGTGAAAGAAGTCTAGAGCCTGGAAACTCTAGGAGAATTTTTAAGAATGGAACTACAAAAGCATATTTACAATGGTTGCATATGAAGAATGTGTCAGACCCAGAACAGCCAGAGTCTGAAAAAGTGCAGAACTATACAAACTACCAATTAGTTTGTATGTTACAAAACATAGATGATATTGCCAAAGATGTCCTTGAGATTAAAGAGCATATTAAAAAGATGCATACATGATACAATGAAGTCTTAGGAACTCAGAATGAGCATACTCAGAAATTAAATGATATTCAATCTAATCTGGGTATTATATCCAAATCCTTAGATTATCTGCAAGGTGCACTGCCTACTCCTGCTTCTCCTCCACATTATAGAGAAGTAGATGCATCAAGTTCAAAATTGAATTTCTCCTCTTCCTCAAGTCCTGATAAACAAAAGTTTGTTCTTTTTAAAGGAGTTGAGAATTTAGATACTTTGAGACTAGAAAAGATACAGAAAGGAATAAGTTTAGCCAGAGATAAAACAGAATTGATGAGAACAAGAGTAGTTGAACTTCCTTCTGTAGAAAGTTTGAGACTACCTAAGAACTATGTCAGTCTTAGTTCTCTGATACAGAAAAATGGCCAACCATCTGCTCCTACAATCATGGCCATGTCAGGAGTCACTTCTAGTTCTAGAACCCCTGGTGATGGTGAGCCAAGTTCTAAAAGAGATAGAACTGATTCTTTTCATTTCTCTCACAAAGGAAAGAAGAACTCTGAAGATGCCACTGCTCATAGTGCTTCAACCACAAGTACATTTGGAAGATTTACATAAAATATTTAGTCTGCATCAATAATATTAGACAATCCAAGCACCAAAGGATATGGAAACACCTTATTAGTCAATATTGATTGTCTTGATCTAAATGAAGTAGTATCAGTTTTTCATAATGTCCACTCTTGGGCATTACAGAAAAAAGTTGAAACTAAAATAGATTGGTCTGATATTGTGACACAAATAGTTTGGTCTTTCACTGGTATACTAAAGCAATGGTGGGAAAAATTTCCTGAAGCCAATAAAGCTCAAATAGTGGATAATGAAGAAGATCCTTTGAAAGCATTATTTGATGCATTAACATTTGAATTTGTTGGAATGATTCCTACAGACTCAACCCATCATGCACAGTTATTCATGTCTCAGAGATTGTGTGATGCAAAAGCTTTTGTACCAGGCTAGTGATTCACATAATGTTGCATATTTGAGATATTATATACAGTCCATGTCAGGTAAAATTCCAGATCTGATAAATCAACATATAGCAGATCACAGAATTCAACTCAATGGTCAATATTTTGCTTCTATACATCAGTTGATAGTCACAATACTACAGAAACATTGTGCAGAATAAAAAGCTAAAAAGAATTTTCAAAAGCAGATGCACTTCAGCACTAAGTTGTGCAATAACTTTAAAGAAACTTATAATTTCGGTTGTCATAAGAAGAGTCAGAAAAATGTTTCTAAGCAGTCTTTTCATTGCAAGCCAGAAAAATATGTTCCAAAGAAAAAATATTATCCTTCCAAGAAAACATTTAAGGGGAGAAGGGTAGTATTTAGAAAAAGAGCAAAACCTTCTAAGAAGGTTGTTTGTTTTATTTGTGGTAAAGAAGGTCATTATGCAAATGCTTACAGAGAGAAAAAGGACAAGAAAAAAATGAAAATAGTAGATATATTCTCTACTATTCATGATCCACAAGATTGGGATCTCATAACCCATTCTGATGGAGAATATTTTGAAGTCTCTAGTTCTTCTTCAGATTCAGAAGACTGTGAAATTCCAGAAATCGGGAAATTAACATTAGATGCTGATTCATCTGATTCAGATGAAACTTTTATTCCTGATATTAAAATGTTTCATTACAGTTCTTCAGATAACTTACAAATGAAGATTGCAGCAGTCAAAGCTGAAATGGCACAGCTTAATCCAATGCAATTTACAGCAAGAAGAAGGTTAGCAGAAAGGCTTGAGACTCTTGAAAGCCAGCTCCCATCCAAGAAGCCTGAAGAAGATATTGAAAAAGAGTTCGATTCAATGTTCAAACCTTTGCAGATTGTTGAATATAAAGGTATGAATCAAATCGATACTCTTAAAAAAAAGATTTCAGATTTAGAATTCTCTATTCATCATACTAGACAAGAGATGGTAAATTTATCATCTAAACTTCAGAAGCTCATAGCTGATTACGATGATAGTAATTCTAAACTGACAAGATTACTGTTGAAAGATGTTCCAGAAGAATACTTTCCAAAGCCAAATGCTGAATTAATTAATGTCATGGGAATAGGAGACAGAGTTGTCATTCCCATCAAGATCAATGTTCCTGGTCTCAAACCCTATACTTTGGATGCCCAAATTGATTCTGGAGCAATGAGTAGTTGCTGCAAGTTTGGTGCAATTCCTTCCTATTATTGGCAGCCTACTAAACTACAGTTTAGGGCTATCACTAAGGATCTGATGGAGATCAATCATATAGCTCCTGACTTTCCTATCTTTTTGAATGATGTACAGGTTTTTGTCACTCTGTATAGTTTTGACACTGGTACTGATATTTTGTTAGGCCAAGATTTCCTGAATAAATATTTGCCAGTAACTTTTGGCAGAGATTGTGTTGTTTTCACCACCTCTTAGGGTTCAATTGAAGTTCCTTCTTCCAGTGATTACAAAGTCAAAGATCATCCTGAAGAAGTAGATCCAATCCAAAACAGTCTGTAAGACTTATCAAAAATCAACAGAATTGTAAAAAATGCTGAATTGCATGGTCCTCAGACCCTGCAACCGATTTATGACAAGCTTCACGAGGACTGTACTGTCGGCAGACCTGATGCTTTTTGGACAAGAGAAAAATATTTTGTTGCACTTCCATATAAAGAAGGCTATATTTCAAAACCTCAGAAAGCCAGTGCAAATCATATGAGTCCTAAAGAGCAAGAGTTATGTAAAGAAGAGATCAGCCAGCTCCTTGAACAAAAGCTTATTGAACCATGCAAAAGTCCATGGGCATGTTCTGCCTTTTATGTCAATAAGCACAGTGAGCAGAAAAGAGGGAAGAAAAGGCTTGTGATTAATTACAAGGCCTTGAATGATGCTCTCTTGCCAATCAGGTATCCTCTGCCTAACAAAGAAATGTTACTTGCTAAAATTGCTAATGCTAATGTCTTTAGCAAGTTTGATCTTAAGAGTGGATTTTGGCAGATTGGTATTATTGCAGCTGACAGATACAAGACAGCATTTACAGTCTCACATGGTCAGTATCAATGGATTGTTATGCCTTTTTGATTGAAAAATTCTCCTTCCGAATTTCAGAAGTGGATGGAAGACATTTTTGGAGGGGTAGAGTTCCTAATTGTGTATATAGATGACTTACTTGTTTTCAGTAGAGATGTAAATAGCCATAAAAAACATCTAGAGCAGTTTTATCAGCTTGTATATAAGCATGGTTTAGTTCTTTCAGATTCTGATGAAAAATTTTAGATTGGTAAAATTAGGATTGATTATTTGGGTTTTCATATAGAACAAGGAAAAGTAGAGCTCCAGCCACATGTTCTAACCCATCTTTTGAAGTTTCCTGATTATATTCCTGATGTAAAGATCTTGCAAAGATTTCTTGGATGTTTGAATTACATCAGAAATTTTTATGAGAAGCAGTCTGAAGACAAAAAAGTATTGTTGAAAAGGTTAAAAAAGAAAGCAGTCAGTTGGACAGAAGAAATGATAGAAGCTGTAAAAAGTATTAAGAGAAATATTAGTGATTTTCCAAAACTCAAGCTTCCAGATACTAATCTTCCATTTATTCTTGAAACAGATGCTTCTGATCACACTTGGGCAGCAGTCTTGTTGCAAAAACATGGAAGGAAAGAACTTGTGTGTGCTTATTCTTCTGGTAGTTTTGATGACACAGAGAGAAAGTATCCTTCTTCTCACAAGGAGATACTTGCAGTAAAAAGAGGAATTAAAAGGTTTCATTTATTTCTAAAGAGTGTCAAGTTTATTGTTAGGACTGATTTAAAGCATATGAGAGGTATTTTGGAAAATAAAAGACTGTTAGAACAAGGCAGCACCAGAGTTCTGAGATGGGCACTTTGGCTTGAAGGATTCGATTTTGATATTGTGTACAAGTCAGGGGCAGAAAATTATCTGGCTGATATGCTCACAAGGGAAGGATCAGGAGAAATTAAAGAAATAAAAATGTTCAGACCTCTTCACCAGCATGAAGCTTCTACCAGTTCAGTTCAGTCTAGTCAGTCTGAGTCTAAAAGAGTCTGTCAAATTATTGTTTGTAGTAACTGTCACTATGAGTTTTGTTTAGAATGTTTTTCTAAAAGATTTTTCAGTTTTGCCGTTAGAAGTTAAACAAGTCATTCTGCAAAAATGGTTTGATTCTGATGAGTCTAGGTGGTCTTATACCCAAGAATTACCATATAGAATTAGGCCATGGCGTGTTTATTATGCATTGTATAGGGAACCAAATCCAGTTTATTTCGGATGCATCCAACAAACAGACTGGACTTCGGCAGATTATTTTTCCATTCATCAAAGGGCTAGAATACATGGTTCTATGAAAATCATATTTTATGCAATGGCCATTGACCCTGGTAGGAATTGGTGGAGTCCCTAGTTTAAATTATTCTTGTTTAGGTATATGCCAAGAGATAGGAGTATATTTTATAGGACATTTGCTGAGTTTGTCAGAATTTTCCATTGGGAAATGCATGTCGCTGTCCAGAATGATTATGTCTTAGAATTTGAATTCATTCATTGCCATACAATTGTCAAGCCTATTGAAGAAGATGAGTCATTTAAAATTTGTGTCATTTTCAGAGGATTGATATCTGTACAAGAACAAGACAGGCCTCCATACATGTATACATTTCCATTTTTCAGTTGTACAAGGGAACAGGCTCCTTATTGGCTCGATGAATCAATCCCATATGAAGTACTTGCGCCTGATGAAGAAAATCCTTATCTTCCTGGTCGACAGCATTCGAATGATCCTCCAGATTCTCCAGGACATGATTATGAGGAAAGAGCCAACAGTGACTGATTGAAAGGATCACTCAAATGAAATCCTTTCATATCTTATTTGTACATATACTGTTTTGATTGGTTTTCGTAGGATTTCGCCTGATTAAAATCTCCACTGTGTATTTACTTTTGAAAGAGCCGATGTCCTAGATTCCGACCATGATTGTCTTTTAGCATAATAATTAGATTGAGTTAGATTCGGTCCCCATATGGCCTAGCCTCCAAGGGATGAGATAACAAGTGGTTGTCCCCACTTGCCCGAATCTTTAGACTGTTCATTACTTTTGAGTAAAAGGTCCTTTCGTGACAGGCATCTTGCAGGATGGCCTGAGCGAAAGCAGATTCTTCTAGTTTCAAGTTCCCAGTAAAAGTTTTAACCGGGTAACCTGCTAGGATGTTATATATATCAGCATTGTAAGCTCATTGTGGCATTTGGAATTAGAGCAATTCGGAGTCTGAGAGTCTGAGTCTGTATATTGAGTCTAAGCTTTGTTTCCCTGCTCTGCATCTGCACGAAACCTCGCGATCTGCTTGCATCACGGCGACTAAGTATCAAAGTCTGAGTCTGTTAGGTGACTTGGCTAGCCTACGTCTTAGTGTGCTCGGCACTAAGAAGAATCTAAAGTGGCGGGGTCATTAGATTGATTCTGTGTTTTGTAAGCTCTGAGTCAGAGTCTGTAACTGGCCAGAAAGCCTCCAGTGAGCACGCTCATTCAATGAGTTGCTGTAACTAGTGAATGCCACTGCAGTCTAGCTCTGAAAAGAGATACTGTAATCTAATTTCTGATGTAAAACTCCATATGAAAATATTAATGAAGAATTGTTCTGAGTTCTGAGCTCTTGGTTCTTGTAATGTTAAACTAAGCACATTACGTCACCACATCATGTAATCATCGGTTGGAGTTAATATAAATTTGGATTTCCTTCTAAAATGTCATTTATATGTCTCATTCTTTCTTTTCTTGCAAAATAATGTGTTATTTAATATATATATATATATATATATATGACAATTCGGTCACGTTTCCATTTTCCCGGGGTCACGTTTCGGGTAGTCCCCGTTTCGAAAACTTCTAAAATTTTAAGCGTTTCGTGCAACTTATCTCTTCAAATATATTTGTTACCATAACTATGGTGCGTTCAAATTTTGCAACAAACTCTTTACATGACCTTATATGCTTAAGAGGTGTCAATTCTCTGAAGTAGATTTCTAGGTTTTTTCAGTCGAATCTTTTTGTCAGTATTTGTGTAAAATCTTCATAAGAAGTGATGGCAGTATGTTCTAGAGTTACTAGACCATAATACCACCATTCATGTGCTTCCCCTTCTAGATGCAATGTGGAAAATTGGATCGCGTATGCTTCTGGCATAGGATTGAGCTTGAAGCAGGTGTCCAATTTTTGCACCCAAGCTCTTGTTGCACATTTAGATGATCCATCAAATGAGGGAAGGGAAAGTTAACTCACCTTGCATATTATATCGGAATTAGGATGTCCCCTGGGTTTGTTTCTGAATCTGAAATTATTGTATTCATTGAAGGTCATAGCAGCTCGTGTGTTTTCTTCTAGCGCATTACTCCCAAAAATAACCATTCAGCAATTTGTTTGGTTCAACAATGTCTTGGTTTGTCACGGCTTTATTATTTTTTAATTGAGGAAGCAATAGACGGTGACTCCTTTTTTTGGTTTCCCAGGTGTTAGGAGGACCAAGGTTACGAGTTCAACCCCCTTCCATGTTAGTTTTGTTGTTGCAAGCAACATTTTCATTAACTATGAGATGAGTCATTAGTTGAGAAAGTTGTCGCTGACCTTGGGCCCAAGGTGAGCATTATCTATTTTCCTTGTTGTTTCCCCTCTAATATTAAATTTTATATTTTTGTTTGTCCATGTATTAGTACATGTAAGAGATCCTTGGTGTTTGGATTTCCTTGTTCCTCCTTACCCTCCATGGCTTCCCTATGATTACCCTTATTCTTCCTGACTGTACTGTTACTCATATCTTCTAGAAACATGCACCAAACTCACAGGATGGAAGGATTCCAATGCTCTGATTCCACTGTAAAGTGTTATGACAATTTTTCCCTAGGTTTCTTGAGTCATTAGGGTTTTCCAATTTTTTTTCAGTTACTACCATTAAAATAATTCTTTATTGGAAATAAAAAATCAAAAAATTTAATCTAACCACAATACAGTAAAGTTTTCAACCAAAATTAATTCAGTCAAACCCAATTTTTTCCTTTAAAACAACGACCCCCCTAGAAGGTACGAGTTACCACATATATATAAACAATGAACCCACAAAATTATGAATATCCACAAGTCCACAAAATAATTCGTTTGACAAACCAAGGATTATTTTAACACTCTAACTTCTAACTGTTGACTAACCCAAGGTATATTCTTTTGATGCTATCCTTATTAGACTGGTGACCTCATCTCTGTCAAAACCTTCCCATGGTAGGAAATCAAGCTTTAATAAGAGAGACGCGTCATAGGAAAAACCCTTCCACGAGTGTCACCAAACCCCTTTTTTCATGCTTAGAAGATGTCTTCCACAAGTCAACGTTCATCCTCAGAATACGACCTTCCACTCGATAGACTCGCGTTATTGATGCTTTGTATTAGGAAATAGATGAACTGTTAGAGAATGATATCCTTGTGTTGGACGATGATTCGGTATTGCCTTAAGAGCTATCATTGTGCTAGGAAAACCTTGTTGCCTTTGATGTAAGAGATTATTCTACAGGAAAACTTCATTGGTCTTTTCTTCCCAAGACATAATGATCATTGCAGAAACTTGCTGTCAAATAGAGAATATCCCTCAAAGATGCTCGTTGCATCAACAAGAGTCAATCATCATAGAAATTGATGCCCAAACAAAAATATTAACCCTCCAAATAATTCGTTGTCCAACCCAGAAACCCTTGTGCCAAGACAGAGAAAAGATAAAAAAAGATGTCAACTAGGGTGGAATCTTTCACCACCGAAATTGACAAGGGACAATGGGGTCTCAAACCGTCATAGCTAAGGCTTAAAATAAAAAGAGATGAACCATACTTGATGATCAAAATGAATCCAATCCTCCGTTATTTATATTCTCCCTTGAGGGGTTTCATCTTCATAAATGGTTGAGTAAATCTTACTCAAAACCCCAATTCTGTGTTTCTCGCCTGAACTGCCACAAAACATTCCCAGCAATGGGTATTTTTAGGGTTTTCCCCTTTTTAGGTGGACTATAGCCTACAGGGATAGATAGGCTAATGAAACCTATTTTTCCTCAATCCGTGGAGGACATTACAACCCCTTTGGTGCGCCTTTTACTTCAATGATTTTCTTCTTCTTTCTTCCATAGCTTGGGTAATCAGTTTGCTTGATGCTTTCTAATGCCCCTTAAATATTTAGTTGTTTATTTCTCACTAGGGTTGGGAAATTCTTAATTTCATTTTATTTAAATAGAACATGATATGGTAGGAACTAGGTGATAGTGAATGAAGACGGTGGAGCTCAAGCTAGGGATTTTGTTCATGAACTATACGTGGTCCGAACCATCTTTTGCATTTTAAATTTTCTTTCATTTGTGGATATATATGATTTTATCCTTATTTCAGCTGTATCAACCTCTACAGGGAAACATTTCCTAGCCCTTACTAAAAAATGAGGATAAAATGTGGCAGTACTAGTGACAAATGACAATCAACCCAAATAGTGTGGGTGGATACAAGGGATTGATGGAAATTGATAAGTATGAATTACCTTGGGCATGCTATATCAATTGGTGCCTCCTATTTGTGTCATTCCTTAATAGTGCAAAGAAGAGGCCCTAGGGGTGATCACACTAGACTAGGGGCAAAGGGATAACCTCCCAAGTGAAGCATGGGAACAAGGATACAATCAAGAGTTGTCAATCATCCAACTCAACCTGTGATTCATATTAGAGGACCCTTACCATTAAATGAAAGTGCATGATAACATAAATAGTTAATGCACCTTATAATAGATGATCCACCTTCCTTCAAGAAGTATGCTTAATTTTATAAAAGATGAGAGAATAGCATTCTCCACATCTTGAGAAGGGATTGTCTCTAGGCTGCTCGACGGGGCTCGTTCGGGAGACTAACCCAACTCACTTGTGGAGCGCAACAGTCCCCTCACCTTCAATAACAAGGAATGTTTTCCTTCTTGTTCTTCTTTTCTACTATATCTTGTTTGTTTCTCTTTCTAGATTAGGCTAAATTTTTTTATAAAATGATATTGTTGTTCATTTCACCTTCCAATGTACCTAGAAAATTTGCATAACTAAAAAAAATCTTCCATATGTACAACGTATTGCTCTAAGCATTTACCATAACTTTCATAAATACCAGAACATAGTTCAATACATCATATAGTTGTGCTATATATTAGCTAATAGGGTAATAACATAATTATAGAATCGAAGTTAAAACACAGAAATTCATTGTTTTTAATGAAACATAGATAATGAAACAGAGATAACCACAATACAATATTCATACAAACAATACACTTGTCCTATTATTGTCTATGAATCTATAATTTTAACTGCTCAAAATACATGCATTTAATGATATCACACTTTTGTTAAAATGTGTGTGGGGATATTGCAAAAGAACAATCAGTGCCATTATGATTCATCTCCATGTTATAAGTTTAATTATTTTTATGATATAAAACATTTTTTGGCATTATTATAGGGATTTATATAGCATTGAAATGTAGGCAAAGCCATCTATTATAGTAAACCTTGTTCAAATCTCACTATTATAATAAGCAACATTGAAATCTAAATTAGAGACATTAAGATCAACTACATGAATAGATGAATATTTTCATAGAGTAATGAATCCATATTTAATAAAATAAAACAAAATATGTTCTTAATTTATTTTCTTTTATTGATATAATATAAAATATAATAATTTATTTTATTAATATGCTATAAAATATAACATTTTATCACATTAATATTTTATTAATTTAATAAAATATTATTCAGAGTGATATTTAATATTATATATAAGTTATATATAAGTGAATTAAGAAGTTTAGTTGATTGTGAAGGCTAAAGCACAACAATTATGGTTAAAAATATGGGTCATTACTGGTTTATTTTTTATTTTTTATTTTACTTTGATTGAGTTAATATATATATATATATATATATATATATATATATATATATATATATATATATATATATATATATATATATATTCAAAATGTTAAACTAAGAACATTACGTTACCACATCATTACCATACTAAAAATTTTTCCATGTTTTATATGAAGGAAAAGCCACTTAAATTTTCAATTTGTTTTATTAAGATAAAATGGGGAGGAAACCACATTGCTCCCGTACTAAAAAATTGTCTTTTTTTATTTGAAGGAAAATTCACTTAAATTTTCAATTTGTTTTATTAAGATAAAATGGGGAAGAAATAAGGAAAATGGTAACTGCAAAATTATAGTAAAGCATGCCACTCTACCTAACTTATAACAAATCGACACTAATATAATTATAACAAATCAACACTAATATGTATTTTTTACTTTAATCAAATGTTTAATTCTTTTACATTTTAAATTTACATATAAATAAAATTATTAAAGTTACAATTATAATTAATGAAAGTAAAATAATAAAACTATTTTTCATTTCATAAATATATGATTGGCATTAATCAATCCCAATTAAAATCAATAAATAAAATGTAAAACAATTCCTTATTTTAATTTAGTTGTCCATGGGGTCTTGGATAGACTCTGATTGAGATGTTAAGTCACTGTTCAATTCTCTGGCCTCTTTGTGTGTTATTCTTGAATATGACCATGATGTAGCCTCATTTTTCCAAAATTACATATTTTTTTAATTAGATATATTTAGAATAAGCGGCAATAAATTCTAGCTATGCGACCTTGTTTCTTGTTACAATTCCGTTTATGGGTTGCAAATGAGTTTATCATAAGCAAAAAAGGAATATAGATAAGCATTGGAATAGTGATATTTAGTTGGATACTTTTGATATCTATTTTATATATAAAAAAAAAATTGGTGTTATAGAGCTATCCTAATAGGTTATTGTATATTCTTTTAAGAATCATTATCTTTAATCTTATTTTTCAATTGTTATAAAAACATTGCATATAACATAAACTATAAATTGCCCCTAAAGGTGCAAAGGTACACAGAAGAAATAAAATATTTGGGAATATCATCTCATCACATACAGAGCCAATTAAATATTAAATGCATGCACATAAGTCATACCAAAGATTCCACTACAAGCGCCACGAGGCAACCCCATTGATCACAACCTAGGCACGAGCACAAAGTGTTGACAGACCTTGCTTCAAGTGTGTCACACCTGAATATCTATATTTTCTCAGCCACATGGTGATGCCAACCCTAGATTTCTACCAGCGCATGATATCGATCTATGTCAAGGTCCCAGAGCCCAGTAACTCGTTCCCTTGGCCGCATAATGGATCCTCATGCAAGATTCCATTAGTTTAGTCAACAATACTTCGTAGTTATGGTAGTCAAGCATAGGTAGTCAAGCATGACGCGAACAAGATTTTAGCATTCATAGATTCAAAAGTTGAAAAGGCAGTCATGTTTGATCCAAACAAAAGTTTTGTGTATGACATAATAAATAACCTTTTAATTTTCTTGTTATATATTCATTTCTCATTGCAGAGTGAAAAGTTGAAATAGGATTCCATGTATATCCAAACAAACGTTTTCAAAAGTTTTCATGCTTTTATGGAATTAAAATGGAATATTGTTCTAAGGTCAACAAAAATTTTACTTTTCCATGGCCATTATAGCTTTCTAATGCATTACACAAGTCTAAACATTGTTATTAATTGAAAATTCTAATGTCTAAAGGAATATTTTATTTTTTATTGAATTGGTAAAAACATTTTCAATCTATGTGGATCGATAACCCTCAAAGCATAGTCTAAATAGGGCACATTTTTGCTTGGAAAAAAATAGAAATTTTAAGCATGATTTTGAGAAAATCTATTGGAAATGTTTGAAAACCTGGGGTACAATTATCAAGCTTCAACATTTTGGGTACCCCAGGGATTTTTTATGGTGTTGAATCGGTTTCCTCCATAAACAAATTTATGTAAACACTCCCAAAATCAAATTTATTGAAAAAAAAACGTATTCCTTGAGAAAATCACCATCCAAACGAGTGTGTCCTCATTAGACAAAGCCTAACCCTCAACTCCAAACTAAAATTTGCATGCTTTTATTAAATTAGTTTGGAAGTTTCTTTCAAAGCCAAAATGTCTCGTTTCTATCATTATAATGATCCATGAACTTCAACTTCAAATTAAAATGTTGAATCCACTCTAGAATAACTCTACTTTACATACACTTATGTTTCTCATTGTAATGAGCTATGAACTCTAACTCCGAATTAAAACATCGAATCCACTGCAGAAGAAGTCCACTTTAGCTACGGTTCCATCATTAAAAAGAGGGAAAAAGTTGCTACCTATGTTTACATTGGTTAGAGAGTTGAGTTCTGAAATCCTTATTTGTATTCTTTAGTCTAGTGTGTGACATATTAATTCAGAATAAAACTTAATCGTTTTCTAGTTTAATTTTTCTAAAATTAGATAAAAAATTTGTTAAAAAAATATATTTTCCAATGATGAATAAAAATTTCAAGGGGACAAATTTCTTTTAAAGATGTTAATTTATTAAAAAATATCAAAATCCTACAAATTTAATGATGTGTGGGCCATTAATATGGAGACTACGTTGAAAGTGCATGGGGTTTGGGATCATGTCCACTTTGGGTTTTTAGAACTTAAGAGTGAAGCAGAAGAATGATCTGTTACTAATGCAGAGATGGAACAATGGAAGAAAGAAAAAATAAAGAATGCACAAGTGTTGAAACTTATCCAACAAGGGGTGGACCGAGCAGTGTTCCAGAATATTGTAATCACGTTTTTAGCAAAGGAAGCATGGTAAACCTTGGCGAAAAGCTATAAAGGTATGGCTAAAGTCAATATTTTTAAGTTGAAATATACTAGGAGAGATTTCAAAAGTCTGCAGATGAAGGAGACGTAGGACATCGATTCATTCATGAGTCGAGTAATTTCTGTCATAAATCAGCTATAAATTTATGGTGAAGATATTAAATATCAAACAGTGGTTGATAATGTCCTCAAATATTTTTCTACCAAATTTGATGTTGTGTTAGTAGCTATAGAAGAAGCCAAAGATTTGACAACACTAACTGTTGATGAGTTGATGGTATCAATTCTATCACATGAGGCAAGGATAGATAGAAATAAGGATTCCACTCTAGAAATTGTTTTCAAAAGACAAGTTTCTATTTCAAGAGACAGAGGTTGAGGCAAAAGTAGATCGAGAGGCAGAGGATGAGGCAGAAGATATAATGGTTAGAGAGATGGTTGAGAAGAGCATGAACATGAAAGTGGAAGAAACAACAAAATCTTCAATGCTTATAAAATATCTTACAAATCAAAGGTGATATGTTATTATTGCAATAAATTTGGTCACTATGCCCATGATTGTAGGAAGAATATATCTCATCAAGGAAACTAGAGAGATAATGTTAGTACATGATGCAGGAGCATCAAAGCTAAATTTTCATTATTTAATTGTGTAATTAAGGGGGTGAGATATTTTAATTATTTTATTAATTAATTTTCTCATTTCTAATAAATTCGGAGAGAAATTATAAATGTGAGGATTATTGTAAATATTCCTTAAATAATTAAGGATATGAGTGGAGTGAATTAGGTGGATAATCTAGGGATGAGGAATTCCATAAATGGGACTTAGTTGAGTCCAAAAAAATATAAATCTAAATTAGATTTTAAGTTGAGATTTGTGTGGAGGAATTTATGGAGTGAAATAAATTCATTATCTATGTATATATAGGAGGGTTTTGTGAGGATGAAAGATAGCAGGGAGTAGTAAGGAGTATAGTGAGAGTGAGAGATGGTTTGAAGGGTCGAGAGCCAAGAGGCCGCCCAATGTAATATTTGGCCAAAGAGTTTTTATGTTTTTATATCAGTATTTCATTTGAATGGCTCTGCTTCCTTCATATCTATTTTTAGCTGAATATATTTATGGTTTTAATGAAGAATTATTGAGAGTTTTAATGCTGAGTGAAGGAGTGTGTGTTTTATATGCTCGTATCTATTCTATAGCAAAATCCCTACATCATTTGGTATCAAAGCCTGACTTAGGCTTGAGATGCTACCACATTCGTATTAAGCATTGTGTGTGGTTGAATTTTTTGTGTGAATGCATAAGCACTAAGCGCTAGGTATCCATGAAAATTGCTACATCACGATTCGAGTGTTGTTGAAGAAGGCCGCTAGCTGCATGTTGGAGAAAAGTACCAAAATTTATAGATCCACAGATTGTAAAATTGAATCAAGTGTTATTCTAAGTCAAAGCTATCTGGTGGATGATTTATTACATAGCTTGTAGACATTATTTTTATGTCGAATTCCCTCTTTGGTCAAGTTAGTATGAAGATTTGTGTTGATATCTATTGCAATTAAATCCAACTCACAGGTAGTTCCGAGCATTATGAAAGAAGTGGTTTCATCTTCTGTGTTTGGATGGATTTGCGGTGGATTTTGGGATTCGTAAGAAGATGCGTGTGAGAGAGAATTTTTTGTCATTTTTCCAATTCCAATATTCACTTTGCGAAGCCAAAATTGGGTAAAGAAATAGCATGAAGCATGGATCATTGTTCAATGTTCAAGAGTGTTATTTGAATTATACAAGCTATGCAGAATATTGTTTGTGTGTTGATGGAGATCTGATGCATTTCTGCCACACAACTAGATTGTGTGGAAGATGAAATAGTTTGGGGAAATATGAGTGGTTGAATCAGTTATGTGTTAATTCGTCATGGAGAGGCACATAAGTTGGTTGGTTGCAGAGTGTGATCGTTGCTTGAGGATGCCACTGTAGAAAACATGGTTTACTATGTTTGTAGTGTGATGGTAAGAATATAAGCACATTTTCTTCGGTATGCATATGTTTTTATTTGTGCTATAGATCGGAAGGAAGTGTGTTTTGTTTCTAACAAAGTTCTATCAAGTAAATTCAACAAAGTTTCAAGGTAGAGAGCCTTGCAAACAGTTGCTATAGTCCACAAAAATCTTATTTGGTGGTAGATGATGGAGCATTAGTCAAATTATGGCATGATCCTGCACGGATTGAAGACGTACAAGTTTGAAGGTTGTTCGAAAGGAAGCATATGTGTTGCGTGAGAGCAGTGGTAACATTTTGGTAAGGCGTGGTGGATTGATGCGTTGATTTGTTATGTTTGGAGAGTTGATCTATCACAGATCAATCAATGTTCTATTCCAATTGACTATGGAGATATTCCGTTGGATACTATCTGATCTACCTCTCTGTAGAGCCACAAATCCGTTGGGGAGACGCAGATAATCCTTGGCATCTATTTCATTCTCTGTAATTCCACTCTTAGAGCTGCACACAGGTGAACTTGCAGTGTCATTTAGCAGATACTGATCTTTATAAACAGGCGTATTTGATTCCAGTCTTCTGCATTTGGATTACCTAATCTAAGCAACATCAATTTGCATCACAACCTGATCAACTTTGTTCTTTTCAATGTTACTAAAATTACATTTGGGGTGGAACTTGACCGTGGTGTGGCACATTGGAATAATGCTGCAGGGTTCTGAGCAAGACTCAGTAAATAGCAAGTGAAACCGTGGGTTAAAACACTATTTCCATTGGATCAAATAGATGTGGATAACATGCGGGAAAGGTATGTTTGAATTAATTATGGGTCCAATATATAAATATTGATACTTTGGGTTTTGTCCAAAGTCAAATGTGTATATAGGAATTATATTGGAGTAAAGGTAGTAAACAAAGGCTTTCACTTGTGAATAATTTAAAGAAGAAAACCTTGGATAAAGGAATTTATTTAAAGAAAAGAAATTGTGAATGAGGTGAAGTTCTTAAATACATAATATGGGTGCTTTATTATAGTTCAAATAAAACTCATATGGAAATTCAAATAAACTTCCACATAAGGGACCATCTGTATTTTGGATTTTGCTTTTTAATGCATAATATGTGGGTTTAAGCAGCTTTGGATTCAAATGCATATGAAGTTTGTGCTAATCCTCGGTGATATAAAAAGAAACATGCATTTTTATGAGAGAGGGTTTATTATGCATGATGTGGATTCTTCATAGTTTTGGTTAAGTAATTTTGGACCAAAGCTTGTAGTTGGAATGAGAGCATTCCTTTCAGTTGTGTTTTAAAGATTATAAACACAATTTCTTGATGTGTAAAATCTTTGTTTTACCATCATGTGGCGCTATCTAAGAGGTGATATTAAGGATGGACACAATGTACGGGTTGTACATCGAAGAGGTTGAAATATGAATAACATGTTATCTGTACACAGGTAAAAAATGTGAATTGATGTTGTAGGGTCCATATAAGTGCAGGGAAATGTTTGCATTAAGATGATGATTTTGTGAACATGCAAGTATTGACCGTGACAAAGATGGCACAAAAGAATGGAAATCAGATAATTGAGACTGCAGAGATAAAGGTTTATTAAATAACCTTAACAAGAGCATGAGGTATGATAATTCATGAAGGTATTTTTGAACATTAAGGATTGAATGGTTTATTTATTTTCACCTTAAAATAAATCTTGAAAAACCTGAATTGCATTTCGATTAAAGACTTTAGTATCATGTAAAATGATAAGGCAAACTGATGATTTTTCATAAGAATGAAATATGAAAGAGAGTGAAGATTTGAAGTCCTAAAATGTATTAGGGGTGTATGTTCGTTGGGGGATCGTGTAACTTGAAATATCCATTGTCATAATTATTGGGTTGAACCTTGAAGTCAAAAAAAATGTTAGATTCAAATGAAAGTTTGGATAGTTTGAGTTAAGATTGAGTATTTTCATCCAAGAAGAAGAATTGGTGTAAGTCTGAAGTCAAAGAGTCATAAGCTAAGTAAAAAGTATGAATGTAATTGGGTGCATGATCGGCAGAGCCCGACGCCCAAAGAATTGGTCATTGTAACACATGAGTTACTAAAGTGTTGTTTGCAGCAAAGTGAAGTAAGAGGGTTGTCAGAGATTGGTTCCAAGATAGAGAACCAAGAGAAGCCACGCACAAGAGGAGAACTCGCATTTGGATGAATGGCAAGTGTGAAGGATTGTTGAAAAGTGGAATAAATGAAATCCACACGTGAATAGATGAAGTTCAAAAAGAAGAGGAAGGTGACTGTTGATAGTCATTTCCGAAGTTCTGATGAAGACCACAACAAAGGGAAGAAGAAGGAAAATTCCAAGGCAAGTGGCATATGTGAGCTGTTGACGGATGAAGATTATGAGTGGGAGAAGGCTAAGATAAAAATTCACCTTGAATTGTTAATGGAGTTGTTGCAGGAAAATGTGAAAGAGCAGACACATGGTTGGACCATGAGAAAGAAGGTAAAGTGGCAGAAGCTACATGCAAAGAGGGAAAATCAGGTAAACATACAGTTTATGGAAGAGCTGAGGAAGCTCGAATAGATGTTGAGTTGTGAAGAACTCAGAGAGGCTAAGTTAAAAATGGATGTTTCCATTTGTGGCCTAGAACAGGGTGAAAGTATAGGTGAAGAGATCAATGAGGAAGATCTCATGAACTATTGGGATAGTTCAGAAGCATCTGAAGATGTGTTGGAGAGAGAAGCAGATGAGGCTATGAAGCCTTGCATTTTTTCTCACAGTTTATGCATGTTTGCAAGATGTGCGAAAGACGGTGAGCAGTATGATGGAACTATCACAAAGGAGAATGAAACTCTTGAGGTGGAGTCTGATTAAGAATGCCTTTCAAAGGAGAAATATATTGATTTGTTACAACAGGAAGAAATCATAAATAAATTCTTGTTTGGGGTAAGACAACAAGTTGAAGCTATTATGGAGCAAAAGAAAAATGGAAATGCCAAAGAAATATTCCAAGGAGGTAAAGAAATGTATTTGTTTAATGAAATTGCTGACGAAATTGTGCAGTGTGATAGAACAGAAACTAGGACAACTCAGGAAGATTGCCAGAGGAAGTATGAAGCTGGAAAGGAAAGTTGTGATGAACTGCTCCAAATATTTTACATGGAAATTGAATTCTTAGAACGATGGCTTAAGGAACCTGATGGGGAATTAAAAATTACGGAACCTGATCCACAAGAAATTAGAGTTACTATGCATGATAGAGATGAAATGTTTATAGATTTGAATGAATGTTATAACTTTTTAGATACTGATGTAAGTGTATGTACAAAAAATTAGATTAACAGATATGATGTCAAAGTCAGAGAAGTAGAGAGGAAATTATTTGGAGTTGAGATGAAAGATCAACAGCAGCAAGGGAGTTGTGTCTGCAGAGAAATAAAGAAGGCAGAAATATTGATCCAGCAGGATGAAGATGGGAGAAGCCAACAGTTTGAAATAGAATCTATTGAAGTCCAGAAAGTCGATGATGGGATATTGATGCCTGAAGCATCAAAAGAGACCGAAAGGTATTATCTTTTTAAAACTAATAGTTTGTTGGTGAATGCAGGTTTAGTACCAGACGAGAGAATTGTTGCTATAAAAGAAATACAATACTACAGTAGTAATCAAGAAGGAGTTCTTGATTATTTTCCATTACAAAAAGTTGAAAGTTCAGCTTAGTTAGAGGCAAAATAATTTGACAAAGAGGAATTAATCTGAGGAATTGGCAAAATAAAGTGTTGGAGAAGCCGGTGGAATCTGATCGATAGAGTGGATGATGAGTTATTAAACCGAGTTGATACTTCGAAGGACCAGCGGAAGAACAGAGTTTGGAATCCTGGAGGGAGAAATTCATTAGCACTTGGGGCTCTTGCATTGTTACAGAAAAGTGACAGACCTCATAGATAGGAGTCTATGGAAACTTCTCTACATGGGGAGTCTGATGCATGAGCATAAAAGTTAAATTTTCATTATTCAATTATGTAATTTTATTTTTCTAAGTAAAACTAATTCTATTATATCATCAACCATACGTTACATTGCACATCCTCAGAAATTGTTAGGTCCATTTCGGAGGGAATAGTCAAAATAACTACTGTAAAAAACTAGACTGCCCCTAGAGGGGAAGCCAGCCCTAATAATCCAAGAAAACGAGCTGCACTTAATGGGAAACCAGCCTTAAAACTGTGCAAAATGAAGCAGAAAGAACTAACAGAGGTAACATGAAAAACCACCATACTGCAAAAAATCGAAGAGAGAACGCTATGGAGAACCTTCATGCTTGACGCTGGAGGGAGAGGCCTCTTCGAGAATGCAACAGATGTAGCCATTGTAGAGCTATAAAAAGGGTCTCTTTCACCTCTAATTACCTCACATTAATATGTCAAGGTTCACAAATTCTATTAAAAAGCCACTGAAATAATGATCAAAAGCATACCTTTTTAGTACTCCACAGCCATAGTCTAGAGAATCGAGCCCAAGCTCAGAGTCCTCATGCAGCACATGAGGAGATACTGGAAGCTCGAAGCGCTATGCTGAAGTGTCCTGAATGGATTTGTCCTGCAGACTAGCTAGAATGTACAGGGAGGCGTTCAAGTTGAAGTCGTCATTCTGCAACGAAGAGCCCAAATGAAAAAGTCTCGAAAGATGCTTATATTCTGTAGGCTCAATATCATTATCTTCAGAATTGGAGCTGGAGGTAGGCTGCACGGGGAGAGCTTTAAGTGTTCGAGGGAGGAAGGCTAGCTCTGCGGGGATGGTGGGCTTACGGGCCCACTTTTTATAGTGAGAGGAGGAGGGAGGAGTGGAGGGGTTGGGAAGCGGCAAGGGAGGTGAGGAAATTACTAAGTCAGGGGGCGACAAGTTCGTCATGGCCCAGTCCATGGCAAGATTTAGGTCCTGGGGGAAGGTATTGGACAAAGGAGGATGCGAAGGGAGACCTCTCCCTCCAGCTCGCCTACAACGTTTCCGGTGATGACGAGGCATCGAGGCTGACTTGGGAGAGAAACCAGACAGCTGAGGAATTGTTGCAGAGGTAAGAGCCCAAAAGCCTCTCACCTGAGCAGGGGAGGGACGAAGCCAGAAAACCAGAGGGAGAGTGACCAAAGCGGGCGGGAGAGCTAGAGAAACAACGGGAGTGTTGAACAACATGTTGGAGAGGAGAGTTATTTTGAGACTCACCGAGTACATCACATGGAGGGTGGTGCATGGGGCTTTAAAGCCTATTCCAAGTGAGAATTTAAGGCAATGGGAATCCCAAGGCCGAGGCACATGGGCGCATCATGTGGTGATCCACATGGAAGCCTCATGTAGCCCTACTGAGCTATCTAGCACCTACATCCAGGGGAGGGAATTCACTGTGCACCAATTGGGTGCATCCCTGAATGAGAGCTTCATCATCGGTGGAGGATAAAGTGCCCACCCAAATGGGTGAGGAGTGGGTGACACCTATGTTCGCAATGAGATCCGCTACCTTGTTAGCAGAACGTCTAACATGGTGGAAGTCAATAGACGTATCAATGTGGATCCTCTACATGAGCATGTTGATCCGAGTGGCCAGGCACCAACTCTTGATGAGTTTGGTGGCTGAGGAACCCACTTGGAGACGCTTTGCCATTTCAATGAGAATCTGGGAGTCTCCATTAGGGGAATTTTGAGGTCTAAAATGGGCCTCCTAAGAAAAATGTACAATCAAAATTCACTTTATGAGAACCAATCACATTACAGGGGATGACATCATCCCTAATGGTTGAGGTGGCATTGCTTAAGTTAAAGGTACTTACTTGTCACATTCTCAATGGTGGATAAAAACTCATGGTTAACCATGGTAGTGCTCTAAGTACTTTTAAATTCAAAGTAAAGTACTCATAATAAATGTCATTTCACACTTTGTGAATAAAAATATATTATTGTCATTTCATATTTCTTGAAATAAATAATGCATATCACTATACATTTATTATATTATATTATATTATATTATATTATATTATATTATTTTTATATAGTATATTAATTACATGTTATTATACAATTTAAATAATATAAATTTTAATTGATAACATATAATATAATTAATAATTTATAGATTTATATTTATATTTTATTTTAAGTTATTCAAGTACAAAGGACAAATGCATTAGTTGTTCAATGATAATGACTTTTTCTTGAAAATCTCATTCTTATTTATAGTCACATCAATACAAATTTTTTATTAATTTTATTTTGGTACAACTTTTGAAATGAAATTAACTATGGTTACATGGATTGTGGTGCAAAAAGTGATTTGCAAATTCATAAATATTATTTTATTGGTTTAGCTATTATTTTATTATTTCATAAATTCCCCTAATGCTTCGATGATTAAGGGATAAAGGTGGTGTTCTCTGGCCAGAATGAGGCCCTAGAGCATGCCCTCCAACTTCGCCAAGTTGTTTGTATCCCATCCTAGATATTCGCAGAAGACCAGATGCACTTGAAAAAGAGAAGCTCTGAAAAACCCTCCAAATCTAGGTTGCCCCGGGTTCCCTTTGGAGGCTCCATCGAAGTTGAGCTTGAAGAGACCAGTAGGTGGAGGGGACCATTGACTGGGAGAAGGAAAATTTTGGTTTGAGGGGAACTCAGGAATGGGAAAGGAATGGAGCTGAAGGTTCCAGCTAGCCTAGATTATCTGTTCCCCTTGGAGCGTGGGGAGGTCTGAATCCTACCACCGCTAGAGAGCTAGATTCTCCTGAAGATTGCCACAAACCATGTTCCATAGAGTCTCAGGAGAGGTGCGTTGATATTTAAAAATTCTGCGGTTGCGCTCCTTCCAAATATTCCAAAGAATGTGCCCTGGGAGAATTATCCAAAGAGAATTAAGAATAGCACAGTGAAAAGGAGTAGAGGGCTAGCTACGAATGGTGTTGATAATGTTCCCAGGAATTTTTTCCGATCTTCTACTTAGCAGAACCACTTTATCCCAAAGAGCCATGACGACCACACAATCATTGAAGAGATGCTCAGTTGTTTCCTCCTTGATCCCACAGTTGGGACATTGGGATGGGCCTATGAAGCCTTTCCGATAGAGATTGTCCCATGTGAGCACGCGACACTTGCTGAGGAGCTAGAGAAATGTGGAAATTTTGGGCCAATTTTTCGGGTGCCAGACTTTTTCCCAAATGCCGTCAAGCTGGTGGGGCGGGAGAGTCAAGTTGTAGGTCTCCATGGTGGAGAAGGTTCCAGTGGTGGTGTAGCCCCAGCGAATATTGTTTGGTTCTTTAGAGATTCACACTTGTCGCTTGTTTAGTTCCTCTACGATCTCAGTGGTGAGATTGAGTCCGAAATGGGACTGAAGACTGTCTGTCGAGAGCCATTGTCGGAATTGGCCTGGGGGGTTGGCTGAGTTGTTCCAGAAGGTATTGACGCAAGGATGTGGAAACTGCTCCAAGGTACCTTGCCAGTCAGAGATGGGGAATATATCAAACAACTTCGGCATTTGTTGCCAAGGATCGTACCAAAAATTTGCTAAACTACCTGACCTGACTTCCGAGAAGCTGTGGTCGTGAACAAGGGCTCGACGCTAATTGGACGCTCTCCAGATGAGGGAAACTTCTTGATCAATGTCAAAGAAAATGAGGTTTCTCAGAGACCAGTTATGGGCATATTTGGCTGCCCACATCTGCGACCATGGGCTATTAGTGTTAGAGACCCATTTCCACCAAATTTTTGCTCCCATGACCTTATTGCTGTTATTCAATTGTGTAATTAAGGGGGTGAGATATTTTAATTATTTTATTAATTAATTTTCTCATTTTTAATAAATTAGGAGAGAAATTATAAATGTGAGGATTATTGTAAATATTCCTTAAATAATTAAGGATATGAGTGGAGTGAATTAGGTAGATAATATAGGGATGAGGAATTCCATAAATAGGACATAGTTGAGTCCAAAAAATATAAATCTAAATTAGATTTTAAGTTGAGATTTGTATGGAGGAATTTATGGAGTGAAATAAATTCATTATTTATGTATATATAGAAGGGTTTTGTGAGGATGAAAGACAACAAAGAGTAGTAAGGAGTACAGTGAGAGTGAGAGATGGTTTGAAGGGCCGAGAGCCAAGAGGCCACCCAATGTAATATTTGGCCAAAGAGTTTTTATGTTTTTATATCAGTATTTCATTTTAATGGATCTCCTTCCTTCATATTTATTTTTAGCTAAATAAATTTATGGTTTTAATGAATAATTATTGAGATTTTTCATGCTGAGTGAAGGAGTGTGTCTTTTATATGCTCGGATATGTTCTATAGCAGAATCCCTGTATCAGTACATAAAATACTAACTCCAGGTTCCTATAACATGCATAAAAATTCTGAAATTTTTTGGCTATTAGACAATGGTTGTAGTAACGACATGATAAGAAGAAAGAATTTGGTTGTAAATTTGCATCAATCTATGAAGACAGAGGTAAATTTTGGGACTGAAAAGACTTTGGATGTAGATGGAAAAGGAGTGGTAAACATTCAGAACAAGAAGGGGGAGACAAAGACAATCTCAGAGGTATATTATGTCCCTAGTCTCAAAGATAATTTGATAAGTGTTAGTCAGTTGATGCAGAAGGGATACAACGTTATCTTTTAGGGACAAGAGTGTGTTATTTATCACAATCCCCTAAGAAATCGTCTGATAGAAAATTTGCAGATGACGAGGAACAAAATCTTTCCTCTAATAATGAATTACACTGATGAGGTCATTTCTTTTACAGTTGCATGTTCTAATTATTATTGGTTATAAAACTTTTAGTTTGGACATTTTCACTTTTCTAGTTTCATATTGTTGCAGCAGAAATATATGGTCAGAGGATTACCTCCCATCAAAGAACCTGCTAGTACTTGTGAGTGTTGCATCTTGCGAAAACAACACCATGAAATTTTTCCAAAGGGAGTTTCATACAGAGCAAGACAACCTCTTGCGCTGGTGCATACAGACTTGTATGGACCTATGTTGATATGGTCAATTGGTGTAAGTTGTTACTTCCTCACTTTCATTGATGATTATAGCAGAAAGACTTGGAATTAATTCTTGAAGCGTAAATTTGGAAATTTTTCAAAGTTAAAAGAAATTAAAGCCTTAGTATAGAACCAAAGTGATCGACATATCAAGGTATTGAGGTGAGACCATGGTGGATAATATGACTCGAAGGCATTCCATGATTACTGCAAACATGGAATCAGAAGATAGTTTTCAACCAAGTACACACCGCAACATAATGGTGTAGCAGAGAGAAAGGAAAAAATTTATCAACATGAAAAGGAGCATGTTGAAAGGAATAAACTTGTGTAATGAGTGTTGGGCAGAAGCAATTGCATGTGTTGTTTATGTGATGAAAAAATGACCTACAAAGAGTATGATGAATGAATTAAAGTGAAGTCTTTGCCACATGCATCATGTATGCACATAAATTTCTCAGGAAAAAAAAAACGAAGAACCAATTGATGTCTTTCTAATGTTTGGGGTTCATGGTTGTCCATAATAAAGTATCGAGAAGACGTGTGAATATACAAAATTCATATCTGTCGCGATATTTGTGAACACTAGCCATATTCTAAAATTTCCTCACGTTGAAATCCAAACCAGTAAATTTACAATTTTGTCTATAATGACATCAATTTGCACAAAGCAACCACATAATTTCATGAAAATTTCATGGCATGTAATATTCAAAGTTTTTTCTTCAAACATGGTGGCTTGAAGGAGGAAGGATATGGAAACTAGGTATAGGAACCAGGCGAGGGGAGTGACGTGTGGGAACCACGTGAGGGGAGTGACAATGGAAGAAAGAATTGTGCAGCTCATGGTAGGCGCAAAGAAGAGTACATAAACGACAAAAATTCTCAACCACCAAGTGATTTAACGAGTAGAGGAGGGTGAGGGAACAAATTTGGAGTGCGTTGTTGATTTTATATAGAGGGAAATAGGTGATTCAAGCACATTGTTGGCCCAAACGATGCTACCCGGAGTGAGCAGTGGTAGGGAAAATTCATGAAACAAATCTCAACCATTACCTGTTGAAAAATGATTACCAAGAGGAGGAAGAAAATGGAGGGATGGGATTGGTTGGCATTAACAGTTTTTGCACAACCAACTCCATAGAGAGAATACCTTGGGTGTAAAAATTTGATGCTAGAAATCTACTTAAAAAATAAAGTGACAAACATGATCAAATTTCTACTTGACAAGCAAACTAAATTTGAAATTCCAACCCTCATTTAAATATGCTCCTTATTCTAATATGTTTACTCTTCCCTTTTTGTTAGCCAAGTTCATGATCCACATAATGGATGAAAGTGATTGTTCATGATTCACAACACAAGAATTGACTTGAGAGTTGAGTTCCCAATAAAAAATATCTTATGCTTTTTTTTAGATTTGCAATGGTGAAAATTAAGTTAAATAATTTTTCCTCACATTATAATTTTAAATTAATACATTTTAGTTACAAAGAGTGAAAATTTGTACATGTTATTCTTGATTACCTTCCTCTTATGCAAAATGTATATATATATATAAACAACGTTTTACATTAAAAATACTTGTAATTATATTTAAATTATAATTATTGTAAACATACTTTCATATAATTTTAAACTAATATAAAAATTCAACGTAAATTTCATATTACACTTATTTACATCTTGTACCATTCCCTTTTTTATGCAACTACTTAAATTATGTGGATAGATATCCACATGATATTGTGTTGTACAATGATTACAATAAAATTCTTTATTATGACAACTCATGAATAAATAAATAAAAAATTCTATTTCATATTTTTTAATATAATTTTTATATCTTACCATTCAATTTAAAAGAAAACCAATTAGAAAAAACAAATTTACGTTTTAAAAAATAAAATTTATTTTTTAGTTTTCAAAATATTCAGTTTAATATATATTTTTACATAACATTAATAAACTTCATAGAATTTGTTTAAAAAAATTCTAAACTAATTGAAAGTCAATTTGTTTTTTACCAGAATAAAAAAAATGTATAACTTGTGTTAGACAAGTATAAAAATATCATGTATTTTTAAATATTTTTTTTATAGTATAATAATAATAAATTAATCTTAAAATTATGATTCTTTTTAGGTAAGATATATATTATTTGAAAGAGCATTTTTAATACATTTTTTTTTAAAGACAAATGAAATATTTTGTCTTAAAAAATCACTTTTTATTTTTGTTATTTTACATTAAAATTTAATATCAATTGAACTGTTTTAAGTATAAAATTTAGACAAAAATAGTTTGAGACAAAATTATTTTAAGACAACTTTATATTTAATACAAAAACACTTTGAGACAAAAATATTTTAAGACAAAAACAATTTAATACAAAATTATTTTAAGATGAAATTTTATATTTAAGACAAAAACAGTTTGAGGCAAAATTATTTTAAGACAAAACTTTATATTTAAGACAAAAGAAGTTTGAGACAGGAAAACATTTTAAGAAAAATTATATTTAAGACAAAAGGAGTTTGAACACTGTTACCGATGAAATAGGTAACCTGACCTCAAAACGGGTACTCTAGTCCAAAAAGACTCAAAAAACATGAAAAAACACCCCAAAAACAAAAAAAATTATATTCCAGAACGCACTTGGTTTTTTTTTAAGGTCAAATTTCAACATTTTATAAAATTATGCTAAACACAAAATTGTTTCCTAAAAAAAGGATAGAAAAACCACCCTCAAAACAAAACTAGTTAATGCTGGAATAACAAAAAAAAATATTGTGTCATATTTTTGACATTTTTAAAAATACAAATAACATTTTTTAATTTTTAGAATTCAAAAATTAAGAAAAACCTAAAATTTAAGAAAAAAAAATAAATTTAAAAAATAAAAACATTTTAAAGCTTAAAATTTAAAGATATATAGGAATAAAAAAATAAAAATAAAAACAAAATAAAAATTTTAATTCAAACATTAAAAAAAAACCTAAAATTTAAGCGAAAAAAATAAAAAATAAAAAATAAAAAAAAAATTAAAGATTAAAATTTCAAAATATATAGAAATAAAAAAATAAAAATAAAATAAAAATAAAAATATTAAACTTAAAAAAAAACAAGTTTAAAAAAAGAGAAATTATAAAAAATAAAATAGAGAAATTAAATTTAAAAAAGAAAAAGAAAATGTTTATTAAATTTTAAAAAAAAAATTAAATTTTAAAATAAAAAATGATATTAAATTTTAATAAATTTAAAACGTAAAAAAAAAAAATAAAAAAAAAAAACATTATTGAAATTAAAAGTAAAAAAATGAAAAATTAACTAAAGATAAAAATGAAAAATAAAATACAATAAAAATATTAAATTAATATATATATATATATATATATATATATATATATATATATATATATATATTAGATTTTATTAAATTTTAATAAATAAATGAATAAATAAATAAATTTTAAATATAAAGAAAAACTTTTTTTTTTTTAAATAAAAAGTTAAAAAACTTTAAAAATCAATTAGAATTGAAAATTTGAAAAAAATAAATTAAATAAAATATATTAAATAAAAAATAAAATAAAAAACAAATTAATTTGAAAATATTAATCTAATTTTAAATACACAATTTTAATTGAAATAAAAAAAATATAAAAAATTTATGTAAATAAAAAAATAATAATAAAAAAATAAAAAATTAAAAAAAAAGTATTAAATTCAAATAAATTAAAAAAATATATATATAAAATTTACTAAATTTTTAAAAATTAAATGAAAAAACTAAACATAAAATTTAATAATAAAAAAAGAAAAAAATCAATTAAATAAAATAAAAATTACGAAATTTAATAAAAATTATTAACAAAATTTACAAAAAAAAATTAAAGAAAAAAAAAACAAAAAAAAAAAAAAAAAAAAAAAATTCAAATATAAAAATTAAATTAAAAAAAATAATAAAAAAAATCAAATTAAAAAAAATATTAAAAATTAAAAAAATTTAAAAAAAAAAGAATTTTGATGCTCGTGGCGCCGGCCTAATCGCCAAGCCCCGCCCGCCCGGGTGGCGTTGAGGCCGACTGTGCGTAGGCCGGTTCCGAGAATCAGCCTCGTAACGGGAGGCCGACCGGAATCACCCTCCCACGATGGGAGGCCGATTCCGGGAATCGCCCTCCCACGATGGGAGGGCGATTCCCAGAATCGCCCTCTTGCGGCCGAAGGGCGATTCCCAGAATCGGCCTCCCACCGCGGGAGGGCGATTCCTGGAATTGCCTCTCACCGCGGCCGATTCCTGCACCGCTTTCCTCCCCGGCTGGGCGGGGCAGGCGTATTCCGAATGATTCCATGAACCCTCCTCTGAACGTGCCTCCCCCAAAAGTTGAACGGGCCTCCCTGGTTCCGCCCGTGGCGATTCCCCGAATCGCCTCCCCATCAGTAGAGGGCGATTCCTGACCCGCCTTTCACGCGGAGGCCGATTTCGAATCGTCACCGTCTAGCCGACCGTCTCCGCTCACCACTTGGGCGAGAGGCCGATTGGCGACGCCACCACGATCAAAAAATCCTTTTTTTATTTTTTATTTTTTTTAATTTTTAATATATTTTTTTTAATTTTTTTTAATTTGATTTTATTTTTTAAATTCAAAAAATTTAAAATTATTTTTTTTAATTCAAATTTTTTATTTTAAATTTAATTTTTTTTAATTTTTTTTTTTTTGCTTTTAAATTTAATATTATAGAATAATTATTTTTTAAAATTTAAAATTTATTTATTAAATTTTAATTTAATTTAATTTTTTTGTTTTTAATCTTTTAGTTTATTTAGTTTTTCATTTTTTAAATTTATAAATTATTTCATTAAAAAAAAAACAGTAAATTTATGGATATTTGTTTTTTTAATTATTTGCATGTGGTTTTTTTCATTTTTTTGTTTTTTAATGATAGTTTTTTTTATTTATTTTGATTCTTTTATTTTAATTTTTTTTTTTCAATTTTAAATTTTGTTTTTTTTTTTTAAATTTGTTTTTCTTTGTTAATTTTAAACTTTGGATTTTTTTTTCTTATTATTATTTTTTTTTTGATTTAAGTTTTCAAATTTAATTTTTTCTTTTTTGTATTTTATTTTTTTTAATCTAAATTTTAATTTTGTAATTTAAATTATTTTTAAATTTTCTATTTAATTTTTTTTAATTATATGGTTTTTTTAATAACTTAGAAAAAAATGTTTTTGATGTTTTTTTTTTTTTTTAATGATGTGTTTTTTTTTCAAATTTTGTCATTTCTTTTCATATAATTTTCGAATATTTTTGTTTTTTGTTTTTGTTTTTTTCTTTAAATTTTTTTATTTTTACAAGTTAATTTTGTTTTTTTTTTTACATTTTTATTGGTTTTTTTTATTGTTTATATATATATATATATATATATATTTTATCTAAGTTTTGTGTTTTATTACCAACATGAAATCACCACTCTAAAAAAAAGGTCGATGCTGCATCAATACGTTTCAAAATTAGCATGAAAATCACCTCTCTAAAAATAAAAAGTTGATGCTGCATCAATACGTTTCAAAATTAGCATGAAAATCACTGACATTTTAAAACAAATATTCATACTTCATAAATAAAAATATTAGAGTGTCAAAAATGTGCTAAAAAAAAAGGTGATTCTGCATCACCACTTTTCAAAATCGGGTGCTTTTTATGCTACCAAAAAAAAGTAGGTAACAGTGCGGTTACCTATTTCATCGATAACAGTGTTTTTGAGACAAAAACATTTTAAGGCAAAACTTTATATTTAAAACAATGGCCACTTAAGACAATGCCAATTAAGACTAAACTCATTTAATATATTTAACAATTAAGACAAAACCATTAGCATTCTAGAAGTTTGCTCTCAAATTCCATGAGTGGATAGTGGGTAATTATATTTTTTATTTTTGAAAATATATATTCAAACCACATGAAATTTAATTATGCCAATTTCTTTCTTTTATATAATATTTTTCCTTTTTTCATTAATCTTTTTTAATTAAATATAAAATTAGAATAAGCTAATTATATTGAAATTTCAATTAATTATTAAATTAAAATATAACATTTTGAAAAGTTATAATATTTTTAACTAATTTTTAAGTATTTAATTTAATGTATATTTATTTGAAAAATATATTAAAAAATACATAAAATTAATAAATTAAAGATATTTTGATTTGAAAACAATTACAATATACATACCACATTCTAAAAATATAATAAATAAATAGATAAAAAATATTATTTTTTTGTTGGCCTAACTCAAGGGGATTTGAACTTTGAATCTCATGTTTTTACATAATACTTCATAACAAGGTGATTGTAAATTGAGCTAAAATTATTTATTTTTTTAAATATGTAAATTTTTTTAAATTACTTCAACTAAAACTTTCATATAAATTTACAAGAAATTAGATACAATATAAGTATAAAAAATAAATATTTTCTCAATTGTTTTCTACTTATGTAAAGTTTGGTTACACTTTTTTTCCCCTTTTTAAGAAAAAAATATCATTTTTAGAAGTTCTTCAACTTTATGCAAGGCAAAACAATTTTTTTTTTTAGAATTTCATTTTACGATAAAAATGAAACTTGTCAGAAATTTTATTAGCTTTCTATTACATATTTTTTGGAATTTTTTTATTCACATTTCATATGTCAACTTAACAATTCTTTGAGTGTATGTTCTTTAACAATCAAAGGATTCATAAAAAGTCATGTTGAGATGCGTTGGTGTATTCTTTGAAAACTTTGTGTTTTTTCAGAAAAAAAATATGTTACAACAATCTAGACAGAGTCTACTACGGTATCGTTATATTATGAAATCAGCTGATGCATATCATAATTACTAGAATTTTTTGAATTGAACCAATATGAAAAAACTGCATATTTTGAATATGTTTCGGCTTACGTCAAGTTTCTCAACATATTAGTTATAAACTAAAAATATAAAAACTACCCATTGCAGACGACGAACCAATGTAATGCACCATAAATTTTTCAATTTTTTTGACAGTATATTTTGGGAGATACGAAATTTTGATTTCACTGAATCATAATGACCTTCAGAATTTTTTTGCTCGAACTTTATTACAAAATTAATTAAAATTAGTAAATATCTATGGAATTCCATAAAAGTTATATTTCTTGAAAGTAGATTGAATTCTGAAAATGCTAGTTTTGGTTCTGAAAGTTAATTCATAAAATTTGATGGAGTTTAACCATTCAAAAGTTGAAGAAATGTGTTCAAAGCCGAGATGCAGCGTAGTTGCAAACATTTTAGTTCAGCTGAACTTTTTAACAGTTCAGCCAATTTGTTTTTGCCTCTTTGTACCATTATTTTTAACGACAAAAAATTTCAGCAAAATTTTTCTCGCAAATCCTGTCAGTCGAAAAATAAAATTAAAAATTAAAAAAATAAATAAAAAAATAAAAAATCGATGACGCCTCTAAAAAAAAGACACAAATTTTACAACTATATAAATAGCCGAAAATGGAAACATTAATTTCACACATTTCTTCATTTTGGATGAATTTGCAAAGAAATTTTTTTGGTTGAATTTAGAAAGGAAATATTTTGGGTTGAATTTGCAAAGGAAATTTTTTGGGTTGAATTTTCAAATGTTTTTTTGGCTTAATTTTCAAAGGACATTTTTTGGAGGTATTTTTTAAAGTGACCTTTTTTTAGAGTAAGAGTTTTGGGTTGAGGTAAGTATTTTATAATTATCTTTAAAGTGAGTTTTTGTCTAAATTTTTAAAGTGAAATTTTTTTGTAGGACTTTGAAGGAAATATTTTGAGCTTCACTTTTAAAAGACAATTTTTGGCGGAATTTTTAAAGTAAGTGTTTTGGGTTGAAGTATGTCTTTTGTGAAAAAAAATTAAAGTGAGTTTTTTTTAAAGTAAATCTTTTGTAATTATTTTTGGAAGTGAGTTTTTGTCTAAATTTTGATAGTGAGTTTTTTTTGCAAGATTTTGAAGGAATTTTTTTGAGCTTCATACTAAATTATCATGGGAAATCAAAGAAATTTCAAGAGAAAATATGATCGAACAAGAGACCCCGAGGCTCATAGAGAACAGGGGAGAGAATATCACAAAAAAGAGAGAAGAACACTCAAATATTGAAAGGGAAAATCAACCTCAACTAGAAGTTGAAGCATGTATCTAAATGTAAATATTATAAATGATATTTAAAATTTAACTCTAGTGTATTATGAAACTTAATTTTTATTTGATGAACTAATTTGAAAAATGCTTTGCAATGTACACAGAGAGATATATTCCTCATAACATTGATGATGAGATAGAAAATTTTGAAAGAGAAAGTGAAGGAGATATTGAACCAATGATTGAAGATGTTGAAAATGTTGAAAGAAATTCAAGTGAAGAAATTGAATCACCACGTATTTATATATATGTTGAATGTGTATTATTGAAATTATACTTATTTATTAATATAATTATTTATTGAATATGTAAACTCATTTTTTACATTAAATTCTAACATGTACAGATGAAATCAATATCGATGATGAGATGTTAGAAAATGTTGACACTGAAACATATAGAGATAAAAAGGTTGACCATGTTATACGATATCATGTTAAGCGCATTATTCATATCTTCTTCAAAGATGAAAATGTGGCAGTTCAAGCTCAAATTTTGAGAAGTCTCTTAACATCAAAGAAACTAAAGAAAGTTGCGACTTTATTAGGTATTCAAAAATCAACAAAAGATTAAAAAAAAACGAAAATGTGATACAAAATATAAATAGTGCTCTAAAGTGAATTGGAAGATCTAGAAAGAAAGGTGATCTACATGCATGTAGAGAAATACAAATGGCAGTGGTTTCATCAAGTACTAAGGAGAATCATTTGGTAAAATATATGGCACAAGCATAAGGGACCTCATGAAACAAATTGCACAAACATCCGAAATTTTGATTGCAAATAGTTGTAAATGATGAACTTGCTTGTTGGACAGTTATTTGTAAACAACCATACAAACGTAGAATTGGAGAAGATGTTAAAAAAATAATATATGAATATTGGATGAAAAATTCATGTGTTTCACCAAAAGCAAGGGATGTGATGCGAAGAATAGCATGAAATCAGTACAAAGAACATGCAAAACATATCTTGGACACCACTCAGATAGAATTGTTCAAAAAAATCATAGAAAATAATCCTAAAAATAATGTATGAATCAATGCTTTTGTGCAACAAAAACCATGGTATGTTAAACCTATTATTATATGCGACACTTGTTGTTGTCATTATCATGTGGAATTTCAGTTATATTTTGACACATTCCTTAATTTTGATACAAATTTTTGGAAAAAATCACCTACTCTTTCCACTATCCATAATTTCATATCTCAAATTCTATGTGCAAGAGAAAACCATGAATTATTTTACCAAAAGAAATATGTTGGTGGTAAAAAATATGATCATTGTGGAAATTTGACTTTATTTCACAACAAATATCTTATTGATATAAATGATCAATCATTTTCCAACATAAAAGTGAAATGGAAGAGATATGAATATCTTCATACATGGATTGGTTCAATTATTACTACAAGTGCTAAAAGGATTGATTTACAAGAAGAAGAAAATTTTGTGATAGACTTTTTGAGAAAGTTTGAGGCAGAAATTTATGAATACACCAAGCATTCCCATACATCTCGATGGCAAGACTTGCAATTCAAAAAATCCCGTGAATTTTTTCGAACAGGGACCATTTTGTCAATAGTTTATTTTTCATAGAATTACACATTTGTTCCACAAAAATAAATACGAAGTGAATACTATCATTTCAACCAAGTCTCCATGCTTGCCAATATTCTATATAGACACGCTGAACAAAATGTTGATTATATAGAAAGCACTAGTGAAAATCGACATGTTATTAAAAAATACCACTTTTATATCAGTGATGATCATACACATGACACATATTTTATACAACATTGTTTTGATAAGATTTATGACTCATTGAAAAGTTGTGGAATAAAATTCAATGAACATTGGATATGGTCAGATTAATGCGCAGGTCAATTCAAATCTTCACGATCATGCTTTTGGTTGTGTCATATTCATATGAAAACTTGCATTAAAAATTATTGGAATTTATTTGAGACTGGTCATGGAAAATGAGAACATGATGGTGCAGGGGAATATATAAAACGAGAACTTCGAAGATATGAAATGAACCACTCTACACACCAACTTATCTCAACTAAACAAGTTGTTCAATGGTGCATTGCTACACTAAGCCATGAGACTAACCGATAAAGGGAAGTATGAAGGTACATGTACATATATATACAAATTAATGTACATATATATAGATGTCAAACTTTAATATACATGATCTAATTTTTATTTATTTTTTAATTTTAAAAATTATTTATCACAATGATTATCTTTGATTGTATTTTGAATAACATATTTATATTCTTGTTTAAATTTTTCATATAGATTTTTTTAGCATATTGGGGTCCAAGATGTAGATAGATCATTTAGAAATAACATTGAAACAATAAAAGAGACTTGAAAATTGCATTCAATTAAAACAAAGGAGTACCAAAATTTGTTTGCATTTGATAAAAGAAAATATTCCTGTTTTTTTCATGTTTGCATAGACGACACATAAGCTAGTGATGTTTGTGAAAACAAAATGTATGTAAAATATTGGCAACATACAGAACTAAATACAAAGGGGAAAATGTCTATTGCAAACTTTGAAGAAATGCAATCAGAGGAGACTATAGTATCACCTGAAGGTGATCGAGTTTCTGATATTGTTAGAGAAGGTAACATATCAATTGCTTTCAAATGATAGAAATGTAGAAATATATAAAAAAATTAAGTACACATGTTAATTTTAAAGTTATTTTTTCATGTTAATTATGATCTAAATTTATGTAAGTTTTGTTTTTTTTTTTTTTTTTTTTTTTTTTTTTTTTTTTTTTTTTTTTTTTTTTGTGCAGGAGATTTTTTGTTGTACTTGTGCCTACTAACAACGTAGAAAATATCAAGTACCAACGCAGACAACCCAACATTCATATCGACTTTCACAACAAAAAATCGATGGACCAATGCAGCAAACAATCGGCGGCTACAACTTTCATATCAATTTCTCTTTCAACAACGATTCTACTCAGCTCATAATCAACCAATAGTTGTCACATATTTGAACAGCTGTTACCTGTAAATACACTGCTTTTGACAAGAGAAGTTACCACTTAATGTCAACATGCAATTTCTGGACGTGTTCATACCATTCGGCGGTCAACCACGAACTGTAAATCCAATTTACGCTTACAGGCTTTCATACAAACCGCGCCATTTGTAATTCGACTCTTATATAACATAAAATCAATGTGTCATAGTTTTTTTTCTCCTGCGCCCTCTTTCCTCCTGCAGTTTCGTCAAGAGCCTTGGTCTGTCCCTTGCACCCTTCAATGCTTTCTATGCTTTCTGTTCCTCCTCTGGTTTGGCAGTGAGCTGCTCTTTAATCCAGTCAAATGGCTGAATAATCCCGAGAGAGGCAGTGCCTGTAGCAACTCCCCACATAGCAGCGGCTGGGATATCTGAGGGCTGCGGTCGAATACTTGCGGGTAAAAATTTGAGGAGTGACGATCCACCTTTGGTGCCTGCTATTCTCCCAGCTCTACGCTTTTAAGTTTGAACACTATCTCTTACAGCTCCAATCATAATTTGATTGTTGTTCCTTCATGCTTGTGATACTCCACATGTTTAATAACCCGTCCAACAATTTATTCAGATTAACATCATCGCATTTCAAGAGGATATGCCACCGTAAGCTTGAATTGAAACTCAATTTCAATCCTTTTCATATATAATCGATCTTCCTAGTGATCGATATACCCAATATCAAACTGGAACGTGAAACTAAATTTCAGTCTTCACGTGAAATCGATCCCTGCATTAATTGAATACACCAACTTTTCATACAATTTCCCTCCTTGCGATTGATCACAAGCGGTATTCCATTTTAAAGCCAGCGCTACAGCTCGAATTTGAAAGCATCCATGCCTCTCTTCAATTAAATCAACGACCAATGCTTTAGATTGATTCAAAAGCTGCTTCACAATTCACCTGCAGCTCGACAGCGCTTCTGCGCTCAACTAATGTGCGCTCTTCAATCCGGAAACCACCACACATCTGGTTATGCAACCAGCGTACAAGCTCGTTCTTGAAATAAAAACCCATATACAACATACATAATTGAAAATTCAACCAGGCAGCTCTCCCGCTCTGATACCAAAAATGATGCAGAAATTCTGCTAGAAAGCAGATCCCGCATGTAAGAACAAAACTCCTTCAAGAACTCTGAAAATACTCAAAGGTTCTACAATAAAATCATGGAAAAACATCTAACTTAATTAAATATGAAGCGAAAAAGAGCCATATAAATCAAACTTCCTTAACTATAATAAAATTATGTGGCTAGATATTACATTGGGCGGCCTCTTGGCTCTTTGCCCTTTAAACCACTCCTCACTCACTCGCCTCAGCTCTTCAAATATTAAAGTGTATTCTCCTCACAAAAACCACTCATATTTATACATAAATAATGAATTTAATTCATTCCAAAAATCTCTCCACCCAGTCCTCAACTAAATCTATTTTTTAGGTGTGGACTCAACAAAGTCTCGCACATAGAATTCCTACTCCTAATTTTGCTACCTAATACTAATTTCTCTCATATCCTTTTAATTAATAAAAGAATATTTAAAAAATCCTCACTTTTATAATTTATCTCCTATTTTATTTAAAAATAACAAATTAATTAAAAAAATAATTAAAATGTCACACCCCCTTTTATTACATATTGAAAAATGAAAATTTCCCTTGATGCTCCTGCATCAGACTCCCAAGGTTGAAATTAATCATGATCGCCTGATCATGTGTTCGGATCTGTGTCTGCCTGGATCCCATATCTTGTGCTGCAACTTCCCACTTGTCGTTGCTTCTATCTGTTGTTCTTCTCCAGGTCTCCACACTTTATGCTGCATCGCCCCACTGACTAGGCTTTCACAATATTCTGGTGTCTTTCCTTTGCTGCTTTTTCTTTTTTTTACTGCTGCTGGCCTCTTTCGGGATTCTCTCATCATCATCCACCTTATCAGTTCAATTTCACTGTCTAATAGATTTTCTCCAGCATCTGCAATAAAACCTGTACTCACAAAACAATTGTTAGAATAAAAAACATAAGGCTTCAGTGCCCCTTCCACTGCAGGCAACATTTCAGTATCCTGCTCTGAAATTCCCTCATTTATTAGCACATCAGTATGTTGATTCAATTCCTCTGTGAGACTATCAGTTAGTCCCTCCTCCTCATCATTTGTTTGAAAAATGTTTCCCTGTTCTGTGTCTTTCAGTAACTCTTCCTGAAAATAGATCCTCTTCTTTTCCTACTCTCTCCTCTGAAGATCTAACTTCCGATATAACTGAACAATCTCAACTGGAGTAGAACTCGAAAATTTTACACAATTTTCCCTACCTACACTTGCTGTTGACCAATCACCAGATGTTCCTTCTTTCCTCGCTTCAATATTCTGCCGAATATTTCCATAAGACTCCTCTGTCTGAGATCCTGATATCTCAGCATCATTCTGAACAAATTTCAGATTTAACCCTTCTTCCTTAACAAACTTCAAAGTTTGTTCGACACTCTGTGATGTACCTGTAATCACACCCGAATCATTAGTATTAAACACATAAGACCTTGTGGTATCACTGAATGCTTCAGTCGACATCTCTGAATCCTTCATGTGATTCAGTTCCTCTGTAGATTTCCCTTCTGTCTCATCACTACTTCCATTCTCCCTCTGGCAATCTTCCTGAATTTTCCTGGTTTCAACATCATTACATTGTAAAATTTTGTCAGCAATCCCATTAAACAAATACACTTGTTTACCTCCTTGGAATTTTCTTTCATCATTTCCACTTCCTTTCGGTTCCATAACAGCTTCAACTTGATGTCTTATTCCAAACAAGAAGTCATTTGTGATTTCTTCCTGTTGTAACCAATCACTACATTCATTCTCTGAAAGGAATTCTCTACCAGACTTTACCTCAAGAACTTCATTCTCTTTCGTGACAATTCCATCAGACTGTTCACCGTCTTTCGTACATCATGCAAACATACATAAATTGTGAGAAAAATTGCAAGGCTTCATAGCCTCATCTGTTTCTCTTGCCATCACCTCTTCAGATGCTTCTGAACTATCCCAATAGTTCATGAGATCCTCTTCACTGATCTCTTCACCCAAAATTTCACCATGTTCCGGGCCACAAATGGAAACATCCATTTCTAACTCAGCCTCTATGAGTTCTTCACAACTCAGCATCTGTTCGAGCTTCCTCAGCTCCTCCATCAACTACATGTTTACCTGCTTTTCCCTTCTTGCGTGTAGCTTCTGCCACTTCACCTTCCTTTTCATGGTCCAACCATGTGTCTAGTTTCTCATATTTTCCTACAAAAACTTCATTAAAAATTCAAGGTGAATTGTTATCTTAGCCTTCTCCCGCTCATACTCTTCATCAGATCTCTGAAAATGACTATCAACAGTCATCTTCCCCTCCTTTTTGAACTGCATCTGTTCACGCGTGGACTTCATTTAAGCCACTTCCCCACAACTCTTCCCACTTGTCATTCATCAAAATGCAACTTTCCTGCTGCGCTTGGCTTCTTTTTGTCTTGGAACCCAATCATATCCTCATAAAAACCTTCAGATGTAAGGGGTCTTCATGAAAATCTTTTCATGATGTTAACTATGCAAACTTCTCAATTTCAAATGTTGAATTTGATTAATTAAATCCCAAGGCATGTAATTACTACCCGCAACTTATTAAACCAAACAATCTTGATTCAAGTATTCATGCACCTTTTATTTTCCATGTACCAAGTTAGATATTCACTAATCAACCCAGCGCATACGAGATTATACATTCCCACATCTACCAGCATGCCAATTCACTTTTAATCGATTTTGATTAAATTACAGTCAATGTTGCCAACATATATAAGAACAGTTCCGGTTTCAAAGTTGACCTCATTTATAATCACACAACCACTTCAATGTAGTGATTTAACATTCAACCAATGTATCAACGGAAATAAGATGTCCAGCCATTAACTTACCATTTGCTTCCTTGTCGACTTAATGTCTCTGTCTATGCGCGTGGCATTTCCTTACATTCCCGTTCTTTCTCAATTCCATCCAAATGAATGCAACCTCACCTTATCTGTGCCCTTAAGATTTCATTCTGGCGTTCATATAACTCTGTTCAATGCCTTCACTTCATTCAAGTTTGATTAACGCCTCATGTACTAGCAACTATGTTTCACACACATCAACTTCGACCAACACCAGTTTCAGCAGCGTGATGCCACTGTTTTAACACTACTGCTATCTCTTCCACACACAGAAAATCACCATGACTTTATGCAGAGGTTATCTTCCTTTTCCGATTTGTACCGGCCCCATCCAGGCACCACTGCACGGTTAACGCGATGTTAAATCCATACATACTCTATTATCGTTAAAGCAATGTTAAAGCCCAACCAGGCACCACTGCTACTTCCCAACAGGCTGTCAAGGCACCACAGATCTTAGTAGGCACACAGGCCATTCCACAAACATGAATGTACAATTCTGACCAAAAAATGTCTAATAGCTCCAAAATGAGTCAACAGCTGGGCATATCATAAAAAAACCGCGACATTCACACAAACATATCAAACAAAGTGCTGCATTTAAAAAATAAATAAAACATTGTATTTGGATGAGATTTTTGGCCGCACATATCATCACACAGCAACCAACCCAACTGTTCACATTAACCATCTCAGCAAAAGAAATCGATGTTCTAATCATTCATATCGATTATCACAGCAGACAACCCAACATTCATATCGACTTTCACAACAAAAAATCGATGAACCAACGCAGCAAACAATCGGCAGCTACAACTTTCATATCAATTTCTCTTTCAACAATGATTCTACTCAGCTCATAATCAACCAATAGTTTTCATAGATTTGAACATGTGTTACCTGTAAATACGCTTCTTTTGACAAGAGAAGTTACCACTTAATGTCGACATGCAATTTCTGGACGTGTTCATACCATTCGGCGGTCAACCACGAACTGTAAATCCAATTTACGCTTACAGGCTTTCATACAAACCGCGCCATTTGTAATTCGACTCTTATATAACATAAAATCAATCTGTCACATTGTTTTTTCTCCTACGCCCTCTTTCCTCCTGCAGTTTTGTCAAGAGCCTTGGTCTATCCCTTGCACCCTTCAATGCTTTCTATGCTTTCTGTTCCTCCTCTGGTTTGGCAGTGAGCTGCTCATTAATCTAGTCAAATGGCTGAATCATCCAGATAGCGGCGGTGCTTGCAGCAACTCCCCACATAGCAGCGGCTGGGATATCTGAGGGCTGCGGTCGAATCCTTGCAGGTACAAATTTGAGGAGTGACGATCCACCTTTGGCGCCTGCTATTCTCCCAGCTCTACAGTTTTAAGTTTGAACGCTGTCTCTTACAGCTCCAATCATAATTTTACTGTTGTTCCTTCATGCTTGTGATACTCTGCATGTTTAATAACCCGTCCAACAATTTATTCAGATTACCATCATTGCATTTCAAGAGGATATGCCACTGTAAGCTTGAATTGAAACTCAATTTCAATCCTTTTCATATATAATTGATCTTCCCAGTGATCGATATACCCAATATCAAACTGGAATGTGAAACTCGATTTCAGTCTTCACGTGAAATCGATCCCTGCATTAGTTGAATACACCAACTGTTCATACAATTTCCCTCCTTGCGATTGATCACAATCGGTATTCCATTTTAAAGCCAACGCTACAGCTCGACTTTGAAATCATCCACGCCTCTCTTCAATTAAATCAACGACCAATGCTTTAGATCGATTCAAAAGATGCTTCGCAATTCACCTGCAGCTCGACAGTGCTTCTGCGCTCAACTAATGTGCGCTCTTCAATCTGGAAACCACCACACATCTGGTTATGCAACCAGCGTACAAGCTCGTTCTTGAAATCAAAACCCATATACAACATACATAATTTCAAATTCAACCAGGTAGCTCTCCCTCTCTAATACCAAAAATGATGCAGAAATTCTGCTAGAAAGCAGATCCCGCATGTAAGAACACAACTGCTTCAAGAACTCTGAAAATACTCAAAGTTTCTACAATAAAATCATGGAAAAACATCTAACTTAATTAAATATGAAGACAAAAAAGAGCCATATAAATCAAACTTCCTTAACTATAATAAAATTCTGTGGCCAGATATTACATTGGGCGGCCTCTTGGCTCTTTGTCCTTTAAACCACTCCTCACTCACTCGCCTCAGCTCTTCAACTATTCAAGTGTATTCTCCTCACAAAAACCACTCATATTTATACATAAATAATGAATTTAATTCATTCCAAAAATCCCTCCACCTAGTCCTCAACTAAATCTAATTTTTAGGTGTGGACTCAACAAAGTCCCGTACATAGAATTCCTACTCCTAATTTTTCTACCTAATACTAATTTCTCTCATATCCTTTTAATTAATAAAATAATATTTAAAAAATCCTCACTTTTATAATTTATCTCCTATTTTATTTAAAAATAACAAATTAATTAAAAAAACAATTAAAATGTCACACCCCCTTTTATTACATATTGAAAAATGAAAATTGCCCTTGATGCTCCTGCATCAGCATTGCATTGAACGAAAGATGAAATTATTGGAAAACTATGATGATAAAGATTTTATATATGACAAAGGGTCTATTATATGGAAAGATTATTTTTTCCAACAAACTCATAAAATTCAGGATTTTGTTTACTTTCAAGACTATGAATTTGATGTCATAAATTGTCAATATAGTCACTTGGTGTGTGAAGAACGCATAAAGTTGATAGAAGTTCAAGCAAAGAAAAAATTTAAAATTAAGAAATGGAAAATTTCAAAAGTTGATCATGAACATATCATTGAAGATGGAATTCCATTAGAATTTTTTTGATTGAACTGCCAAACAATTTCTTCTCCTTGGATTCATCTTTTAGAACTTACAAAACTCAAGGAGAAATTGTTAGCCTTTTTTTCGAGCATTATTAGGTTTTACATTATTATAATATGTATATTTTATGTTATGTAAAAGTGTTTTCACATGTACATTATTTTGGCACATGCACACAAGTAATTTATACGCATACATGTAGATTCTTTGGTTTTAAACGATTTCATACATTCTCTGGTATGAGCTAGTTAATGTAATGTGATTATTGCAAAATGTATGTATCTATAATATTTGATATAATGCAAATTTTAAGTTATGATTTTTTTTTAGACATATATAAAGAAAATTATAATATTCATTCTTGAATGCAAAATGTGCGGTACGTGTTTTGTAACTTCCAGTTTACTACCAATTGACATCCATAGTAGCCTTTCTATGTAAATTAATGAAAAATGTTGTGTACTAGATATTTTTTAATTAAATTTTAAAATTTTACGATTGTTTGACACATCTATGTACACCTAGAAATTTATGATTGTTTTTAGATATACATATAGATGTATTGTATATTAAAACATTATAAGAATGATTTCGAATGCAAAATTTATGAATTAAATGCAAATTTTCTTTCATTGCTAGATATTTATGAACTTAAATATATATGTATTTAACTTGTAATATATAAAACCATATATGATTGATTTAAATGACACATGATCATGTGTAAAATTTACCTAAATATCACTTTTAATACATGTATGTCCTAATTATATAACATTCATACATGTTCAAATGCATTTAACATGTACCACATGTGTTTTTTAATTGCAATTTCAAACTAGATTCATTTTAAATAACAAATGACAAAACAACTTGAGCTTTCAAAACAAAACATTTAATCTAAGATTGAATCTAAGTTAACATTATAACAACAAGTCATCATTTATTCAAAATGTAATGTAACTAAATGCATTTATGTACTTCAATCATTGTTACATATATTCATAAACTTAAATATGTAAAACCATAGATATGATTGTTTTAAATGAGACATGATCATGCAAAATATACCTAAATATCACCTTTAATAGAAATTTACACCTAATTATATAACATTCAAACATATTCAAATGCATAACATGTACCACATGTGTTTTGTAATTTGCAATTTCAATGTAGATTCATTTTAAATAACAAATGACAAAACAACTTGAGATTTAAAAACAAAACATTTAATCTAAAATTGAATCTAAGTCAATGTTATAACATGTGATCATGTATGCAAAATGTAACAACTAAATGAAAATTTACTTCAATCATTGTTACATATATTCATGAACTTAAATATGTAAAACCATAGATATGATTTTTTTAAATGACATGTGATCATGAAAAATGTACCTAAATAACACCTTTAAAAGACATTTACACTTAGTTATATAACATTCACATATGTTCAAATCCATAACATGTGCCCCATATGTTTTGTAATAAATTGGAATTTCAATCTAGATTCATTTTAAATAAAAAATGGCAAAACAACTTGAGCTTTAAAAGAAAACATTTAATCTAAGATTGAATCTAACTTAACATTATAAAAACACGTCATCATGTATGAAAAATGTAACAAATAAATGAAAATGTACCTCAATTATTGTTACATATATTCATGAACTTAAATATGTAAAACTATAGATATGATTGTTTTAAATGACACATGATCATGCAAAATGTACATAAATATCACCTAAATAATAGACATTTACACTTAATTATATAACATTCGCACAACATTTCAAATGCATAACACATGTACCACATGTGTTTTGTAATTTTCAATTTCAATCTTCATTCATTTTAAATAACAAGTGACAAAACAACAAGTTCTAAAAACAAAACATAATCTAAGATAGTCTAATTTAACATTATATAACAACATGTAATCACATGCCAAATGTAACAACTATCCAAAATATTAAATCATTCAATAAAAGTAAATTGTAACACCCGTTGTTTATGTGTTTGATTTTCAAAACTAGACATTTGAAATTTAATCCTAAGGGGAGTGGACCCCAAAGGACAAGTATTTTATGGCTGTAATTAAATATTTAATTTTGAAAAAATGAATAAAATAATTCTGTGCAGATTGACCAAAATGAGAATTATGAGATCACTTGCTAAATCCATGAGGATGGATAAAGTAAAAATATTTCCCCAAAAATCTTTCAAAAATCCTTGAAAGAATTTATTTCCAAATTAGATTTTGAGGAAAATCTAGTTTCCCCAATGATGCGGAGAGTAGTTGGGAAGAGGTAAAAATCTGGGAAAAGTAGAAAGCAGCTTTAAAAGTCCCTAAATAGGGAAGCCTAGGCAAACAGGAAGAAAAGCATCCTGATATTCTGGACGCAGAATTAGAAACATGCTTTGGGGAGAAAAAGCTTTAATAAGCTATTCCTGAACAGATTAGAGGTTGGTCTGTTCGGGAGGTGGTCTCAGCTCGGGGGTGAGTTCTGGAGATAGAAGGACTCTAAGGTTGGGAGGACTGGTCGAATACCAAAGTGGTATGCTCACAGTGTTATGAATGATTAAAACTATCTGTTGTTATGTGTAAAAGTTAATGATTGTAGTTACAAACTAGTTAAATGTTTTATTTTGTGTTGGTGTTCCATACATTTACAGAATAGTAGAGTAAGTAAACTCTTTCAATTCTACACAGTTGTAGGAACCATAACTATGAGGACAAATCCGGCAGAACCTCTGAACCAGTCCTTGGTTTAAATCTGGAGATTATGTTATCTCATAATTTGTATGCATGTAACTTTAATCTGTTTCTGTTGTAAATAGAATTAATTCAGTGAACCTTTGGGAAACCCAGAAACCTGTATGTAGGAGGAATTAAGTACATATAGGGCAGAGCTATACATTTGGTGAATTATATCAGTGAATTACAGACATATAGATTTACAAAACATCAGTGCATGTCTATTGTAGATTTTCCTTTTATAATAGGGACTGCATGAAAGAGTGTATAGTTTAATACTATACTCTGCGTTACATATATATATATATATATATATATATATATATATATATATATATATACTTAGGTAGTAAACGAACAAGACTAAATATGTCACTAATCAAGTAAACAAATGTGGTTTGAGAATTATAGATATAAAACTGGGGTTAATACCCTTCCCAAAGCAAGGGTCACAATTTTATAATTACTAGAAATTACAAACTCGGAAAGATAACAGTTAATTTCTCCATCAGATCTTTATTATGTTTAGAAGTGTAGTCTAAACACCACATAGACTGAAAATGTTATGTTAAGAAAAACCAGAAGTACATAGTTGCAGAAAATGTCGTAAGTAACTATTACAATGTAACCCAATTTGAGTATAAAGAGAGTCCACTGTTGGATTCATAGAATACACCTGAAAATTCAGACTCTGTGTAAATGGGAAAATCCCCTTCACTGAGAGATTATAACTTGACAACTTTTGTATCAAATAGACTGATAGTCAATTTTGCTATTATGTGAGAAGGAACATGAAGTAAATTAAGATGAGAACATCTCTGAATTTCTGCAATTAAATTTAAGAAGACCATTTATGAATGGGAAAATAATTAACAGGAGTATAAATATATATATATATATATATATATATATATATATATATATATATACATATTATTGAGTTGTCCATAATAACAGAGACGAGGAATAGAGATATCTTGTACACACACACACACACACACACACACACATATATATATATATATATCAAATGTTTCAGCCACTTGTGGAAGCATGATATCCTAGTGCTATTATAATATTCCAGAACTTGATATACAGGAAATTTCAACATCCGAATGAAAACTATTAATATTCACTGTCTCTGGCAGAGTTTAATATTACAATAAACACTTTTTATGACAATAAAAATGTTAAAATGTCTGAACAAATTATGTAGAACAACGTGAGGAGAATTGGCTTATCTCTGACCAACATACTGTGAATACTGACCTGAAAATGCCAAGTGCATTGAAATTAGTGTCGAAGAAAACCACGCCTTTCATGGTTCACCGAGAATGGAAGAGTGTATAGCATGCGGAAATACCTGTAGCAAAAACAATCGACAATGAGAATACGAGTAGCGTAAGTGGTAAAAATTCTTTCAAGAATGAAATAATAACAAAGTAATCACTAGTTACCTGGCAAAGGCGAACCTCATTTACTTCAAAACGACCTGCACTAGAAGTAGAGGCATGACATTAAAAATTCGAAGAGTAGGTGTTTCAATTGGGAATAAAGAAGCCACGACTTCTGTGATAAAATTTGAATTGAACACTTACCTAGAGCCTAGATAATGCTCGAGAAGAATAAAGTCCACCTATCGCCACTCAAACAACCTCAGAAAAACCTCGAAGGATGTTGAGGAGGGGGGGTTAAACTTCTAATAATAAAAAAATAGAGCATTAGTCTCACTCATCGTTCATAGGAAGACGTACGAGGTAGCAGAAAAGATGTTGAATAAAAAAAAAAATATCGACATACTCGAACAGAAAAATATCTACCAAAGGTTGGTCCAACTGACCCATACGAAACCTCGAATGTAAGCGAGACTATGGATAAGAATTTATTTAATTAACCTTAGCGCTAGCTTGAGAAATAGATCATATTTCTATGGATAGAGAAATCCATATCAAGATATAAACACAGAGCGTAAGCTTAACATTAAAAACTTGAGACGTGCATAAATGTCATATCTGAACCATCATACGATGAGTGCATAGATACGCTGAATTCTGGGAGAGTATACGCTCAGTCTCTCCAAGGTGCAACGTCTAGCCACCAGGAGGCAAGTCGAACGAATGAAAGGAGAAAGAACCAACTCAACAAATAACACAGATAATTATACCAATGTCCCAAATCAAAAAATCGACGAAACCCTAACGATCAGGAATGATCTTCACTGTCCAAATGGCCTTGAATCCACGGCTTAGCCACAGATCGAGTTTGGGAAATTAGCATTTAATACATAGTAGTTCAAAACGTAAATGTCGATCTATTAAATCTACGCCACGGTACCATCGATTTTATCATGTGTCTGGTGTATTAAAAACGCATGCTGGCGTGGCATATCACAAACAACATATAGATACATGTATCCTCAAGCATGGACATATGGAGAACTAATAAACTGGAAAAGAAACAAGGTGTCCACAAAGAAGATGATGAGGAAGATTGAACAAGTTAACGTGGCCAAATCCCTTAGTCCACTATGCCAACGAGACACAATGAACGCAGTGACAATTAAATGCGCATATCTCCACATCACTCAGCATCAAAGATATGTACGTAAATAATAAACGATACGATGGTCATGCTCACAATACTTTCATACCCTTGACAAGAGGGTGAATATGAATAGACCACGAATAATTCGCAATTCAACGGTGGGGCAATAAGAATTGAAATATACAAAGATTCAAAACCCATCGAACACCATATTGAATATGTAAGAGAATTCTATTAAATAAAAACGTAGAGTTAATAAGCCTATCAAGGTGTGCATAACATTCATGAGTAAATTGTCATGTATGAGGACTATATAAATGTGGTAGGGTATATGTATCATTTACTATATGCATAGATAGACAAGAATGGGAGTAAATACAACCATATAATAGAAATGGTGAAATATAGGTGTAAATTTAATAGAGATGGTGAAGAATAAGTGTAAATACCATCAGCCACAACCATTAGTGGAAGAAAAAAAATAACACTATACTCCAAAGAGTAATAGGAGGAATAGTAACTCTACTCCATAACAGATCATACTTGATGAAATTCAAAAGTAGAATTGAATAACTGTGACCAATAGAAGCACTTAATTAAATTATAAATAGAAGAAAAAAAAAATTTCTAGGGTGGAAGGAAGAGACGTTACAAATGGTATCAGAGCCCATGTTATACAAAACTCGACTGTTGTTGTGTGTGCTCACTGTATAAATGATTTACTGTTGAAAAAAAAATAAAAAATTATTTACTGATCTGTGTTGTGTAGTGTACAGTGGTGCTGGAATGGCAGAAGGTGAGGAAATTTATGTCGATCTGCGTGATGAAGATAATACACCAGATCCCAATGCTCTGGTGATGGCTATGTTGCACAGTTTGCAACGAGAAATGGCTGAGCTAAGAAGCCAGAATGACAGATTGTCATTAGCCAGTGAGGAGCAGGAAAATCTCATCAGAGAATTAAATTCGCGGAATAGCCAAGAGGGTGAAGGTTCCGGGAAGAGGAAGAATGATGAGTCTGAGGATGATGATGCTGTTAGGCACCAGTATAAGCAGAAAAAGGAATTACAGGGGGAATTCTGAAAGATCAAACCTCCCTCCTATGATGGGGAGAAGGAGGAAGATGCTGAAGCGTGGTTACTGAACATGATTAAGTATTTCCAGGTCTATGAATTTGAAAGCAATCTGAAGGCCAGATTAGTTGTTTACCAGCTACAAGGTAAGGCTACCTTGTGGTGGGAGGAGACGAAAATGGTTCATGCCATTGATGAAAAGGCAGTTACTTGGGAGGATTTCCAGGTTAAGTTTAAAAACCGCTATTTAAATGAACGTTATTACGATGATAAAGCAAAAGAATTTCATGAGATTAGACTGGGACAAATTACTATTGATGAGTTTGTCACCAAGTTTACTAATCTGTTGAGATATGTCCCTTACATTAGGGAAGAGAAGGCCAAGGTATAAAGGTTTTTGAATTGTTTGACTGTTGTGTACAAAGAGAAGATCGAGTTTGATAACCCAAAAACTATGGACGAGGCAGTGAGTAAAGCTAGATTATGCTACCAGCAGTTTAAAGGAAAGGCTGAGCATGGAAAAGGCTGGTTAAACAAAAGTGAAATTAAAGGGAAGAAACCGAAACCAGCTTACTTAAGGAATTTTGGTAGGGACTATCAGAGGAAAAAGTTTAATAAACCAAAAGAAAGCCAAACAACTCAATCTCAAATTGGTTCCAAACAACTAGATGAAGGAAATAAAAAGGAAGGCATAGTCAAAATGAGGGAACCTTTGAAATGCTGGGGATGTGGAGAACCCCATATTTTGAGGGATTTTCCCCACTGAAACATTCAGATGATTATGAGAGATCGAGAAGCTACCACAGTAAATGACATAGCAATAAATATACCCACTATCAGTGCAGCCTTGGAAAATCGACAAGAAGAACACCAAGCTACCATGGTTGAAATGGAGGGTAAGATTTCTGACCAATCTGTTACTATTTTTATTGATCCGGGTGCTTCTTTGAGTTACATTAGTCGAAAAATAGTAGAAAAATGCAATCTCAAAACTGAAAAATTTCAGCAGTCTTGGTTGGTCCAGCTAGCCACTGGAACCAAGAGAAAGGAAACACATAAATTACCCCGCAAAGCAATTAAATTGAATGATTTTCATACAGAAGTGAATTTAAACATTCTGCCCTTAGGCTCATATGACTTGCTGATAGGAATGGACTAGCTGGAAAGAGAAAGGCTATGATGAACTGTTGGGATAAAACTCTGCAATGCATAGATGAAGAAGGAAAACCTGTTATTCTCAAAGGAAAACCAAAACCTATCTCTGTAAGACAAATATCAACACTGCAATTAAAAAGAACAGCTAGGAAAGGATACCAAGTATATGCAATACATGTAGAAGAGACAGAACAGAAACCTGAAGAAAATTTGCTGGATATTTTGCCAGTAGTGAGAGAGTTTAAGGAAGTCTTTCCAAAGGAGATTCCTCATCTTCCCCCCAAAAGAGAGATTGAATTTTCAATCAATTTGGTGCCGGGAGCAACACCTGTTTCCCGAGCCCCTTATCGAATGAGTCCCCCCGAACTCATGGAACTGAAAATGCAATTGCAAGAATTGCTAGATAATGGCTATATCCGATCGAGTGTGTCTCCTTGGGGAGCACTGGTTCTATTTGTGAAAAAGAAGGATGGAACCTTTAGGGTGTGCATTTATTATCGTCAACTGAACAAGTTGATCATTAAAAACAGATACCCTTTGCCCAGAATTGATGATATTTTTGACCAAGTGAGAGGAGCTTTAGTATTTTTGAAGATTGACTTAAGGCCTGGTTATCACCAGCTCAGAATTAAGGAAGAAGACATTAGTAAAACAACTTTTCGAACCAGGTATGGTCACTACGAATTTGTAGTCCTACCTTTCGGTTTGACAAATGCCCCTGGCACTTTTATGTGCTTAATGAATAGTGTGTTAAACAAGTACTTGGATAAATTTGTACTTGTGTTCATAGATGATATTTTAGTTTATTCCAAAAATGAGGAGGAGCACAAAGAGCACTTGAGGATAGTGCTGTAAACTTTGAAAGAAAACCAGTTATATGCCAAATTCAGTAAATGTGAATTATATAAGGACAAGATCCAATACTTGGGACATATTATTTCTGAACAAGGGTTGGCTGTTGACCCTGAAAAGATAAAGGCTATTAAAGAATGGCCTATGCCTACTGATGTTTCAGAAATAAGATCATTCATGGGGATTGCAGGTTATTATTGCAGATTTGTGGAGAGATTTTCTGCCATAGCATATCCCATAACATCGTTGCAAAATAAGGGTGTCAAATTTGAGTGGACTAAAAAATGCCAAAACAATTTTGAACAATTAAAACTAAAACTCACTACAGCCCCTATACTAAAGATTGCAGATCCTGATAAAGAATTTGTTGTATGTACAGATGTCTGTAGAGAGGGGTTGGGAGGAGTCCTTTTGCAGGAAAATTCAGTTATTGCATATGAATCTAGGAAACTGAAGACACATGAACAAAACTATAATGCATATGACTTGGAGTTGGCTGCTGTTATTCATGCCTTGAAGATGTGGCGGCACTATCTTCTTGGGAAAAATTTTACATTAATTACTGATCATATTAGTCTTAAATATTTCTTTTCCCAAACTGATTTGAATGCTAGACAAGCCAAATGGCTGTCTTTTCTGAGTGAATTTGATATGGACATAAAACATATCAGAGGGAAAGAAAATAAAATTACTGATGCTTTGAGCAGAAATGCTTGCCAAAATATAAACAGCATTGGAAGTAGTGTAAAATTGGAGGTAGAAGATTTAGTGAAATAGGTAGCAGACCAGGATCCAAATTATGAGAACCTACAGGTGAAAACACTAAAGAAGGAGATGGTTGAATACACTCAAAACCGGAAAGGATTGATCTGCTACAAAAACATATTATATGTTCCCAATGTAGAGTCTTTGAAAAAAGAGATCCTAGATGAATATCACAAACAGCCTTATGCAGGGCATCCTGGATATCAGAAAATGTTAACAGCTTTGAAAAAGAAGTTGCTTTGGCCAGGAATGAAAATAGATGTAGCAGAATATTTAGCTAGATGCATGGAGTGTCAACTAGTTAAAGTTGAACATCAACATCCTGCTGGTCTTTTAAATCCTTTTCCGATTGCAGAATGGAAATGGGATACCGTTTCTATGGATTTCATAACAGGGTTACCCAAAACCAAGTACCAACACGATTCAGTGATGGTAGTAGTAGACACTTTAATCAAAGTTGCACACTTCATACCGGTGAAATCTACTTTCCTGAAGGAGGTAGTAAGGCTCCATGGGGTCCCAAAGGTGATTGTTTCGGATAGAGATGCTAAGTTCACCGCAGCTTTTTGGAAAGGTCTGGTTGGGGGCATGGGCACTAAATTGAATTTCAGTACTACCTATCACCCTTAGACCGACGGGCATACAGAGAGAACTAATCATATTTTGGAGGATATGCTGAGAATGTATGTGATGGATAAGCCATCAAAGTGGGAAGACTACTTGCATTTAGCTGAGTTTGCCTATAATAACAGCTATCAATCCTCCATTAAGATGAGTCCGTTTGAAGCACTCTATGGAAGGAAATTCCGTACTCCTTTGAGCTGGAGCCAGCCTGAGGATAAGCTAATGTTGGGACCAGATGCCTTACAAGAGATGGAAAGAATTGTTAAACAAATACAAAGAAACATCAAGACAGCACAAGATTGCCAGAAGAACTATGATGATAAGAAGAGGGTACATCGAGAATTTAAAGTGGGGGAACATGTGTATTTCATATTAAACACAAAAGGAGTACACTTTATGCTGGAAGTTGTGAAAAACTGGCCCCTAGATATTGTGGTCCTTTTGAAGTGTTAGAAAGGGTGGGACCAGTGGCTTACAAGCTAGCCTTACCGCCCCATGTTAGATTTCATGATGTGTTTCATGTTTCATTATTAAAAAGATATGTACATGATGCTTCTCACATAGTTGATTGGAATGTGGTACAGGTGGAACCAGAAGGGGAGTTCCTTCTAAAACCGCTTCAAATATTGGAGCGGGAAGAAATTGAATTGAGGAATCGAACGGTAGCAAGAGTAAAGGTGCAGTGGAAGCACTTTATTGCTGAAGAAGCTACCTGGGAAAGAGAAGCTGAAATGATGGAGAAATATCCATTTTTGTTTGGAAAAAAAAAATGAACTCTAGTAGTTAGATACCAACACTGAGGACGGTGTTTGCTTTCAGAGGGGGAATCTCTAACACCCCTATCTTATGTGTTTGATTTTCAAAACTAGACATTTGAACTTTAATCCTAAGGGGAGTGGACCCCAAAGGACAAGTATTTTATGGATGTAATTAAATATTTAATTTTGAAAAAATGAATAAAATGATTCTGTGCAGATTGAAAAAAATGAGAATTATGATATCACTTGCTAAATCCATGAGGATGGATAAAGGAAAAATATTTCCCAAAAAATCTTTCAAAAATCCTTGAAAGAATTTATTTCCAAATTAGATTTTGAGGAAAATCTAGTTTCCCCAATGATGTGGAGAGTAGTTCGGAAGAGGTAAAAAGCTAGGAAAAGAAGAAATTAGCTTTAAAAGTCCCTAAATAGGGAAGCCTAAGAAAACAAGAAGAAAAGCATCCTGATATTCTGGACGCAGAATTAGAAACAGGATTTGGGGAGCAAAAGCTTAAATAAGCTATTCCTGAACAGATTAGAGGCTGGTCTGTTCGGGAGGTGGTCTCAGCTCGGGGGTGAGTTCTGGAGATAGAGGGACTCTAAGGTTGGGAGGAATAGTCAAATACCAAAGTGGTATGCTCACAGTGTTATGAATTATTAAAACTATCTATTGTTATGTGTAAAAGTTAATGATTGTAGTTACACACTAGTTAAATGTTTTATTTTGTGCTGGTGTTCCATACATTTACAGAATAGTAGAGTAATTAAACTCTTTCCGTTCTGCACAATTGTAGGAACCATAACTATGAGGAAAAATCCGCCAGAACCTCTAAACCAGTCCCTGGTTTAAATCTGGAGATTATGTTATCTCATAATTTGTATGCATGTAACTTTAATATGTTTCTGTTGTAAATAGAATTAAGTCAGTGAACCTTTGGGAAACCTAGAAACCTGTATGTAGGAGGAATTAAGTACATACAGGGCAGAGCTATACATTTGGTGAATTATATCATTGAATTACAGACATATAGATTTACAAAACAGTAGTGCATGTCTGTTGAAGATTTTCGTTTTATAATAGGGACTGCATGAAAGAGTGTATAGTTTAATACTATAATTTCAAGTGCCATATATATATATATATATATATATATATATATATATATATAATTAGGTAGTAAAGGAACAGGACTAAATATGTCACTAATCAAGTAAACAAATGTGGTTTGAGAATTATAGATATAAAACTGGGGTTAATACCCTTCCCAAAGCAAGGGTCACAATTTTATAAATACTGGAAATTACAAACTGGGAAAGATAACAGTTAATTTCTCCATCAGATCTTTGTTATGTTTAGAACTGTAGTCTAAAAACCACATAGACTGAAAATGTTATGTTAAGAAAAACTAGAAGTACATAGTTGCAGAATATGTCATAAGTAACTATTACAATGTAACCCAATTTAAGGAGTATAAAGAGAGTCCGTTGTTGGATTCATAGAATACACCTGAAAATTCAGACTCCGTGTAAATGGGAAAATCCCCTTCACTAAGAGATTATAACTTGACAACTTTTGTATCAAATAGACGGATAGTCAAGTTTGCTATTATGTGAGAAGGAACAGAAAGTAAATTAAGATGAGCACATCTATGACTTTCTGCAATTAAATTTAAGAAGACCATTTATGAATGGGAAAATAATTAATAGGAGTATAAAAAATATATATATACATATTATTGAGTTGTCCATAATAACATAGACGAGGAATAGACATATCCTGTACACACACACACACACACACACACACACACACACACACACATATATATATCAAATGCTGCAACCACTTGTGGAAGTAGGATATCATAGTGCTATTATAATATTCTAGAACTTGATATACAGGAAATTTCAACATCCGAATGAAAACTATTAATAGTCACCATCTCTGGCAGAGTTTAATATTACAATAAACACTTTTTATGACAATAAAAATGTTAAAATGTTTGAACAAATTATGTAGAATAGCGTGAGGATAATTAGCTTCTCTCCGACCAGCATACTGTGAATACCGACCTGAAAACACCAAGTGCACTGAAGTTAGTGTCAAAGAAAACCACGCCTTTCATGGTTCACCGAGAAAGGAAGAGTGTATAGCGTGCGGAAATACCTGTAGTAGAAACAATTGACAATGAGAATACGAGTAGCGTAAGTGGTAAAAATTCTATCAAGAATGAAATAATAACAAAGTAATCACTAGTTACCTGGCAAAGGTGAATCTCATTTACTTCAAAATGACCTGCAATAGAAGTAGAGGCATGACATTAAAAATTCGAAGAGTAGTCGTTTCAATTGGGAATAAGGAAGCCATGGCTTCTGTGATAAAATTTGAATTGAACACTTACCTAGAGCCTAGATAATGCTCGAGAAGAATAAAATCCACCTATCGCCACTCGAAAAACCTCAGAAAAACCTCGACGGACATTGAGGAGGGGGGGTAAACTTCTATTAAAAAACAATAGAGCATTAGTCTCACTCATCGTTCATAGGAAGACGTACGAGGTAGCAGAAAAGATGTTGAATAAAAAAAAAAATATCGACATACTCGAACAGAAAAATCTCTACCAAAGGTTGGTCCAACTGACCCATACGAAACCTCGACTGTAAGCGAGACTATGGATAAGAATTTATTTAATTAACCTCAGCACTAGCTTGAGCAACAGAGCGTATTTCTATGGACAGATAAATCCATATCAAGATATAAAGACAGAGCATAAGCTTAACATTAAAAACTTGAGACGTGCATAAACGTCATACCTGAACCATCATACGATGAGTGCATAGATACGCTGAAGTCTGGGAGAGTCTACGCTCAGTCTCTCCAAGGTGCAGAGTCTCGCCACCAGGAGGCAAGTCGAACAAATGAAAGGATAAAGAACCAAATCAACAAATAACACAGATAATTACACCAATGTCCCAAATCCAAAAATTGACGAAACCCTAACGATCAGGAATGATCTTCACCGTCCAAATGGCCTTGAATCCACGGCTTAGCCATGGATCGAGCTTGGGAAATTGGCATTTAATACACAGTAGTTCAAAACATAAATTTTGATCTATGAAATCTACGCCATAGTACCATCGATTTTATCATGTGTCCGGCATATTAAAAACGCATGGTGGCGTGGCATATCACAAACAACATATAGATACATGTATCCTCAAGCATGGACGTATGCAGAACTAATAAACTGGAAAAGCAACAAGGTGTCCACAAAGAAGATGACGAGGAAGATTGAACAAGTTAACATGGCCAAATCCCTTAGTCCACCATGCCAACGAGACACAACGAACGCAGTGACAATTAAATGTGCATATCTCCACATCACTCAGCATCAGAGATATGTACGTAAAGAATAAATGATATGATGGTCATGCTCACAATACTTTCATACCCTTGACAAGAGGGTAAATATGAATAGACCACGAATAATTCGCAATTCAATGGTGGGGTAATAAGAATTGAAATATACAAAGATTCGAAACCCATCGAACACCATATTGAATATGTAAGATAATTCTATTAAATAAAAACGTAGAGTTAATAATCCTATCAAGGTGTGCATAACATTCATGAGTAAATTGTCATGTATGAGGACTATTTAAATGTGGTAGGGTATATGTATCATTTACTTTATGCATAGATAGACAAGCATGGGAGTAAATACAACCATATAATAGAAATGGTGAAATATAGGTGTAAATTTAATAGAGATGGTGAAGAATAAGTGTAAATACCATTAGCCACAACGATTAGTGGAAGAAAAAAATAACACTATACTCCCAAGAGTAATAGGAGGAATAGTAACTCTACTCCATAACAGATCATACTTGACAAAATTCGAAAGTAGAATTGAATAATTGTGGCCAATAGAAGCACTGAATCAAATTATAAATAGAAGAAAAAAAAAATTCTAGGGTGGAAGGAAGAGACTTTACATAAATGTACTTCAACTATATCCAAAAGGTAAAATATGTCTAGAATTTATATCATGAACAATAAAAGTAAATATAACAATGTATCAAATGTTACAAGTATCAAGTTATATAGAAAATTAAATATGACAATTTAGGTTTAAGTTATAAAAAGTCTAGATCAAATAAAATGTTGCACATGCATCAATCATATGGAGAATTTGGTTGCAATGTATTTTCCAATAGCCTCTTTAGCCTCCTTGTGCTATCATCTAAAGAATGGGGAACCTACACAACGTATAAACATTAAAATTTAATGTTTTAAAATTGAATAAGAATGTAGAACTTCATAAAAAAACAAAATGAAAAAAAAATCATGCAATACCTCATGGATTCCCCTTCCATTGTCTCGTGTTGGCCCTAATTGCATATACATATATATTTTTACACATGTATAATAATTTTATATTACATGTGTTAAAATTAAAATTTAATGTTTTAAAATTGAATGAAAATGTATAAATTCAATAAAACAAACTAAATGAAAAAAAAAAAAATGAATTTTCATGCAATACCTCATGTAGTTCCCCGTCCATTGTCCTGTGTTGGCCCTAATTGCATATATATATATATATATGAAATTTATATTACATGTATTAAAATTAAAATTTAATGTTTTAAAATTGAATGATAATGTAGAACTTCAATAAAACAAACTAAATGAAAAAAAAAACCATACAATACCTATGTAGTTCCCCCTCCATTGTCCAGTGTTAGCCCTGCATCAATGAATCCTCCATGATAAACTGTGCAATATACATGTAAAAGTATATATATATATATATATATATATATATATATATATATATATATATATATATATATATATATATATATATATATATATATATATATATATAAACATTTTTCAAATGAAAATTCATAAACTAATGCAATAATATTAAAAAAAAAGTTAGAAAACTTCTTGTTCAAATTGTTTAGATGTTCCTATCTCCATCATACATTACATCACTGAAGTCCTTGGATAATGGAAATCATCTCCACAATCCTAAATTTCAAAAATTTTAAAACTGTAAAATAACTCAAGATGTAGATTTCATTTTTAAATGAAACTTTCACTTCAATTTAGAAAATTGAAACATAAGTGAAAAATTGAATACTTGTGACGACGGATTTTTCAAATCTCCTAACAGGGAAGAAGATGGTGGCTCCATTGCGAAAACATCAAACATAATCATAATCTGTTAACATTTAATTATATACATTTGTGTACACAATTAATTCTTTTAAAATTATGGCATCATGATACCGATCTATAATAATATAATCACGATTGTACATCAACATCATGAACTCTTAAAAAACAGTAACATTTCCTAACATATCATCTTGATTGCGAGAACTTGAACCTTCGACCGTGATATTATCAAAATTTTCGTTTATCAAGTGTGTTAACTACAAATGGTGAACATATGGTACATTTTTGTTATATTAACATAAAAAAATAAACATGTATATGTAAATTACATTAAAATACTCACCCTAACCATTAAGACATACCAATCCCATGCCCTCTTCCTCATGAAGAATTAAGTGTCGCCAATCATTGCGATAATTATTTGGATATGTTCTAAGCTCTTCAATACTCATGTTTTATATCTCATCATCTATACTATACAAAAAATTAGCACCTGCATTCCCTCGTGCTCTTTATCGATTCAAACCAATATCAATTCCACCAATTCTAGTCTAAACATTGTCTATGATTTCATCCATTGCTTCTCAACTAATTTGAGAAGTGGCATCCATCTCTGACCATAAATTTTCAACACGAAGAGGTTGGCTTACCAATGGTGGCTCAGGGTGGGGCAACTCAAAATCACACTTAGCACCCCTATTCTCACATAATCGACTTTTTTGAGCACCAAAAAATTCAGAAAGAAGGTCATTATAATTGGGTTTCATTCCCAAAAATAATTCTACATAAAATAATTTTTCAAAATAAACCATAACCTCATCATTCCATGGTAGTCTTCCATAGGTTGCAAGGTTTCTATCATACAAATAACAAGCTATATTAGGGTGCTTGAAATATTGCACCTTTAGCATATTTTATTCAACCCTTCTTTGAAATTAAACATAGATTTTTCTATTTCTTTTGTAACTCTGTTTTTAGCAACATCCCATGTATCGATATCCATTACTATTTATTTTATTTTCCTCCTCACTTCTACAAAAGTATCAGTAGTTGGCCCAAGATTTTGTAAAAATCTAAAAGTGTGCTTAAACAGTGTGTAATTATTTCTAAGTTTTCTCGACTCTCAACAGGAAGTTTCAAAGACAGAGGATATTTCTTTAATTTTGAATAAATATGTTCACATATTTTTAATGTGCATTGTTGGATGTTTGTTTCCCAAGGTAAATTGAGAATTTCAGAAGGATAAGTCGTGGTTGGCGTACAACCATCTTCTTGAATAACACGGTTTGGCCTAAGTCTTTTTAGAGAAAAAATTTCACCCTCTACATCAATATATAAAATTATGTATAATTAAAAAAACATGTGAAAAAATTTGTACAAATTTTATTTTTAACTATAAAAAAATAATATAAATAATTTAACAAATTAATAATTGAATGATAATAATATTCAGATTCATGGCCACCTTGAGATAGCTGAGAAGCATCATGCCCACCGTGAGATGGTTGATAACCAATATGACCACCCATTGATTAGCCACCACCCATTGGTTGAGAACGAAAATGACCACCCATTGATTGGCCACTGGAGGAATGTGTACCACCACCCTCACACGATTGGCCACCACCTATTGATTAGGCACTAGGATAATGTGTACCATTTCCACCCTCACGCGGCGAGAGGGAAGTTTCATAAAAAAACATTAATTTCTAACCAATTCAAAAATACATGCATACATATAAATACATAGATATGAATTAGTAGATTGCATGAACCATACCATGATTGTGTGAACCATGGTCAGGCTCCATTGATTGAGTAGATACTATTTTCCTCTTAACACCTGAAAAATGAAATTTAGTAAAAACTATTTTAACTCGCAAAATTGATAAAAATAATAATTCCATATGTATACATGTATTTATATGGGGATAAAATTATATATTCAATAAAAAACCAATTCCACATGTATACATGTGTGTATGGGGATAAAATTATATATTCAAATGTCATTTAAAAACATGCACATTTAATATAAATGCCATGAACATCCCCCGATCCATGATTCCCCTCTCTCGTAGAGGCATGGGATTCTAATGATGTCCACCTTGAAGAATCACGTGCCAAATGATCATCATCCATGATATATATATATATATATATATATATATATATATATATATATATATATATATATATATATATACACACACACACACACACACAATGGATATCTATAGTTACATAGATACACATAATGTTTAAAGCCTCGAAGAATCATATGGAAAATGATCATCCATGCTATATATGGATCTATCTACAAATACATAGATACACGATGTTTAAAAATTTATCTCGTGCATTTACAATTATTTTTAATTTTACTATTTAAAAAAATTTCAAAGAATTCAAAAAATTGATGTAATTTACACGAATGTTGAGCACAAACACAAATTATGTAAAACACAAAAATTGCAAAGCACAAATTGATGTGAAAAATTCACTTTAAACAAAAATTTGTTGAGGTCCTGCACATTTTTAAAATTAAATACAAAATTTTCTAAAACATGAAGTTCACCAATTTGTGTTGTGCTTACATAATGGGTGCGCATTTTGAAAATTAAATACTGAAAATTTTATAAAACATGAAGTTCACCAAGTTGTGCTTACATGGTGGGAGCACACTTGGTATATAATTGAAAGAAACACATGGTCATTAAAAATGACACATTTATAAGTAAAAAACACACACATATCAAAAATATGTTACAATCTCCATCAATAAATTTTGAAGGAGAGTGTCTCAACACTAATTCATCTTTGAGAAATGAATTATAAATATATTTTGAGGGAGAGCATCTCAACACTAATTTATTTTTTAGATATGAATCTTGAATTGGCATTGTCCCATGCAATACTAATTCATCTTTGATATATGAATCGTGAATTGGCATTGCCCCACACAATATATCACGAGCCATCTTATTAACGTTTACACAATGTCTTATACTAAATGATTGAAATTTCTAACAATATTGTTTTTTTTTCCATGCAGACGTTTTAGCCTCTCCTTCTTAACTTGGTACACACATTTCATCTAGTTTCAGACAAGTTCAGAATTGGTGAAAATTACAATTCTATTTGATCCATACTCCCTAGTTGTCCCCAAGCCTTCAATCAATGCAATATAATATGTTTCATTGTTTGTTTTTCTTCCAGGTATATTCATTTTCCTCTGGAGGACTTTGTTAGTCTCAATATTGCATAGCACATATGTAATCACTATTTTCCTTGGATTGGGATAGCAAGAAACATCTATGCATAATTTCCATTTTTCAAGCATGTTTAGTGGGTTTTTTGATCCCTGAAAAAAACAAATTCAATAAAGTATATTAAATGAACATTTATTGCAAATTCCTTAAATTTTGTCGGAGAAATGACATGTACATGGTTTCAAAAAACACTAGGACCGCAATAAAATATTAAATGAACATTGATTGCAAATTCCTTAAAGTTTATGGGAGAAATAGCACTTACATAGTTTCCAAAAACACTACCAAATTCCTTAAAGTTTATGGAAGAAATGTCATGTACATGGTTTCCAAAAACACTATCAAATTCCTTAAATTTTATGGGAGAAATGACATGTACATGGTTAAGTTTATGGGAGAAATGACATATACATGGTTTCCAAGAACACTAGAAAATGCCTTAAATTTTATGGGATAAATGATATGTACATGGTTAATTTTATGGGAGAAATGACATGTACATGGTTTCCAAAAACACTAGAAAATGCCTTAAAGTTTATGGGAGAAATGACATGGACATGGTTAAGTTTATGGGATAAATGACATGTACATGGTTACGTTTATGGGAGAAATGACATGTACATGGTTTCCAAAAACACTTTCCAAAAACAATAACAAATGCTTTAATGTTTATGGGAGCAATGACAGGTACATGGTTAAGTTTATGGGAGAAATTACATATACATGTTTTCCAAAAACAGTAGCGAATGCCTTAAATTTTATGGGAGAAACGACATGTACATGGTTTCAAAAAACATTAGAAAATGCATTAAATTTTATGGGAGAAATGACATGTGCATGTTTTCCCAAAACACTAAAATGCCTTTTATGGGAGAAATGACATGTACATGTTTTCCAAAAACACTAGAATTTTCTTAAAGTTTATGGGAGAAATCACATGTACATGGTTAATTTTATCGAAGAAATGACATGTACATGGTTTCCAAAAATACTAGCAAATGCCTTAAATTTTATGGGAGAAATGACATGTACATGGTTTCCAAAAACACTAGAATTTTCCTTAAATTTTATGGGAGAAATGACATGTACATGGTTTCCAAAAACACTATAAAATGCCTTTAATTTTGTGGGAGAAATGACATGTACATGGTTTTCAAAAACACTAGGGCGGTCCCTTCAAATTTAGCTATATAAGTTTTATAAAGGTTATAGACATGCAATTTTGAAAGAATCCTTGCATTTAGCTATAACTTTTATAAAGGTGGTAGACATTTATAAAGGTGATAGACATGTGATTTTGAAACAATCCTTGCATTTAGCTATAAGTTTTATAAAGGTGATAGACATCTGATTTTGAAATAGTCCTTGTTAAATGAGTAACAACACATCCTAGCCATTATGGTTGGTTAGGTGATAATGGACCCCTATGAGGTGATAAACACATTTACCTAAAAATTTTATAAAGGTGATAGACATGTGATTTTGAAAGCATCCTTGCTGTATTTTCTAATTGCTGGGTTTATGATAAATGACATGTACATGTGGATTCCAAAAACACTATAAAATGCCTTAAATTTTATGGGAGAAAAAAAAAATGGCACTGGTTTATCTCCTCTTTATTGGAGACAAGAAAAATGCCACTAGTTTGTCCTCTTTATCTCCCATTTCAAAGGGTTAGATGGATCATTTAAGTTTTCCTGACCTTGAAAATCTTTATTTACTTACCTCGAGTCCAATGCATTGGATGTGTACTAATTGTGGGATTCTTGTGTTGTTTTTATTTTCTATTAGTGTTGATAGCCTTGGTTCAACTTCCCATTGATACCATTTTCCATCCACATGAAATTTATATTCACTCTAATCCAATTAAAGGATATGTCTCATCTTTTGGAACACTTTGCAAAATGTTTGTATTCGTAGATGAGAACAATCATTACATTAAAAATGAAATTATATGTATTTTATATTTTATATAGGAGTTCAATTGTCAATATCAAGTCCAATATAATTTGGAAGTCCATTTTTAGTTCAATTTCTATGTGGGTAGAAATGCAAGCATGAAAACCTTCTTCTATCTAGTTTTCCTCTAAAGTTTATATTTAATCAAATTATTTTGTTGGAGAGATAGGAAACACTTGTAAGGTACTTCAAATCTAAAATAAAATTTCCACATCAAACCTGATTCCCAAATAATTGTGGATCTGTGCTTTCAACAAAATAGAGGCAAATCATAGGCAGCAAGCTCTTCATCAAAGACTTGGTTAAGGATATAAATTTGGATCTTTTATTTCAAAAAAAAAGAGGAAGATCATAGGTAGATCATAAATACAAAAATATATCAGAGGAAGCAAGATCTTCATCAGAGCCTTGGTTAAGGATGGGCCTTCAATTGTGTAAATTTAGGCATTGTAAAAAGAAGAATGGTCTAGACGTTGTGACAAGAAAAATGCCACTGAATGATGGTAAATTTTTTAAACAATAGTAGGTGAATTATTTATGCAGAGTAATAAAAGTTAATTCTCAGTTTTAAATATGTAATTTAACAATTTAACATAACAAATAAAACAATTTACAATCGTGTACGACCATAAAGATCGTACAATATCATACAATAACCTTTTACTGCCATAAAGATCATACAATAATTCTGGATTTTTCTATTTCATATGTAATGTTATTTAAATACGATGAACCTATGCAAAAGATGAACCTGTGTATTTAATTTAAAGGTTTTGTTTTCTTTCCTATCTTCCTTTGTGATGTCCTCTTTATCTCCCATTTCATTCTAAGGGTTACATGGACCACTTAAGTTTTCTTAACCTTGAAAGTTTTTATTTACTTACGCCGAGTAATGCATTAGATGTGCATTGATTTTGGATTATCATGTTGTTGTTATTTTCTATTAGTGTTGATAGGCTTGGTTCTACTTCCCATTATTACCATTTTCAACTCTAATCCAAGGAAATATCTTGAATATTTTGGAACACTTTGCAAAATGGTTGTATTCATATAGATGATAGCATTCATTACCTTAAAAAGGAAATTATTTGTCGTTTATATTCTAGATATGAGTGCAATTGTCAAATTCAAGTCCAATAGAATTTAGAAGTCCATTTGTAGTTCAACTTCCATGTGGGTAGAAGTGCAAGCTTAAAAGCCTTCTTATATCTTGTTTTCTTCTAAATTTTATATTTAATCCAATTATTTTGTTGCGGAAATAGGAATAACCTGTAAGGTACATCAAATCTGAAAGAAAAATTCCACATCAAATTTGATTTCCAAATAAATTTGGATTTGTGCTTTCATAAAAATTAAGGAAGATCAGAGGAAGAACATAAATACAGAGGCAGATCAGCAATAATCACTTCATCAAAGACTTGGTTAAGGATATAAATTTGGATATATTCTTTCAGAAAAATAGAGGTAGTTCAGAGGCAGATCATAAATACAAAGGTAGATTAGAGGAAGCAAGCTCTTCATCAGAGCCTTGGTTAAGGATGTTCCTTCAATTGTGTAAATTTAGGCATTATAAATAGAAGTACAGGTTTGTACGATATGACAAGAAAAATTCTATGGGTTGATGGTAAAAATTTTAAAAAGCAGTAGGTGAATTATTTATGCAGAGTAATCAATGTTAATTCTCAGTTTTAAACATGTAATTTAAATTTTAACATAACAATTATAACAATTTAACAAAAACTAGAAATCATGTGCTACCATAAAGATCATACAATAATCATGTACTGACATAAAGATCATACAATAATTATAGAGTTTTGTATGTCATATGACATGTTATTTATATATCGTGGACCTATGCAAAAGAAGAACCTATGGATATAAGTTAAAGGTTTGATTTTCTTTCCTATATTCCTTTCTAATGTCCTCTTTATCTCATATTTCTTTCCAAGGGTTACACAGATAATTTAAGTTTTCTTAACCTTGAAACTCTTTATTTACTTACAATAAGTCCAATTCATTGGTGTATACTAATTGTGGGATTCTCATGTTGTTTTTATTTACTATAAGTGTTGATGGTCTTGGTTCTACTTCCCATTATTAACATTTTCCAGCTATGTGAAATTTAGATTCACTCTAATCCAGTTAAAGGAGATGTCTCATCTTTTGCAACACTTTGCAAAATGGTTTTATTCATAGATGAGAACATTCATTACATTGAAAAGGAAATTATTTGTAGTTTGTATTCTAGTTACAAGTCCAATTGTCAAAGTCAAGTCCAATATAATTTGGAAGTCCATTTGTAGTTCAACCTCTATGTGGGTAGAAGTGCAAGCATAAAAAACTTCTTCTATCTCATTTTCCTCTAAAGTTTATACTTAATCCAATTATTTTTTTGGAGAGATAGGAATAACCTGTAAAGTTTTTAGTTTGTGAAGGTTGAGAAGCAGAAAAGGAAGATCAATGCATAGCAAGACAAATTTTGTGACTTGTTTCTCTAGGTGAAATTTAAATTTCATTAGTCTAGGTACAATCCACAGGAACCTAAAATCCAACGGCCATTTATAAAAACAAAATCGATATCACTTTGTAGTGAAAACTGGAAAGGGAAATATTCTTTGCCACAGACATGGAAATTTTAGAAGGACTTCTACCTGCAAATGAAATATCTAATGTTTCTTAAAAAATCCCTCAAGGGTTTTATTATTATACTATTATACATAGTAGATATTTCCACCAAAATGTGGTGTGTGGTTTGCATGATATAGAGACTCATTTTCTGCGTTTATGGAGAGGAATTTAAGTTTATATACTTCTTATGTTTTCCCTGTAAGCAGCTGCGTGCCATGATTGATCGCCTGAGCAGGCTTGAGGGAAAGGGGATGGCTGATATACTGTTTGGGGGAAAAACACCCTAGAGGTTTGTTGGGTCAAAACCTCCACAGATCAGGGCATGCTATTCAGAAGGACTCACACAAAACCACACTTAAATGCTAAAAAATAGATAACAACAATAGTAGAACTCACCCATAGTCCTACGTTCGATGTAGATCCCGCGGGGTCCAAACCTGCAGCAACCCTTCTTCCTCTTCAACCTAGAAAACAAGAAAGAACATGCATAGAAACCTAGTTTTACAGCATATATTTCTCCTAAATGTTAGTGTAATCCATGTGAAATATTATATAAACAATAATAAATGCTTAATAATCAATCTTTTCACATATGCAAATAGATATTAACAAATAAGTTCAGGAACAAGATGGTTCTTCATTATTGCGAACAGCATGTACAGAAATAAAAAGTGGAGAGATCACCTGAATCCTTCCACGATCTTCGAACAAACCGTCGTTCGGATCCATCCCGCCCTTGCCTCGCTAAGATACTTTCAAGACTTGTGCACTCGAGATGGCATATAAACTGATGAACATCTCCAGGAAACAAGGGTTTCCTGTATAAATCTGGGAAAGTGCAGGAGGCACAGGAAATCAGACTTGAATTAGGGATTCCAACAGAGTATAATGTCTATAAATTTCTCTCTCCCTTAGGCCATACACATGAGGGGCTTTTATACTCCCTCAAAGTAGTTTCAATCAGTTGGAAACAGTTGGCCACGTGCTGGGGTGGTTGAACTACTGGAGTAACCATCAACCCAGCCCGAAAATAGGGAATTTTTATATATTTTTTAATGATTTTAATTGCATACGCGGAAAAGTACATGTGGACTTGCGTATACACGTGGAAAAGTCTGGGCATACCCGCGTATGGGATTTTTAACACTATTTTTTATGAATTTTGTTCAAGTCTGTGGGAATGGGTGCCCAAGGCCATAGAGACAATCATGAATCACATGAGGGTGAAAAATGATGTTATAACATATACAGATCAATCATGATAATCATTTATGGTGATAGATGCAGAAGGGTGCCCTGGATAGGGTGACATTGTTCCTAGCGTCTCATTATTATACCTTATTATGTAAATCTCATGCGGATGGCTAATGGTTTGAGGATCCACAGTAGGTGGGGTTCTGCATAGAAGATCTCCATCCTCTGGCGTGTGTGAGAAATGATTATCATTCATGTTAGTTCTGTCACCCGCATCTGGGGGGATAAGATCCTTCTAAATGAGAGTGTGACATTCTTTTCTCAGTGATTCCTCCTCAACCTGAGTTAGGTTGGAATGATACAGCTCACAGCTTATTTCCACCCCTTTGTTCGCAAGGAGATACACAACAAATTTTTCCTTCCTGTGCATGTGGCCAATAGTAATGGATCTGTGGTTGTGTATCAGTTGTTCTAGAACCTTGAGATTTTGGGGGAGCCTTCAACTTTTGGATACATTTAAGGGAGCTGATCCTTGGAGGATTCTTATGGCTACCATAGTTATGACTTACGAGTCTCCCTCCATTTCCAGGGGGAAGTAATGAAACTCAATTACAATTTTAATACCCTGTATAATCCCCTCCAACTTCACAGAATTATTGTTGTCCCAACCTATGTTACCATAGTAAATCTAGAGGGGATCTCCTTCATAGTTCCTGATAATGCCTCTGAATCTTGCATTTCTGGGATTTTCTTTGGATGCACCATCAAAGTTTCACTTGAAGAAGAATTTTGGGGGGCGCACCATGTTTGAGGGGTAGAAGTTCTACCTACGCTTCTAGGATTGATATCCAGGGGGGTGTTTAGACTCATTTTCCAATTGTTCCATATGTGGTGCTCTGTTGCGTAGGTGGGGAGGTCCTCCTGACTCCAAGCGCCTAAGGCTAATGTTTCAAGGAGGTTGTTGTGAATCCAGTCCCATATCTTCTCTGATGTGGATGCTTTCTCTTTGAAGATGTGGTTGTTCCTTTCCTTCCAGATGTTCCAAATGAGGATGCCCGGAATGATCTGGTATAGTCTATTCACGAGAGTATTGGTATAAGGATTGTCCGTCCAAATACAGATGGTGTTGATGATATTTCCCCTTAATCGGTTGGAACGACGACATAAGACTGTAATTCTATCCCATAGGAAATTAGCGATGGGACATTTGTCCAACAAGTGATCGATGGTTTCCAGGTTTTCCTGACATAAAGGGCACCTGGAGGGTCCTAAGAACCCCCTGTTCAAAATATTCTCCCATGTGAGGATCTGTCATTTACTTAGCAGCCACAGGAAGGTGGCTACTTTGGACCAAAGATTTTCCTTCTATATCTTTTTCTAGATGAGATCTATTAGGCTGAGGTTCTGCTGGTGAAGTATTTTGTAAGCTTCCTTGGCCAAGTAGCTTCCACTAGGAATATGCCCTTACTCTGATTTTTATTTGGTGTTGAGATCCTCCCAGATGTCAGTGTGGCCCTCGTTGTTCCAGCTGTCTTATCATCTATTTGTGTGTACCCATTTCCTGTATCCTTGGAAGGTGTTGTCTGTCTAGAAGTCCTATACATTCTATGTTTGCCTTCCTTGGAGAGCCGAACTCCATATAGGTCTGGGGAATATGGAAGAAAGGATTGGCATTTGCTGCCAGGATTCCTCCTAGAATCGTGCTTGGGTACCACTTCATAGCTCCCAGAAGCTGTGACTTTGTATCATCCTTTTTTGGCTACATGTTGCTTTCTAGATATGGGATCCCCCAGACTCTAAGTTGTACCGGATGATGTCCTCCTTAGGCCAGCAGTGTGCATAATTGGCCACCCATAGTTTGGCCCATGGAGTGTTGGGTTTTGACACCCATTTCCACCAGATGCTAGCTCCCATTATGTTATTACTGTGCTGAGGATCGCGCAATCCTAATCTCCCCCCAAATTTTAGGGCTACAAACATCCTACCAATTGACTAAGGCCCATTTTTTTTTCTTTGTTGCCACCCCATAAGAAAGATATTTGCAAGTTTCGCATGGCCTTAAGGACCCATTTGGGGGCTTCCAAGACTAAGAAGAGGTAAATGGGGAGAGATTGCAAGACATATTTAATGAGGACCAGGTGACCATTTGTTTTGCAAAGTTAAGAAATAATATAATTTTGAATTTTTTAATGGGTGTTCAGATTTACAAATTATTTACATTATTTGTTATTTTTCCATATTTTCATATCAATTATATGAAAATGATAGTTGAGATCGTAAACCATTCAATTTTATAACTCAAACTATAGTGGTAAACATCATACCTTATCTCTCTTTCTCTCCAATATTAATAGGTTGAATTACTATAACACGAAAATCAATGCACATTGCCAATCATTTTTTTGTGCTTACACTGAAATTAATGCACATTTTTAATCCAATCACTTTAATTTAATGTACCATCATACATTGAGTTAAATAAAATTAGAAACCATCATTTATGTTGAAATCAATGCATCTAATGCACACAATCAAATAAGACTAGAAAATATCTACACTGAAATCAATGAATCGAATCCAGTCAATCAAATAATATTAGAAAGCAACATCTACACTAAAATCAATGCATCCAGTGCAAGCAATCAAATAAGATTATAAATCAACATCTACATTGAGATCAATGCATCTAGTGCACGGAATCAAATACAATTAGAAATCAACATATACACAGAAATAAATGCATCTAGTGCAAGCAATCAAATCGGATTAGAAATCACCATCTACACATAAATAAATACATCTAGTGCAAGCAATAAAATAGGATTAGAAATCACCATCTACACTGAAATCAAAGCATCTAGTGCAAGAAATTAAATAGGATTAGAAATCACCATCTAAACTGAAATCAATGCATCTAGTGCAAGCAATAAAATGTAATTATAAATCAACATCTACAATAAAATCAATGTATTTAGTGCAAGAAATCAAATAGAATTAGAAAAAATCCACATTGAAATCAATGCATTTAGTGCAAACAATTAAATATGATTAGAAATGAATATCTACACATAAATCAATGCATCTAGTGTAAGTAGTCAAATATCATTAGAAATCAACATCTATATTGAAATCAATGCATCTAGTGCAAGTAATATAATAGGATTAAAAATCATCATCTACCATTAGTTCAATGCATTTATTGCAAGAAACATTATTCGCTCTCTACCCCCTCCATATATACATGTATCTCCCTTCATATCTCCTCCTTTGTCTCTCTATCTCACCCTAAACATACACACACTCTCTCCATCTCTTCCTTTCACCCCTCTGCTCTCTCTCGCTCCACTTTTCTCTTTGTATGAATTTCTTCTTCCCTCCCTCTCTCCCCTTCCAAATCCATCTCTTTTTCTCCCCTCTCTCCTCCTCTTTATCCCTCCCTATCTCTTCCTCTCTCTCAAGTCCTTTCACTCCCATATCTCTCTCTCTCTCTCTCTCCAACCCTATCACGATCTCCTTCCCTCTCCCTGCTCCCTCCCCTACCCATATTTGTGTCTCAATATTTCTCTCTCTCTTACCCTTCTCTCTATCTCTCAGGGCTTCTCCTTCTCTCTCTCTCTCTCTCTCTCTCTCTCTCTCTCTTCATTAATCCTCTCCCCTCTCCTTTAGTTTATATACTTCAATGCAAGCAATCAGATAGGATTATAAATCCCCATATACACTGAAATCAATGCATACATTGCAATAATTCTCCTTCCCTCTCTACCCCCTCCATATATATATATATATATATCTCCGTCTATATATCTCTATCTTCTTCCCCCTCGCAGCTTAGATGGATGAAACTAGATCTGAGGTCTTCTTATCTCATTAACTCGATCATTCAGGTACAAGTATAGCCATGCGAATATATGATTTGTAGTCGAACATGGTAAGACATCGTTTGATTACCATCCAATGATGTGAGTTGTGAACAAACACGAGAGAACCACCATTGATTTCGATTTCCATCAAGGTAATGTAGTACATTTCGTAAGGTGTGAATAGATGATTTGATGTAAAACACCAAACAAAATATTTCGGTCAAAAGTATGGAAGCGAGGATCTTGTCAATGTTGTAACAAACCTCATGGTACTGGAGTCAGATGTTTCTAAGTGAACTTCCTGGATAATGATTTGTCGTTGACAGGAAGCCACCTTATTTCGAAATGAGAGTTACTTATTTCAAAGACAAAGGTATGACTTGATATAGTAATTTTCAGGGATGACGGTCATCAGAATGAAGGTTTATGAGTATTGTAGAAGGATGAGTATTCACTGGATCACTTCTCTTGAACATATCGGCGACACTGAGATGAGTTGGTAGCATTGACCTAAAACCAAGGTGAAGGTATGATGAACCATAGGTATGAATGATCCGTAAAGAATATTACCCAACCCAAATAGTCACGGTGATGGAGTGAAGTGTCATGTTCAAGAGCGACCTGCTATAGTAAAAAGTTATGTTCACTTTCCCAAATTTTCCCCAGTCATTTTTTGACCAGTACCTCTTTATTTTCTAACAAGCTTGAGGAGGATAACATTTGCTTGATCTATAATTCAACCCTTCAGGAAAATAAAGTATCGCTATTTAATAATTTAACAAGTCTAGCGATTAATGAAACTCGATTCTTGCCATGATCGACAAGCCCATCACTATTTTATGTTTTAACGAGCTTAGCGACAGTGATAGCCTGATCCTTTTTCATATTTAGAGAAGTTTGAAAAAGAGGACGAAAGAAAACTCCATAAGTAATTTTTCGTAAAGTTGTCACTCATATCCGAAAAAGTGTAAAATAATATCTGAGAGAACCTCTTTGGTCATGTTCGACCAAGGTATTCTTTTTTTGTAAATAATCTATCTTAGTTTAGAAAAGGGTTAAACTTATACTGAGTAGATATCAATTCATTTACTTTTACAAGCTCGAAAAGAGAAGTGCTCGAAAATCTTTTCACATTATCGGAGTGTGAAAAGAGGTGAAATAAGACTCCAAGGGTTCCTTTTTCGCTGTTATTGAAGCTTGAAAAAGAGATAAAAGTGTGCTTCAAATCCATTTTCGTTTTTAACAAAGCTCGAAAAATAAGTAGAAAAAGTATGCTTTGTGGTCAAATCATTCTTGAAATAAATCTGCACGACTAATCTATTCATCAGTTGTAAAGCCTGTTCGAAACAACATCAAATGGATTAAAAATACCTGTTTCATTATAAAAACATAATAAAACCATATTCATAGCAATAAATATAATTCGAAAATAAAAAAGAGTTTTACTATTAATTTTTACCATTCCATAGTTACCATTTGCATTTTGGAGCTTTGAACCTGATTTTTCCCCCGAACTTCAGCGGTTGATTGCGTGCAATTAGTAAGAATGTTTTGAATTCCCCCTGCAAGAGCACATGTCGAATGCCCCCTACAAGAGAAGATGCCCCCCAAGCTTCATTTATTTCACCTAAGTAAACTACTAGTTACTAATATCTGGATGGAATGAAGGTTCAGTTACGAGATCAGATGGAAGACTCATCATATTTAGGAGAGGATTTGTTTCATTTTTTAATGAGCTTTACACAGGAAAAGAATTATGCTCATGACCTATTTCATTTTATAACGAGGTTGACACAGTAAAGGAACTTTCCTCAACGACACTTGTTTCATTTTTTAACGAGGTTGACACAAGAAAAAAGAACTATCCTCAAAACCTGTTTCATTTTTTAATGAGGTTGCCATAGTAAAAGAACCATCCTCATAACCTGTTTCATTTTTTAAGGAGGTTGACACAGTAAAAGAACCATCCTCATAGCCTATTTCATTTTTTAATGAGGTTGACACAGTAAAAGAACCGTCCTCATAACAGATTCATCATTCAAGGAGTTTTATGAGTACTGTAAATGATAAGTTATAACATGCATTGATGGGTCTTCTCCAGGGTTTTCATTGAATTTTGGAATTTCAGAGGGTAATTTCTATGAAATCACTAGCCATCAAGGAGAATAATAGATGGGATCAACTTGATATTACACTGAAGATGAGATTAAAGGATCAAGCCATTTAGTACTCATAAGGGAGGAACTAGATAGGATTCCAGATGATGACATGGGTGAAGTCAATGGACAAAACAAAGAAGATGAAGCAACAATAGATGTTGTTGCATCTGAAATAAATGGTTCAGTCTGGGATTTTATCTTAGCCATGGTCAAATGACCCAATGTATACCCTATAGAATCTATGAGAAATAAAAGTGAAACAGGATCGAAAAAAACAGAGGAAAGTAATTGAGGAAAAGACCCGTACAGGTAAAAATCCTACGCAAAATGAGTTGGAGTTAAAGGTGTCTGGTCTTGTGATATTTATTCAATAGAAATCAAACCAGGTGGAAGAACTTCATCGTCTAGCACGAATTATGTTTCAGGTGGTCGACTGCGTGATATGGGAGACTCAATGGCTGCAATAGATTGTGGAGTGACGAATATAGGAACAACTTCCAGTTGTTCGACTTCAGGATCAAGATTTTCTCCACTTAGAGAATATAGTAACTAAAATATAAGGGGACGATAGACCCTATTTCATTGGTCCTGGGGATGATGTCCTATTTAACCAATAACATATTCCCCTTAAATCACAATGGGATTTGGATCAACTTCCAGTTGAACAACGTCGGGTTCAGGAGGTATGGTCTCATAGATTGGATGGATCGTGACCACGGGTAGCTGTGAGGACTCTGTCTCGACCACAGTAGACAAACCAGGATTTGTAGAAACAACTTGTGCCGACTCTAGTATACGGGAAGATGATACTTCACCAAAGGTACTGATAGTACTGGTTTCGGTAAAGTGATGTCACCTTCATGGCACATAAGTAACTTCTGGTGGTAAAGTTGGTTTCAATGCTACTCTACGCGAACGATGAGGGAAAGGATTATGTTCTTCCACGATGACTGGTTTATTTTAACCAAAAAAATAAAATAAAATAAAAGGGTAATTCTAGGCAAAAGGTTTACCAAGAAACTGTGAATTGCAGAATACCTCCTAGCAAACCAAGAAGTACGGGCAGGCAATCTCCCCGAATGTTATGTTTGGTGTATCACAATTTACAAGGCAGCCAACTCGGTTCACTATGGATAGATAGAAACCTAAATTTATCCTCCCAAATATACCTGAAGGTATGTGGAGTTCCAAGTTTGTATTAGCGCTATCTAATTCGAAATCGCACAGTGAGAGCACCGCTTTATACTTTTTGTACTGTAACACTGCCCGATATACCCGAAAGTATCTGGACGAGCTACGATATACTTATGTACGTGGAGTGAGGTATCACACTCGGAATGTATCGCAAACAATTAATGACAGCTACTATGTTTTACAACGCCGGAACACGTCTCTAGTCTATAACTTCTAAATGTTATCGTTATGGTTCCAATACTTTGTTAGGTAAATTGAGATAAATTTTAATTTGATCTTGTTTATCAATTTTCCTTTCAAGGTTCACCGCGATGGTGTATTGGAAATTCCTAAAATGAAAACTAAAATGATAATCAATCTTTCAATTTTAGTTTTTGAATGAAAATCCTAGCTACTAGAGGGAAAGAGCAATCAATTTGAGAGCAAACAAATCAAAGAGCACAAATTAAATGCAACTTTACTAATTGTTCCTTTTTCAAAACACACAAACCACTACATGAAAATGTAGGTTTTTATTTTCAGTTCCTTTAATGTTATGAATGCAGAAATGAAACTAAGTGCATCAAATCAATAAAAAAAAAATGCCTTTAACTTTTGATAAATGAAGAATTTAATCAACAATTTCTCTTTTGAAGGAAAAATGAGGAACTAAACAACAATTTCTCCTATCAGGAAACGAAGAATTTACGACAATTTTCTTTTAAAATGAAAATGGATCTAATGCAACAATGAAAATACTTTGAAATTAATTCTTCAATGATAAAGAAAAACACTTTAAATAAAAATTGAAAAAAAATTCTTTCAAAGGAGGGAGAGGTAGGTAAAGTTACTGGTCAATATGAGGCATCACATAGTTGAAAACACAAAAAAAAGGATGATTAAAATTGGAATGAAAAATTCAAAGGGAATTTGGTTGGCTTAGGCGAAAATGAAGTCTCTAAGGGGAGAGAGTACGTTGCAAAGAACCCTTGAATGGGAGACAATGCACTGCAAAGCACCCCTGAATGGGAGACATTGCACTGAAAAGCACCCCTGGGTGGGAGATAGTGCTTTGCAAAGCACCCCTGGGTGGGAGACAGTGCTCTGCAATGCACCCCTGAGTGGGGGAAAGTGCTCTGCAATGCACCCCTGAATGGGAGAGAGTACTCTACAACGCACCCCTAAATGGGAGAGAGTTCTCTACAAAGCTCTATGTCTTCACCAACAGTGTGTTGGGCGCAGCAGAGAAAAAAAAGCTCAGAATACTGACACACTTATGTTAGATGATCCAAATATAATAATGTAAAGTTAAGATAAAAATATTTATTAAATTAGAATATATAATAAATATTAGAGACACTTAGAAATATAATATTGTTAGAAAAGATAGGACTCTAGAATAGAGTTGTATCTTAGGCTCTAAAATAGGAATAAAGTTAGTAGATTGGATAGAAGATCATTTATTGTAAATGGACACTTGTTGTTTTTTCAAGTGGTCCGTAACTAAATTAAGTTAGGACATATAGCTTATAAATAGGTTAGTTTCATAATTGCAAAGGTGTGGAAGTTTACGTTTGTAAACTCTTGCAATTTTTTACGTAATTTATTTTCCATTATCAAAAAAATTACGTCTTTGAGGACACTTTTGTATTAATTTGGTATCAAATCTTCACTAATATAGCTGACGAGAGAAGGAAATTCCAGCGCTACAAGCCTATGGAAAACTCCAGGAAATTGTTCTTCAATTGAATTGGTATGCAACATTTTTCAAAATTATTTTTTTCAGGGAAAGGAAATTTTATTATTATTGAATTCATTTTGTTAAATCTAAAATTCTGCGTTGCCCCCAAACACCACTGTGTAATTCCACTGTAAATTCCATACATTAGAAACTCCTATGTAATTCCTCTTGTCTTACGAAACCCAGTGTAAAGTCACTATCTTTCTTTGGCGGACTTAGTTTAATTAGTTGTAAAAGCTTCTGGTTTTTTCTTTCGTATGCCTATGGAAATGAAATTAATCAATGATAGATTAAATTGGAATGAGACTAGTTTTATTAAAGTGTATTTTCGAGCCTGTTGCATGGAGGTTTTGCTGATCAACTTGACATATCTCTTTTAATGCATGTCCAAATTTCTCCTTCAAAACCCTTTCAATTCCCATTTTCATTGTAGTGGTAGAGCTCAGACATGTCCCACATGCTCCTTGAAGTCTCAAGGAGATGACGCCATACTCTACAGAATCCACTTCAATGTTTCCACCATCAGCTACAAGATAAGGTTGAACATCATTGAGAACAAAATCCACATTTTCTGGAGTTAGATCACGGGTGACAATGGAAAAAAAACTTGATGTGCCACTGCCATTCTCACTGAATGGACTCACAGTTCCTTTGTTTGTTTTTTCATTATTATTATTAATCTGGGGTCCTTAACATTTTTCTTCCATGGTTTCTTTGGTCTGTCGGTCAATTACACCACTCTAATCATCTCCTTCTGTGGCCCTCAGAAGATTAAGCCTTCTATTGACACCTAATCCTAAGGGTTGGTTGAGGATATTTAATATTGTATATTAAATTATATTAGCAAATAAGGAAGGCCAAGAGTCATTGGGAAGTGAATCCCAATAGCCTCACCTCCATGTATAAATACATTCACATTATTCATCTAATACCCATTTCTGATTTGCGGAGTTACCTCCTGGTTTGACATGGTATCAGAGCTAGTCCCACTATTGGCATTCTTGCCTTTGGTGTAACTCCCTTCTGATCTGTAATTTTTGCTAATAGTCTTTGTGCATCTAGTTTATTTTTGCTGCTCCAGTATATTGATGCCATTCTGAGTTTATATACTGCAATTCTGCAAAAAAAAATTAAATTATCTCTGCAATTTTTGCCCAGTTCTGAATTTTTTTTGTAGCTTCTCAAGATTTTGAAAATATGCAATTTGCAGTTACTGCAATTCTACAATTTGTAGCTCCTTCACATACCTGCAAATTCTGCATGGTTAAAATCCTCCCATTCTAAATTTTTGAATGGCCTTCTCGCCATCCCTTGGAATTTCGGCCCCGCTTCCTCCCCTCCACATCCCACACCACCTGACTTACGCTACAGCCCACACCAATCGACTTAAGCTATACCTTTCTCGGCCTCCCCATTCTCCATTCACTCTACCTCACAACACCACGCCTCACCCGCTCATCGCTCACCCACTCCACCCGACTCCCTCCCCACTGCCCCTCGCTTTGTCCCTCCCACCTCACCTGAATCCCTACGCCACTTCCCCTCACCACTCTCCCCACCGCTCTCCCCCACACTCCCTACACCACTACCCCTCACCGCTCTCCTCACCTGACTGCTGCTCCCTCCCTCCTGCCTCACCCGCCTCACTGCACATATTACAGTCTCCGCATTTAACACTCCTCACTGCACATATTACAGTCTCCTCACCACACATATTACTCCATATGATACCGCCCTCACCGCATTAATACTCCCCCCCATATATATATAATACCACCGCCTCCCAGTTACAATATTGCCTCCGTTTAATACCACCGCACCCCATTTTTGTAATATCCTGTTTCAGGGATATCTCTAAAACATGACAAAATCTAACCAGAGATGGACTGGGAGGGCATTTACCGGATATTCTGCCTCTGAAAGAGGATGAGATCCGGAGGCTACCCAGCCCTTTCCAGACTCTGCCTAAGAGTGAAAGATAAAAACACCAAGTGGTATAGAACTAGAATGCTCAGAAACATAAATAAATAATAGTGTAGTAGACATATAATAACAGAGAAAGAAATAACGACAACTCATCCATAAAGAATAGAGAGGAAATTCTGAGCCATTTTATTAATCTGAGAAATATAATGAAGTACAATAGGTGTTTAAAGTGATGGCACCTAATCTTGCTCAAGGCAAGTGAAGAAACTCTCTCAGAAAATACAGGAAATGGCTGCTCTATGAACTACATCCCAGCTGCTGGAAAACTGCCATGTAGCTGCTACTACTGAAATGGACTGAAGTATAGGGGCTGATCCCCTTCCCAGAATAAGCTGAAAATCTTCAAACCTCCTCTACTCACCAACCCGGACAAAACCATAAACCATATCAAAAATGGCCAAACCCAGAAAATCACCAGAAACTGCCTCCCCAGTGAATTACGCTGGCCTCCAAGGCACTACACAGTGGCTAGATAGAAATAGCTAAAACACTGCCACAAACTCTGCCAAAAACCTCCGATGCAAAAAGGCTGACCCTCTGCTCAAAATCCTGGCTAAATCACCTGCAGAAACCCCAATCTGAAGCTCCTCCACAATGGACTACGTCCTCTCTCTCAGTGACTGCACAGTCTCTATAAGCTCCGTCTCTGCAAAAAAACCAAACAATAAAATGACTCACAAAATGCTAAAAAACCAACCTTGCCCAAGCAGGCACTCGAAGTCCCCCGGGGCTAAGGGCGAAATCTCCGACCAGAGACACTTAATGCACTAAACAGTGCTGCAGATAGGCTAAACAACTAGCGTGCTCAAGAAGACAAATGTCTCACTCAAAAATCATCAACTCAAGAATGAATCAAATGAGGAGGCTCCTCCATATTTTATAACGTTGGTTTCCCTCCAAAACCCAACGTAGCCTCTCTCTCCTCCACATACTCATCCTTATCTGCGCAGAAGCTAGCAGAAACTTCTAGACTGTACGTAGGCCCCCCTCCTCTACGTGGTGTTTGGCCCCCCTTGACTTCCACTTAAGTCACAACGTTGTGCTACTAGGTGGATGTATTATTTCACTTAAGTGAGTTAGACACTTTTCACTCACTTTTTATTTATTTACAAACCATAGACCACAAACTAAACAAAATCGAATATTCCAATTAGCTGTCGCTAATTAGGAATATTACAGTCCTTCCCCGACAAAATTTTCCTTTTCCTCAAGCAACTAAAGTGATGGATGCTGCAAGATCTTCTCGCTTTCCCAAGTGGCATCCTCATCCGGAAAATTCTTCCACCTCACCAAGAATTCCCGTACCATCGTGCTCCGTAACCGTCTCTCTTTGGTATCAATAATGGCCTCTGACTATAACACCAAGTGCCCCTCATCATCTGTAGGTGGTAGCTCCTCTTTCATTGTCACCTACTGTCCAAGCACCTTCTTCAGGCATGATACATGGAAAATGTTGTGGATCTTGCTACCTTGGGGTAGCTCCAACTCATATGCAACCTGCCCAATCCTGTGTATCACTCTGTATGGCCCGTGAAAGCAAGGCTTGAGCTTCTCAGCCCCTTTCTGCTTCAGCGATGACTGCCGGTATGGCTGTAATCGTAGGTAGACCAAGTCCCCTACCTCAAACTGTCTCTCCACCCGACCTTTGTCAACATACAGCTTATACTGGTTCTGTGTTGTAGCCATATTGTCCTTGAGAGCTCGGAGGATGTCTTGAATCTCTTGGATCCAAATCTTGGCTCTAGGAGCCTTACTAGCACCGAAAATCACTTCAGCAAAAGATAAAGGATGGTACCCATACAAAGCATAAAATGGTGACATACCAATAGATATGTGATGTGTCGAGTTGTAGCAGTACTCCCCCAAATGAAACCATCTCAACCATGCTCGCTATTGCCCACTAACATAGTTACGCAAGTAGCCCTCCAGTCACTTGTTAACTATCTCTGTCTATCCATCCATTTGTGGGTGGTAACTAGTACTCGGTGTCAACTCTGTCCCCACCAGTCAGAAAAGCTCCTGCCAAAATCCGCCCATGAAGCGGTTGTCCCTTTCAATGATGATGGTCGAATACCATGCATCTTGAAAACCTCTCTGAAGAATAGCTCGGCCACCTGTGCTGATGTGTAATGCGCGAATATGGTGAAAAAGTGCGCGTACTTTGTCAATCGATCAATGACGACAAAGATACAATCCTTTCCCTGCACCATGGGAAACCGTGTGATGAAGTCCATCGATATGCTCTCCCATTTCCCCTCCGAAATGGGAAGAGGCTACAACAGTCCTGTGGGATGGCTCATCTCCCCCTTGTTCCTCTGACAAACATCGCACTCCGTGATGTGCTGGAGTACGTCCTCCTTCAGGCCCTTCCATGAGAACCTCTCTCTAATGGCCCTGTAGGTTTTGGTAAAACCCTGATGGCCTGCCAATGGAGAATCATGTGATGCTTGGAGTATCTTCTTCTTAAGCTGAGATCCCTCAGTCTAAATATCCTATCCCTGTAATAGATGATCTCATCGACCACCCTATACCTGTCATCCACCACCTGTCCATCCAACACCTCACATGCAAACCTGTCCTTGGAGTACTCCACTAAAAGTCGAGCCCTCCAATCTGTATCCAAGCTCATAAGAGATAACGTGGCTGGTCTACGTGAAAGGGCATCTGCTACCACATTATTCTTACCCTTGACATACTCAATGTCAAATTGATATGCTTGGATCTTACTAATCCACTTTTGCTCCAAAAAGAACCTGAGGCTGTTGTGGTCAGTCCTCACCCTGAATCTGTTCCCTACCAGATGCTGCCGGAATTTGGCCAAAGCATGCATGATGACCAAAATCTCCTTGTCATATATAGAATACAACCTCTCATGCAGAAGGAGCTTCCAGCTCTCAAAAGCTATAGGGTGTCCCCCCTGCATCAAAACTGCACCAATCCCCTCACCCGACGCATCACACTCCAAGAAAAATGGCTGCATAAAATCCAGAAATGCAAGCATGGGGTAGCTACTCATCACCTCCTTGAGCCTATCAAAGGCTCGCTGCGCTGTATCTGACCAACTGAAAGCCCCCTTCTTCATCAAATCTGTAAGGGGTGCAACAAGCTGTGAGAATCCTCTGATGAAATTCCTATAATAGGTACATATCCCAATGAACCCTCGAAGTTCCATCACATTCTTCGGCTTCGGCCAATCTCCGATGGCTCTAATCTTCTCCTCGTGGACCCTCACTCCATCCACTCCAATAATGTGACCCAAATAAAGCATCTCTGTCATCCCAAACTCACACTTGAGGAGCTTAGCATAGAACTGTTGCTCTTCCAAGATGCGTAGCACTCCCTCTATATGCCGGAGATGCTCCTCCCAAGTCCTGCTATATATGAATATGTCATCGAAGAAAACCAGTACAAACTTCCTCAAATAACTGTGGAAGATATGGTTCATGCAAGACTAAAAGGTGGCTGGTGCATTGGTCAGCCCAAAAGGCATAACCAAAAACTCAACGTGCCCATAATGACACCTGAAGGATGTCTTGGGAATGTCTTGTTTCCTCACACGGATCTGATGGTACCCTGATCTCAAATCAATCTTCGAGAAGAACTTAGCTCCTCTCAGCTCATCCATCAGCTCATCCATCCTGGGTATAGGGTACGTATTCTTTAGAGTCTTCTTGTGTAGAGCCCTGTAGTCAATGCACATCCTCAAGGTGTCATCCTTCTTCTTCACCAACACGACAGAAGAAGAAAAAGGACTCGTGCTCGGTCTGATGTGTCCAAGAGCCAACAACTCCTGGATGGCCCGCTCAATATCATCCCGATAGGCTTTGGGATGCCTATAGGGTGTAGTGATTACCACCTGGATACCTTGCTCAAGCTCGATGGTATGCTCAAACCCTATATCTAGTGGCCAACCTGGTGGTATATCCCCAAACACTACCTCATGCCTGTTAAGGATGGCCTGTACATCTAGATGAATTTCTCGATCGATGGTCTCTGCCTCTGATGCCCGCAACTCAACCGCCCACTCTATGTCTCCCTTACGGAAGTTTGCCTCCATCCAGTGTGTTGAAACTGTCTGAGGTGGGTAAGTATGCATCCTGCGGATATTCTCATGCTTTCTAGTCTTCTTGTCATCCCACTCCATCTCTAAGGCCTCCCAATCCATGGTGACCTTCCCCAAAGTAATCAACCACTGAACACCCAGCACTACATTGGTATCTGGTATGTTGACCATGAAAAAGTGATCAGTCATGGTGTAAGTACCCATCATCACTGCTAACTTTGGAACATACCAGGCACACTGCATCGTCTGGGCTCCTGGGACCAAGACTGAAAACCCGTCAAAACTCTCGGTTGGTATACCCCTCCTCTCGACCATCTGCGCATCAATGAAGTTATGGGTTTCCCCACTGTCAAACAAGATCGATACTCGCTGGCCGCGTACTGTCTGTCATACGTGCAGCGTCAAATACTTAGGAACTCCTCGCAAAACTGCAAGGGCCCCTCCTGTGGGTGAAAAAGTTGCACCTCCTGTCCCTAAAGGTGGAGGCGGCAACTGATCCTGGCCTGTCTGAATATCTCCTGCCTCCTCATCATCCTCCTCATCCTCTTCCCTGCTATCATCAAAGAAGACCTCAATGAAGTGTGCTTTGCTAGCAGCACACCTATGCCCTGGTGCCCATGGCTCCTGACACGTGAAGCATAGTCACTTCTTCCTGAACTCCCTCCTGGCATCATCATCTATCTGTGCCTGTACCGGATTCCCCTTTGGAGGAGGAACCCTCGCATCCTTCCCCTTGGGCTGGAAGCCCTGTCTCTACGAGTAAGGTGTCCGCGTCCTGGGCAATGTATCTTGTAAGTCCCTGGTCCCGCGGATAGCATCCTGGAGTGTAGCTGGTCTAGTAGATCTGACTAGACCTTGAAGTGGCTATGCCAATCCATCCATAAACATATAGATCATCCGTGTTGCGGATAGATCTGGCACCATCACCGAGACTCTCAAGAAATCTGTGATGTATGTCTCTAGGCTCCCTGTCTGCTTGAGCTTTGTCAGCTCAAAAAAATGTTGTTCCAGATCCCTCCAGTCAAAACACTCCATCAACCTCCTAGTAAACTCGACATATGTTGTCACTGTAGAGTGTCCGAGTGTAACCATCCCATGGAACCACCAGTCCTGGGCCTCACCATCCAAATGTAATGTCGCCACCTTGATGGTCTCCATCTCCGACATCTGGTTAAGCTGGAAATAAATATCCAGCTTCTCCACCCAAGACTTTGTCGAACTGTTTGATGATCCATCAAATGTAGGCAAATGAAATCTACTAGAGGCATGGTGGGAATCTGCATCATGATAATGCCAGTGCCCTCTATGATGGTCGCGGGGTCTACTGTCCCGCTGGAGCTGCACAAAGTCTCTGAATGTAAGAGCATCCATGAACTCCTGCCCGTAGGACTAATACTCTGCAAAATACTCATCTAAGTGTCCAGGCTCTGCCTCCTGCTGGGCTCCTACCCCTGTATCTGCTCCCAAGAAAGTGGGCATGGTAGAGTGGGTAGGTGCACGTGAAGTTGTCGGCTGAGGAATATCATGCTGAGCAGCACCCTGCTCCGGAAAATGGTGGGATGTACCTGATCCCTCTCTGACCTGGAAAACCCGTGGAGTCTCACGCTGCCTAGCCTCCACAGCTGTGAACCTCTGTCCCATCACCTCAATCTATCTAGCTAAATCTTACACTGACTTGAGGAGTGCCTCTCCAAACTGTTTGGCCTCTGTGTCATCTGCCATCGGCTCTTCCTGCCTTAAATCACTACAAGCTCCACATGCTCTGCGTCCCTCATAGGCTCTCTCTCCTAATCTGCGTCCTCTACCCAGGCACAGTCTTCCTCTTCATAGGTGGTCTCCAACCTACGCTCATGGTCTCTATACTTCCTTCCTCTATATGGTCTCTTTCCTGATGTCATAGACCACAAGCTGAGCCAAAACTATGCTCTGATACCACTGTAATATCCCATTTCGGGGATATCTATAAAACATGGCAAACTCCAACTAGAGATGGACTGGGAGGGCATTTACCGGATATTCCACCTCTGAAAGAGGATGAGATCCGGAGGCTACCTGGAACTTTCTAGACTCTGTCTAAGAGTGAAAGATAAACACACCAAGTGGTATAGAACTAGAATGCTCAGAAATATAAATAAATAATAGTGCAGCAAACATATAATAACATAGAAAGAAATTACGACAACTCATCCAGAAAACATAGAGAGGAAATGCTGAGCCATTTTATTAATTTGAGAAATATAATGAAGTACAATAGGTGATCAGAGTGATGGCACCTAATCTTTCTCAAGGCAAGTGAAGAAACTCTCTCAGAAAATACAGGAAATGGTTGCTCTATGAACTACGTCCGAGCTGCTGGAAAACTGCCGTGTAGCTGCTACTACTGAAATGGACTGAAGTATAGGGGTTGATCCCCTTGCCGGAATGAGCTGAAAGTTTGCAAACCTCCTCTACTCACCAACCCGGACAAAACCGAGAAACCATATCAAAAATGGCCAAACCCCGAAAATCACCAAAAACTGCCTCCCTAGTGAATTATGTTGGCCTCCAAGGCACTGCGCAGTGGCTATATAGAAACAGCTAAAACACTACCACAAACTCCACCAAAAACCTCTGATGGGCAAAGGATGACCCTCTGCTCAAAATCCCGGCTAAATCACCTACAGAAACCCCAATCCGAAGCTCCTCCACAATGGACTATTTCCTCTCTCTTAGTGACTACGCAGTCTCTATAAGCTCCACCTCTGCAACAAACCCAAACAATAAAACGACTCAAAAAATGTTGAAAAATCAACCTTTCCCGAGCAGGCACTCGAAGCCCCCTGGGGCTAAGGGCGAGATCTCCGACTAGAGACACTCAATGCACTAAACAGTGCTGCAGACAAGCTAAACAGCCAGCGTGCTCAAGAAGACAAATGTCTCACTCAAAAATCATCAACTCAAGAGTGAATCAAATGAGGAGGCTCCTCCATCTTTTATAACGTTGGTTTCCCTCCAAAACCCAACGTAGCCTCTCTCTCCTCCACATACTCATCCTTATCTGCGCTGAAGCTGGTAGAAACTTCTAGAGTGTACGTAGGCCCCCCTCCTCTACGTGGTGTTTGGCCCCCCTTGACTTCCACTTAAGTCACAACGTTGTGCTACTAGGTGGATGTCTTATTTCACTTAAGTGAGTTAGACCCTTTTCACTCAATTTTTATTTATTTACAAACCATAGACGGCAAACTAAACAAAATCGAATATTCCAATTAGCCGTCACTAATTATGAATATTACAATTTTTAATACCACCCATTCATAATTCCTCTCATTCATAATCCTGCCCCCACATAAATTTTTTCCCAAACAATATATATATATATATATATAATTTCTTTTTGTAGAATTGAGTATATTTCTAGCCAAAAAAAATTTCCCTCCTTCAAAAGAAATTTTCCAGCAAAGTAATTATTTTTTCCCTTCAAAAGAATGAATTCTCTCATATCCATTGTAGGGGTGGTTCTCTCTGACAAGGAGAAATATCTTAAATGGTATCGGAAAATCAAGCACACTCTCATTTTTAATGAGTTGTGGAAAGGAATTTGTGAAGGACAAGAAGGAAATCCACCAGCAAAGCCCACTTTAGACAAGGAGCTCACCATTTGGGAAAACAAGAACTGCAAGGCCTATGCCTTGATTGCAGCTTCCGTAAATGAAGATGTGAGTCACCATATTTCACCATTTTCAAATGCCTATGAAGCCTTGAGCAAGCTAAAATAACTCTATGACTCACATTCAGAACTAGAAATTGTTCAATTGATGATTAAACTATTCATTCTTGAAATGAAGAATGATGATCCCCTTGCTTTAGCTTCAGAAGTAAGATATGTCATGCATGACATTGACAGCACTGGTGTAAAAATTGACATATCTCTCATCTCATATGTTATGGAATTATATCCATCTTACTCACATTATCTTGAGTCATTGCAAGAAAGTGGAAACCTTGAGCATATCACCTTTGATTCCCTTGAGAAAAAGTTTGCAGAAAGAGAGAAAGATTTCGAGAAGATGACAGTCCCTTCATCTTCTGACGAGGCTGCATACTTTTCACATAGAGAAAGGAGTCATGCTTTAGATCCTTCCGGAGGAAGAGGTGGCTGAAGAGGAAGAGGAAGAAGAAACTCCAAAGGAAGGGGGGGTAGACAATCTGACAAATCCAATCTTCATTGCATACGCTGCAATAAAGACGAGAATGATGCATCCACATGCAGGAAACCTTGGGATAAAATTGAGCAGCAAAGAAATTAAGACAAAGGTAAAGCACCTGAATCCACTCATTATGTTCTAGCACATTGTAACAATGGAGTAACTGAAGACTTGTTTGATGTTTCATTTACTTCATGGAGAGATGATTGGTTTCTAGATTCAGGAGCAACATGTCACATGAAATTTAGAAAATATTTTTTTGAAGAATTTACTGACAAAGTTGATGGAGAAATATACTTCACAGATAAATCCAAACTCAAGCCATCAGGGCTTGGCACAGTCGGGCTTAAGTTGCCTGGTCTTCCAGATCATATTCTACATGAGGTTCTATACCTCCCTAAGTTGAGGAGAAACTTGTTGTCCTTGGTCCAAATCTACTAGCAAGGACACTCCATTCACTTGTTTTATGGAAAGGCAGAGGTCAGAAAAGCATCAGATCACTCACTTGTCATGGAGGAAATAGAAGAGGGAAGACTCTAGAAGCTGAAAGGTTCATCTGCTCATGCTCAAAACTTTGCATTCAGTTCACATCATGATGAAGATACATTCCCATCAAGTCTTTTATGGCATGCTAGATTTGGACACTTAAACTATGAAAGCCTTCGCTTGTTGAAGAAAAATGGTGTTAATGGACTGCCTACAATTCCTAGGAAACCTAAGGAATGTGATGCTTGTATTCTAGGAAAGCATAGTAAATAGCCATTTCATGATTCGCACTCCAGAGCACATAGAAAACTTGAGATTATTCATTAATATCTATGTGGCCCTATGCCTTTTGCTTCTGTAAATGGAAATAAATATATGATGACATTTATTGATGACTACACTAGAATGTGTTGGATTTACTTATTGAAGAGCAAGTTTGATGCTTTTCAAACATTCAAGAATTTTCATGCATGGATTGAAATTGATGCACAAACTCATATTGGCTCTCTACGTACTGATAATGGAAAAGAATACACTTCAAGAAAATTTGAAAATTATCTTCGTCAACATGGGATCAAACATCAAACAACTGTGTCGTATAATCCCCAACAGAATGGTGCAACTGAAAGAATGAACATAACTATTTTAAATATGGTTCGCTCCATGTTATTTTTCAAGAATGTAAAATTGATGTTTGGACTGATGCATTTTTATGTGTTGTATACATAAAGAATAGGTGTCCTTCAAGTTCAATTAGAAACAAAACTCCTTTTGAAATGTGGCATGGCCACATTCCTTCGGTAAAGCATTTCAGGGTCTTTGGTTCCACCTGTTATTCCTTGATACCCAAGGGACAAAGGAATAAATTTGGTGCTATAAGTCGAAAATGTATCTTCTTGGGGTATTCCAATACCTCCAAAGGATATCGTCTCTATGATGAAGCCAATAAGAAGTTTGTAATAGCAATAGATGTCATAGTCCTTGAATCTTCCAAGACAGACAATGTTGTTGAGCAGAAAATTGATCGCTTGGATAGATTCACACATGCAAATAATTTTCAAGAATTTGATAATCAGATTCCACACCTTGAAGGGGGGATTCCTATATTGAATCAAACTATAGAATCATTTCCTGAAGCACTCTCTCCCCCACATGAAGAAACAACCATGGATGACACATTGAATGATGTGATTGAAATAATTGAGAGATTGAATCTTGACTCAATCCCAACTTAGTCAAATGAGGAGCCTGGGCCATCTCAGAAAGGTCCTCCCAAATGGCTAACAAAGACACTAGAGAATGTTCATCCTAATGAGGTTGGAAAAACATGAACAAAAAGTTCCACTAAACAAAATGAAGGTGACGTAGATAATTCTGATTCTCCTGTTGATATGGATATTGCTTATAACTATGAATTGAGTTTGTCTACAGATCATGAACCAACTTCCTTCAAAGAATCCACTTCTCATGATGAATGGAATGAAGCCATGCAAAAGGAGTATGATGCCTTGATAAAGAATGACACTTGGAAGCTATTTGATTCGCCTTTGGGAAAAAAACCAATTGGCTATAAGTGGGTCTACAAGAACAATTATAAAGAAGATGGCTCTATTGACAAGCACAAGGCCAGGCTTGTGGAAAAAGGTATTGCACAAAAAGAAGGAATCAATTATGAAGAAACTTTTTCCTGCACAGCAAAATGGACCACCATCCGAACTCTCTTTTCCCTAGTAGCTCATAATGGATGGAAAGTCCATCAGATGGATTTAAAAACTGCCTTTTTGAATGGAGATCTAAAGGAGAAATTTTTTATGTCCCATCCAAAAGGATTTGTTGTAAAGGGCCAAGAACACAAATTTTGCAAGCTTATAAAATCTTTGTATGGCCTCAAGCAAGCACCACGAGCCTGGTATGAGAAATTAATCGAGCATCTTCTGAAACTTGACTTCAAACATTTTGATCTTGATGATGCAAATTTGTTTGTTAAGAAAGTTGGAAAAACATTTGTATACCTTGTGGTGTATGTAGATGATTTTTTGATGACAAGGAACAATGAGAGTTATATTACATACATGAAGAAAGAATTGAATAAAGGTTTTGAAATGACTGATTTGGGTTATGTTCATTACTATTTGGGTATTAAAGTAATTCAACATCCTAAATTTATATTTCTTTCTCAAAAGAAGTACATTAGAGATCTTTTGAACAAGTTTGGCATGGATGAATGCAATCCCTTAACCACTCCAATGGAACAAAACTTGAAGCTCACATCCATTGAAGGGAAAGAATTTGAGGATGCAACTAAGTATAAAAAACTTATAGGAAGTCTTATCTACCTGACCACCACCAAACCTGACATTTCATTTGTTGTTGGAATCCTTTCAGGGTTTATGCAAAAACCTTGTGAAGGACATTGGTCTACTGCAAAAAGAATGTTAAAGTACTTGAAGGGGACTCAAGACTTTGGACTCAAATATACACAGGTAGGCGACTTTAGCTTGATCGGATACTCTGATTCAAACTTTTATGGGGACAAAGAAATAGGGGTGTCTACTAAAGGTTACACCATGAGTCTTGGATCAGGAGCTGTCTCATGGAGATCATGCAAACAGTCAGTTCCAGCAGATTCCATGACCGAGGGAAAATATGTGGCAGCAGCTGAAGCAACAAAGGAAATTGTGTGGCTCAAATAAATCCTAGAAGATTTGTAGATGAAAAAAATGTATTCTACACCAGTCATGATCGACAACACTTCTACAATAAAGTTGGCCAAGAACCCAAAGTTCCATGATCAAACAAAGCACATCAATAAAAAATACCATCTAATTCGACATCATGTTCAGGCCAAAACCATCCATCTACATCATTGTTCCACAAATGAGCAAACCATTGATATCTTCACCAAAGCACTTGGAAGAGAAAAGTTTGAAAAGTTCAGATCGATGCTTGGACTCACCAACATCCCTTCGGATTAAAGGGGGGAATGTTGACACCTAATCCTAAGGGTTGGGTGAGGATATTTGATATTGTATATTAAATTATATTAGGAAATAAGGAAGGCCAAGAGTCATTGGGAAGTGAATACCAATAGCCTCACCTCCATGTATAAATACATTCACATTCTTCATCTAATACACATTTCTGATTTGCGGAGTTACCTCCTGGTTTGACGCCTCCTAATGCTGGACTCCTCATCCTCTCCCTCAACGTCATCATACAAATTCTCACCCATTGACTTTATCAACTTCAATTTTTTCTCCTCGTAGTCATGCTGCTCCTCTTAAGACATGGCCTTGATGGACAACATGAAAATGAGGTCTCATAAATCCTCCAAAAACTTGTCAGCGACATAAGTCGACGCAGTAAGAGATAAGACTTCCCAATCATGGGCGCAGTTAGTGGTTTCCTCCAAGCCTTTGCTTCCTTCCACCATATTTGAAGCTTCCTAACTATTTTTTATGAAAAAATATAGAAGCATCCCCAAAATAGATCATGACGCAACAAATTGTCCCAGGAGGAGCATATGTTATTTGTTATTAACTGTGGGATTGAAATTATAGCGCAAAGGGGAACTGGTTCTCACATCTTATATAAACCAACAATGTGAATCCGCAAGGTAGCACCGCTCTCAGAGTTTTCGACATCGATGCCAAGGGTGGTGTAGAAGTAAGGCAGTTATGAGTATGTTTTCCATATAGATTTTGTAGTTTCCGAGGCAGATCCTCATGCTCAACGAGCCCTTGAAGAGAGTCTGGTCTTGTTGCTCACAAAAATAGCATAATGTTTGAAGGATAAATGATGACGGGACAAAGTGTGGCTTTCAAGGTTAATATTGAAGGATAAATAAGTGGAGTAAGGGATATATTTCATGTTATTTTTTATTATTTTAGTTTTTTGAGGGATAAGGAGCACTGTAATATTTTGTAAAATTTGGAGTTATAAGGGAGAAAATTGATTTTTATTTTTTTGAAGCAATAAGGTGAAGTAAAAAAATTAAAATGTTGTCATTTTTTTGGAGGAATAAGTAGAATTTTTTATTTTGGAGACATAAGGGTTATTGTTTGTAACTCAAAGTACCTTTTACTTTGAGGGGGGTAGATTTTTTTTAAGAAGAAATTTGTAAGGGCATTATCAAGTGGTCAAATTTTGAAAAGTTTTCATTGTAAACACTCAACGAGAAATTGACTATAGCCAAGTGCAAAGTTCAGTCATTTTTCTCCTTTTTCAACGACTATACGAGGGTCAAGGCCAAGCCCCGATAGATCGTTTTTCTCTTTACGTGGCGTGCGTCATTATTTTTTGCCTGGTGTGTTTTGTGTGACGAGTTGTTCATTTTTTCTTGTGCTTAATTATTTTGGTGCACTGCCTCAACACTACGATGTCGAAGTTAATTAATCTGTTCTTTGAATCTGATAAGCTAGAAGGGGTGAAATCTTATAAGACATGGAAAAGTCTAATTGAAAGCAATCTCATTTATAATGAATTGTGGCATGAAATATGCGATGGCAACATTAAGCCTAATAAACCAACAGATGAAGCTTCACTTGCAAAATTCGAAGTAAAAAGTGCCAAGGCATTAGCTCTTATAAAGGCTTTAGTTAATCATGAAATGTACATACATATTCAAAATTCATCAGATGCATGGATTTTTTTACGTACATTCAAAGATATCTTTGATACACAACATGAATCAAAGAAGGTTGATATTAAATTAAAATTGCTTCAACATAAATTAATTGAAGGTGGTGATGTCCTTGAATATATTTCACGGCTTAAAAACATCAAGCAAGAAATAATAAATGTTGGTTTTCAAGCTGTCGATGAAAGTTTCTTGACTACGATTTTAATTGTTGGATTCCCATCATCATATACACATTTTTTGGAAACTTTTCAAGTCAATAGAAAGTTAGAGAAGATAAAGTTTGATGAATTACGTGACATGTTAGCCCAACATGATAAAAAATTTGGGAAGAAGAAACAGATTGGGGAAAATGTCTTCTTCACCGAAGCCAGATCAAGTAACTCCTCAAATCATAGTTCAAGAAACCGAGGAAGAGGAAATTTCAATCAAAGTCAAGCAACCCAAGGTCATGGTCACAGTCAAAGCGGAGGAAAAAATTTTAACAGAGACTACAATTCAGGCAGGATAAATTTTCAAGGAAGAGGCAACTATCAAAGAAGAGGATATAATCAAGGCTGAGGACAAAGATCAGGTAGAGGAAAAACTCAGAACAGAGGCCAAAGCAAAGGCAGAGGATAGTATCAAGGCAAAGGATAGTCTCAAGGTAGAGGCAAAGATTTCAGTCAAATTTTTTGCAGGAGATGCAACAAAGTTGGCCATTATGCAGAAGATTGTAGAACTTCTATTGAGAAAATTCCCAAGTTTCATCCAAAATCTGCACAGTTTGCAAATGATGAAGATGATCCCGATGGTTTCGAATATGTCTTCACCAGCACAGAATCAACAACTTTACATGTTTCAACCTTTCTTAGAAGTTATTATGAATATGAATGGATTATGAACATAGGTGCAACTCAACACATGACTTTTCAACGGGATTTATTTTGGAGCTTCCAAAAATGCCGTCTAAATTCAATCTATCTTGTTGATAAAACAAAACATACTCCTTCTAGCAAAGGTGTACTTAAATTTTTTTTTCCTGGCATTGGACAAAGAATGATTTCAAATGTATGGTATGTCCCAACCATTAGGGAAATTTTTAGATCTAAAATGGGCCTCCTAAGGAAAATGTACAATCAAAATTCACTTTATGAGAACCAATCACATTTTAGGGGATGAAATCATCCATAATGGTTGAGGTGGCACTAATTGAGTTAAAGGTACTTACTTGTCACATTCTCAATGGTGGATAAAAACTCATGGTTAACCATGGTAGTGCTCTAAGTACTTTTAAAGTCAAAGTAAAGTACTCATAATAAATGTCATTTCACACTTTTTGAATAAAAGTATATTATTTTCATTTCATATTTCTTGAAAGAAACAATGCATATCCCTATACATTTATTATATTATATTATATTTATATATTATATTATATTATATTATATGATTTTTATATAGTATATTAATTACATGTTATTATGCAATTTAAATAATATAAATTTTAATTAATAACATATAATATAATTAAGAATTTATAAATTTATATCTATATTTTATTTAAGTTATTTAAGTACAAAGGACAAATGCATTAGTTTTTCAATGATAATGACTTTTTCTTGAAAAGTTCATTCTTATTTATAGTCACATCAATACATTTTTTTTTATTAATTTTATTTTGGTACAAATTTTGAATTGAATTTAACTATGGTTACATGGATTGTGGTGTAAAAAGTGAATTGAAAATTCATAAATATTATTTTATTGGTTTAGCTATTATTTTATTATTTCCTTAGAAGGCCCATTTTAGACCTCAAAATTCCCCTAATGATTTAAGAAAAATTTGTTATCTTTAGTCACGATTCTACAAGCAAGACATATGGTGATTATAGAAGATGGCTTAGTTAAAATTAACTCAGTCAAACGGAACATGAAAATAGTAATGACAAGTTATGAAGATGGAAAACTATTAAGGATGAAAGGGACATTTATTCCAAGAAATTCTGACTTTGCAGGTGTAGCAAGTACAGACATTTCATCGATCATATTGTGGCATTTAAGATATGGCCATCTCAACTTCGAAAGTCTCTCTCAGTTACAAAAATAGGGAATGGTTAAGGGACTTTCAACATTCAAAATGGAAAATGCAAAGTGTGAATCTTGCATTTTTGGAAAACAACATCGAGATAATTTTCCTACAAGTTCATGGCGTGCAAACAGACATTTGCAGCTGGTTCACGGTGATATTTGGGGACCCTTACCAACTTCACTCGAAGGATGCAGATATTTCTTACTCTTTGTTGATGATTTTAGCAGGATGACTTGAGTATATGTTTTGAAGAAAAAGTCAGAAGAATTTGAAAAGTTCAAAACTTTTTGTCAGCTTATTGAAAATGAAGTAAAGGAGAAGATTGGCACTCTTAAAACTGATAATGGCGGAGAATTCATTTCAAATGAATTCAAAATGTATTGCATGGATAATGGCATAAAACGACATCTTACCAATTTCTACACTCCACAACAAAATGGAGTAGTAGAAAGAATGAATCGTACCTTGTTAGGAATGGCGTGATCTATGTTAGCTTTTAAAAAGTTAAGTCCTTTATATTGGGCCGAAGCAATTCATACCGCTGTCTACTTACGGAACTGATATCCCACTACTTCTTTAGACGGAATCACACCTTATGAAGCATGGTTTGGCTTCAAACCTCGGGTTAAACATCTCAGAGTTTTTGGATCAGTATGTTATGCCTTAGTTTTGAAGGAAAAACGAACTAAGCTTGATTCACAAAGCTTGAAGTGCATAATGATTGGGTATTCTGATGAGAAGAAAGGGTACCAAATTTTGTCGAATGGAAAATTTATTGTAAGCAGAGATGTGATTTTTGGTGAAAATGAGAGTGAGAGTGCTGAAGAAGTGAAAGTCTTCTTCAAAATTTAGAAACAAAAGGTGATAAAAGAACAGGAAATCTACAAAGTCAACCAAATTCACAAAATTGGTATGAAATTGAGTTTCCTTCATCTAAAAATGATTCATCCAGTCCGTCTTCTTCACCAGTGCCATCTGGGTCTTCTAGCAGTTCATCCAACTCTCCTAGTAGCAATAGTTCTTCTGAAAATGAATCTCCACCCTCGGAACCTGTGGTTGATCAACAAACATCAGTTTACATCAACCCTCTTTTCAATGATGGTGTTTTTTCACAATCTCAAACCAGTGAACATCAATTGCCAAAATGGGTAGTTCAACTTTTGAAAGATGTAAGGCCTAATGAACAAAATAAAACAGGAACAAGGGGATCACAAAGAAACGAAGGAAATTTTTCCTTCATAGAAAATGATTTTACTGAACCTTATACTTATCAAGAGGCAGTAAAACATAAAGAATGGAAACAGGCTATGGTTAATGAATATCAGGCATTTCTCAACAACAACACTTGGAAACTTGTTGATTTTCCTCAGAATGTTAAAACCATCGGATGCAAATGGGTTTACCGAATAAAGTACAAGAAAAATGGTGATATTGACAAGTAGAAAGAAAGACTTGTTGCTAAGGATTTTGCGCAACAGGAAGGGATAGATTATGAGGAAACGTTTGCTCCTACAGCTAAATGGAACACCATCCGACTCACACTTGCCTTAGCAGCCCAACAAGGATGAAAAGTTTATCAAATGGATGTAAAAAGTGCTTTCCTCAATGGAGATTTACAGGAAGAAGTGTACATGACATAACCACCAATTTTTGAAATTGAAGGATAGGAACATAAAGTCTGCAAACTGATCAAGGTTTTATATGGGTTAAAACAAGTTCCCCGAGCTTGGTATGCCAAAATGGATGAATATCTTCGGAAAGTTGGTTTTCAATGAAGTGAATCTGATGATACCTTGTATGTACACCAACAAGGTAAAAATATAGTGATTCTGGTTATGTATGTAGATGATTTTATTATCTTCAAAGTGGAGGAATAACATGTTATATCATTGGAAATAGTAATGATCACATTGCACAGGTGAAAAAGGAGTTACATGCAGGTTTGAAGATGACAGATTTGGGACTACTTCACTACTATCTTGGAGTTGAAGTATTCCAACGTCGACATCATATATTCATTTCTCAGAGTAAGTATGCAGCAAAAATTCTTCAGCGATTTGGAATGCAGGATTGCAAGCCTGTTCTTACCCCTATGGAACAAAACTTGAAACTTTCAAAATTTGAAGGGGGGGAAATGGTGGATAGCACTACTTATCGACAGCTGATTGGTAGCCTGATTTATCTAACAACTAGTCGACCAGATCTTTCTTATGTCATCATTATTATTTCCCTCTTTATGCAGGAACCACAAGATAGCCAATGGAATGCAGCCAAAAGAGTTCTTCGTTATATCCAAGGAACAAAATATTTTGGTCTTCTTTACAAAAAGACTAAAAACTTTGTACTTGGTGGATTTTCAGATGCCGATTTTGTTGGCAGTATTGATGATAAGGCATTAACCTCGGGTTATTTAATGAACATGGGGTTAGCTACAATATCCTAGAGTTGCAAGAAGCAAGCTATAGTGGTCACTTCTTCAACAGAAGCAGAATACATATCAGCATGGGAAGCAGCATGTGAGATTGTTTGGTTGCGTAGTGTTTTATATGACTTGGGAATTCCTCCAGCAGAAGCTACTTCGTTATTCATCGACAACCAGTCAACAATAAAGCTTGCCAAGAATCCAATTTTTCATTCAAAGACAAAGCATGTGGACACCAAGTATCATCATATCATATCACTCATTGCAAAGGATGTCATCAAGCCGATTTATTGTCCTTCAGAAGATCAGACCTCCGATATCTTCACCAAACCTCTTGGAAGAATAAAATTTACTAAGTTTAGGGATGAACTTGGTATATGTCATAAAGTATCTTTGGATCATGAGGGGAATGTTAGATGATCCAAATATAATAATGTAAAGTTAGGATAAAAATATTTATTAAATTATAATATTTAATAAAGATTAGAGACACTTAGAAATAGAATATTGTTAGAAAAGATAGGACTCTAGAATAGCGTCGTATCTTAGGCTCTAAAATATGAATAAAGTTAGTAGATTGGATAGAAGATCATATTGTAAATGGACACTTGTTGTTTTTTCAAGTGGTCCATAACTAAATTAAGTTAGGACATATAGCTTATAAATAGGTTAGTTTCCTAATTGCAAAGGTGTGGAAGTTTAAGTTTGTAAACTCTTGCAATTTTTTATGTAATTTCTTTTTCATTATCAATAAAATTACATGTCTGAGGACACTTATGTATTAACTTCTAATGCAATTCTTAGTTTCAAAATTCTAATCTTTAGGAGAAAATGTTATTGGGTAGATAAACGGAGATAAAGAGAGGAAAATACACCTAGGATGAAGGGTAAAATCCCTAGTGGAGTTGCCAATTTGTTATGTTGAATTATGAATTACGAATAAAACATTCTTCCCTAGATAGGTGCTTATCTAGAACAACATATTAAAGACTTTGCAACAGCTTTTCCTAACTGTAAATAAACACACAGAAAAGATCAAAGAACTTACTTGGAGTCCAAGCGCTTCCTATTCTCCTTCTGTCGCTCTTGCTGTAGCTTCTAATCCAAGCTAAATGTCCAAAAATATTTCCTACAAAGATGAACACTAAAAAACAAAATATAGCAATAATACATATGTCTATTCAATTTATTTAGTTAAATCAATGAAACATAAACCATATACATCAGATAAGAATTTATAATATGAAAAACATGAGCTTATACAGATACATATGTGGGAAAGTAAGCATCAATATTTATTAATGGGTATAAGGGGAGGTTACAACCTAGTGATTGATTTGAAGTGATCATCTCCGACAGCATCCCAACCTCATCACAATTAAAATCTCTCCAGTAGCATGTTACAAAAATCAACTCCTCAATCGAAATTCCACCAACATTTCTCTGCTCAAATTATTCCTTACCAAGCACTAGGATCTGTGCTCAATATATAGAGGATATTAAGGTAGTTTTGCAATCAATGACTTTCTAATAATAGGAAAGGCATGTTCCTAATCTTGTAGAGGTCAAATGGACACATGGATTCGAATTGTGACACATGTGAACTCTTTTAGAAGGCACTGGCCAAGTGGAGATTCCAGAACAATGAGAATTTCTCTCCCAATTTTACCAACACACCTATGAGTGTCGAGAAGTGCTTTGCAGAACAGCCTTGAATGAGGCTACCTTCATATGCAACACACTTAGTCCCTTTAGAGGCAACGTTGATGAGCTATCATATGATATATTATAAAATTCAAATCTTGGAAACCTTTGCAGATGAAAGTCATGGATGATTTTTCTTGTTCTTTATCTTAGGGCATGTAGCAACTGAAATGATAAGGGATGATTGACTCTATTCATTGGTCCTGGAGAAGATGTCTAGTTAACCAGGTCATTGGGAATGATGCCCAAATTGACCTATAAAATTATCAATTTCTAATCATAAGAAAATAATTCTAAAACACTTGGCATATCACATATTGATATCACTCAAGACATAAACAAGAAAGCCTTATCCACACCCAATCATAAGACGTAAACAAGAAATACTTATAAACATCTATAGGGCCCTCTTTGTATTTTGTCATATCAATTTTCATACATTTATTCAATGCAAATTTATTTTTCTAGGATGGATACTTTTATATTCCTACTATTTTGGTTACTTTAATTATGAGTCAAGTTTGTTTTTCACATTCTCATCCTTATTCTTTATTCATATATCTCCTTCGCACTCTCTATTGAACTAGATTTTTAGCCTAATTCTGAAAGCCTAAATTAGGCACAAGAGGTGTGGTTCCCTCAAAATGTGAGATCCCTCACTTCTTTCGAGAAAGGAGGTCATGATTTTCATGGGTTGAATTCTTTTGACTGCTCTCTCCATTATCTATTTTTCTTTTCAAAATTTTGGTAAATAATTCCTAAAAGTTGAGGCTAGGGTGACTGTGAACGAAGGCACAACACAAGAATTCCTTCTAGATTCTGAGCTCAATATGCAATAGAACATTCAACAAAAATATACTGTATAAATACTCCATTTGGGATAAGAATGGAAATTGAGAAAGCAAAGTACAAAACCAAAATCGAATGTAAATGTATATGTGATGTAAAAGTGGAAGAACATTTGGGTAGTTAGGTTTCAGATATTGGTAGTAAAAATACAAAGAAAACTAGATATATGCAAACCATCAACATGTATTGGTAGGTAAAGACAACCATGGGCAATGTCTTAGTCAAAATTTCAGAGGAGTAGAAGGAAATATTGTTGCATGTGGATGAAGTGTAGAGACAACATGGAAAATGGGATCGTAAGGTTTCATTTATGGTGAAGAAACTAACTAATATGGAGTTTTTTATCGAGAGAAAGAAATTTATCCACTTGAAAGAATCCAGATGGACTCCTCCACTTCCTAGATGATACCTAATATGTTCATTGTATTTTCCTTAAGTTTTAAATATAGTTTTGTTATTTAAATAGATATAAGAGACTAGTAAACCTCTAATATTAAATAATATTAAATATAGTTTTATATTCATAGTTTTTTTGGAAAAAAATAGGCATAATCACTTGATTTAAACTCTTTTTATAACCTAAAACAATAATACTAACTTACTAGTCTAGTTTTCTTAATAATTAACTTATAAAAAAAATATTTTGATTATACATTAACATACAAGAGCTACCATACTTATATAAAACTTTTTTAAATATCATATATAAAATTCCATTTTAAACATATAAATACAACTCTTCCATACTTATTTTTTTTATTTTTGAAATAAAACATATTCAAAATAAATCATAAAATACATCTCCAAATATCATGAAAATTGATACATCTCCCAATATAATGAAAGATTACATTTACCTTTTCAAATTTTCTTTTAAATTTAATAATAAAACTGCAAAATAAACCATAAAAAGCACCACCAATTCATACAATGACAAGGTGCCAAATACAAACATAATGATGAAACTCTAGATGTAAGTAAGCATGTGGAAAAAAAGGTACAAATCTAAAAATAAAAGCTAAAGTTAGCTATTTTATTATGAGTGGTTTCTCTCTACTTTTTTCTCCTAGTGATTTCATAATTCGTTATTAGGATTTTACTTATTATTTTAATATTTAAATAAATTTAAAAATAAATCTATTAATGTTATCATTTGATGATTTAATAATAAAAAATTTAATTGTATAATTTAATCATTTTAATAATTAATTTAAAATTTTATTAATTTTTTAAAATAAAATAATAATAAAGCTATTAAACATTTACCACTTTACAATTTTCATTAAGTAAAATTTAAAATCTATTTTGAAAACCAATTATAATTGAAATATAAATATGTTGCTTCTAAATCTAAAAATATTAATAATTAACCTAATCATGTAAAGTTAATAGTGAATAGCTGTTAATAGTGAATAGCTGTGTTTTTATTGTCAAAATAAAATTTTAAACTAAAAGAGAAAACCATCTCATAAAAATGATCTAAATTTCAATTATATATAACCAATCAAATATAATCAAATAATAATAGTAAAAGACGTTCTTAAAAATAAAAATAAACAGTTCAATTTTTAACTATATCATTTATTTTTTAAATTTCGAGAAATAAATATAAACAGTTTTATAACGTATACATCTCAAGTTGGAGCGTCGTGGAAGAAGGCCTTTGGCCCCTGCCGATGCCAAAGGCTGGTAATTATTGAAAGCTCATCATGCTTGATAGCGGACATGGGACATACAGGCAGCCCTACAAGTCTCTCCACTATTATGTTTTCAAATATTTCAAAACACAATTCTGTCACTTCAATGTTGACACTTCCCATCATCCATAAAGCTCTTGCCAGAGTTTTTTTTAATGTAGAAAAAGAAATGAGCCCACTTGAAAGAATCTATTATGTTTTTAAATATTTCAAAACACAATTCTATATTTCAAAACACAATTCTATCACTTTAATGTTAGACACTTCTCATCATCCATAAAGCTGAAGCCATAGTTTTTTTTAAAGCCAAAAAAGAAATTAGTCCTCTTGCAAGAATTTAGATGGAGTCCTCCACTTCCTAGATGATGTCTAATATGTTCATTGTATTTTAATATTAGTATAATAACATAGTTGTTATAGTTATAATTTTTAGAAAAAAACTAAGTATATTAAGTATAATAACATAGTTGTTATAGTTATAATTTTTAGAAAAAAAATTAAGTATAATTATTTGGTTTAATTTTTTTTATAAACTAAAATAATAATATTAAATTGAAAAATCATTTTGATTATACATTAACATAAAAGAGCTATTATATCTATGCAAACCTTTTTTTTAAATATCATATATAAAATTCTATTTTAAGCATATAAATACATCCCTTTCATACTTATTTTTCCATTTTTTAAATAAAACACATTCAAAATCAATCATAAAATACATCCAAAATGATATAATGTATAGATTACATTTACCTTTTCATATTTTTCTCTTAAATTTAATAATACAACTTCAAAATATGCCATAAAATGCTCCACCAAATACAATGAGAAATTCATAGAATGACCAAGGTGTGAAATACAAACATAATGATGAAACTAGACATGTAATTAAAATGTGGCCCAAAAAAAAAAGACAAATCTAAAAATGGAAGCCAAAATTGGTTATTTTATTATGAGTGGTTTATCTCTACTTTTTCCCCTCATTTGGTGATTTCATGATTTCATAATTCACTATAAGAATTATAAATATTTTTTAATATTTAAATAAATTTAAAAATAAAATAATTAACACTATTCTTTTATGATTTAATAATTGAAATTTTTTATCTTATAATTTAGTAATTTTAATAATTAATTTAAAATTGATTATTTTTTTAAATATTTTTTTCAATATAAAATAATATTTTTTTTTATGAATTTTGTAATCTTGAATTTTTAAGAATTTTACACTCTTTACAAGTTTCAATGAGTAAAAATTAAAATCCATTTTCAAAGGAAATTATAATTCAAATATAAATATGTTCTTCTCAAGTCTAAGGTATTTTCCATAATAAAAATTAACTTAATCATGTAAAGTAAATGGTGAGTAGATGTGTTTTACATTGTCGAAATAAAATTATAAGCAAAAACACAAAACCATCACATAAAAATTATCTAAATTTCAATTATATATATAACTAGTCAAATATAATCAAATCATAATAAGAGTTTAATAAAGGTTGTAAACTTATTATATTTTTTAATTAAATTTAAAGATAAAATATTAAAAATAAAAACACACATAAATTGTGTGAGTATGACTTTTTTTAATTAAATTGAAAAATAAAAATGTCTGTTCACTTTTTTTTAATTAACATTAACAGTGATATATATATATATATATATATATATATATATATATATATATATATATATATATATATATTTATAGAAAATTCATGATATATTATCATTAATATATATATATATATATATATATATATATATATTAATGATAATATATCATGAATTTTCTATAAATATGCCAATACCTAGTTTTAAAAATGTGGTATGGTCTAATAATTAAGTGGGAAAGTTTGTTTCAATAGATTTTGTGATTCAATCCTAGGCACTAGACAAGAGTATGTATGCCTGTAAACTATTTCACGCACAATTAAATATAAATTTATGGAAATACCCATGACCAAAATTAAACTAAATTAGATGTGGTGTCAGGAAGTTGTAGGTGAAATTGAGGATCGGACATAAGAAAATGCAGAGCAGAAAATGAAAGGCATATCTCAGCATCCACGCTAATTCCATCCCCTTCATTTCCTAGAAACATTGTGATTTTACTATTAACCTTTATAATGCCAGTGTTTCTCAGGAGCTCTCTTGCCCGCGTAGTGATACATAGGACATGAACAGTGTTGCCGAAATATGATGTGGGAAGAGAGGGAACGAGTCTACCCCAGTAGTCTATCAAGAGGCTGAGAGTATTTTTCTCTTCTGCTTCTAACCTTCGGGCTTGTGTGATGGCGACCCACATATGAGTAGCCAACGCTTTGTAGAATGAAAAACCTGTTATCGTCTTCTTGTGGGCGTTCATGTGATTCTTGAGGCGTGTCATCGTGTCTTTACTGAAATGAAATATATCCTCCTACAGATCATCAGACAGTGGAAGAGGCCTTTACAGGCCCTGCACATAAATTTTTTTACTTTATCGTTCTGCTTTCTTGCGTCCCATCTGAAACGATGGTGGAACGGAGGATTTGAAATGGTGAGAGATCCTCTGCAGATCTCAGACCATGATTTGATGAAGTTCCATGTTGACTCTTGAGTATTCATCCACCATCATGTGCCATAGCCACTACGTCCCTAAGTTGGGTCACCTGCCCGCACAGCCATTTCAGTAAAATAAAAAAATATATTAACCTTAGAATAATTCAACATATAAAGAAGGATTAGAGTACAAATCTCAGTTTCTTATTTCTATGATTCTTATTCGATACTAGCTAAGTCCACTCACAATATTTATTTGTCATTCCAAAACATCAACAATAAAAATACAGATAGGTAATATTATTCCTATTTAGTACTAGTTATGTCTAACAATATTTACTAGATATTTATCTTTTATTCTTAAACTTTAATATTATTCATAGACATATATCTATTGATGCAGGTCGAAGAATTTGTGGATGTTGCATGGCTATTCACCAGGGGCCATCAGGCTCCTATAGATTTCATTGGAACTATGGCTTTGGATCTAACACTTGTTGAGTTACTGGCTTTTTGGGATCTTACATTGTGCCATCTGGATTGGTCTCAGGGAGCTCACTGTCTTTTTTTGAGATTCCAAGTCTGTAATTGAGTGGGAAAACTGTAAACATTCTCTTCTCCCCCTCTTTCGAGCCTTGGAAATATAGAATTAGAACCCTGATCTTGTTGGATAGGCAGAGGATTCAATCACACAATAACACAAGTATTTCACACACAAAACAATGAGCTGCAGCTCTTCAATTAATATTCAATCACTCTAAATCATAATATGAATACAATGAACCCAATGAAGGGTATTTAACCTAATTGACATGCACACACTCTGACATAACTCAACTTGATCAACTCTCAATTAACTCACTCACTAAATATATCTATCACTCAATTCAACTAATTCACTTAACAGTTTGTCTAACAATGCATGCGGGAAGTAATTATATATTTTAACACTCCCCCTTAATTATGACCGCTAAACTAAAACATAACTCATGACAACTCAAACATGCTTGCTCGTCTATGTCTCAGCTAGGCTTACAACACCCAAGTTTCTTTTGTGAAACTCAAACAAATCTACTGCTAATGGATTTGTAAATATATCAACCAATTGATCACTCGATTTACAAGACTTCAAGTGAACTTCTCCATTTCTCACAAGTTCTCGAATAAAGTGATATCTAGTATCAATATGTTTTCTCTTTTGATGAAACACACAATTCCTGGATAGTGCAATCACTGAAGTGTTGTCATAGTATATCGTTGTTGATCCTTCTTGTTGTTGCTTCAGTCCATCCAATACTCTTCTTAACCATACTTCTTGACATGCTTATGAAGTTTTTGCTACATATTCTACTTCTGCTGATGATAATGTCACAATAGGATGCTTCTTAGATGCCCATGCTATCACACCTGAACCAATATGAAACACATAACTAGATGTGCTCTTCCAATCATCCAAAATTCCCTCAAAATCACTATCTGTGTATCCAATCAATTCTTTATTTTCTGTACTTCCATACATTATGCTTTAATCTATGGTTCCTTCTATGTATCTTACAATTATTTTTTCCAACACTCCAATTTGTGTCTTTTGTAGTCTCCATAAATCTGGAAATCAAACTCACTCCTTGCATAATATCTGGTCTTGTAGTCGTGTGATACATGAGGCTGCCAACCAATATTTTGAACAGAGTTGGATTGACATCTGCTTCTTGATCATTCTTACTTAGCTTTGTACCTGTTGCAATTGGTGTAGGTATAGGTTTGCAATTATCCATCCTGAATAGTTTTAACAAATCTCTTTCATATTTATTTTGACAAATAAATATTCCTTTTTTAGATTTCTCAAATTCAATGCCAAGAAAATATTTCATGAGACCAAGATATGTCATCTAAAATTATTTCACCATGGCTGCTTTAAATTCATCTAACTCAATATCAACTGTAAAAATCATATCATCAACATATAAGAAAAGTATCAAAATTTGTCCATGCTCATTTACCTTTGTGTATAAGGTAGGCTCAATGTTGCTTCTGCAAAATCCATTCTTGATCATGTAGCTATCAATTCTACTATACCATGTTCTAGGTGCTTCCTTCAGTCCATAGAACACTTTCTTCAACCTGTAAACTTTATCTTCTTTACCTTCATCTTCATGACCTTGAGGCTACTGCACATAAATTTCTTCTTCTAGAATTCCATTCAAGAAGGTTGATTTGACATCCATCTGATATACTTTCCACTTGTTCTGAGTTGTTGTCGCTAGAACTTCTCTTACAATATCCAATCTAGCTACTGGAGAAAATGTTTCCCCAAAGTCTATTCCCGGTTGTTGTGAGAATCCTTTTTCTACAAGTCTTGCTTTAAATCTGTCAATAAAACCTTACTCATTCACTTTAGTCTTGTACACCCACTTCACACCAATGAGATTTTTATCGTTTGGTAAATCACGCAAATCCCATGTATCATTCTTTTCAATTGAATTCATATCTTCATCCATGGCTTGCACCCAATTTTCATCTCTGATTTCTTCTTCAAATGAAGAAGGTTGGAATGCGAACAATGAAAAATTTGAACTAACATCCAAATCATCATAAATATCTTTTAGACTTCTCATATTTTTCTTACCATTGCTTGATTCATTATCTGATTCACTGCTTGGAGAATTCTGATCAGTTGATCTGCTTGAAAATCCATGTTGCTCTGAAAATCTTGGAGTCCTTGCTGGTGTGACTCTATTTGGTGTCTTCTCTCTTGATTCTTGTTTCTCCTCTTCTTCTACATCATCCTCCTCCATCAATGGTGTTTGTTCATCGGTTAGTGTGTTTACAGTCCCATTCCATGACTCTTGTTCTTTGAACACAACATCTCTGCTAATGAATTTCTTCTTGGTGATAGGGTTATACAATTTATAAGCTTTTGATTGCTCACTCTAACAAGTAAAAATGCATTTTTCACTTTGATCATCTAATTTGCCTCTTATTTTCTTAGGCACATGTGCATAGGATACACATACAAAAACATTGAAATGAGATACACTGCATGGCATACCTGGCCATGATTCTTCTGGACCTCTATTCATCACGCTCTTTATAGGATACATGTTTATCACATAAACATCACACGTAACTTCTTCTGCGTAATACTCATTAGAAAATTGTCTTGCTTTCAACATGATCCTTGTCATGTACATGATTTTTCAATTTTTTCTCTCTGCTACACCATTCTGTTGTAGTGTGTATCTGGTTGTAAACTGTCTTTTGATTCTGGTGTTTGTAGTACTCATGGAATTCCCTCAAATCATATTCTCCACCACGATCAGATCTCAATACCTTGATTTTTTTATCACTTTGGTTCTCCACTAATGCTTTGAACTCTTTGAACTTTGAAAAGGTTTCAGACTTTTGCTTCAAGAAGTAAACCCAAGTCTTCCTGCTATAATCATCAATAAAGGTGAGGAAGTAACAACTTCCACCAATCGACTGTGTCCTCATAGGTCCACAAAGGTCGATATGCACCAACTCAAGTGGTTTCTTTGCTATGTAAGAAACTCCTTTTGGATAAATTTCACGAGGTTTCTTTGCCAATATGCAACACTCACAAGTCCTTTCAGGTTATTTGATGGGAGGTAAAACTCTGACCATCTATTTCTGCTGCAACAATCTCAAACCGGAAAAATGCAAGTGTCCAAACTGAAAGTGCCATAACCAATAATCATTAGAACATGCAGCTATAAAAGAACTAACCTGATCATTTTAGTTCATAGTGAGAGGAAATAGTTTGTTCCTTGTCATCTGTACCTTTGTAATCATCTTCTTGCTTGGGGATTTGTCATAAATAATACAATTTTTCCCCTGAAAGATAACTTTGTATCCTTTCTGCATTAGTTCACCAACACTTATCAAATTGTGTTTGAGTCCAGGGACATAATATACCTCTGATATGGTCTTTGGATCCCCCTTCTTGGTCACAATGTTGACCACTCCTTTTCCATCTATATCCATAGTCTTTTCAGTCCCCAACTTTACTTCTGTATTCACAGATGCATCCAAATTTGCAACCAAATTCTTGTTGCTTTTCATGTGGTTACTGCAACCACTGTCTAATAGCTAGACCTTATTAGACGGTTCATGAATGGTGTTGCATGCTAGAAACATGGAGTCAGTATTATTTGTACTAACATTAGCTCTCTGATTTCCTTGAACAACTATATTCTTCCTACAGTCATGAGCATGATGACCAAATCTATTGCAATAATAACACTTCACCTTTGATTTCTCAAACCTTTGATTGTTATGAAAGCTTCTGCTTCTACTTCTTCCACTTTGATTCTCATGCTCTTGTCGGCCATCCCTCTAACCACCATAGTTGTCACCTCGTCCTCTGCCTCTCGATCGACCTTGGCCTCGAACTCTTGAAATATAGACTTGAATTTGGAAGGCAGTTTCTAAAGTGGAATCCTTATTTTCTGTCTATCATTGCCTCATGCGATAGAAGGGATCCCATCAACTCATCAACTGTCAGTTTTTACAAATCCTTCACTTCTTCTATGGCTGCTACCACAACATCAAACTTGGTAGACAAATATTGAAAAACCTTCTCAATCACTGTTCGATATTTAACATATTCACCATATATTTTTAACTGACTGATGACATACATGACCCTATTCATGAAGGAATCAATGTCCTATGTCTCCTTCGTCTGTATACTTTCAAAGTCTCTCCTAGTATTCTGCAATTTAACAATATTGACTTTGGACATATCTTGATAGCTTGTCGCTAAAGTTTCCCATGATTCCTTTGCTGAAGAAGTTATCATTATCTTCTGGAACACTTCTCGATCCACTCCCTGCTAGATAAGAAGCAACGCTTGTGCATTATTTCGCTTATCTTTCTTCCATTGCTCTCTGTTTGCATTACTGAGAGCTCATTCTTCTGTGTCGTTCCGAGGTTTTGCAAACCCAAACTTGACATGGTCCCATACATCATGTGATTTTAGCATAGTCTCCATTTTAATATCCCACACATTGTATTCTTTCCCGGTGAAAGAAGAAAGTTGTGGCTGAAAATTTGATGTAGCCATCTTGCCTCAAACAAAAAAAATTCTCTGACAAAATCCTAAATTTCTCTTCTTTTTTGTGTGCTTTGCAAAGCTCAACAAATAATATCTTTCAATAAAACCCTAATATATGGTTTTATAATACTTTTTTTGTTTATTAAAAAAAAAAACACTTTATAAAAAACCCTTTGATTTTTTTTTATATAAAAAAACTATATAAAAAAAAACACTTAAAAAAACTTATGTATAAAGCCCTTACATTCGAACTTATATAAATTTTTTTAATAAATCAAAAGCTCTCATCCACATATATTTTTTTGATTTCCCAAAAAAAAAACAAGCCACCCACACCTGACTTCGAATTAAATAAAGTATGATACATTTAAAAAGGCTCACTGTCACTTTTGTTGGCCTTTTCGTCTTACTCTGATTGCGACATGTGATCATAGAGAAAATCACGCAAATAGAAAATCTTGAACAAAATCTCCGCAGGTTTTCAAAGCAGAAGTTGTGGACCTCCGCTTCTGATATATGGAGAATGTGTATACCTCCGCGTTTGAAAAAAAAAAAAAACCAATTGTCTGCCTTTTTTCTGGCTCTGCTTTGGCTCTGCTCGCCACAGATCTTCTGATACTTCCTCAGCTCCGATACCAATTTGTTGGATAGGCAGAGGATTCAATCACACAATAACACAAGTATTTCACACACAAAACAATGAGCTACAGCTCTTCAATTAATCTTCAATCACTCTAAATCACATTATGAATACAATGAATCCGATGAAATTTATTTAACCTAATTGACATACACACACTCTCACATAACTCAACTTGATCAACTCTCAATTAACTCACTCTCTAAGTCACTCACCAAATACATCTATCACTCAAATCAACTAATTCACTTAGCTGTTTGTCTAACAATACATGCCAGAAGTAATTATATATTTTAACAGATCCCTCAATTCCACACCCTAGCTATTTCCCACATCTATGGAGCAAAAAATGGCGAAGAGAACAAATTATCTAAAAAAGGTTGTTCTTAGGCGACTCACTGCAGTGTTTTGACACCGGCATCCTACAGGAGAAAGGTAAAATCTTCAGATTTAAGATCTCTACTTTTTAGAGAGGAAGCTCTCTGCTTCCTAGCCTCTGGATGGACTTGATAGCTGGATGTTTGTTTGCAGGGTCCCCTTTATCATCATTTTTCCACTTTTCTATGGATCCCTGGAGGCTTACAGATCCACTTATTAGCTTTGTATGGATGACCATTCACCTCTGTTGATTTTTTGTGTAGAATAATCTCTTCACTGTGTTAACGGATCATTGCAGCGCTTTCAAAGTAAGTTGTCATCATTACATTTGACATGCAGAAAACCATCGAGAGACTCGTCTAATCTGCCAGCTAAAGGGTAGAAGTAGATGAGCGACTCTGCCAACCTCCATTTCAACTGCTCAATTAATTCATGGAATAAACTATTAGTCTGGTGTTGGAAAAATAATACCTTTTGATTGATTGTAGTGAACGCTTGCGAATTGACGATCAAATGGAGAGAGAAGGCATTGATATTCTTGCATTGGCTTTGCAGGGAAGATTTTGGAAGTAATGAGCATACTCGCATCTCGAACATCCATGAAGGATATGTTTTCCATTTCAAAGAAGAAGAACGTTAATTAATGCAACAATCACAATATCAGGTTTGTCTGGGTGCTTACTCGAGAGGTTAAAAACTCTCAATCCAAGACTTCCACGCTAGGTGATTATTTTCTAGGCTTCAGCAATGCTAAATTTATCTATATTTATTAGACTCACAATCCTAGACTTCAACGCTAGCTGATTTTCAAGGCTTCAGCATTTCTAACATTATCTAGAAAAATTAGTTTATTTCTGTCAGATTTCAATATATTTTGAGATTGCCCACTTGCACTTTATATGTTAAGAATTTTTTTTTTGATGTGTCAGAACTGAAACAATAAATTGATTGATAGATCTCAATCTAAGTGTTAGACTTGGAAATTCAAGTAATAAATATCTTATAGATTTGAGGCTTCTGCGATGAGTATCTTATAATAACCTCTAAACCATTGGCTTAAATTTTATTAAAATTAATATTAATTAAATATAATATTTTATTTTTAACATTAGTAACTTTTAATAAATAAATAAATAAAAAATAAATAAATAAATAAAAATAAAAATAAATAAAAATAAATAAATAAATAAATAAAAATAAATAAATAAATAAATAAAAATAAAAATAAATAAATAAAATAAAAATAAAAATAAATAAAAAATAAAAATAAAAATAAATAAAAATAAATAAAATAAAAATAAAAATAAATGAAAATAAATAAATAAATAAATAAAATAAATAAATAAATAAATAAATAATAAATCAAATAAAATAAAATAAAATAATAATAATAATAATAATAAAATAAAATTAATAAAATAAATAAATAAATAAAATAAAATAAAATTATGTCGGCCTCCCTTGCTTCACTACTCTTTTTCCATCACTATTTATACCTTGAATGTTGAGATCAGTTCTTACCCATAGATCTTTTCCTGATGATGAACCCCGTTGGCTGGGTTCGAAACGTCGAAATAAAAAATGTATGCGATTAAACCGGAAAACTTCTCTACACATAATAAATATCTGTTCAGAAATGTTAAAATAATTTATCTGTCGAAATCGTTTTCAAGGGAGTAGTCCTTTTTAGACTTTTTCCCTAGAATTTTTGGCTTTTTCATTTGAATGTTGAATGTTTGAGGGATATCTACATTTAAAATTTTGTTTAATCAAAATAAAGTTTAAATTTCAGTTAATTTATTTAATAATTTATTGTAATGTAATGGTTAAACAATATGAAAATATTGAAGTGATAATTATATATGGTAATGTTTTGTATGTTTTATATAATTTAGAGTAGTAAGAGATATTAGATAGATTTATATATGTAAATCTATTTAAGAGATATTATGATATAAATATATTTAAGAGATATTAGATAGATTTATCTCAAAATATTATTAGTATGGATTTTTATTCCAGTATGTAACATACACCGATAACTTCACATGGAAATGTAAGGAGTTAAATTTTTTTATACAAGTTACTCATGGGTAACTATTCATTCACTACTAAATATTCCTTACTCGTCATTACACAAAATGTTTACCACTTCATAATGTAACTTTAGAAGAAGAATAGTAAGCTCCTTAACCATTAACAACCTCTATTAAAATACATTAACATAATACTGTGTAATGTAACCTTCCATTCATTTCATTACTCATATAGTCATCACATACTTGCCATTATGAACATCATAACAAGAAATGAATCAACATTATCAACTTGACACAATAATCAATCACATCATTGAACACCAATATACCCTGGAAACCCCGTAGGGTGAAAACCAGCAAACGTTTAATTTTATTATTAAAAGCTCGTGAGGGTGATCATCCCTCACTCAATGGCTTATAAGGGAGACCATCCCTTAACCATCGTTTATAAATCTTACAAGGAAATATACAAATATCTAGCTTAGATCCATTACAATAAATATGATACCATTAACCCTCTGGTCTTCATATCTTCATATCTCGATGGCATGGATGTAGCAATAATGGTCCATCGTACACTAGATCATCCGGTAGTTTGCACTCATCTGCATGAACCATAATCATTTACCTGCCACCGGGTTAAGCATAATATTTCCTTTATACATATCACCATAATACCCTGCTAATGTTACCTTCAACAAACATTGATGCCAAGATTCATAAAGTATAATAAATCATTTCATATATCTATACTATAGTAGTTTCTCCATCTACTCATGTATATTCATAACATGCAAGTAAAGTTCCTTGACATTATCCCTTTAACAACACATACCTCATATGTGCTAGTTATAAGTCATCACATTAACTAATGTTTCTGTTGCATAAGGACACATTCCTAGAAGGCAATGGCTACATCTCCCCAGCATATATTTAAAATAAACTGATACATTAGTTATGATATTCGTGCATGCAATTTACATAATTTAGTCAAAATAGCAAACCCTTGAACTATTACTTTTAGTGCATGAAATGCAAGCTAACATAATAAATTTTTCTTCCATGTATGCAAATGCGTATAGATTCGAAAGAGCCTCCCCAAAGGAGTGCTTGCACAACGAAGCACATAGCTTCCTTCATGAGTCTTCCCAAAGCAAATCTCAACAGAAGTGAGCATGTAAACATATGTTTTCTTTTCTATAAAACTATGCAGTTAAGCATACAAATACATGTCTTCTTTTTCAAAGATTATACTAACAATAATTTCTAATGTAGTTTGGCACAACATGCTATCTTTCCCACATACAAATATTTATATTCTTTCCAATGAAAGTTACTACATATGTTGCATGCCTATGCATGACCTTATTCCAAAATAACTAACATAAACTAACATATTATTTTTGATATCATAAAGGTACTCACATATTCTCCTAAATATTAAGATAGCTCAACATTTCTTTATACATGCAAAGAACATGCCTCTATAACATAATGGCTATTATTTGTGCATGCAAGAGAGATAACTCTCCCTCTTTGTGCATGCAAGAGACATAGCTCTTCCTTTACTGTAGGAAACACATTTCCCTTCTTAGAATTCTATCATCATGAAATACTATTTTCATGTAAAAGATTAAAATAATAGCAATCATTAACATAACAGAAATATTTTCAAGAAAAGACAACATGGATTCTTTTCCAAAAACCCACACAATAAGTTTCCATTTTACCATGCTATATCTCTAATAACATTATCTTTCTAAAATATTAACGTAAGAGTCTTTTCAAGAAGAGACAACATGGATTCGTTTTAGAAAATAACCACAAAATCATGTGGTTAATTATCTTTTAATTAAAAATTCCTATGCATGCCGACATATCATGGCACAAGGACTATTGTATGAAAATACACAATTTTACCTAATAAGTAAAACCACATTTTACTCTATATTCATCTTTTGAATTTAATATTCTAAAGCATTAATAGTTGCAATTCAATGCATATTTTATATACTACATTGGTCATATATTATTAAATATCAATAATTTACTATTAATTTGGAAAACCAATATACATAAAGTATTTTCATATGCTAATAGCACATTGGAGAATGCAAAAATTTCTATCCTCCAATATAAATGCATATTTAATTATAGTGAGAAAGTTAATATAAGAGCATGCATACTCATATGAGTTTTCCTAAAAACTATCATCATGAAATATCAATATACTAAAAGAGAGATTCTTACCAAACCACTCTCGAATCTCATGAAAATAAGACAAACAAAATCACCTATTCTCAAATTGACCCTTCCTTTCGGATTCAGCATTATCGATGGCGACGTTCATCTACACATTCTCACTTGGTATTCTTCACTCCCGTGCCATTGTTGATGTGTCAAGGAGAAGTACTTCCAATCGTTTGAGCCATGCATTAACAACTATTGCCTCATTACGAATCCCTTGCTTCCAATTTAGTGACAGGCGTAATTCTCACATCTGTCTAACCAGAGGGTCGAATCTCTTTAATAAATGGGTAAGAGACTTCAACTCTTTCTTGCAGGTGAGAGCAATGTAAATTTGCTGAAAAAAATATGGCAGATTGTCATATCAATGACCATGCCTAGTAATCCAATGGTGAAACCAAGATCACGATCCATGATTTTGCAGAGTTTTTCCCTTTGCTCTTGAGACAACATCCTGATACTATAAAGCCATGCCCATTTTTTCAATACACAGCACATATTCGTTTTAACCGATTCAAGGATCAGTTTTACATTAAACCAATTGTTTATTTTCTTGATTTGAATAATTAAGGTAAAAAAATATATTTACCATTTGAATTCATGTGAGAGGTCTGTTACATACTCCCCCCCTTAAGAGAACACCATCCTCGGTGTGCTTCTCTCACTGAAACTTAAACTTATACTCATTATATAATGATATAAACAACCCAAAGGGGTCCTTCCCCTCACAAGGAAACACTTTATTTTCTTTAAAAGCAATTAATTCAAACAATAATGTTTTTATACATATTCATAAGCATGTATAGTGCAAATAAAATTTCATTTCCATTTCTAACTGCTTATCCCTTATTCAATTCACAAAAATATAGAAAAATCTCTATACTAACTTACCATTATTTACCAATTACTATTGGAAGTAATGATGGCTTTTACACAAGCTCTCTGGGATTGGTTGAACACCCATCAACACTTCCTGGAAAGAGCCTATAATGTATGACTAAAAATTCAATCACATTAGTCACATAGTTTTCAAAATGAAAATACTTGCAACTATCAAACATTCTTGCAATATCAAGTGATGTTTTAATCAAAGTACTTCCACAAGTACTCAGAGAGCACCAACTCTCTAATCAATACATCATGTGCACATCGTCTTAGCTCCTGTCATAGTACTTGAAAATTACTCAGAGAGAACCTAGGTCTCTAATTGTACCAATGGTCAATCCATGCACCATAGGCATATCCTAACATCTGCTAAGACATTCAAACAAATTAGCAATAAAATAAATGAACTTATACATTCAGTAATTCATTTTCCGAGCGCTAAGCTCCTTTTCTCTTAATACCTACATAAGATATTTACACAATCTCATAAAACTTCATTTTAATACAACACATAACCTTTTACTTAACTTGTTCCACTATGAGAACCACAATGGTAAACAAAATTCTCCTCCTAATCCATAGGAGTTGGTTTCCACAATCACATCGAGTCATTTTCACATCCAGACAGTCAATCTTTCCATATTAATTCAAAATAGCACAGTACACTAAAAAGTCTTTATACTTATCTAGAAATTTAGTCTTTCAAGCTGTGGTCCTTCCAACCATCAAGGGAGGCTATTACATCCTCCACTTGCCCCTAGCTCCAGAATCTGGACGATGCCACGGGTTAACAGTGGAAATAATTCTCTTTCTATTATGACCTCTGGATGGCCAATCCAGTCAAACTCAGGAATTCTGGTTTTACAAGGGTTGTTGTGAGTTATTTTCAACTGATCCCAACGAGCTCTATAAAATACTCCCCTTTACCACTTTGCACAGAACCCCTACTCTTCCTCTGGGATTCAGCTTTATCCTCAGAGGAGTAGGCAACTGTCTTTCCAACTGTCCCCAACCACCTCCTATTCTTGGAAACATTTCTACCATCAGCTTAAATTTTTTTTCTTTTCATTAATTAATTTCAGCAAATTAAATAATTTTCTTTAGCAACAGTGATGATTTAAGTTTTTCTTGCCAGATAAAAAAAAATTAAACAAATTGTATTTAAGTAGTTAATACTAGTTAATTTTTAATGAAGCTATCACAACTTCCCCCCTGGAAGTAACATACATGTTTTGTACATTGTTATTTCCGAAACAACAAAAGCATGCACCTTAAAACATGATACTTTAACGTTTACTGTTGCAATTCACATTGCAATGTTTGTGATATTTTATTTTCACATATTTTTTGTTTCCATTAAGCTACCCATGCTTACAATAAGAAACAATGCTAATCATAAATATGCATTTCTCAAGCACATATTATCTTACGCAATCATTTTAAGTTCCTGCATAAAATGTTGTCATGCATACAATGTCTTCATGCATAAAAGTATATACAAATATTCATTAATGCGTATGTGTCAATAACGATTAGGGTATGAGTGAAAAAATTTCCAATTCCCATAATGTTTTGGTCCAACAGACTGACACACGAAGTAATTATCATAATCACTTGTTCACAACTTTCAATTAGCTTTAGTCAAAATCAATTCGTGCATATAACTTTCATTAGTTATTCATTCATAACTAATCAATGCTATTAATAATTTTAATTCATCCATGACACGAGTCACTCTAAAGCTAGTCATTCCATGCCACTAATGATCTTAATGCATTCATGATGACTCATGCAAAAACTAGTCAGTCACTAGTCATTATAGTTAAGTCTCACAACTTGATCCATTAAGAGGCTTCATTCAATTTAATTTTAACACTCTGTCATCTTATAGTAGGACTTTCCTCATCTTTTGCATTCATGCATTAGTTTCACACACCATCACTATACACATTCATCTTTTAAAGTAGTGCATGGTAACTTTAGAAATTTTATTGCATGCAAAAACAATTACTTCTTTTCAAGCTCAAATGAAAAGTAACTATTTTTATTTCATGCTTTTTATACTTTCTTTCCTAAAGAAATAAAGCATAATACACATATTCATCTCATATGCATATGCAGAAAAAGTATATTATAATAGCATGTACTTTTTAAAGAATTCTCTTAAATGGAAGCTAATCTCATGCAATGCCATGTATATAACAATTCATTTTTAAAGGAAATCAACATGCATATGCATAGACTTCTTAAATTAAATTAAAATAAAATACTTATCTTTATTTCATTTGAAGAACTTCTCTCCCTACTGCAGTACTCATCCCCATTAGGAAATTCACATTTCTCCTCTACAACAATGTTTTCTTTTAGAAACATCAACAAGATTTTATAGCATGATTAGATAAAGCCGTAATCAATAAATAATCAATCTTTGAGTGATCCTTTCACACCTATTCATGTGCATATATGAGATGTGAATACAATGTCACAACATGCCTTATTCTAACATCTCTACATTAGTGTGAGTAAGTAATTATCAATTCATGTCAAATAACTCCCACATTATTATGACATTTTTCACACACGCACACATTCGTACAAGAAAAATCACTATATTTGTTCAAAAATTCCTTTAATGGAAAATGACACAATGTGCATTCAGCTTACTTAAAATTTTACAAAAGACCCACCACTTCAGTTTTTGCCTTTTGAGCATGCAAATATAATAAAGCTAACACATTGTCTATTGTTCCTATGCATACAATGCATAAAGATTATAATCTTAATTTCCCAACAGAGTACTTAACATAATCGAGTAGGCAAACTCATGATTCCTCCTGGAGGACATATAACATAATAGGCATGCAAAAAATGGTTTTATTTCCATAAAACTAATCGAATAAAATATAAGAATACATGCCTTATTCTTGAAATATTATACCCACATTAGCCATGTATATATTTCAAGGAAACCAAAACATTACTTTAGTTTTTGCACATGTGATCCATCTTCTTTGCCAAAGAATCCTTCCTAAAGTATGATAAAAAAACATTTTATCATTTTCGACATATAAACTTATGTTCTTTCTGATGAAATCTAATACAACTATTGGATGCCTATGCATGAACTTACTCCAAATAAAACTAACATAATAGTTATGATAGCATAATGTATTCACATACTCAATATATCTTCTATCCATGCAAAGAACCTTGTTCCTCTATGATTCTACATGCAAGTTCCTCATGATTTGCTTCCAAGAATTTACCATAGATAGCCTCTTTTATTCATAAAAACTACGCAACACTAACAAGGTTAACTTAACCTTTAATATACCTAAATCAAGAAGTTGGCATAATCCATCTAGCAATGTAGTATATTCAAGAGGTTATTCTCTTTAGCTTATATTTATTTTTAAGAAAAGAACTTGGATTCCTTATCATTTAACACACAAGTACGAAATCCCTTTTAAAAGAAAACAAGCTTCCTATCTTTTCTTAAATAAGATATATATAAAGGCAAGCAAGTTTACTTATTTATGTTTTACTACTGCTCACACCTTTTAAGATGCATACTAGTAATATTTGGAAGAACTCACATGGGTTCTTCTCAGCAAAAATTGCATAGTATTTTGGTCTTTTACCATGGTATATCTCTAGGAATAATATATTTCTAAGACATTAGCATCATAGAAATATTTTCAAGAACTTACATTGTAATTTTGTCTTTACGTACATGGAAAAGATATATCCTTTTTAAAGAAACTTTAACTTCATTGCTATTTACTTTGTACGCATTTTATTTTCCATAAATGAAATAACTATTGTTTCAAGAAAAGAAAGATAATAATACTCATCTCTTGAAACTCTTTATTCAACTTGGATTAGAGATGCAATGCCTTCCTTCACATACGCACATTTCATCTCGGATCTCTCAATTTATTTTCGCTAAATCCCAAAGGCGCCAGTGTTGCAACCTTTAGCTCTGATACCACTTGTAACATACACTGATAACTTCACATGGAAATGTAAGGAGTTAAAAAAATTTATACAAGTTACTCATGGGTAAATATCCATTCACTACTAAATATTCCTTACTCATCATTACATAGAATGTTTACCAGTTCATAAAGTAACTTTAGAATAAGAATAGTAAGCTCCTTAACCATTAACAACCTCTATTACAATACATTAACATAATAATGTGTAATGTAACCTTCCATTAATTTCATTACTCATATATTCATCACATACTTTCCATTATGAACATCATAACAAGAAAGGAATCAACATCATCAACTTGACACAATAATCAATCACATCATTGAACACCAATATACCCTGGAAACCCCGTAGGGTGAAAACGAGCAAATGTTTAATTTTATTATTAAACGCTCGTGAGGGTGATCAACCCTCACTCAATGGCTTATAAGGGATACCATCCCTTAACCATCGTTTATAAATCTTACAAGGAAATATACAAATATCTAGCTTAAAGCCATTACAATAGATATGATACCATTAACCCTCTAGTATTCATATCTTCATATCTCGATGGCATGGATGTACCTACAATGCTCCATCATACACTGGATCATCCGGTAGTTCAAACTCATCATGGATGTACCTACAATGGTCCATCGTACACTGGATCATCCGATAGTTCGCACTCATCTGGATGAACCATAATCATTTACCTGCCACCGGGTTAAGCATAATATTTTCTTTTATACATATCACCAGCATACCCTACTAATGTTACCTTCAACGTACATTGATGTCAATATTCATAAAGTATAATAAATTATTTCATATATCTATACTATAGTAGTTTCTCCATCTACTCATGTATATTCTTGACATTCTCCCTTTAACAACACATATCTCATATGTGCTAGTTATAAGTCATCACATTAACTAATGTTTCCATTGCATAAGCACACATTCCTGCAAGACAATAGCTACATCTCCCCAATAAACTGATACATTAGTTACGATATTCGTGCATGCAATTTACATAATTTAGTCAAAATATCTAACCCTTGAGTTATTACTTTTAGTGCATGAAATGCAAGCTAACATAATAAATGTTGCTTCCATGCATGAAAATGTGTATAGATTCCAAAGAGTCTCCCCAAAGGAGTGCTTAAACAACGAAGCACATAGCTTCCTTCACGAGTCTTCCCAAAGGAAATCTCAACATAAGTGAGCATGTAAACATATGTTTTCTTTTCTGTAAAACTATGCAATTAAGCATACAAATACATGTCTTCTTTTTCAAAGATTATACTAACAATCATTTCCAATGTAGTTTAGCACAACATGATATCTTTCCCACATAAAAATATTTATATTCTTTCCAATGAAAGTTACTACATATGTTGCAGGCCTATGCATGACCTTATTCCAAAAGAACTAACATAAAATAACATATTAGTTTTGATATCATAAAGGTACTCACATATTTTCCTAAATATTAGGATAGCTCAACATTTCTTTATACATGCAAAGAACGTGCCTCTATAACATAATGGCTATTATTTGTGCATGCAAGAGAGATAAATCTCTCTCTTTGTGCATGCAAGAGAGATAGCTCTTCCTTTACTGTAGGAAACACATTCCCCTTCTTAGAATTCTATCATCATGAAATACTATTTTCAAGTAAAAGATTAAAATAATAGCAATCTTTAACATAATAGAAATATTTTCAAGAAAATACAACATGGATTCTTTTCCAAAAACCCGCACAATAGGTTTCCCTTTTACCATGCTATATCTCTAATAACATTATCTTTATAAAATATTAACGTAAGAGTCTTTTCAAGAAGAGACAACATGGATTCTTTTTAGAAAATAACTACAAAATCACGTGTTTAATTATATTTTATTTAAAAATTCCTATGCATGCCGACATATCATGGCACAAGGACTATTGTATGAAAATACACAATTTTACCTAATATGTAAAACCACAATTTACTCTATATTCATCTTTTGAATTTAATATTCAAAAGAATTAATAGTTGCAATTCAATGTGTATTTTATATATTGTATTGGTTATATATTATTAAATATCAATAATTTACTATTAATTTGGAAAACCAATATACATAAAGTATTGCCATATGCTAATAGCACATTGGAGAATGCAAGAATTTCTATCCTCCAATATAAATGCATATTTAATTATAGTGAGAAGGTTAAGATAAGAGCATGCATACTCATATGGGTTTTCCTAAAAACTATCATCATGAAACTATTATCATGAAATATCAATATACTAAAAGAGAGATTCTTGCCAAACCACTCTCAAATCTCATGAAAAGAAGACAAACAAAATTACCTATTTTCAGGTTGACCCTTCCTTCCGGATTCAGCATTATCGATGGCCACGTTCATCTACACATTCTCACTTGGTATTCTGCACTCCCGCACCATTGTTGATGCATCAAGGAGAAGTCCTTCCAATCGTTCAAGCCATGCATTAACAACTATTGCCTCATTATGAATCCCTTGCTTCCAATTTAGTGGCAAGCGGCATTCTCGCATCTGTCTAACTAGAAGGTTGAATCTCTTTAATAAATGGGTAAGAGACTTCAACTCTTTCTTGCAGGTGAGAGCAATTTAATTTTGCTGAAAAAAATATGGCGGATTGTCATATCGATGACCATGCCAAGTAATCCAATGGTGAAACCAAGATCACGATCCATGATTTTGCCGAGTTTTTCCGTTCGCTCTTGAGAAAATATCCCGAGACTATAAAGCCATGCCCCTTTTTTCAATACGCAGCACATATTCGTTTTAACCGATTCAAGAATCCGTTTTACATTAAACCAATTCTTTATTTTCTTGATTTGAATAATTAAGGTAAAAAAATATATTTACCATTTGAATTCACATGAGAGGTCTGTTACACAGTAGTATTGGAAAAATTGAATTCAAGCTCTTTAATTTAAACACACTGTGAATGAAAGGACTCATCAAATAAACTAATTTTCAAGGCTAAATAATTATCAAAATATTTAAGTAAAATAAATATATGTTTATAATTATCTAAATTCTTAATTTTTTAAGGTTAAATAATTATCAAAATATTTAAGTAAAATAAATATATGTTTATAATTATCTAAATTCTTAATTTTTTAAGGTTAAATAATTATCAAAATATTTAAGTAAAATAAATATATGTTTTTAACTATCTAAATTTTTAATTTTTTATTGGTTAAAAGATATGACAACATCAATTAACTGTAATTGGATTAGTAGATATTTAGTTAAATATTGAAATACAACTTGAGTGGGCCTAATAATTAAGAGCATGTGTTTCCTCCTAAGAGGTCATAGGTTCAAAACCATAGGGGTATATTATGTATAACCTTGTCCCACAAACAAGGGGGTCTCATACACCAATTTGGTGTTTGGCTTGGCTTTGACCTTAAAATTAGATAATATATATATATATATATATATATATATATTTCTGATGTGTTGGGGTAGCATCGGATGTGCTCTAGCTCCCAAAATTTGTGGAGGGACTAGAGTACATGAGATCTCCATGACCCAAAAAGCGATTTAAGAAATTTCATCCTGATTAAAAGATATTTAATTAATTAATATTTTCACTACTATTTAATATGGGAATATCGAATTCTAAGACATACTCCAAACCCAATATCCAATATATCTTATTACTCCACCTATCCTTAGTATACCAATGACAACAGTACTGCAATATAAACTTCAATGAAAGTATACTATCCATCTTATTAATTTTAATGTTAGTCTTTCCTCTTCAATATAATCCAAAAGAAGAAATGTGTCATTATTCTCACTTAATTGGTCACTTAATTGGTCATATGGAAGGCATTTATACAATTCTTAGCATTTAAGTGGTTGTATTGCTATACTAAAAACACTAGCCAATGGCTACTGTGTATGTATTGGATGAGATTTGACTATATTTTACATCCAATCACTTGCAAAATATTAATTTTGGATTTGATAACTATTAATTGAATGTAGTTTATGTAGTTGGGAGGGTTTAATGAAAAACGTTTTACCTAGATTTAATTTTTATTGATATGATGCATAATGCTAGTTTGTGAACTGTCTTTATATTGCTCTATTGGAAATTAACCTTATAATGAGACTTTGCAGCTAGTACTATATGTTTTGGAGTGTTTGGCCTCACTTTGTAAAAATATAAAAATATCATACTCTAATCTATCATATTATTCCATCTATCATTATATATAATACTAGTGGTACAAAAATATAAACTTCAATAAGAATACACTATGGACCTTATTAGTTTTAATGTTAGTTTTTCCCAATTCAATATAATCCAAAAAAAAAAAAATCCATCAATATTCTCACTTAATTTCTACTAAGTAATATATACATATGCTAGGCCTGCTTAATAAACTGGTCACATGGAAGGTATTTATACCATTCTTATCATTTAAGTAGTTGTAGTGCTACACTAAAAACACTAGCCACCAATGGGGATTGTGCATGTATTGGATGAATATATTTGACATCAAATCTCTAGTAAAATATTAAATTGAGATTTGATCATAAATAATTGAATGTATTTTATATGGTTGGGAGAGTTTAATGAAAATTTCCTCACCTAAGTTTATGTTTGATTGATATGATGCATGATGCTAGTTTGTGAATTACTTTTATACTGTTCCATTGGACATGAACTTTACAATGAAACTTTGCAATGTTATATGTTTTGGATTTTTTGGCTATACTTTGTTAAAAATATTTTTCTCTCAAAATTAATCTCAATTTTTGAAATATATTTTTAAATACATCTGTTTTGGAGTTTTTAACATGAATGAGCTGAAAATGTTTTTAACCAAAACTTGATCTTTATTTTTTAAATGTGTGTTTTTAACTGAATCCTTTATTTTTTAAATATGTTTTTAACTGTATCTATGGATTCACAGCCTTAAAGAAAATCTGTAAAAACTCAAATTATGAAAAAAATTACATTTAAAAATAATTCTGGAAACTCTGTATAACTTTTCACTTTGAAATTTTAAGCATGATCTTGTGATCTTTGTACAAAAAATCTCGACCAATGGGAAAAGAGATATATTTAATTGTATAAAGGATTTGTCTCCTATGGAGGTTGGTCGAATGCCTTCACCATGAGTGCATATGATGGCCATTCGCAAAGATGCAAAGATGCATGGATAAGCTAGGGGCCTCACCTTCCTCAACACTTGTACCCTCCCACGAGAACCACTGTGTAACCACTGTCTTAGTTGTTGACAAATGGTTAGACTATTGTTAAGAATGAATTAAACATTATTGTTATTTTTTTGCAGATAGAATATTATGAACATAAATTAATTTTTCCATTGAAAAAAAAAAGTTACTTGTGAAATTAGTTTCATGAGTAAAGACTGATGGTAAAAGTAAATTCAAGATATGGAGTTAGTTGAATAGAAAAACAGTTCCAAAGTTACCCAAAGAAACTCTGGAATAAATAAGGAATTCTAAGGAGAGTTTGGGGTTTTGTGTGAGAAAGGGGAAATCTGTCATTCTGGGAAGTAAACCCTTGAAAGGGAACTTTCAGAGCAGACTGTTCCACTGGAGTTGGAGAATTGGACCGGACTGTCCCAAGTTTCTCCTCCAGATTTATGTGTTTAATGAAGGCTCAGACTTGGAGCACAGGGGAGAGTTGCGGGACGTAATTTCCCCAACTCGTGGAAGGGAGGAAATCAGAAACCTCAGTCAGAATTGTGCACAAATAAGTGAAATGTTGTTAAATCTTTCGTGTAGAAGAAAGAACGGTTTTACTTTTAATAGAATTGTGAAGTTAGTAGATTACACTGCTTCCTGCTAAATATGTGATAATAGTAGAATATATTGTTTTTTGATAAATCTATAATGCTAGAAATACACATTGCTATAATGCTAAAACATTGCAGTGACAGTAAATATATATTGTCTCTTGTTAATTGTAACTGAAGCCAGTTAGGAGACACAGTACATGTTCGACTGGTCGTGTTGGTGTTACATGTTTCTAATCTGGAAATTATAGTTGTTAATCAGATGTATTTATATGCTATGGTAGTCTTTTGTCTACTTGGACCGCAATATTGTAAGAAAAGATATCAAAGGGTTTAATTGGGATTTACGGAAGGACCGTTAACGCGGGATTCCTAAAACTAGAAACCCTAGGTTGGTTTTCCTCCAACCTATGATACTTCACGGACATTGGTAGTCCAGACACCCCTGTAAAATTTAGAAGAAAAGAAAAAAAAACAGGATATCAAGAACCGAACATTCTACGGAACTTCAGATAGGAGGTAAGCAATCAATTAATTGAGCCTACAGTTACCAGATTAGGAACAAGTTAATTCTTTTGAACAAAAGAAACAAAATTAATTATATAGCCTCAAAAAAAAAAAACCCAGAAGGAAATCTACTGTAAACTTAAGAAACCAACAACATCGAACAGTGGAATATGTAGTTAAGTTTCTCAAATTACACATTTAGCATAGGTAAATTTGTACAAGCAGGATTAACCGAAAAACACAAAGAGACATACATCTTTTGAATGGAGAAACGAAACGGAAAATGGAAGCCATAGAGACGAACCTCTGGAAATTAACACAGCTAGTTATGCTTTGAAAATCCATATCATACATGTATATATTAAAAAAATGAAGTGAAGAACCGTCAGGAGCAACAATTTGTCATAATTCCATTTAGAACAAAACCCTTCGAGAGTGACAGGTGCGCGGTATAAGAGTACCGACCCTCTATTCAACAATAAATATAAAAATTATAAACGGGTAAGCCCACAAATGAAAACCCTTGTGAGAGTGCCGAATGCGCCTACAGGATAACCATCTTGGAGCCATATCTATATTAAACCCTCACAAAAATACAGAATAGTGAATAGCAAATAGTTCTAGGAAACGAGGGCCACGGCTTAATTCCAGTACCACAAAAACCATACTGCCACTAAGCAAGTCAAGGAATTTAAACCCTGCCAAAGACGAGGGTACCTGTAGAGCAGACACTTAATTCATAACCTCGAACCTAGAAGAAATCGCGGCCATGAAGAATCTGAAACTATTATAATGTGGTGATGAAGTAGTTTGATACATGGTACACAAATTTAAAAGGCATTAGAGAGAGCGGGAATAAAACCTAACACAAACCATGTCATGACCATATACACATATAACAGTTAATCACGGCGCCGGAGAGAAAAATTACCTGCGAAACCCTAGAGTCCCGTCGAGAGCTGAAGAAGGGTTGGACACCTATGCCAACAAGCCAACAGATTTCCACGAAATCATAAAAATACTCAGACTGCGAATGAGAGTGCTATGCAGCCGTGTAAGAAAATCAATGGGAACAAACTAAATTATTCCTGAATCCTCAAAAGGAAGAAAAAACGAGAAAACTGTCACACAGGACATTAAAAAAAAGATATGAGCATGGGGTTGTGGGTTACCAGTGCAGGGAGGAGAACCTCCGTCGAGGTGCCATGCCGCCGCAAAGCTTTCAAGGACTAGGAAGACTAGAAACAGAAACCCTCGAACCAAATATCAAACCTTGTAACCGCAGAGCCGCTCTCCAGAGCATGCAGCAGGAAACAATGCCAAAGAGAATTCTGTTATGGCGAGGGTCATTAGCAAAACCCTACTGAACGAGCACCGTTGGACTGAATGTTTGATTAACGGAGGTGAGATCGCCAGGTGGTGAGCGGTGGAGCCAGTGTGGTTGCCAGTCAAGCAAAGGGGGACGACTACATAGATCCAGCAGAACTATAGTACACCCAAAATGAATTACACAGTAAATGAACCTTACATTACCAAGATCACAATGACATGGAAAGCGATTGACACATAATTTGAAAATTAATGAGTTTGTTGTTGTGGCAAATATCCGACCTGCAACCTTATCACTTGGGATATGTAGCGTCGAAAACGAGGATAATGCGTGCGACTCAACCATAGTCTGGCCATAGTATCTGACCAAGTACCTCTGCAATAACATGGTAATTAATCCGGTGTACTACCGAAATTAAAATGAAATTATTACAAATGCAATCAACCCTTCCATTGTTGAAATTATGGTACAGATACGGTGATACTAATTAGGATGGAAATCATTGTTACAATAATCATATGTGTTGATAGCCGGAAGGTAAAAGTTAATTTTTTTTTATATGGTTAAAAGTGCAGTAATGATGGATGTTACACACTGGAACTTCAAGATCTCCAATCACTGGTACCAAAAACCTTTCCTATTCACGTCTCGTCTCGAAATTATATATCTTATAATCCTATCCTTGCTGGAAAATAATGATGTTAACAACGTCACTGTCGAAACCCTTCAAACTTAAATGGTTACAAATTGATGGCTTCTATCATCTCGTTGTTCGAAGACCTGAAATTGTAAGTACATGAGCATGAGTTCATTATTATAATTGTATTATTTTATGCTTCCAAACTCGATCTCTGATTTTCTTCATCCATGGGTATCCCTTCTATTTTTAGCTCATTTTCAAGTCGATTTTTCTCAGTAGAATATGTAATCTGACATTTTACGATACATTTTTTTATTAAAAAAATTCTGTTAAAATGTTTTTGTTTCTAGAACTAGTTTTTATACAGTTTGAAATGTCGTATAACACAAATTGTCGAATTGTTATCTAGACTTAAAAAAAGCTTAGCTGATCGGTTAGGAAGAGTAGCATATGATTATAAATTTTTAAAATGATTATGGTTATCATATCATAAAATCCCACGGCCATCTATGCCCTGATTCAACATTGCGCTTGAAGTCGCATATCTTAAGTTCCAAATTTGATAAGTTTATCATTTGTGTGAACTTGTTATATGATTTTTTACTTTCGGGTTTAGATGGTTTAGGGTTAGTTTTAGCTTTTGGTTTCTGGTTTAGATATCTTGTGGTTAGCATTTATATGGCTTGAGGTTAGTATCTATATTGCACCTAATGCATACAGTTTAAGTGGGTCTAAAGGTTAAGAGTATGTGTTTCTTTTTAACAGGTTACAGATTCAAAAAGCATTTATATGGCTTGAGGTTAGTATCTATATTGCACCTAATGCATACAGTTTAAGTGGGTCTAAAGGTTAAGAGTATGTGTTTCTTTTTAACAGGTTACAGATTCAAAATCAAAGGGGTAGATTGAGTGGAGGTGGGTCCCTTGTCCCACAAACAAGGGAGTCTCATACACCAATTTGGTATATGGCTTGGTCGTGGCCTTAAAATTGGACAATAATAATATTGTCTAAATGTTACATTTAATGACTTGTTACATAAACTATGGTGCACACATTGTCAAAAGAGTTGATGGCCCATTCCACTCTATTTAGGCTATAGAATCATCTAGAGCATATTTATTTTTTGTCTTTGAAATATTCTCAAAATATACAATTTGCAATAGACATAAGGATGTCCATTTATCTTGTGCTGTAAAAAAACTTGTAGGTGTTGAATTGATTTATTGGGCCTAGAGGAGCATTCTACAACCAAGTATGATGTGTAACAGAAGTTGAAATTTTACTTGTGTGGGCCAAATTAAAAAATTTTAAAAATCAAAAATTAAAAATAATTAGTTTAATTTTTTTATATAGTTTTTCAATTCAAAGTATATGATAAAATAAGTATTAAAAGCATAAGATAATTGTAATATAGTTTTTTTTATATGAGAAACCAATGAAAAATAAACTATAATGCAAATATCTTATGTTTTTAAAAAGAGAATCCATACAAGTGAAATAGATTTATAGAAGAGAGGAATAACCTTTTTTTGAGTTCTTTTATTAACCCAACATTTCGAATTTCCTAAGTGAGTCCATCATCAGGGGTAGATGCCAAATGTTCTTTGAAATTTTGGGAGGAATAGGGCAAAAGAATAGAGGAATAAATAGTGAAAGGAGAGGAGTTATAAAGGTCGGTTTTGATGAAAACTGACCTTTATCACTCCTCTCCTTTCACTATTTATTCCTCTATTCTTTTGCCCTATTCCTCCCAAAATTTCAAAGAACATTTGGCGTCTACCCCTGATGATGGACTCACTTAGGGAGTTCAAAATGTTGGGTTAATAAAATAACTTAGAAACAAGTTATTCCTCTCTTCTATAAAAGTATCTTATGTGTTTAATAGTTATTTTATCATATATGTTGAATTTGAATGTATCATAAATTTACTTTCAACAAAAAAATTTACCACATTAAAATTCCAAATTTGGTAAAATTTTAAACATTTTTACTCTTTACTAAGGTTAATACCATTTGGTAAAATAAAGTGTCTGTCCTTCATCAAAAATTAAATTTTACTTATGTGGCCCAAAAAAGAATTTAAAATATCTAAAAATAAAAATAATTAATTTAAATGTTTTATATAGTTATTCAAATTCAACATATATGATAAAATAACTATTAAAGGCATAAGATAATTGTATTATAGCATTTTTTATCTCAAAAAATAATGAAAAAAAACTATAATATAATTATCTTATGTGTTTAATAATTATTTTAACATATATGTTGAATTTGAATGGATCATAAATTTTCACAAAAAAAAAAAAAAAAAACCCACATTAAAATTCCAAATGAGGTAAAATTTTAAACATTTTTACTCTTTACTAAAGTTAATACCATTTCCTAAAATAAAGAAAAATGTTAAGGTTAATTCAACACAGAATAAAAATCTTGCCCAAGTCTAGTTTTGAACGTGTGACCTCTTACGAGGAAACACATGTTGTTAATCATTAAGCCCACTCAAGTTGTTAAAATTAATTTTTTTTATTATAATATATATATTGATATATCATGATATATATTTACTCTAGATATATGTGAGATATATATATGGGAAGGAAGAACAAAGATAGAGTGATAGAGGTGGAGAGATAGAGGGAGTGAGAGGAAGGGAGAGAAACGGAGAGAGGGGAGGATGAGAGAGGAGGAGAGACTGAGGGATAGAGAAATGGATTTGGAAGGAAAGAGAGGGAGGGAAGAATAATCGCATAGAGAAAGAAAAGTGGAAAGAGAGAGAGAGAGAGGGAGAGAGAGTGAATATGTTTGGGGTGAGATAAAGAGATAAAGAATGAGAGTTAGAGAAAAGAGGGGGAGAGAAGGAGAGATAGTGACAAAGTTGGAGGGCAGAGAGAGAGACAAAGCTAGGGATATGAGGGGGGGAGACAAAGGGAGGCAGGAGAGAAAGGGAGGAAGAGAAGGAGAGAGGAAGGGAGAAAAAGAGGGAGGTAAGAAGAAAGACACACACAGAGAAAGGTGGGGAGAGAGATAGTGAGGGATAAGGGGTATGGATATAGAGGGAGAGAGGAGAGCAATATGAAAGAGATATAGCGGGAGGGAGAGATAAATAAATAAGGAGAAAGTGTGTGTATGTTTTGGGGGTGATATAGAGAGAAAAAAGGGAGACAAAGGCAGATAGAAATATAGATGGAAAGTGAACAGAGGGAAGAGAGAGATAGTTATATATGGAGGTAGAAAGAATGCATGTTTTATTGGGGGGGGGGGGGGGGTGAGATAGAGAAAAAAAGAAGTAGAGATGGAGAGAGATACATATATAGAATGAGGGAGGTAAGAAGAAAGACATGGAGAGATAAAAGTGGAGAGAGGAAGAGAGAGTGAGGAGAGAAAGAGGGAATAGAGATATAAAAGGGGAGAGAGGGAGAGAAGGGGAAGAGAGACAAAGGGAGACGAATAGGGAGGGAAAGATGCACAAATATGGAGAAAGAGTGTGTATGTTTTGTGGGTCATATATAGAGACAAATATAAATATGTGTTTGTGTGTGTATAAGTTTAAGAGGGGGAAGAATATAGAGATATACATAGGGATAGATAGATAGATATGGAGAGATAAAGCATGTGTGTTTGGTGGGTGGGCGGGGGTGGTGAGATTGATACACAAAGAAGGAGATATGTAGGTAGATATATATATATATATATATATATATATATATATATATATATATATATATATATATATATATATATATATATATATATATATATATATATATATATATATATATATATATAGATGGAGGGGGGAGAGAGGGAAGGAGAATTCTTGCAATGTATGCATTTATTTCCATGTATATGTGGATTTATAATCCTATTTGATTTCTTGCATTGAAGTATATAAACTAAAGGAGAGGGGAGAGGATTAATGAAGAGATAGAGAGAAGGAGAGGCCCTGAGAGATGGAGAGAAGGGTAAGAGAGAGAGAAATATTGAGACACAAATTTGGGTAGGGGAGGGAGCAGGGAGAGAGCAGGGAGAGAGAAGGAGACGGTGACAGGGTTGGAGAGAGAGAGAGAGAGAGAGAGAGAGAGAGAGAGAGAGAGATGGGGGAAGAGAGAGACATATGGGAGTGAAAGGACTTGAGAGAGAGGAGGAGATAGGGAGGGATAGAGAGGAGGAGAGAGGGGAGACAAAGAGATGGATTTGGAAGGGGAGAGAGGGAGGGAAAAAGAAATGCATACAAAGAGAAAAGTGGAGCGAGAGAGAGAGGAAGGGTGAAAAGGAAGATATGGAGAGAGTGTGTGTATCTTTAGGGTGAGATAGAGAGACAAAGGAGGAGATATGAAGGGAGATACAGGTATATATGGAGGGGGTAGAGAGTGAATAATGTTCCTTGCACTAAGTGCATTGAATTAATGGTAGATGGTGATTTTTAATCCTATTCGATTACTTGCACTAGATGCATTGATTTCAATATAGATGTTGATTTCTAATGATATTTGACTACTTACACTAGATGCATTGATTTCAGTGTAGATATTCATTTCTAATCATATTTAATTGTTTGCACTAAATGCATTGATTTCAGTGTGGATGTTTTCTAATTTTATTTTATTTCTTGCACTAAATACATTGATTTTAGTGTAGATGTTGATTTCTAATTATATTTTATTGCTTGCACTAGATGAATTTATTTCAGTTCAGATGGTGATTTCTAATCCTATTTAATTTCTTGCACTAGATGCATTGATTTTAGTGTAGATGGTGATTTCTAATCCTATTTTATTACTTGCACTAGATGTATTTATTTTCATGTAGATGGTGTTTTCTAATCCGATTTGATTGCTTGCACTAGATGCATTTATTTTTGTGTATATGTTGATTTCTAATTGTATTTGATTCCATGCACTAGATGCATTGATTTCAGTGTATATGTTGATTTATAATCTTATTTGATTGCTTGCACTAGATGCATTTATTTTAGTGTAGATGTTGGTTTCTAATATTATTTGATTGTCTGGATTCGATTCATTGATTTCAATGTAGATATTTTCTAATCTTATTTGATTGTGTGCATTAGATGCATTGATTTCAGCATAAATGATGGTTTCTAATTTGATTTAACCCAATGTATGATGGTACATTAAAATAAAGTGATTGGATTAACAATGTGCATTAATTTCAGTGTAAGCACAAAAAATTGATTAGCAATGTGCATTGATTTTCGTGTTATAGTAATTAAACTATTAATATTGGAGAGAAAGAGAGATAAGGTATGATGTTTACCACAATAGTTCGAGTTAGAAAATTGAATACTTTACGATCTCAACTATAATTTTCATATAAATGATATGAAAATATGGAAAACTAACAAATAATGTAAATAATTTGTAAATCTAAACACCCATTAAAAAATTCAAAATTATAATATTTCTTAACTTTTGCAAAACAAACAGTCACCTGGTCCTCATTAAATTTGTTTTGCAATCTCTCCCCATTTATCTCTTCTCAGTCCTGGCAGCCCCCAAATGGGTCCTTAAGGCCATGTGAAACTTGCAAAGATCTTTCCTATGGGGAAACAACAAAGAAAAAACAAATGGGCCTTAGTCAACTGGCAGGATGTTTGTAGCCCTAAAATTCAGGGGGGATTAGGATTGCGCGATCCTGAGCACAATAATAACATAATGGGATCTAGAATCTGGTGGAAATGGGTCTCTCAACCCAACACTCCATGGGCCAAACTATGGGCAGCCAAGTATGCACACTGCTGGCCTAAGGTGGACCTCATCTGGTACAACTTAGAGTCTGGGGGATCCCAAATCCAGAAAGAAGCAAGTAGCCAAAAAAGGATGATACAAAGTCACATCTTCTGGGAGCTATGAAGTGGTACCCAAGCACGATTATGGGAGGATTCCTGGCAGTATATTCCAAGCCTTTCCTCCATCTTACCCAGACCTATATGGAGTGCGGTACTCCAAGGAAGGAAAATATAGAATGTATAGGACATCTGGATGGACAACACCTCCTAAGGATACAGGAAATGGCTACACATGAACAAATGATAAGACAACTGGAACAACGAGGGCCACACTGACATCTGGGAGGATCTTAGCACCAAAAGAAAAATCAGAGTAAGGGCATATGCCTAGTGGAAACTACTCGAACAAGGAAGCTTACAACATACTTCACCAGCAGAACCTTAGCCTAATAGATCTCATGTGGAAAAAGATATGGAAGGCCAATATTTGGCCTAAAGTAGCCACCTTCCTATGGATGCTAAGTAAACGGCACATCCTCACATGGGAGAATCTTTTGAAGAGGGGGTTTTTAGGACCCTCCAGGTGCCCTTTATGTTAGGAAAACCTGGAACCATCGATCACTTGTTGGACCAATGTCCCACCGCTAATTTCCTGTGCGATAGAATTGCATTCTTATGTTGTCGTTCCAACCGAGTAAGGGGAGGTATCATCAAAAACATCAGTAGTTGGATGGACATTCCTTATACCAACACTCTCGTGAATAGACTCTGACAGATCCTTCCGAGCATCCTCATTTGGAACATTTGGAAGGAAAGGAACAACCACATCTTTGAAGAGAAAGCATTCACATCAGAGAAGCTATGGGACCAGATTCATGACAACCTCCCTGAAACATTGGCCTTAGGCGCTTGGAGTCAGGAGGACCTCCCCACCTACGCAGCAGAGTGCCACATATGGAACAATTGGAAAATCAGTCTAAACACCCCCTTGGATATCAATCCTAGAAGCGCAGGTAGAACTCCTGCCCCTGAAATATGGTATCCCCCCCAAATGGCTTCTTCAAGTGAAACTTTGATGGTGCATCCAAAGGAAATCCCAGAAATGCAGGATTCAGAGGCATTATAAGGAACTATGAAGTAGATCCTCTCTAGATTTACTATGGTAAAATAGGTTGGGACAACAATAATTCTGCGAAGTTGGAGGGGATTATACAGGGTATTCAAATTGTAATTGAGTTTCATTACTTCCCCCTGAAACTGGAGGGAGACTCACAAGTCATAACTATGGTAGCCACAAGAATCCTCCAAGGATCAACTTCCTCAAAGGTATCCAAAAGCTGAAGGCTCCCCCAAAATCTCAAGTTTCTGGAATAACTGATACACAACCACAGAGCCATTACTTTTGGCCACATGTGAAGGAAGGAAAAATCTGTTGCGTATCTCCTTGCGAACAAAGGGGTGGAAATCAGATGTGAGCTGTATCATTCCAACCTAACTCAGGTTGAGGAGGAATCACTGAGACAAGAATGTCACACTCTCATTCAGAAGGATCTTCTTCCCCTAGATGCGGGTGACAGAACTGACACAAATGATAATAATTTCTCACGCACCCAGGAGGACGGATATCTTCTATGTAGAGCCCCACTTACTTCGGATCCTAAAACCGTTAGCCATCTGCATGAGATTAACATAATAAGGTATGATAATGAGACGCTGGGAACAGCGTCACCCTGTCCAGGGCATCGTTTCGCATCTATCACCATAAATTCTTATCATGATTGATCTTTATATCAGACATCCCCTTTCCCTCAAGCCTGCTCAGGCAATCAATCATGTCACACAGCTGCTTAACTTAAATACCCTTCACCGAGTTCATTGTATTCATTGTGATTGAGTGAGATTGAAGTTCATTGATTAATAGACAAGTCACAGCTTGTTTGTGTTTCATGTGTGAAATACCTACGTTATTGTGTGTTTGAATCATCTAACTATCTAAAAAATTGGTATAAGAGCTTAGGAAGGATCAGAAGATCCGTGGGAGAGTAGAGCCATAGAAGAAGGCCAAGAGTAGAAGGCCGACATTTTTTTTTTTTTTTTTCAAAATCGTTGAACCATTAAAGAGTCGCGGATGTCCGCACGTTTTCAGTGCAGCAAACATGGAGGTCTGTAACTTTTCCTTTGAAAATCTGTGGAGATTTCTTGAAACATACGATTTCATCAAAATATGGTTTATTCTACGATTTCTCCGCATCAGGGGGTGCACAATTCGGTTTTACCTTAAAATAAGCATATAGAGTGCAGAATAAGATTCAACCCAACAATGTATGGAATAAAACTTAAAAAAGGTTCAGTTCAAAGCATACGTAAGCCTTTTTGTTTCATGTGTTCATTAATTAACACTCATACGTAAGATTGCAATTGAAAAATGCCTTGTTCAAACCATACATGAATTATAAAGTTTGGATTTTAGACAAGAAGTTTATAAAAATATATATTTTTTTAAAAAAGGTATTTTTTATAATAATCTTTTTAAAAGGATTTTGAAACAAATGTGTTTTTTTTTTAAAGAGAGGGTTATTATAAAAGTTTTTATATATATAAATTTATTTTATAAAATGATTTATTATATAAAAAATACAAGGGTTTTTTTTATTTCAAAGGAGTTTTACAAAGTTTCTATAAGAAAAAATTAGGGTTTTATCAAAGAAATTTTTTTTTTAAGCAAGATGGCCACATCAATTTTTCAGCCACAACTTCCTCCTTTCACTGGGAAAATTATGATGTGTGGGCTATTAAAATGGAGACCATGTTAAAATCACATGATGTTTGGGATCCTGTCAAGTTCGGGTTTGCAAAACCTTAGAACGACGTAGAAGAACGAGTCCTCAGTAATGCAAACGAGGAACAATGGAAGAAAGACAAGAGGAAGAATGCACAAGAATTGCTTCTTATTCAATAGGGAATGGACCGAGCAATGTTCTGAAAGATAATGATATCTTCTTCAGAAAAGGAAGCATGGGAAACTTTGGCAACAAGCTCTCAAGGTATTTCCAAAGTAAATATTGTTAAATTGTAGAATACTAGAAGAGATTTTGAAAGTCTGCAGATGAAGGAGATAGAGGACATTGATTCCTTCATGAATAGGGTCATGTTTATCATCAAACAATTAAAAATATATGGTGAATATATTAAATATCGAACAGTGATTGAGAAGGTTCTTAGATCTTTGTCTACCAAGTTTGATGTTGTGGTAGCAGCCATAGAAGAAGCCAAGGATTTGGAAAAAATGACAATTAATAAGTTGATGGGATCACTTCTATAACATGAGGCAAGGATAGATAGAAATAAGGATTCCACTTTATAAAATTCCTTCAAAATTCAAGTTTATATTTCAATAGGTAGAGGCAGAGGTTGATCAAGAGGCAGAGTACAAGGAAGAAGCTATGGTGGTTAGAGATATGGTCAAGAAGAGCATGAGCATCAAAGTGGAAGTAGAAGTAGTAGAAGCTTTCACAACAATCAGAGGTTTTACAAATAAAAGGTGAAATGTTATTATTGCAATAAATTTGGTCATTATGCTCGTGATTGTAGGAAGAATATAGTTGATCAAGGAAATAAAACAGTTAATGTTAGTACAAATAATACTAACTCCATGTTCCTAGCATGCAACGCCATGCATGAATCATCTGATAAGGTATGGCTATTAGACAGTGGTTGCAGTAACCACATGACAAGAAACAAGAACCTGGTTGCAAATTTGGATGAATCTGTGAAGACAAAGGTAAAGTTGGGGACTGACAAGACTGTGGATGTAGATAGCAAAGGAGTGGTCAACATTGTGACCAAGAAGGGGGAGCCAAAGACCATACCAAAGGTATATTATGTCCTTGGACTTAAACACAATTTGATAAGTGTTTTTCAATTGACGCAAAAAGTATACAAAGTTATCTTTCAAGGGGAACAGTGTGTTATTTATGACAAATCCCCAAGCAAGCAACTGATTTCAAAGGTGTAGATGATGAGGAACAGACTCTTTCCTCTAATTCTGAGCGGCAATGATCAGGTTAGTTATTTTATAGCTGCATGTTCTAATGATTATGGTTATGACACTTTCAGTTTGGAAACTTGCATTTTTCCGATTTAAGATTGTTGCAGCAGAAATAGATGGTAGAAGGTTCACCTCCCTTCAAAGAGCCAGCTAGCAGTTGTTAGTGTTTCATCTTGGCAAAGCAACACCATGAAAGCTTTCTGAAAGGAGTTTCATACTGAGCAAAGAAACCACTTGAGTTGGTGCATGCAGACTTGTGTGGACCTATGAGGACATAGTCGATTGGTGGAGGTTGTTACTTCCTCACTTTTATTGATGAATATAGCAGAAAGACTTGGGTTAACTTTTTGAAGCAGAAGTCTGAAACTTTTGAAAATTTCAAAGAGTTCAAATCCTTAGTAGATAACCAAAGTGATCGAAAGATCAAGTTATTGAGATCAGATCATGGTGGAGAATATGATTCGAAAGCATTCCATGAGTACTGCAAAAAAAATCGAATTAGAAGACAGTTTAAAACCAGATACACACCGTAGCAGAATGATGTAGCAGAGAGAAAAAATAGAACAATCATGTACATGACAAGGATCATGTTGAAAACAAGAAACTTATCTAATGAGTATTGGGTAGAAGCAGTTGCATGTGTTTTTTATGTGATAAACAGATCTCCTATAAAGAGTGTGATGAGAAGAGTTCCAGAAGATGCATGGTTGGGTATGTCATGCAATGTATCTCATTTCAGAGTTTTTGGATGTGTAGCCTATGTACATGTGCCTAAAAAAATAAGAGGCAAATTGGATGATCAAAGTGAAAAATGCAGATTTACTCGTTAGTGTGAGTAGTCAAAATATTACAAGTTGTATAATCCTGTCACCAAGAAGAATATCATTAGCAGAGATATTGTGTTCAAAGAACAAGAGTCATGGAATGGGACTGTAGACACACCAACTGATGCACAAGCGCCATTGATGGAAGAGGATGATGTAGCAGAAAAGGAGCAATAAGAATACACAGAGAAAGCACCAAATAGAGTCAGACCAACAAGGACTCGAAGATTATCGAAGCAGCATGGATCTTCAAGCAGATCAAGAAACCATAATTCTCCAACAACTAATCAGATAATGAATCAAGAAATGGTAAGAAAAATATGAGAAGTTTAAAAGATATTTATGATGATTTGGATGTTAGTTAAAATTTTTCATTCTTGGCATTCCAACCTTCTTCGTTTGAAGAAGCAATCAGAGATGAAAATTAGGTGCAAGCCATGGATGAAGAGATGGATTCAATTGAAAAGAATGATACATGGGATTTGGTCGATTTACCAAATGATAAAAATTTCATTGGTGTGAAGTGGGTGTAAAAGACAAAGGTGAATGAGAAAGGTGAGATTGATAGATTTAAAGCAAGACTTGTAGCAAAAGGATTCTCGCAGCAACCAGGAATAGACTTTGGGGAAACATTTTCTCCAGTAGCCAGATTGGATACTATAAGAGCAGTTCTAACCACAGAAGTTTGGAATAAGTGGAAATTATATGAGATGGATTTCAAATCAACCTTCTTGAATGGAATTTTAGAAGAAGAAATTTATGTGCAACAACCTCCAGGATATGAATTTGAAGGAAAAGAAGATAAATTTTACAGGTTGAAGAAAGCTCTATATGGATTGAAGTAAGCACCTAGAGCATGGTATAGCAGAATCAATAGTTACATGATTAAGAATGGATTTTGCAGAAGCAACATTGAGCCTACCTTATACACAAACGTAAATGAACATGGAAAAATTTTGATTGTTTGCCTATATGTTGATGATATGATTTTTATAGGTGACATTGAGTTAGATGAATTTAAAGTAGCCATGATAAAAGAATTTGATATGAAAGATCTTGGTCTCGTGAAATATTTTTGTGGCATTAAATTTGAGAAATATCAAAAAGGAATTTTTATTTGCCAAAATAAGTATGTTATAGATTTGCTCAAAAGATTCATGATGGATAATTGCAAACCTGTGCCTACACCAGTTGCAATAGGTACAAAGTTAAGTAAGGATGATGAAGCAGATTTCAATCCAACTCTATTCAAAAGATTGGTTGGAAGCCTCATGTATCTCACAACTACAAGACCAAATATTATGGAAGGAGTGAGTTTTATTTCCAGATTTATGGAGACTCCAAAAGACACACATTGGAGTGCTGGAAAAAGCATTCTGAGATACATAGAAGGAACTAGAGATTACGACATAATGTATGCAAGTACAGAAAAGAAAGATTTGATTGGATACATAGATAGTGATTTTGCAGGATGTTTGGATGATCGGAACAGCACATTTGGTTATGTGTTTCATCTTGGTTCAAGTGTGATAGCATGGGAAACTAAGAAGAAACCTATTGTGACACTATCATCAGCAGAAGAAGAATATGTAGTAGTGACTTCAGCAGCATGTCAAGTAGTATGGTTAAGAAGAGTATTGGATGGAATCAAGCAACAACAACAAGGATCAACAACAATATACTGTGACAACACATCAACGATTGCACTATCCAAGAATAGTGTGTTTCATCAAAAGAGCAAGCATATTGATATGAGATATCACTTTATTAGAGAACTTGTGAGCATTGGAGAAGTTCATTTGAAGCATTGTAAATCTAGTGATCAATTGGCTGATATATTTACAAAGCCATTAGCAGTAGATTTGTTTGAGTTTCAACAAAGAAACTTGGGTGTTGTAAGCCTAGCTAAGACATATACCAATAGGCATGTTTGAGTTGTCATGAGTTATGCTTTAGTTCATCGGTCGTAATTAAGGGGGAGTGTTCTAATATGTAATTACCTCCCGCATGCATTGTTAGACAATCAATTAAGTGAGTTAGTTGAGTTGAGTGATAGATAAATTTGGTGAGAGTTAGAGAGTGAGTTAAGTGAGAGTTGAGCAAGTTCAGTTATGTAATATATGAGTGTGTGCATGTCAAGCAATTTAGGTTAAATACCCTTCATCGGGTTCATTGTATTCATTGTGATTGAGTGAGATTGAAGTTTGTTGATTAATAGAAGAGCCGCAGATTGTTTGTGTTTCATGTGTGAAATACCTTTGTTATTGTGTGTTTGGATCCTCTTCCTATCCAACAAAAACCTACATACCAATTGTGCAGCATAAAAAAAAATTGACCACAAACCAATGGCATCCTCAATACCTTCTGAGCATTGGCTTGATGGAGGAAATGGAATTTGAACTAGTGGTTCATCAAACAACTCACTTTTGAGGTGTACCAAAGTATTGATTTCCATTGTGCAAGTACTGAGGCCTCCATATCTAGATTATGGCCACCGGCAAAATATCCTTTACCAACAAGGGCCCTATCGTGTAAGCTTTGAATGCGGTCCTATAGTAAATCATGGCCAAAAGAAAGGAGTTTTAATTTAGTCGCGGATTTTACCTGGCAAAACTGATGTTTTCAGTGTCGTCGCTAGCATACCCGCACCATCCGGTGACTTGGTTCAGCATCTGTAGGCAAACCATCTACACCATGTGTCCCTCGGGCCTGTTGTGACCTCTAAAAAACATCTCGCCTGAAGTTTAATTGTTTGGACAAGTCAAGGTATCATGTGAACCCATGTCTACTTCTCGATTGATGGTCGTCGATGCATGGGAAGGACGAGAGGTGCTTAATACACCATGCACCAAATCACTCCGCATGCAGAGTGGCCTGTATGAAAATTTCTTGTGCTAAGATGTCAGCATCAAGTGAACCCAAGTAATCGTCCATCCTGAGTGGCAGTAGATGGAGCGAGGTGGAGGTCGCACTAGCAGACCAACTATTTTGTGTCAACGGAGGTAATTCTATGGATCCCCAGAGGTATACGTTCGAGGCTGATAGAATAAATGGAACTTTTAATGACCATATCAAATCTGCAACCAATCCCATAAATGTAAGAGCATGCGACACAAGTAGTGGGGTAGTCAAGAGGTCACGTCGGAGTAGTATCTAACATAGATAATATTATGATAACCATAACCATTTTAGAAATTTATAATCATATGCTGCCCTTCTTAACATATCATCCCACCGATATTTGAGTCTAGATAACAATTCAACAATTTGGGTTGTATAAAATTCAAACCCTCAACCTATCCAACTCTAAAAGTCAAAATTTTAACGAGAGATACTTATGGTTGTTAAACAACGTATATGGAAAATTAAATCCTAGATATAATTAGATCAATTGCATTTGGGTTATAAAACATTTCAAACGATATAAAATAAAATTCCATTTGACCAGTTGATTAGGTAGACCTATCTATGAATACTTGTATCCTACTCAATAGAATCGACAATTACATGATTAAGAATGGATTATGCAGAAGTAGCATTGAGCCTACCTTACACACAAAGGTAAATGAGCATGGAAAAATTTTGGTTTTTTGCCTATATGTTGACGATATGATTTTTATAGGTGACCTTGAGTTAGATGAATTTAAAGCAGCCATGATGAACAAATTTGAGATGACACATCTTGGTCTCATGAAATATTTTCATGGCATTGAATTTGAGCAATCTGAAAAAAGATTTTTTATTTGCCAAAATAAGTATGCTAGAGATTTGCTCAAAATATTCAGGATGGATAAGTGCAATCCTGTACCTACATCAGTTGCAATAGGTACAAAGTTAAGTAAGGATGATGAAGGAGCAGATTTCAATCCAACTCTATTAAAAAGATTGGTTGGCAGCCTCATGCATCTCACAACTACAAAACCAGATATTATGCAAGGACTGAGTTTTATTTCCAGATTTATGGAGACTCCAAAAGACACACACTGGAGTGTTGGAAAAAGAATTCTGAGATACATAGCAGGAACTAGAGATTATGGCATAACGTATGCAAGTATAGAAAAGAAAGATTTGATTGGATACATAGATAGTGATTTTGTAGGATGTTTGGATGATCGGAAGAGCACATCCGGTTATGTCTTTCATCTTGGTTTAGGTGTGATAGCATGGGCATCTAAGAAGCAAACTATTGTGACACCATCATCAAAAGAAGAAGAATACGTATCAGTGACTTCAGCAGCATGTCAAGCAGTATGGTTAAGAAGAGTATTGAATGGAATCAAGTAGCAATAACAAGGACCAACATCAATATACTGTGACAACACATCAATGATTGCACTATCCAAGAATAGTGTGTTTCATCAAAAGAGCAAGCATATTGATACTAGATATCAATTTATTAGAGGACTTGTGAGCATTGAAGAAGTTCACTTGAAGCATTGTAAATCTAGTGATCAATTGGCTGATATATTTACAAAGCCATTACCAGTAGATTTTTTTAAGTTTCACAAAAGAAACTTGGGTTGTGTAAGCCTAGCTAAGACATAAACCAACAGGCATGTTTGAGTTTTCATGAGTTATGTTTTAGTTTAGCGGTCGTAATTGAGGGGGAGTGTTAAAATATGTAATTACCTCCCGCGTGCATTGTTAGACAATCTGGTAAGTGATTTAGTTGAGTTGAGTGATAGATAAATTTGGTGAGTGAGTTAGAGAGTGATTTAAGTCAGAGTCGATCAAGTTCAGTTATGTAATAGATGAGTGTGTGCATGTTAAGAAATTTAGGTTAAATACCCTTCACCGAGTTCATTGTATTCATTATGATTGAGTGATATTGAAGTTCGTTGATTAATAAAAGAGTCATAGATTGTTTGTGTTTCATGTGTGAAATAACTTTGTTGTTGTGTGTTTGAATCCTCTTCCTATCCAACAAAAACCTACATACCAATTATGCAGCATAAAAAAAATTAACCACGAACCCATGGCATCCTCAATACTTTCTGAGCATTGGCTTGATGGAGGGAATGGAAGTTGAACTAGTGGTTCATCAATCAACTCACTTTCGAGGTGTATCAAAGTATTGATTTCCATTGTGCAAGTACTGAGGCCTCCATATCTAGATTATGGCCACCGGAAAAAGACCCTATACCAACAAGGGCCCTATCGTGTAAACTTTGAATGTGGTCCTAGAGTACATCATGGCCAAAAGAAAGGATTTTTAGTTCAGTTCCTGATTTTACCTGGCGAAACTGACATTTTCAGTGTCGTTGCTAGCATACCCGCACCATCCGGTGACTTGGTTTAGCATCTGCAGACAAACCATCTACACCATGTGTCCCTCAGGCCTATTGTGACTTCGGAAAAACATCGTGGTTTGAGTTCAAGTGTTTGGAAAAGTCAAGGTATCATGCAAACCCAAGTCTACCTCTTGATTTACGGTCGTCGACGCATGGGAAGGATGGGAGGTGTTTAATACTCCATGCACCCAGTCACTCCGCATGTAGAGTGGCCTGTATGAAAATTTCTTGTGCTGAGATGTTAGCATCAAGCAAGCCCAAATAATCATCCATCCTGAGTGGTAGTAGATAGAGTGAGGTGGAGGTCGCACTAGTAGGCCAACTATTTTGTGTCAGCGGAGGTAAGTCTGGGGATCCTCAGAGGTATAAGTTTGAGGCTAATAGAATAAATGGAACTTTTCACGACCATATCAAATCTACAACCAATCCCAGAAACGTAAGAAAAATTGAGCGTGTGACACAAGTAGAGGGGAAATCAGGAGGTCATGTTCAATCAGTATCTAACATAGATAATATTATGATAACCATAACAATTTTATAAATTTATAATCATATGCTGCCCTTCTTAATAGATCATCCCACCGATATTTGAGTCTAGATAACAATTCAACGATTTGGGTTGTATAAAATTCAAACCCTCAACTAATCCAACTCTAAAAGTAAAAATTTTAACTAGAGATACTTATGGTTGTTAAACAACATATATGGAAAATTAAATCCTAGATGTAGTTAGATCAATTGCATTTTATTTATACAACATTTCAAATAGTATAAAAGAAAATTCCATGTGACCACTTCATTAGGTAGACCTATCTGTGCATACTTGTATCCTACTCAATAGAAATTAAGTGAAAATATTGACCCAATGTATATATATATTTTTTGTTATATTGAAATGGGAAACACTAACATTAAAACTAATAGGGTCGATAGTATAATCTCATTGAATTTTATATTATACTATTGGTAATATAATAATAGGTGGAGTAATAAGGTAGATTAGAGTATGATATTTTTATATTTATTTCTTAATAAGATGTAAAGATTATTATAAGAATAGGTGGAGTAATAATATAGATTGGACATTGGGTTTGGAATATGTTTAATTTTTTTTTTTTTTTTTTTTGTCTAAGAGATCCTATTTCTCAGAAGTAAGGAAGTGGGTTATTCACTCAAGAGCCAAAGACATTTGGCATGAGTGAAAACCTACCACCTTATAGACCACCAACTAGTAATTATTGGTGGATTGGTTTTCCATGACTAATAATGATGAGTTAACTTGCATTTGGTGGATTCCCCATTTCTAAATTCACAATTAAGTTATGATAGCTATCCTCACTAGTAAATTGACAACTAAGTTATGATAAGTTATGCCACTGTAAAATTGACAATTGAGTTATGATAAGTTTAGGTTTTCCCATTGTGGATATATATATATATATATATATATATATATATATATATATATGCTCCAAATAAATCCATTGATCCAATTAAAGTCAATTGATCTTGTGATATCTTTTAATCAATAAGAAATTAATGATTTGAATAATTAAAAATATATGTTTATTTTATTTAAATATTTTGATAATTATTTACCATTAAAAGTTAGTTCATTTAGTGAATCTCCTCATTCAAAGTATGTTTAAATTAGAGAACTTGAAAACTTGAGTTTAATTTTTTTAATATTCTTGAAATAAAAATGTTTTAAGATAATTCTATCTGGTAAATAAATTTATCTAAGGTAGATCTATCTAATATCTCTTACCACCTTTAATCATATAAAATATACAAAACATTATAACATGTGTGAAAAGGTCTATTAATTCACCTCTGTTTAATGTTATATAGGGACCAACAACTTAGAAAATGAATGTTGTTCTAAGAAAAGAAAAACAATAGAACATGCAAATGAAAATGAATTGCTCCTTAGCTCATCTGGAGTGGTGTTGGAGGTTAATGAAAGGGGGAAAAAATTTTACAAATCTTTGAGGGATCTAGTGGAACGAATGTATAGACTTTATTTCCACTTAAAATACAAAAAACAATCCAATGATTCCAAGAACCAGATTTTGTGTAAACTACAGGAAGAGTCTCTAGAGAATTGGTCAATGAGACATGTTAGACTTTTAATAGCAAAAACGTATAACAAAAAAAAATAAGGAATGAAAAAGTAATATTCCTTTAGATGTTTGTCTATAATTATTTATAAATATCACTTTTCTTATACTTACTTTTCATATGTCAATATAAAAATTAAATAGTTTATTTTCATGTTACATTTTCAGGAAGATTATGAAAATCTCAAAAGATGAACGAGCTGATATCAGAAATATGCTAGTAGCAATGTCCAAAAAGGTGTACAAGGAGATGGTCAAAGAAATGGACATAATTTCATCATGGGAGGAGTCATCTCAACAACAACGTGCTTTAAATGTAACATGTAATCATTTAATTTTTTGATCATTAGGTAAAATAAATAAACAATTTAGCATTAAATATTAATTTTCAAGTATTTTCTTGCAGAAAAGAAAAGAAAATGGAATCCATTCAGCACATAAAACAAGACGACAAGGAAGAAAAGGATTTATATCTAAAATTGTGAGTAATTGTTACTTCTTTATAACAACTTAACTAGATTTCATTTTTGTATTTTTACGTTGTTTTACAAAAATCATCATTGAATGTCTCCAAACAGGTGCTAACATACAAAGACGAACCATCAGAGGAATTGATTGAAATTGGTTTAAGTATGGGTTGCGCGTATATGTTGGCATATCAGAACTTAATTGTGGAATTTGTAAGCATCTATCGATCTTGTTTTACTTAGCTCCTTCTATAATTAATAGAAAAAATAAATCTTTTATATTAAATATATGATTTCTTATGGGGTATAAAACTTGCAGGAAACAAAGTATGGCACTACGCCAACAGATCAAATCTTGAAAGATGGCATGTTACATGGTTTTGAAAGAGTGTGTATAGTTTATGAGTCAATTGTTGCATTGGTACATCATTTCTTTTCGATTTACATTGATGTATATTATTTAATATTGCAATTTTCATTATTCTCACAAATGTATATACACTCATTACAGTTTATTTTTATGTTTGTAGATGGAAGAAGGTGAAGAAGAAGAAAAAAATCAACATCGTGAACAAAACATTTTTGAATATAACCCAAGTCATGGAAGTAGCTCTAGTAGTGATAGCAGTTCAAGCGAAGAATGATGATCACTATTTTTGGATATAAAACCAAGGCGTTGTACTATTTTTGGAAAAATGTCTGTGAAGTCAAACATTTTCTTTAATGTAATGGACATAGTGTCCCAATTGAAAGATAAAGGGATACAAATAACTGTCCCATTTTGCATGACAGAGAATGTATTATTCACATATATATATATATATATATATATATATATATAATAATAAAAAAAAAAATTAATTTATTCTATTGTGTTCTCTATTGTCGCTATTGCGTTCTCCATTGTCGTTCTCAAATGTAGTAATAAAAATTTAATTCATATGAATATTGTTATAACATATATATGTGTCGAATTTTGATGAATAAAGAATTTAAAACAATCAAAATAATTGCACTGCCATAGGTCGATGTTTCTAAAAAATACAAAATGAAAATCGGTGCGCTTGTATTATTAAGTGCACCGGTGTGTTTATACTACCTATCGGGACTGCACAAATACCAAAACTAGTTAAAAATATCAAGGCGTTTGTGCGGTACGGTGCTTCCGTGTGTTTATGTATCTATACGCACTGGTGTTGTTTTACTGCCTATGATCACCACACGAATACTGATACCAATTATAAATTATGGTGCGTCTGTGTGATACTATGCATCGAGGTTTTTTTTTCTGTCTGTACCCACCAGTGCATTTGGATGACCAATAAGCACCGCACGAATACTGATACAAATTACAAATCTCGGTGCATTTGTGTGATAGTATGCACCGAGGCGTTTATGTGTTGATAAGCGCTGGTGCATTTGTATGACATATTTGCACCGCACGAATACCGATACCAATTGTAAACCTCGATGCATTTGTGTGATACGATGCACCGGGGCATTTATGTAATAATACGTACCAGCGCGTTTATACGACCTATGGGCACTGCTCAAATCCCAAGACCAATTATAACGGCCTTGTGCATTGTATCACCAACACTAGGCCCATTGCTGTTATTTTCCTTAACGGCTCGATGCATTCTTGTTCGACTGCCTCGATGCGCTGTCTATCGATATGCACTGGTGCGTTAAAACCTGATAAGAGCACCGATGAAAAAACATCCGTAATAACATCTGGTCGCCCTTTTTTTTTAGTTGTGTTGAATTTCTGTTAAAAGCTCCGCCAAAACCTCCATTACCAGAAACGGATGTGGTAGCATATGTTTTTTTGACAATTTTGACGAATTTTATAACACTAAAAAGCTCCTTTATAACCTCCGCTAGAGGGTATTTTCCTTGTAGTGGTTTTAGTTTGGTCCTAGATTTTACCTGGCGAAACTGATGTTTTCGATGTCCTCACTAGCGTACCCACATCATCCGATGACTTGGTTCAGCATATGTAGACAAACCATCTACACCATGTGTCCCTCGGGATTGTTGTGACTTTTGAAAAACATCCCACCTGGAGTTTAGGTGTTTGGAAAAGTCAAGGTATCATGCAAACCCATGTCTACTTTACGATTGACGGTCGTTGATGCATGGGAAGGACCGGAGGTGATTAATATGCCATGCACCCAGTCACTTCGCATGTAGAGTGGCCTGTATGAAAATTTCTTTTGCTGAGATGTCATCATCAAGCGAGCCCAAGTAATCGTCCTTCCTGAGTGGCAATAGACAGAGCGAGGCGTAGGTCGCACTAGTAGGCCAATTATTTTGTTTGAGTGGAGGAAATTCTGGGGATCCCTAGAGGTATATGCTCGAGGCTGATAGAGTAAATGGAAATTTTAACGACCATATCAAATCTGCAACCAATCCCAGAAACGTAAGAAAAATCGAGCATGCGACACAAGTAGTGGGGCAGTAAGGAGGTCGCCTCCGAGCAATATCTAACATAGAAAATATTATGATAACCATAACCATTTTATAAATTTATAATCATATGTTGCCCTTCTTAATAGATCATCCCACTGATATTTGAGTCTAGATAACAATTCAGCAATTTGGGTTGTATAAAATTCAAACCCTCAACGAATCCAACTCTAAAAGTGAAAATTTTAACCAGAGATAATTATGGTTGTTAAACAACATATATGGAAAATTAAATCCTATATGTAATTAGATCAATTGCATTTGGGTTATACAAAATTTCAAACAGCATAAAAGAAAATTCCATGTGACCAGTTTATTAGGTAGACCTATTTGTGCATACTTGTATCTTGCTCAATATAATTGACAGTTACATGATTAAGAATGAATTTTGTAGAAGAAGCATTGAGGCTATACTACACACAAAGGTAAATGAGCATGGACAAATTTTGATTGTTTGCTTATATGTTTATGATATTATTTTTACAGGTGACCTTGAGCTAGATGAATTTAAAGCAGCCATGATGAAAGAATTTGAGATGACAAATCTTGGTCTCATGAAATATTTTCGTGACATTGAATTTGAGCAATCTGAAAAAGGAATTTTTATTTTCCAAAATAAGTGTGCTATATATTTTCTCAAAAGATTAAGGATGGATAATTGCAAACCTGTACCTACACTAGTTGCAATAGGTACACATTTAAGTAAGGATGATGAAGGAGCAGATGTCAATCCAACTCTATTCAAAATATTGGTTGGGAGCCTCATGTATCTCACAACTACAAGATCAGATATTATGCAAGGAGTGAGTTTTATTTCCAGATTTATGGAGACTCCCAAAGACACACACTAGAGTGCTGGAAAAAGAATTCTGAGATACATTGCAAGAACTAGAGATTATGGCATAATGTATGGAAGTACATAAAATAAAGATTTGATTGGATACACAGATAGTGATTTTGCAATATGCCTGGATGATCATAAGAGTACATCTGGTTATGTGTTTCATCTTTGTTTAGGTGTGATATCATGGGCATCTAAGAAGCAAGCTATTGTGACACTATCATTAACAGAAGCAGAATATGTAGCAGTGACTTCAGCAGCATGTCAAATAGTATGGTTAAGAAGAGTATTGGATGGGCTCAAGTAGCAACAACAAGGATCAATAGTGATATACTATGACAACACATCAACGGTTGCACTATCCAAGAATAGTTTGTTTCATCAAAAGAGCAAGCATATTGATACTATATATAACTTTATTAGAGAACTTGTGAGCATTGGAGAAGTTCACTTGAAGCATTGTAAATCTAGTGATCAATTGGCTGATATATTTACAAAACCATTAGCAGTAGATTTGTTTGAGTTTCACAAAAGAAACTTGGGTGTTGTAATCCTAGCTAAGACATAGATTCGCAGGTATGTTTTATTTTTCATGAGTTATGTTTTAGTTTAACGGTCGTAATTAAAGGGGAGTGTTAAAATATCTAATTACATCCCGCGTGCATTTTTAGACAATCAATTAAGTGAGTTAGTTGAGTTGAGTGATAGATAAATTTGGTGAGTGAGTTAGAGAGTGAGTTAAGTGAGAGTTGAGCAAGTTCAGCTATGTAATAGCTGAGTGTGTGCATGTCAAGAAATTTAGGTTAAATACCCTTCACTGCGTTCATTGTATTCATTGTGATTGAGTGAGATTGAAGTTCATTGATTAATAGAAGAGTCGTAGATTATTTTTGTTTCATGTGTGAAATACCTTTGTTATTGTGTGTTTGAATCCTGTTCATTCCAACAAAAACCTACATACCAATTGTGCAGCATAAATTTTTTTTGACCATGAACCCATGGCATCCTCAATACTTTCTGAGCATCCTCTTGATGGAGGAAATGGAAGTTGAAATAGTGGTTCATCAAACAAATCACTTTCGAGGTGTATCAAAGTATTGATTTCCATTTTGCAAGTACTGAGGCCTCCATATCTAGATTATGGCCACCGGAAAAAGACCCTCTACCAACAAGGGCCCTATTGTGTAAACTTTGAATGCAGTCCTAGAGTACATCATGGCCAAAATAAAGGAGTTTTAGTTCAGTCGCGTATTTTACCTAGCGAAACTAATGTTTTTAGTGTCGTCGCTAGCATACCCACACCATCCAGTGACTTGGTTTAGCATCTGTAGACAAACCATCTACACCATGTGTCCCTCAGGCCTGTTGTGACTTCCGAAAAATAGCGCACCTAGAGTTTAAGTGTTTGGACAAGTCAAGGTATCATGCGAACCCATGTCTACCTCTTGATTGATGGTCGTCGACGCATGGGAAGTATGGGAGGTGTTTAATACACCATGCACCCAGTCACTCCACATGCAAAGTGGCCTGTATGAAAATTTCTTGTGCTGAGATGTCAACATCAACCGAGCCCAAGTAATCGTCGATCTTGAGTGGCAGTAGACGAAACGAGGTGGAGGTCGCACTAGTAGGCCAACTATTTTGTGTCATTGGAGGTAAGTCTGGGGATCCCCAAAGGTATATGTTCGAGGTTGATAGAATAAATGGAACTTTTAACGACCATATCAAATCTGCAACCAATCCCTGAAACGTAAGAAAAATCGAGCGTGCGACACAATTAGTGGGGCAGTCAGGAGGTCACGTCTGAGCAATATCTAACATAGATAATATTATGATAACCATTACCATTTTATAAATTTATAATCATATGATACCCTTCTTAATAGATCATCCCACCAATATTTGAGTCTATATAACAATTCAACAATTTGGGTTGTATAAAATTCAAACCCTCAACCAATCCAACTCTAAAATTGAAAATTTTAACGAGAGATACTTATGGTTGTTAAAAAACATATATGGAAAATTAAATCCTAGATGTAATTAGATCAATTTCATTTGGGTTATACAACATTTCAAACAGTATAAAATAAAATTCCATGTGACTAGTTGATTAGGTAGACCTATTTGTGCATACTTGTATCCTACTCAATAGAAATTAAGTGAAAATATTGACCCAATATATATATATATTTTGTTATACTGAAATGGGAAAGAATAACATTAAAACTAATAGGGTGGATAGTATAATCTCATTGAAGTTTATATTGTACTATTGGTAATATAATAATAGGTGGAGTAATAAGGTAGATTAGAGTATGATATTTTTATATTTATTTTTTAATAAGATGTAAAGATTATTATAAGAATAGGTGGAGTAATAAGATAGATTGGACATTGGGTTTGGAATATGTTTTAATTTTTATTTTTTATTTTTTTGTTAAGAGATCGTATTTCTCACAAGTAAGGAATTAGCTTAATCACCCAAGAGCCAAAGACATTTGGCATGAGTGAAAACCTACCACCATATGGACCACCAACTAGTAATTATAGCTGGATTGGTTTTCCATGACTAATAACGATGAGTTAGCTTGCATTTGTGGATTCCTCATTGCTAAATTCATAATTAAATTATGATAGCTATCCTCACTACTAAATTGACAACTAAGTTATAATAAGTTATGATACTACAAAATTGACAACTGAGTTATGATAAGTTTAAGTTTTCCCACCGTATATATATATATATATATATATATATATATATATATATATATATATATATATATATATATATATATATATATATATTCCAGATAAATCCATTGATCCAATTAAAGTCAAATAATCTCGTTATATCTTTTAATCAATAAAAAAATAATAATTTGAATAATTAAAAATATATATTTATTTTACTTGAATATTTTAATAATTATTTACTATTAAAAGTTAGTTCATTTACTGAATCTCCTCATTCAAAATATGTTTAAATTAGAGAACTTGAAAACTTCAATTTAATTTTTTTAACATTCTTGAAATAAAAATCTTTTAAGATAATTCTATCTGGTAAATAAATTTATCTAATGTAGAACTATCTAATATCTCTTACCACCTTTAACCATATAAAATATACAAAACATTATAATAAATAATTTTCACTTTAATATTTTCATATTATTTAACCATTACATTACAATAAATTATTAAAAAAATTAACGAAATTTAAACTTTCTTTGAATTAAACAAATTTTTAAATGCAGAAATCCATCAAACATTGAAATTATAAAACCTAAAATTCCAAGGAAAAAAGTTTATCGATTTCGAAAGAGAAATTATTTTAACATTTCCGAACAGATATTTATTACTTGAATTTCCAAGTTTGACACTTAGATTGAGATCTGTCAATCACTTTATTGTTTCAGTGCTTTTAACATTTCCGAACAGATATTTGTTACTTGAATTTCCAAGTGTGACACTTAGATTGAGATCTATCAATCACTTTATTGTTTCAGTTCTGACCTATCACAAAAACAGTTAAAAAAGTTTCCTTAATATATAAAGGGCAAGTGGGCAATCTCAAAAGGAGTTGTGTAATGATATGAATAAATTGTCTGGACAGTCAGTTAGTTAAAATTGGCTGGAATTTGGGCCAAAACAATTTAAGAAATTTTATAGTAACATAAGAAATTTTATAGTAACATGATTTTAATCATGGAAATGGATTCAGCACCATCAAAAATCTCTAAAACATCCAAAATATTAAAGTTTGATAGTTATAAAGTGGATTTACAAAAATGCCTATTAAATTTATTTAAAATGTTACAGAAATTTCCATAATTTTCTAGCAAAAAAAACAGTAGTTAAACTACGGCATCTCAAAATATATGGAAATCTGACAGAAATAATCTAATTGTTATAGATAAGGTTAGCACTGCTGAAGGCGAGAAAATCAATCACCGAGCGTGGAAGTGTTGGATTGAGAATCTGATAAATCTAGATAAGGTTAGCAATGCTGAAGCCTAGAAAATCAGATAGCGTGGAAGTCTTGGATTGTGAGTCTGATAAATCTAGATAAGGTTAGCATTGCTGAAGCCCAGAAAATAATCAGCTAGCGTGGATGTCTTGGATTGAGAGTCTGTAACCTCTTGAATAAGCACCCAGAAACACCCGATACTGTGACTGCTGCATTAATTAACATTCTTCTTCTGTAAAATGGAAAATGTATCCTCCATGGGCACTCCAAACATGGTTGGTCGAGATGCGAGTACGCTTATTACTTCCACAATCTTCCCTGCAAAGTCAATGCAAGAAAAGCAATGCCTTCTCTCTCCATTTGATCTTCAATTGGCAGGCGTTCACTACAAGTAGAACGTACTGTTTTTCGAACACCAAACTAACAGTTTATTCCATGAATTAATTGAGCGGTTGAAATGGAGCTTGGCAGAGGCGCTCGTCTACTTCTACCCTTTAGCTAGCAGATTAGCTGAGTCTCCCAACTGTTTCCTGCATGTCAAATGCGATGACGCGGGTGTCCGATTTACCGTGGCCACTGCAGACGCCACCCTTGACCACATACTCCTTGACAAAAGTGGTCGAGCTATGAGGGAATTGTTTTCAATGAACGACTGTACCTGTGTCGACGGTCGATCTCTTCCCTTGCTTGCAGTTCAGGTGGTCTGTACGTTTATTGCATTCATTTGGTTCTTTGGAAAATGTTTTTATTTGTCTTTGCATTGTCAGTATCTTCAAACTTTTTTTCCCCAATTTAGAAAAAGTTCTTTCTATTAATAGTAAAGAGAATGATTATAACAGAAAAGTTGTATCAGTATTTCAATGGAAAACAGAATATGTTAATCACAGAAACTTCAATCCTAATCCTAGATGTAACAGAATTACATGGAAACTTTATTGCTTTGAAAGCCCTGCAATGATCCCTTAACGCAGCAAAGAGATTCTTCCACACAAAAAAATCAACAGAGGTGAATGGTCATCTATACAAAACTAACAAGTGGATCTGTAAGCCTCCAGTGATCCACAGAAAAGTGGAAAGAAGATGATAAAGGGACCCTGCAAACATACGTAGAGAGAAACATGCAGCTATCAAGTCCATCCAGAGGCTAGGAAACATAGAGCTTCCTCCGGAAATGTAGAGATCTTAAATCTAAATTTGACCTTCCTGTAGAGATCTTAGATTTCAATTTGACCTTCCTCCTGTAGGATGCAGGTGTCAAAACACTGGAAGGAGATCCAGTCAGTAGCCTAAGAACAATCTGTCTTAGATAATCAGTCTGCTTCACCATTTTGTGCTAGATAGATGTGGAATAGCTAGATTGTGGAATTCAGGGATCACGGCTTTAATTCTAGATATCCAAAGCTCCTGAGAAAGGGAGAAAAGGGAACCTCTCATATTTTCCCACTCAATTATAAATTTGGAATTTGAAAAAAAAAACAGTGAGTTCCCCGAAAGACCAAGCCAGATGGCACAATGTAGAATCCCCAGAAAGCGAGTAACTCAGCACGAGTGTTAGATCCAAAACCATAGTTCCAATGAAATGTGTAGGAGTCTGATGACCCTAGGTGAATAGCCATGCTGCATCCACCAAGGATATTTGTCTTTGCATTTTCAATATCATTTTCTTATACAGTTAAGCACGAGTGTTAGATCCAAAACCACAGTTCCAATTAAATATGTAGGAGTGCGATGACCGTAGGTGAATAGCCATGATGCATCCACATAGATATTTGTCTTTGCATTTTTAATATCATTTTCTTATACGGAAGATTTTATATTGTTTGTCTAGGTCGTGTGGTGTGATGTCATTTTTTTTTTTAATTCTGGTTAGAAGCTTAGGTTATGATATGTTTATATGTAATATTTTTTTATTCTTCGGAATAAGAAGTAAATGTAGTTAGAAATAACTAGCACTAAATTGGAATAATATTAACTATTTGTATTTTTATTGTTGATGTTTATGAATAGTAGATAAATATTGGGTAGATATTGTTAAACATAACTAGTACCAAATTGAAATAATATTAGCTATTTGTATTTTTATTGTTGATGCTTAGAATAGCTGATAAATATTTTAGATAAATTCTTTTTGGATTAATTACATTATTCTGAATAATGTGATTAATCTGATTTTTATTGTTGATGTTTAGGAATAGCAGATAAATATTGGGTAGATATTGTTAGACATAACTACTACCAAATTGGAATAATATTAGTTATTTGTATTTTTATTGTTGATGCTTAGGAATAGCATATAAATATTTTAGATAAATTCCTTTGGGATTAATCACATTATTTTGAATAATGTGATTAATTGGACTTTTATTGTTGATGCTTAGGAATAGCAGATAAATATTGAGTAGATATTGTTAGACATAACTAGTATCAAATTGGAATAATATTAGCTATTTGTATTTTTATTTTTGATGCTTAAGAATTGCAAATAAATATTTTAGATAAATTTCTTTCCGATTAATCACATTATTCTGAATATGTTTAAAATGAAATTTTATATATGATATTTAAAAAAGGTTTATATAAGTATGGTAGCTCTTTTATGTTATAATCAAAATAATTTTTTTATAAGTTAAATATTAAGAAAACTAGACTAGTAACTTAGTATTATTGCTTTAGGTTATAAAAAGAGTTTAAACCAAGTGATTATGCCTATTTTTTTCCCAAAAACTATGACTATACAAACTATCTTTAATATTATAGGCTTAATAGCCTATTATATCTATTTAAATAACAAAACTATATTTAAAACTTAAGGAAAATTCAATGAACATATTAGGCATCATCTAGGAAGTGGAGGAGTCCATCTAGATTCTTTCAAGTGGATAAATTTCTTTCTATGGATAAAAAAGCTCCATATTAGTTAGTTTCCTCACCATAAATGAAATCTTACGATCCCATTTTCCATGTTGTCTCTACACTTCATCCACATGCAACAATATTGCCTTCTACTTCTCTGAAATTTTGACTAAGACATTGCCCATGGTTGTCTTTAGCTACCAATACATGTTGATGGTTTTCATATATCTAGTTTTTGTTGTCTTTTTACTACCAATATCTCGAACCTAACTGCCCAAATATTCTTCCACTTTTACAACTCATCTACATTTTCATTCGATTTTGGTTTCATACTTTACTTCCTCAATTTCCATTCTTATCCCAAATGGATTATTTATACAGTATATTGTTGTTGAATATTTTTTTGCAAATTGAGCCCAAAATCTAGAAGGTATTCTTGTGTTGTGCCTTCCTTCACGGTCACCCTAGCCTCAACTTTTAGGAATTCTTTACCAAAATTTTGAAAAGAAAAATAGATAATGGAGAGTGCAGTCAAAAGAATTCAACGCATGAAAATCATGACCTCCTTTCCCGAAGGAAGTGAGGGATCTCATAGTTTGAGGGAACCACACCTCTTGTGCCTAATTTAGGCTTTAAGACTTAGGCTAAGAAAGATAGTGGAATAGAGAGCGAGAAGGATATCTATGAATAAAGAATAAGAAGGACGAGAATGTGACAACCAAACCTAACTCATACTTAGAATAACCAAAATATAAGGAATATAGAATTATCCATCCTAAACAAATAAATTTTCCTTGAATAAATGTATGGAAATTGATATGATGAAATACAACTAGGGCCCTATATATGTTGATAAGTATTTCCGGTTTATGTCTTATGACTGCGTGTGGATAAGGATTTCTTTTTTATGTCTTGAGTGATATCGATATGTGATATGCTAAGTGTTTTCGATTTATTTTCTTATGATTAGATATTGATAAGAAGTTTTTTTTCTTGAGTGATATAAATACACGATATGCTAACTAATTGAGAAAATTTATGGTTAGATGTCGATAAAGAGTTGTTGTTTTGCCTTGAGTTATATTTATATGCTAACTATTTGGGACGTCTTTTCTTATGATTCTATGTTGATAAGGAGTTATTATGCCCTGATTCCCCTTTATCATGCTTGTGGTGATTCTTGATTCACTTTAGGTATATGATTTCCCTCATGCACTTATGTTGCTTAGTTGATCAGTAGATCTTCACTTGGAATTTCCATCATTTGAACTACAACATGTGAATATTTTTTCTCTTTAATTAGATATGAATAAACCTGAATCGTTATATTATTTGGATCAATATTTTTTGCATTCTGTTTAACTTGTTTTTTTTATTTGAATTATTAGGCTTCTCAATTTGAGTGAATAGATTTTTCTTATGATTATTGAGATGTATAATCTCTTCATCTGCTAATTTATAGATTTTATCTTTAATGTTTTGGTATTGGAGTTTATGGTGTTTTAAGGTTCTAATTTCTTCCAACAACTTCCAATTAAGGCTTTTTAAGAGAATATTCTTCATCTTGCTCTAATAGGATTTTATTGAGCTTATTCTCAAAGCTTTCTCTGTTAGGATAGTCAACATGGTGCTTTATGAACTCATGTTTTGAGATATGAAGAGTATCTCTCATCATTTCAAATCCTTCATTCTACCATAGTTTCTGATTGGAGTCAAGAAATTAAAAAGATAAATATATAAAATCCTTGCACGATCTGCAGAGGCCTATCCCACTGTCTCATGATCTACAGGAGGTTTAATTTCATTTGGTAGAAAAACACTGACACAACTCAAGAATCGTTTCAATTCCAATAAGAAGAAAAAAATATGTTTTCTATTTCACAAAGATGTGGATGCCCATATGTGGGTGTCACCATCACATGGGTGTGAAGGTTAGGGGTAGAAGAAGAAAATAATCTGACCCTCCTGATATTGTTGAGGCATAATTGTTCCTCTACCCACATCATATTTCAACAACACTATTCATGTCCAATGTATCACCACAAGGGAGAGAGAGCTCCTAATCTAACACTGATATTATATTTGTCGTCAACCTTCTTCAAGAAACCATAGAGACAACACATAGATATGAAACAAATAGATTTATAATTGAAAAATGGATGGAGAATCTCCATTTACTTTCTACCCAACACTCCACTAGCATTGTTCACATTGGAAACTAACCCACTTTTCCAATCTATGAAAATAATTTTGGATTCAGGTGATTTTTATGTGTAAGAAGTGAAGGCAGTAACAAGGTTGATGGTAAAATCACGTTATTTCCAAGAAATGAAGAGGGTGGAATTAGTGTGGATGTGGAGATATGCCTTTCAATTTTTTCTATGCATTTTCTTACCTTTGATCCTCAATTTCGCTTACAACTTCCTAACATCACAACAATTTCAGTTTAATTTTGGTCACAAGTATTGACATATTCTTGGTACGTTTTGAGAATTTTAATTTAATTATGTATAATTATTTTTATAATGATAGTAGGGTCTTAAGATATATGGAATATTATGGTAGGGAATTAATCTATATGTAATATTCTTAGTAGTAATAAACATAAAGGATTGAGATTTATATGTTCTTTTCATTTTTCAATTTAAGTAAAAAAACGTCATATTCGTAAATTTATTTATTTTCCTTTTTATATCCTTCTTAATTTTCAATTAAATTGAAAAAATATGATCCATATTGGTTCAATATATTTTTTTTCATCTATCCCATTGGATTCGAAGTTGAAAAAGTGAAGGAATCACCTCACATGACCGTTTTTACCGACGATACCTAGATTGGAAAAACAAGTTGTGAAACCTTCCGAGACTGTTTTGAGGCATCAAACAATGTTTTTTAGGTTAAAAATTTGTGGCGATATATTTTCACCTTTTTATGTTATTCTACACATAGGGGTCTTTCCAATGGTGCAAGAAGCAAACAATCAAAATTTGTATGTCAAATTTATGCCACTCAGAAGTTGACCTTCTTGTTTTCACCACCATGATTCGAGAATATGTTATGCTAGACCCCATCATTGATGGAAAAATGACTATCCATGTGATTGTGACATAAAATACTCTATAATAGTATATATTTTAACTCTAGTTAAGATTTGAGGTAGCTAAACTTAACCTCTAGTAGGTTATTGCATTGTGTTATAACCAGACCACTAGGAGGAAGAGACATTCGATTATTTGATTGCATTTGTTCCATAGATGAAAAAAAATAAGCAAGAGGTATAGGAGGTAGAGAAAACAAAGAGTATTTGTGGATTGCAGCAGACCATGGGCCACAGACCATAATTGTTTGTACCTGCAACCATATTTCTAGATAGAGAAAGAGAGTGAAGTGTCTGAAACTTCCAGCTCAGTCTTCTCTTGAAAGGGTTTCCAAGAGCAGCTAGAACCAAAAATACCATAAACTCAAAATTAAAATGTTAAAAAAACACCATCTAATTACTATTAAATAGATATATATTTTTATTATTACAATCAAATTTATTTCCAACCATGTTTTCTCACATAACCCTAGCTCCAACTCCTTTCACATAATTATTCTTGGTACTTCTTTTACCATTCACTTGTACAATATATCATAATAACATGAACAAATAAAAAACTGTTTACATCATAATAAAGTGAAAAAATAAAAATCCTAAGATAAGCACATTATGCTTTCCACCCTAACACATACCCACCTATTGGATAAAATTCTACATCATAATAAAGTGAACAAATAAAAAGCCTCAAATAGGTAGACCAACCTTTCAATGCAGTGGAACATACCCACCTCTTGGATTATGAGGTTAAAGACACTTCTATTTGTACTTTAGATAATCACATCTTGTAGTCCATTACTGTTGCACAGAGTACGATTTAAATGTCTACAACTATATGTAAAATAGAGGTAGGTCACTTATACCAATGGTTGTAATCTACCTTTTAACAGTTGAGCGGATTCAATGGCATAGGAACTGGATTCAAACGGATTCTAGTCTATGAATACCTATATATGAACATTAATTAAAAGCAGGGAAGGTGGGTTTTGGATGTCGCATGTAGAGACTATTTTATAAACTTATATATCAAACTACGACAATAGTAACCTGTGAATCTGTTACAAATATTGCAAGGATACCTGTGAATGAAATCATCCCACACATTATCCTCCATGGGCTTCATTTCATGCATTACTTCCCACTTAGCACTATTGCACTTGAATCTCGAACCCAAGCCTATCTACCAAACATGATCTCCCACCTTGAAGTGTCTCTTAGCTTCCATGTAGTCTACTCCGTACCAAAGCCTATTGGTTGAAGTGTTCCTGAATCAACGGAGCACCATGCGAGATGGTTCCAAATCGTGATCACTTAGCTATAGTCTCTTCTCATCTCCATTGATAACTTATCGCCTACCGAGATGGATGCATAAATGGTTGAACACCAATATGAAGTTGGGGATGTAGGGTTTCAAATCTGTTTTAAGGACTTTGATACAGAAGATATTGTAGGCGTAATAGAGTTTTTCAGTTATGGGAAGCACTTTAGGGACTAGGGTTGTCATGTTTTTCTTCACGGCCTCTATGGCCATGTTGATGAGTGACGTGCAGAGTCTGATGTCATATAAATGCTCAACGTCTGCTTTCGACATGACGTAACCGTAAGCCTTGTCGTCGGTTGCGATATTCATCCTTACAATGTGAAGGAGCTTCATCTTTTCCCTCGTTGCGTCTCTAACTTTGTTCAATAAAAGCACAGTGTTTCTCCCAACTTTGAACATAAAATTCGTGAGCATCATACCCTTATCGTTGTCACCATAATTTTCATTGAACGTCGTGTCCTCGGATCCGACGGCGAGAACATAGGAGTTGGGGTATATATGTTGGTGGAAATGGAGAAAATAGTGAAGAGGGTCCCATAGAGCTTAAACGTTTCCCAATATAAGAGTCAATCTTATAAGAAGTTCCCACAGAGCTTAAACGTTGCCCAAGATAAGATTAAAGCTGCCTAAGATAGGAAGAAGACTTATGTTGATAATTTAGAGTTGGAGATCATTTATATGTACAATCAAACCAAAAAAAAGTATCTGAATCAAAGCAAAGAAACTTACCTTGAGATGTACTAGTTTTGTAAAAAATCCCCTTGATTTTGTGTTCCTTTTCAAATATTGGAAATAATTAGAGCAGTGGCATATCAATTGGCATTTTCTAGTCATATAAGATTTCATAATGTATTTCATGTTTCATTGCTAAAGCGATATGTATATGACCCTAGGCATGTTATTCATTGGAAATATATTTAGGTAACATTTTATTTTGTTTTAAGTAATTTTGATGTAATTATTAACATGAGCTAACTACAATGATTCTTGTTGTACCAGGTCGAACTCGATGGAGAGTTCCTCGTAGATCCTCAATGTATTCTCGAGCATAGAGAAATAATGCTACGGAGGTGAGCCATCACCTAGGTTAAAGTGCAGTGGAGACATTTCATCCGAGAAGAGGCTACCTAGTAGGATGAGCATTTGATACAGGAATATTATCCTAACTTATTGAAAAAACAAGATAACACCGAAGACGGTGTTACATTCTAGGGGGAACACCCCTCCAAATATTGTAAATATTTCAAATTACCTGCATTTAATTTATTGTTTAATATTGAAGGACTCGTAGGCCAAGTGGACCCTAACGGTAATTTTGGATGGTGTTGACGGGAAAATATGTCCGGCCAACAGTAGGGGATCTCCCCAGTAGAAAGTCCCAATTAGACTTTGAACCGTTTGGAGTAGGGATCCCGTCCGGGGTGTGGGTCCGGCTACCACTTAAATGACTATCTCTTCGGTTTCAAGCAACCTGATTGGAACTGCAAACATACACTTATTAACACGATACAGGATACATGACTGATGTATAAAACCAATATATGACACTGTGCGTAGCAAGGTAATAGACAGAATGCATACACTCAGGAAGCGTCGTTAGCAACACATCTATGAGGTATGCATGCAGGATAATCTGACCGCCAAAGAAACAGTTCTTTGTGGTGAGAATATCCCTTAACTTTCCGAAGGATATAACGAAATGCTAATAAAATAGTTCATTAACATTCATCATGAAGTAAATAATAAACTTGAGCATCATCAACACAATCACAGATAGCTATGGTGCATGAATGATACTATTTAATAACACAGATTCATTAATCAAAAGATATTCTGAAACTGCACGCAGAATACACACAATGTTGTCACAGCTAAACACATCATCCAATCAAAGGGGTTTTAACATGTATTGTATTTCATATATCAAGAGTATGCTTCTTCAGTTACAATGCAATAATGCCTTTCAGTCCAAAAAAAAAGGAGCAGCCTTTTACAATGCTCCCCACAGGGGTATTTATAGATTCAACAGACGCACTTATGGCCTTCCGACGGTTCAACTTCCCGACGGTTCAGCTTCCTGTTTGCCAAAATTGAAACCTGCGACCTGGTCGCAAATGCGACCTGCGACCTGGTCGCAAATGAGACCTGCGACCCAGCATTTGAAACTATGAAGGTGGTCGCGCAATCGAGGTTTCTGGAGCGTCGACTTTCTTGCCTTTGATGAAGTCTTTCCAAGTCTGGTAATCCGCCGTTATAGGAGCGACAAGAGGGCTTTCCTCTTTTATCCGATGCATACATTCTAGAGCATTCGGCACCAGAGTCACCTTCTTCTGGGAGATCAACATTGAGAGAGAAGCAAGCTTGGTGTAGATATGCACTGGAGTGACAAGCAACCAGTTCAGGTTCTCTTGTGATGCCTCGAATTCCGGTTCGGCAGCAGCTTGTCTTACGGGCTGCAGAAAAGACTGAATTTCCTGCTCTACCTGCTCCCAGCCTTTAGTTTCATTTAGTGCCCCTAATGATGGAATGTGATGAAGAGCGTTCATGGAATCAATACCACTGATTAGGTGGTTATACGCAGACACTACTTTGTCCAGATCTTTGGACAGCTTGTCTTTGGATTGCATACTCATCCGAATTTGTACTTTGGCTTCTTGCGTATGACTCCAATCCTTCCGAGGCACGTGTTCGGGAGCTTGCTGATACTGCGCTGTCCAATTCATCATTTTGTCCAAGGCTGCCGAGGCTTCCCTGAGCTGTTCGTGTTTCTGCCTGATTTCTTCTCGTGCCTCTGCCAATGGGGCCACTGTTTGTTTCAGGGTGAGCATTTCCTGGTATACTTGCCTCATTGTCATCTCCAACACATCACATTCCTTCCTGACCGCCAGTGGGACCTCATTCACTTGAGCGGGCCTACCCTGGAGCTGGAGCATCTCATTCTCTAGCCTTGATTTTTCCTGCTCTGCTGCTTTTAGCCGGTTCTGTAAAGAAATAATTTCTCTGCTCATCCTCGTGACATTTTCTTCTGTGGCTGCGGCAAAAGTGGTGCCTGCTGACGCTATCATAACTGGATTTGTCCTTGTGTCTGGGACTATGTCCTTTCCGGTGGAGACCGTAGAGATGGCGGGGTAGCCTGGCGCTAAGGATTTCCTTTTCTCTTGTCGAATCTTGAAAGAGAATTGGTCAAATGTCAATCTGGTCAAGTCGAAGACTTCTTCTTCTTCTCCTGGAATGTCATCAACATTGAGGGTACTTCCCGTGCCACCTGCAGGGATATCCAGGGGAAATAGATCAATGTCATCTATTAGTTCGTCCTCTACATTCTGCGTTTGACCCTTTTCTTTCTCCTTTTGCCGGCGCTCTGCCTCCGCCTTGTCGTGTTCTTCTTTTCTTCGGCGTTCTGTCTCTGCCTCTGCTTCCTTTTCCTCTTTCCTCTTTCTCTCTGCCGCGGCGGCCTGTTCTGCCTTTTTCTGGCGATCGACTTTGTCGAGTTCTTCTTTCAGTGCCTTTTCTGCCGCCGCCTGTGCCTCCTTTTCCTGTCTTTCTTTCTCCTCCTCTTTTTTCTTTTTTCGTTCTGTCCTGGCGTCTTTCTTGCGTTTCTCTTCATCTTCCTTCTTCTTCTTCTCCTCTTCCTGTTTGGCCTGGGCTTCTGCTTCCCTTTGCTGTTCTGTGGTGTCAGGTCCCGTACCGGTCTGTGTTCTTTTATCTTTGGAGGAAGAAGAGCCTCCAAGCTTCTGGCTTCTTTCTCCTAAATTCTGATGCTCTTCTTCTTCTCGGTCAGAGTCGATTCCTGGCGCGAGATGCCGGTTTGCGTTATACCAATTTCTTCTCTCGTCCTCATCCGGGCGCTCGACATGCTGATAACTCCATCTGAAATTGGCCCTTTTACAATGTTCAGGGACTATCCTGACTGGATCGTAAGTTCGGGAGTCCAGATTTCTGAAGTGATAGCTTTTCACCTCTTCCCCTTCACGCGCTACTTCTCTGGAGTCTTTGACCGTATAGGCGCCAATGGTGAGAGGTAGATCAGGCCAAGGTTTCTTCTTCCCTTTGGTAAGGACGTTAGAGAAGCCCAAGGTCATCTGGAAACACACCTCCTGTATGAGCACCTTGTCGGTAACAAACTTAGGTAGAGCGTGTGGTGCTTTAAACGAGCCAAATACTCGGATGATTGTGAATTCAGCGAATGGGAACCAGTGTGCCACCTGACCTAGTGTTTCCATCGCTCGCCAAGACATGCAGGGGGCATCTTGACCAAATAATTTCCCGTAGAGGGCGGGCATGAATATGTGAGAGATTTGCTCGATGTCCGGCTTGTACCTAGATTCCCAGAACACCCTGGTCTGCCAGTGTATTGCCTGGGTCTGTTCGGGGTTCCAATTATGTAACCATCCCTCAATATGCATCTGGGCACAGACAGCATCTAGTAGATACGAAGCCATGTATAATTCTGATGGCGCTCCCTCATCTGGGGCTAAAGCCGAAGCCAAGTTTGTGTGCATGGAGCCCATTAATATTCCCGCCCAATTGAATCGAGTGCCGTGAACTATTACGTGTTCTATGATGGTTGCCCATGTTCCATTGAAGGTGGTGGCGTCCGACCGCCCGTATATCCTGCACAGCATGGCGGCCACTAGCTTATAGACTTTCCTCAGACTGGCCACCGGGTACTCCTGGTCCTTTTTTATCTTAAATTTGTCTGGTTCTGCCCACCATCTTCTGATCGTGTCAACCATCGGCACTTCATTTGCAGCAAACCATCTTGGGGTGAAGTTCACCTCTGCTTTGGGTAGCGAGTAGTAGACCTGTGCTCTTGAACTTTCCAATGTTGTGAAAGCTTTCCCTGCACTATCTCGGATTGCGAAGCTTTTCGGATCCGTCTTCTGTATGATCCAGTCCAACATCTCTGGGCACGGAAAGATGGCAGGATGCGACCCAGCTAGATGTAATTTGGACTTTTTGACTTTCAGGTATATTTCATGGTCCGGGAGATCTTCTGGGAAATCTTCTTCTAGCATGGCGAACTCACGGTATACTTCATACCACCTCATGCTATCCTCCTTTGCGAAGGTGCAAAGGGTGTCTCTGTATATTGGCGGCGGAGATATTTGTACGTCTGTGTCTGATTCTTCCTCCACCACCTGCCTGCTTCTCCTTCGGGATACCCGGGGTGACATATTGCTAGAGTCGGAGAGGACCGGTACTGTGTCTGCTCTGAATTCACCTGCTGCATTTAGAACAGAATCACAGGATAAGAAAGACATGATGATAATGGCTAAATAGAGTCTGTACATGCAAAGGTTTAATTGACTGTTCTCTGGGAGTCGCTGGGTCTCTGATCTACAAAAGGACTCACCCGCGATCTCGCGACCTTGCGACTAGGTCGCAGGGTCGCAGAGTCGCTGAGTGGGAGTTTTGCGACCCTGCGACCTTGCGACCTGGTCGCTAGGTCGCAGGTCGCACTTGCGCCTCACGGGGGTTTCGCGCGCGCGCGACCTTGCGGCCAAACTTTCTTTAATGGGAAAAGTCTGCGGTTTGAAAGGGCCTAAACTGACCATAAGGCACAGCCATGAGGACTTAGGCAAGAGACGGGTGACCTTGGGGTTTGTGGGAAACAAAACGACGGTGAAATTCCAAAGAAAACCCCACATCCTTACCAGTAAATAAATAAGACCGTGGGGAGGCTCAATAATGGCAAGAAATGCTTAAGAGGGAAACATTAGGGAGGAAAAGGCAACTTACCCGGAAGAAAACGCGCCAGTCGACCTGTCAGAGCAATTCCGCGGTTTTCGCTGAGAGTCACAAATGCGACCTAGCGACCCGACCTTATATAAAAAGGTCGCACGTGCGAACATTTAATGAGGTCGCAAGTTGAAAGTTTGCGACCTTGCGACCTTGCGACCTTCAGGTCGCTAGGTCGCAAAGGTCGTTGAGTCGCTAATTTCTCTAAAACTTCATTTTGCGACCTTGCGACCTTGCGACCTCAAGGTCGCTAGGTCGCAAGGTCGCAAGTTGATCAAATTCTGACTCTTGCGACCTAGCGACCTGTGCGACCTTAGGGTCGCAGAGTCGCATAGGTCGCATGGGTCGCAAATAATGTATATGCGACTTAGCGACTTGCCTTTAGAGCTTTACTTGGCCTTTTCCTTCTTTAGTTTCAAAAAAGGGGGGCTCCAAAAATTTTGAAGTGTGCGTTATGATTTTATGTATTTTTGGAGGGTGTTGTAGGAGCTACAACAAATGGCGATTCACTGGATGAATTCAGAGTCTCTGCAGATGAAGGGTCGACGAGGGAGGAGGGAGGGGCCTAATACTTGCTTGTTCTTTTACCTCAGAGTTTACACTTTCCTTCCTTTGCCACCCCGCGTAGTCGCCTGCCCTTTTGGCTTGTTGGGTGCAGATCAACCGAATTTTAATTCCTCACGCTTCCAGGATCGAGAGGGTCGGGGAAACCTTGGGCCACTGCAAGGTCCAGTACAATTATTTCGTCCTCATGGTGTTGCTCCGCTGCCAGCGAACCTCTCGGCTCCGGCGGAGTCACTGCCTAAGGAGTCGTGAACGTTGCTCCGCTGCCAGCGAGCCTGGTCAGTACCCCGGCGGAGTCGTTACAACACCTCTCTGCGCAGGAAGCCTTTCTCAATCCTTTACCCTTTATTTGTGTGCAATTGCACTTATTTGAGAATGTGCCTGTGGCACTTATTTAGATGGGCATATTTTGCCTGGGCGGATGAGGGATCCCGACTTATTTTGCTTGCAGAGAGGTTGCTCCTGGTCTCATATGAGGACTCGGGTTTTTCCCGGATGACCTGCGATTCTTTTGAGTTAGCCCTGTTCCCTCACGATCCGGTTGCTGCTATGCAAGACCTTTTCTGCCTGCACCCTTTTAAGCCGCTAGGTGGTTCCTTATGCTTGAAGACTCTAGTAAGACCGTGTATTATCTTTTAGGTGCCCATCACAAGCGAGTTTTGATTGCCCCGTGTTTTGGCGGGAAGGGCCTTTCATCAGCATAGAACCTCTTCAAGGAGTGAGCCGGTTGCGGGCAGCTTAGACAAGGTTTTTCTTTGAAGAGTTCAGAGAAACGTTTATTTATTTATTTAAATATTTATTTATTTATTTATTTTTATTTTTATTTTTATTTTTTTTTTATTTTTTTTTAACAAAAAAGGGTTTAAGTAAAATAGTGTTTGAGGTCATGCCCGTTTACCGGGAGGACCTCGACTCTTCCTTCCAGAGTCTGCAAACGGAAGGTATGGGAACCTACCTTTTCTTTAACCTGAAAGGGACCTATCCATAGTGCTTGAAATTTGGCATGTTTTCCTTTTTCTTCGTGTGCTTTATCCCACTTTAGGACAAGATCTCCTACTTCAAATTTTTTATCTCCTGCAGACTTTTTATCGAACCATTTCTTGATCCGACTCTGGTGTATGGAAAACTTCTCCCGGGTTTTCTGCCTTTCCTCTTCTAATTTTAGCAGGGTGTCAATGCGGGTTTGCAAAGCAGGGCAAGGGGTACCATGACACTCTTGAGACAACTGCAGAGCAGGAAGAGACAAATTGGGCGGGAGGACGGCTTCTTTCCCATACACGAGAAAATATGGTGAGGTGCCTATTGATGACTTAGGGGTGACGCGATCAGCCCAAAGTGCGTTTTGGAGAGCATTATGCCAGTTTCGTTGGTGAGACAAAAGGGTCTTTTTTATGATGCAGATCAGATTTTTATTTGTTGATTCTGCTAGACCATTTCCTTGGGGGTAGTACTTTGCAGAGTGTTTAAGAACAATGCCATTTTCTAATGCAAAATCATATAACTTAAAAGACGAAAAATACGTTGCATTATCAAACACTAAGGAAGTTGGAACGCCAAACCTGGTAATGATGGAGTGAGTGACAAATTGCATTACCTCCTGATCGTTGACTTGGTGTAATGGTACCGCCTCAACCCACCTGGTGAAATAATCAGTGGCCGTCAGAATGTACCTGTGTTGCTTAGAAGAGTGGGGTAAAATCTCACCAATGACGTCCAAACCCCATTGCTGAAAAGGTTCTTCTACAGCTACTGACAACAAAGGAGCAGCCGGACGCGCTTCTCGGCTTGCAAATTTATGGCATTGAATGCATTTCCGAACATATGCGTGAGCATCTCTGAAAAGGGTTGGCCAATAATAACCCGCACGCATAATTTTATGGGCAGTGGTATCCCCGGCGAAATGACCTCCTGCTGGTCCATCGTGCAGCTCGGTTAAGACTTTCTGAGCTTCATCCAGTTCTAGGCAGCGTAACATTACTCCATTTGAATGTTTCTTGAAGAGCTTCCCTTGGATTAAACGGTAGGACGCGGCTTTGAGTCTGATTGCACGTTTCTGCCGGGCGTCTAGATTTGAGTCCAAAACCCCGTGTGCCAAATATCCCGAGATATCCGAGTACCAAGACGGGTTCCTTTCCTGGGGCATGACGTCAGTTTGATACATATCAATCTCTTGCTCCCAATTATCTTCTTCACTTTTTTGGGAACCTGCGGCCTCTGCAGCCATTTGGCATAAACCCTGTCCTTTAACTGTGTGTGCTGGCTTAAACTCTAAGTCGTACTCTTGCATACACGCAACCCAGTTCCCTCTTCTCTCGCCCAACTCTTGCTGCATGAATAGTGAGCGAACAACTGGATGGGGAACGTAAACTGTGACATGGTTTTTCAAGATGTATGGTCTGAAATGTTTGACCGCTTTGTATACCGCATAAGCCTGTTTCTCGATTTCAGGATAATTTAATTCAGCTCCCTGCAGACCAGTGCTCATGAACGAAATGGGACGCTCGTCATTATTTCTATCCTTTTGTGTGAGTACGGCTGCCAGGGATGAGTCTGAAGCAAACGTGTACAGGCTGAAATCTCTGCCGAAATCTGGGCTCTGGAGGGAAGGCGCTTCGGCTATAGCTTTCTTGATCCGGTCGAAAGCTTCCTTTTCGGGTTGATTTCATTTGAAGGTGGCATTTTTCTTTATCATTCCCTGCAGTGGTTTCACTATCTGGGCGAAATCTGATATGAACTTACGTACAAAATTTATCTTTCCCAAAAAGGACTGCATTGCTTTCTTACTGCTGGGGGGAGAAATCTGTGCAATGGCTTTCGCACGTTCCGGATCAACGACAATGCCCCGTTTAGTTATGATGTGACCTAGTAGATTTCCCTCTGCTACGGCAAAAACACTTTTCTTTGGGTTGAGCGAGATACCGTATTTTCTGCATCTTTCGAAGATCTGTCTGAGGTGACGCAAATGATCCCCTCGGCGTTTAGAGAATACCGTAACATCATCCAAGTAGACTACCACACTTTGGCCTATCAGGCCCCTGAATGCTATATCCATAGCTCTTTGGAATGTTGCTCCTGCGTTGATTAATCCAAAAGGCATGCGCCTGTAAGCGAAAGTTCCCCACTTAGTCCGAAAGGTAGTCTTTAACCTGTCCGGTTCAGCCACTAGTACTTGGTTGTAGCCAGAGAATCCGTCCAACAAGGAGAACATTTCTGAGCTGGACACTGCTTGTAGTATCTGCTCCATAGGGGGCACTAGGTAGTTATCTTTACTCGAGGCCCGGTTCAAGTTCCGGAAATCTACACATAAGCGAATTTCACATGACTTTTTCCGTACCAGCACCAAATTGGACACCCACGTGGAATGGCGAACTTTGAAGATAATGCGGGCGTCTAAAAGTTTTTTGAGTTCTTTTAGAATCAGTGGCTCCATTGTAGGGTGTACTTTCCTAAGCTTTTGTTGGAATGGTTTTACATTTTCTTTAATGGGTATCACATGTTGTATGATTCGAGTATCGTATGTGCGTAAGTCCTCATATGTCCAAGCGAATACGTCACGATACTTGCGAAATAGTTGAGTGAAATCTTGAGCCTCTTGGGGGGTGCAGTCTTTCCCCAGGTTGATGAATTTAGGATTATCTTCTGATCCCAAGTTCACTTGTCGATGAGCCAAGATCGAGCTCTGCACTTTTGCGTTTCGGGGCCCACAGAACCGATTTTGTAGATCAAACAGCTTTTCCAGTGATACCACCCCTTTAGGCATGGGGTTTTCTTTGACTTGCTCGTACTCCTTTTGCATAGCCTGGTCGTGCTCATCTTCATCTATAGCAGCGTCTTTGAATATTTCTGAGTTACACATAAATTCCAGCACCTGTTGATCATCATCAAAAACACGCAGATTAGTGATATTGTCTGGCACGGATGGTTTATACATAACTTCAATAGAAAACCCATCCCTCAACGGGGTAAACCTGGCGGCAGCATTAGCTAGAGTATCTGCCGATGCGTTATGCATTCTTAGAACAGACTTAATTCCAAAAGCGTCAAAAGCAGAAACTAATCGCCATACCTCTTGCTGATACGCCTTCAAATGTGGAGACAAACAGTGAATAGTGTTGCGTACCTGCCGAGTGATAATCTCGGAGTCTCCAATGACCCGCAAGCATTTTACCTTCAAATCCAGCGCTTTTTTAAGCCCAAGGATCAAAGCTTCATACTCAGCAGTGTTGTTAGTGCATTGGAACTCGAGTCGACAAGAGACTAAGAATTTTCTCTTATGCGGATCAAGCAAAACGCAGCCAGCGCCAGAACCATCGAGATTCTTGGAACCGTCGTAATACAATGTCCATATGTCATTTTCCAGGTCCTTGGGGGCAGTGGCTTGCGGAGGAATTTCGGCTTGTTGTGATACAGTTTGAGTTTGTTCCTCTGCGACGAGTGTCATTTCAGAAAGGACCTCGGGGCCTACTGCAGACTGGGGAGGTTGGTAACATCCAAAAATGGAATCTAGAAAACACATACCAAGTTCTTCCTGGGCGAAGCTGATGGGTTCATTTGTGGCATCCAAATCAGTTACAGTGTGTTTCATGTATGGTTCACTTTCGACTCTGATTTGGTTGTTTCTCCCTTTGTAAGGTAGCCATAAGTGAGACCAATCTGTGGCGAAGTATCCTTGCAATTTGCTAGACCAGTCTCTACTAAGCAGTACACCATAGGCTTCCGGGATGTCAACAACCACAATATCAATACATTGATGAACCCTAGAGTCGGATGAGAGGCGGATGATGACATTGTTTAATTCTCCAACTGCTGGTACTTGTGATCTGTCCAGTTGAATGATTTTTGCGTCAGTTTTCTCTGGGAGGATGTTGAGTTTCTTGCACACAGATAGAGGCATGATATTTGTGGAAGCACCAGAGTCAACGAGGCAATTGTGAACGTTGAAATTAAACATCTCGAAAGATAAGAGAAATGGAGGGGTGGATCCTCTCGAATTCGTGTTAACCGCGTTTACTATAGATTGGAAATCTGGGCTGGTTTGCGCAGACGTGTTGCTGACGCTCTTCGTATTTTGGTTGTTGGCGAAAGCTTTTAGGATAAGTTCCTTTTGGTTTGTGATGCGGGCCAACTCGTAGAGTGAGATGTTAGCCCTGGTCTTTTTCATGTCCTCCACTATGTTGTAGCTGGTATCGGTCTGGGGAATAGGTTCGGTGGTGGTTTTCGAGGGTTCCACCGGGAGCTTGGTCTTTTGACTTGTTTTTCCATTGCTATTCATGGGCTTTTCTGGTGTAGCTTGTCCTTCATTTCCAGGAGGAAGAATTTTCCTCAGGAAAGCCCTTTTCTTGTCCTCATATGATTGTTCAGGAACAGAGCCTTTGCTTCTAAGACTGTAGTTTCGAGTGGGCTGAGGCTTGGGACTGCCTGCCATGTTGATATCAATGGGAGCAAGACTCTCTCCCCCGCGGATTACATCGAAAGTTAAAACAGAGGCTCCTGATTCCCCATCTAGGAGCGAACCCTCATCTCGATCAGAGACTTCCTCTTCTGTCAGGCTTCCTGGAGTTTGATCATCCAAAAGTTGGTTAACCACTGCGGTCATGCTGCCAATCCATTGCGGGCACGTTTTTTCAGAATGGGCAGCTTGGTGGAAGGAGCAGAAATTGTCTTTCCCTATTTCTTCCACGTTGAGAGCGGCACTGGTGTTTGACGGAGGCCTGCTGGTGTTGGGATTGTTTTTCTTGAAAAAGGGTTTCGGGGGTTTATTTGCAGTTGAAGTTTCAACGCCTTTTCTCTTTAAGTCAGAGACCTCATTTATTAGTAGTTTGAGGGTCTTGGCCATACTTTCGAAATCAAAAGTTTCTCTCTCTCTATTTGGGGTGGAAGATTGGCCTCTTTTAGTGGTTGGTTTGAGATCATCCTTTCCGTCATGATCCATGACTCCTATCGACAACATGTCCTTTTCTACCGCGAGAGCAGCAGCGTAATTTGCTGTAAGAGTAGCGCGGGCCTCGCGTTTGACGAAAACGGCAATATCCCTGGGGAGGGCTTTAGTATAGTAGTCGATGGTGATAGAATCGTCCAACGCTAAATTTGGAGGAAATTTTTGCAATATGGTGGCGAAGCGTTGGTTAATGTCTTTAACTTTCTCTTTTCTATGGCACTTGATGGTGCTTAGTTCGGTGAGGAGCATAGAGGGTGTTTTATCTTCAGCAAACTTTTGCAGGAAAACACGACGGAACTGGTCCCATGAAGTAATAGAAGCACTGGGTAGGGAGCGGTACCAGGTGGCTGCCTGGCTTACAAGAGTGTGTGGGAAAAGTCGACATGCAACATCATCGGACTGAACTCTCATGATTTGTAGAGACAGATAAAAACTACTAATATGGTCTTCTGCCGATGTGCCTTTCTCTGAATCGAACTTAGGAAGATGCTTCTCTGGGTGTCTGGGCATATCATGGAGGGGACCTAAGAGGGCCAATGGGGATTGAGCCATCCAGGCCAAAGGCTGCACCCTCCTGGGGCGTTGATGATGTCGGGTTTCTGCTTCAGACTCACTTCCCGTCCCTGACACCGATGTTCCTTCATGATGACGAGAGTGTTCATCTCGGTGTCTTTCACGGTTATTCACGTTTCTAAGAAGCTCCCAGTTGTAAGGAGGGGATCTATTTTGGTTTTGGTGGTGATTATGGTTGGCGTGGTGTCTCGGGCCACGAATGATATCTCCTCTACCACCACGACCGTGGCCCCTGTTGACTCCACCTTCATTTCTTCGGGGCCTATTTCCTTCCTCCGCATTCCTTCGGGTTGTGTTACCTTCTCTTTCGTTTCTTCTTTCCCCTTCTCCTTCTCGTGGGGAATACACTTGGTTGTTGGTCCACTGATGTAAGTCAGGCTGTGTTTCGGGGAAAGGTTCCGTATCAGGGAAACCTTCACTATCGTGGGTAACGGGGTCATTTTCCTGGACAGCCCGTGCAAGGTCCTCAATCATGGTATTCACAAGTTCAGGTATGGTGCGGACCAGCACGCCATTGCGAGTGATGTTATCGGCAGGGGTCCTAGTGTGGGCTAGGAATTCCATGATCGGGGCATACCGTAAATCCCTAATGAGATTACGGGCAACTGGGCGTAAGGCTCTCAGCTGTTCGTTAGTGATTTCGAAGTATCGGGCTTCCACCGTTGGAATATCTTCTAAGGGGGGAAGGGCAACTTCGTTATTTATGACCTCCCGACGGGGAGTTTGGGATGGAATGTCTGTTGTATGCTGGGAGGATGCCATGGCCCTCCTTCTAGCGCCAAATCTGTTGACGGGAAAATATGTCCGACCAACAGTAGGGGATCTCCCCGGTAGAAAGTCCCAATTAGACTTTGAACCGTTTGGAGTAGGGATCCCGTCCGGGGTGTGGGTCCGGCTACCACTCAAATGACTATCTCTCCGGTTTCGAGCAACCTGATTGAAACTGCAAACATACACTCATTCACATGATACAGAATACATGACTGATGTATAAAACCAATATATGACACCGTGCGTAGCAAGGTAATAGACAGAATGCATACACTCAGGAAGTGTCGTTAGCAACACATCTATGAGGTATGCATGCAGGATAATCTGACCGCCAAAGAAATAGTTCTTTGTGGCAAGAATATCCCCTAACTCTCCGAAGGATATAACGAAATGCTAATAAAACAGTTCATTAACATTCATCATGAAGCAAATAATAAACTTGATTATCATCAACACAATCACAGATAGCTATGGTGCATGAATGATACTATTAATAACACAGATTCATTAATCAGAAGATATTCTGAAACTGAACGCAGAATACACACAATGTTGTCACAGCCAAACACATCATCCAATCAAAGGGGTTTTAACATGTATTGTATTTCATATATCAAGAGTATGCTTCTTCAGTTACAATGCAATAATGCCTTTCAGTCCAAAAAAGAGCAGCCCTTTACAATGCTCCCCACAGGGGTATTTATAGATTCAACAGACGCACTTATGGCCTTCCGACGGTTCAACTTCCCGACGGTTCAGCTTCCTGTTTGCCAAAATTGCGACCTGCGACCTGGTCACAAATGCGACCTGCGACTTGGTCGCAAATGCGACCTGCGACCTGGTCGCGAATGTGGCCTGCGACCCAGCGTTTGAAACTATGAAGGTGGTCGCGGAATTGAGGTTTCTGGAGCGTCGACTTTCTTGCCTTTGATGAAGTCTTTCCAAGTCTGGTAATCCGCCGTTATAGGAGCGACAAGAGGACTTTCCTCTTTTATCCGATGCATACATTCTAGAGCATTCGGCACCAGAGTCTCCTTCTTCTGGGAGATCAGCATCGAGAGAGAAGCAAGCTTGGTGTAGATTTGCACTGGAGTGACAAGCAACCGGTTCAGGTTCTCTTGTGATGCCTCGAATTTCGGTTCGGCAGCAGCTTGTCTTACGCGCTGCAGAAAAGACTGAATTTCCTGCTCTACCTGCTCCCAGCCTTTAGTTTCATTTAGTGCCCCTAATGATGGAATGTGATGAAGAGCGTTCATGGAGTCGATACCACTGATTAGGTGGTTATACGCAGACACTACTTTGTCCAGATCTTTGGACAACTTGTCTTTGGATTGCATACTCATCCGAATTTGTACTTTGGCTTCTTGCGTATGACTCCAATCTTTCTGAGGCATGTGTTCGGGAGCTTGCTGATACTGTGTTGTCCAATTCATCATTTTGTCCAAGGCTGCCGAGGCTTCCTTGAGCTGTTCGTGTTTCTGCCTGGTTTCTTCCCGTGCCTCTGCTAATGGGGCCACTGTTTGTTTCAGGGTGAGCATTTCTTGGTATACTTGCCTCATTGTCATCTCCAACACATCACATTCCTTCCTGACTGCCAGTGGGACCTCATTCACTTGAGCGGGCCTGCCCTGGAGCTGGAGCATCTCATTCTCTAGCCTTGATTTCTCCTGCTCTGCCGCTTTTAGCCGGTTCTGTAAAGAAATAATTTCTCTGCTCATCCTCGTGACATTTTCCTCTGTGGCTGCGGCAAAAGCGGTGCCTGCTGACGCTATCATAACTGGATTTGTCCTTGTGTCTGGGACTATGTCCTTTCCGGTGGCGACCGTAGAGATGGCGGGGTAGCCTGGCGCTAAGGATTTCCTTTTCTCTTGCCGTATCTTGAAAGAGAATTGGTCAAATGTCAATCTGGTCAAGTCGAAGACTTCTTCTTCTTGCTCCCCGGGAAAGTCATCAACATTGAGGGTACTTTTCGCGCCACCTGCAGGGATATCCAGGGGAGATAGGTCAATGTCATCTATTAGCTCGTCCTCTTCATCCTGCGTTTGACCTTTTTCTTTCTCCTTTTACCGGCGCTCTGCTTCCGCCTTGTCGTGTTCTTCTTTCTTCCGGTGTTCTACCTCTGCCTCTGCTTCCTTTTCCTCTTTTCTCTTTCTCTCTGCCGCGGCGGCTTGTTCTGCCTTTTTCTGACGATCGACTTTGTCGAGTTCTTCTTTCAGTGCCTTTTTGCCGCTGCCTGTGCCTCCTTTTCCTGTCTTTCTTTCTCCTCTTCCTTTTTCTTCTTTCGCTCTGTCCTGGCATCTTTCTTACGTTTCTCTTCATCTTCCTTCTTCTTCTTCTCCTCTTCCAGTTTGGCTTGGGCTTCTGCTTCCCTTTGCTGATCTGTGGTGTCAGGCCCCGTACTGGTCTGTGCTTTCTTATCTTTGGAGGAAGAAGAGCCTCCCAAATTCTGATGATCCTCTCCCTCTTTGTCAGAGTCGAACCCTGGAGCTAGATGCCTTTCTGCGTTATACCAATTTCTTTTTTCGTCCTCTGCCGGGCGTTCGACGTGCTGATAACTCCATCTAAAATTGGCCCTTTTACAATGCTCAGGGACTATCCTGACTGGGTCATAAGTTCGGCAATCCAGATTTCTGAAGTGATAACTTTTTACCTCTTCCCCTTCACGTGCTACTTCTCTGGAGTCCTTGACTGTATAAGCACCAATGGTGAGAGGTAGAGCGGGCCAAGGTTTCTTCTTCCCTTTGGAAAGGACGTTAGAGAAGCCCGAGGTCATCTGGAAACACACCTCCTGCATGAGCACCTTATCGGTAATAAACTTAGGTAGAGCATGTGGTGCTTTAAACGAGCCAAATACTCGGATGATTGTGAATTCGGCGAATGGGAACCAGTGTGCCACCTGACCTAGTGTCTCCATTGCTCGCCAAGACATGCAGGGGGTGTCTTGACCAAATAGTTTCCCGTAGAGGGCGGGAATGAATATGTGAGAGATTTGTTCGATGTCCGACTTGTACCTGGATTCCCAGAATACCCTGGTCTGCAAATGTATTGCCTGGGTCTGTTCGGGGTCCCAGTTATGTGGCCACCCCTCGACATGCATCTGGGCACAGACAGCATCTAATAGATACGAAGCCATGTAGAATTCTGATGGTGCTCCCTCATCTGGGGCTAAAGCTGAAGCCAAATTCGTGTGCATGGAGCCCATTAATATACCAGCCCAATTGAACCGAGTGCCGTGGACTGTTACGTGTTCTATGATGGTCGCCCATTTTCCGTTGAAGGTGGTGGCGTCCGAACGCCCGTATATCCTGCACAGCATGGCGGCCACTAGCTTATAGACCTTCCTCAGACTGGCCACCGGGTACTCCTGGTCCTTTTTTATCTTAAATTTGTCTGGTTCTGCCCACCATATTCTGATCGTGTCAACCATCGGCACTTCATTTGCAGCAAAACATCTTGGGGTGAAGTTCACCTCTGCTTTGGGTAGCGAGTAGTAGACCTGTGCTCTTGAACTTTCCAATGTTGCGAAAGCTTTCCCTGCACTATCTCGGATTGCGAAGCTTTTCGGATCCGTCTTCTGTATGATCCAGTCCAACATCTCTCGGCACGGAAAGATGGCAGGATGCGACCCAGCTAGGTGTAATTTGGACTTTTTGACTTTCAGGTATATTTCACGGTCCGGGAGATCTTCTGGGAAATCTTCTTCTAGCATGGTGAACTCACGGTATACTTCATACCCCCTCAGGCTATATTCCTTTGCGAAGGTGCAAAGGGTGTCTCTGTATATTGGCGGCGGAGATATTTGTATGTCCGTGTCCGATTCTTCCTCCACCACCTGCCTGCTTCTCCTTCGGGATACCCGGGGTGCCATATTGCTAGAGTCGGAGAGGACCGGTACTGTGTCTGCTCTGAATTCACCTGCTGCATTTAGAACAGAATCACAGGATAAGAAAGACATGATGATAATGGCTAAATAGAGTCTGTACATGCAAAGGTTTAATTGACTGTTCTCTGGGAGTCGCTGGGTCGCTGATCCATAAAAGGACTCGCCCGCGACCTCGCGACCTTGTGACTAGGTCGCAGGGTCGCAGGGTCGCTGAGTGGGAGTTTTGCGACCTTGCGACCTTGCGACTTGGTCGCTAGGTCGCAGGTCGCACTTGCGCCTCCCGGGGGTTTCGCGCGCGCGCGACCTTGCGGCTAAAATTTCTCTAACGGGAAAAGTATGTGGTTTGAAAGGGCCTAAACTGACCATAAGGCACAGCCATGAGGAATTAGGCAAGGGACGGGTGACCTTGGGGTTTGTGGGAAACAAAACAACGGTGAAATTCCAAAGAAAACCCCACATCCTTTCCAACAAATAAATAAGACCGTGGGGAGGCTCAATAATGGCAAGAAATGCTTAAGAGGGAAACATAGGGAGGAAAAGGCAACTTACCCGGAAGAAAACGCGCCAGTCGACCTGTCAGAGCAATTCCGTGGTTTTCGCTGAGAGTCACAAATGCGACCTAGCGACCCGACCTTATATAAAAAGGTCGCACGTGCAGACATTTAATGAGGTCGCAAGTTGCAAGTTTGCGACCTTGCGACCTTGCGACCTTCAGGTCGCTAGGTCGCAAAGGTCGCTGAGTCGCTAATTTCTCTAAAACTTCATTTTGCGACCTTGCGACCTTGCGACCTCAAGGTCGCTAGGTCGCAAGGTCGCAAGTTGATCAAATTCTGACTCTTGCGACCTAGCGACCTGTGCGACCTTAGGGTCGCTGAGTCGTACAGGTCGCATGGGTCGCAAATAATGTATATGCGACTTAGCGACTTGCCTTTAGAACTTTACTTGGCTTTTTTCTTCTTTAGTTTCAAAAAAGGGGGGCTCCAAAAATTTTGAAGTGTGCGTTATGATTTTATGTATTTTTGGAGGGTGTTGTAGGAGCTACAACAGATGGTAAAAAATATCGTTACGTTGATTTTAAAATAAATAATACTTAAAGGGAAATCTTGGAATTCATTGGAGGGACCCCTAAGATAACACTCTTTTTACCACGAAATTGGGAATTAGTTACCATTATTTCCTTAGAAATAAAATTTATTCTCAAAAGGAAAGAGCCAAGGAAGGAAACCAAGGAGGAAGCTTGAGCCACCAGGAAGAAAGAGATGGAATTATGAAAACTTCACAGGATGTTGTGAGGAGAACACGGGACTTTATCTTGAGATATTCTTGGGCTTGGTTCAGTTTCCTAAGGATTAATCGTATTTGGAATAATAATAAAGGTTGTTCTGGCATAAATGTGCTTGGGGCAGAGAAAAGGGTTTAATTGACTTTCTCTTTGTTGGGTCGAGTGGTACCCTATGAATTCCCTACAACCCAATATACCAGATAAGTAGTTTAATTGCATACTAGTCGTAGGGTTACAATTTAGTTAAACAGTGTGTTTTGTTGTGATGGTAATGAAATAATAAATTATTTATATAATTATGAATGTTAACAAGAAAACTTTGTGAATTATTTGTGACTGTTCTTCGTCGAAAAGACAAACTCTCTGGAGGTCTAAAATTTATTTGTGACTGCTTTGTTCCTAATAATCGGTACCTTAAGAAAGCTGGTCGAAAAAGATGTCAGAGTAATGAAATAAAATTTAACTACTATTAACTTAATCCTGAAGAGGACTGTAAAATAAATAAGGAAGTGACAGTATTGTATGATTAAAAGGCAAGAACTCTGTAATGGGTAACAAAAAAAATGGAAAAACAGTCATACTTTTAGTTATTCTTGAGAGTTTAAAGAAAATAGAGTTGGTGAAGTTGGTCCAGGTTAGACCCCTTGCAGGGTTGAACTAAATCAACCACCTGGGCGCAGTGCTGGAACCATATTCACTAGAAAATATAGAGTATTTAGACTACTTTTCCATATATATATATATATATATATATATGGAAAGCAAAAATAAAAATAAATTGTTACTCTTAAATAATAATAACCCTAGCCATCCATGCCTGAAAACTTAAGTATGAAACACATAATCGGATAATCAGAGAAGTAGGAAACATTGCATAGCAGGCATGACATATCAATCATGCATCACATGTCAAAATGAACCGAAATGGTGAGGATATACTCAGATGAACAATATACACTCAAACAAATTTGAACCAAAAGTCATAATATGTGAATAGTAAAATTAGATAAACGTAAACAATACTTCATGTTCTTTAATAAAGAAATGAGGCAAGACCTATTCAGTGCCTAGAACTGTAAATAGAAACCAAAACCGTGAAGGTCTCACATAGTCCACAATAAAAATATGTTCTTTACGCAACAATTATTAGTCAAAAACTCAACAAACCTAAGAAATGTACATGAATTTACCAAAATTTTAGGATTAATTCGAGAATAGCCTCTAGAATTTGCTTATGAACTCATAGGAGGGTTTCATGATAAATACGAAAGTTTTTTTTTGTGTGCAATTCCTTCCAGGAGGAGCAGTCATTAGCATTGGAAACATCCTATTAACCCTAGGAAAAAAAACGTAAATGCAACTGTGCACCTGGAAGGGTATAAGACCCATTTCTAAGTTGAATATCAAGATGATTACCCAAGAGAATGTTGAATAAACTAGTAGGGCTTGAAACTCATAGGAAATCTATGTAAAACATAAGGAAGTATTAAGTTAAGGAAACTAACTAATTAATGGGAGGAAAGGAAATAAGCATGTGAAAAAATATTTTGGGGTAACCTTGTCTCAACACCTAAATCTAGTGTTGAGCTAAGGGACCCTGCATGTAACCAAATTTATGCATGACTTGACCAATAGAAGAGTCCAAATAAGTATTGTTAAAAGGGTGCACTCTACCAAATATTTTAGATTACCCATTGAAGCCTCGTTGAAAACCCTCAAACCAAAAATCTTCAAACCGAGAACCCTAGAATGGTATCGTGATTGCAGAACTATAAAATTGTGAGGTCAGGAAATATAGAGTATGTTCAGAAAAGGAATATACCGCTACTGGTGACAAAGATAAAATGGTTGAACAGTAGTGTGAGCATGTCGGGTAACAGAGCCTCCCCAAAAATTCCTGCTTGCAAATGGTCAACACACTCCCAAGGAAAATCGGGTCATTACTAATGGAATCGTAGGAGGACGATTGGATCGTCAAGGTGAAACCCTAGTGAATCTGCAGTTAAGCCTCCCCCCATGTTCTGCCTAACATTCTCGAGAAGGACCCTAACACCCATGACAGTGTTGGATAGGCAGAGGATTCAATCACACAATAACACAAGTATTTCACACACAAAAAATGAGCTGTGACTCTTCAATTAATCTCAATCAGTCTAAATCACAAACTCACTCAATGAATACAATGAACCCGGTGAAGGGTATTTAACCTATTTGACATGCACACACTATCACAGAACAGAACTTGCTCAAATCTCAATTAACTCACTCTCTAACTCACTCACCAAATATATCTATCACTCAACTCAACTAATTCACTTAACTGATTTTCTAACAATGCATGCAGGAAGTAATTATATATTTTAACACTCCCCCTTAATTACGACCGCTAAACTAAAACATAACTCATGAAAAATCAAACATGCCTGTTGGTCTATGTCTCAGCTAGGCTTAAAACACCCAAGTTTCTTTTGTCAAACTCAAACAAATTTACTGCTAATGGCTTTGTAAATATATCATCCAATTGATCACTAGATTTACAAGGCTTCAAGTGAACTTCTACATTTCTCACAAGTTCTCGAATAATGTTATATCTAGTATCAATATGCTTGCTTTTTTTGATGAAACACACTATTCTTGGATAGTGAAATCATTGATGTGTTGTCATAGTATATCGTTGTTGATCCTTGATGTTTCTGCTTGAGTCCATTCAATACTCTTCTTAACCATACTGCTTGACATGCTGCTGAAGTTGTTGCTACATATTCAGCTTCTACTGATGATAGTGTCACAATAGGTTGCTTCTTATATGCCCATGCTATCACTCCTGAACCAAGATGAAACACATAACCGAATGTGCTCTTCCAATCATCCAAACTTCCTGCAAAATCACTATCCAATCAAATATTTCTTTTCTATACTTGCATACATTATGCCATAATCTCTAGTTCCTGATATGTATCTCAGAATTATTTTTCTAACACTCCAATGTGTGTCTTTTGGAGTCTCCATGAATCTGGAAATCAAACTCACTCCTTCCATAATATCTGGTCTTGTAGTTGTGAGATACATGAGGCTTCCAACCAATATTTTGAAAAGAGTGGGATTGACATCTACTCCTTCATCATCCTTACTTAACTTAGTACCTGTTGCAACTGGTGTAGGTACAGGTTTGCAATTATCCATCCTCAATATTTTCAACAAATCTATTGCATATTTATTTTGACAAATAAAAATTCCTTTTTCAGATTTCTCAACTTCAATTCTAGGAAAATATTTCATGAGACCAAGATCTTTCATCTCAAATTCTTTCATCATGGCTGTTTTAAATTCATCTATCTCAAGATCACCTGTAAAAATCATATCATCAACATATAGGCAAACAATCAAAATCTGTCCATTGTCATTTACCTTTGTGTATAAGGTAGGCTCAATGTTGCTTCTGCAAAATCCATTCTTGATCATGTAGCTGTCAATTCTGCTATACCATACTCTAGGTTCTTGCTTCAATACATAGAGCACTTTATTTAATCTGTAAACTTTATCTTCTTTACCTTCAACTTCATATCCTAGAGGCTGCTGCACATAAATTTCTTCTTCTAGAATTCCATTTAAGAAGGCCGATTTGACATCCATCTGATATAATTTCCACTTGTTCTGAGCTGCTGTCACTAGAACTTTTCTTACAATATCCAATCTGGCTACCGGAGAAAATGTTTCCCCAAAGTCTATTCCCAGTTGTTGTGAGAATCCTTTTGCTACAAGTCTTGCTTTAAATCTGTCAATCTCACATTTCTCATTCACCTTTGTCTTGTACACCCACTTCACACCAATGGGATTTTTATCGTTTGGTAAATCTACCAAATCCCATGTATCATTCTTTTCAATTGAATTCATCTCTTCATCCATGGCTTGCACCCAATTTTCATCTCTAATTGCTTCTTCAAACAAAGAAGGTTGGAATGCCAACAATGCAAAATTTGAACTAACATCCAAATAATCATAAATATCTTTCATACTTCTCATATTTTTCTTACCATTGCTTGATTCATTACCTGATTCGCTGCTTGGATAATTATGGTCTGTTGATCTTCTTGAAGATCCATGCTGCTCTGAAAATCTTGGAGTCCTTGCTGGTGTGACTCTATTTGGTGTCTGCTCTCTTGATTCTTGCTACTCCTTTTCTTCTACATCATCCTCCTCCATCAATGGTGTTTGTGCATTGATTAATGTGTCTACAGTCCCATTCCATGACTCTTGTTCTTTGAACACAACATATCTTCTAATGATTGTCTTCTTGGTGACAAGTTTATACAATTTGTAAGATTTTTACTGCTGGTTATAACCATTAATTATACATTTTTCACTTTGATCATCTAATTTACTTCTTATCTTCTTAGGTACATGTGCATAGGCTACACATCCAAAAACTCTGAAATGAGATACACTGCATGACATACCTGACCATGCTTCTTCTGGAACTCTGTTCATCACACTCTTTGTAGGAGATCTGTTTATCACATAAACATCGCATCCAACTACTTCTGCCCAATACTCCTTAGATAAGTGTCTTGCTTTCAACACGCTCCTTGTCATGTTCATGATGGTTCGGTTCTTTCTCTCTGCTACACCATCTAGTCGTAAACTGTCTTCTGATTCGATGTTGTTATCAGTACTCATGGAATTCCTTTGAATCGTATTCTCCACCATGATCCGATCTTAATACCCTGATATTTCAATCACTTTGGTTCTCCACTAAGGCTTTGAAGTCTTTGAACTTTGAAAAAGTTTTAGACTTCTACTTCAAAACGTAAATCCAAGTCTTCCTGCTATAGAAATCAATAAAAGTGAGGAAGTAACAACTTCCACCAATCGACTGTGTCCTCATAGGTCCACATAAGTTGATATGCACCAACTCAAGTGGTTTCTTTGCTCTGTAAGAAACTCCTTTCAGAAAACTTTCACGGTGTTGCTTTGCCAAGATGTAACACTCACAAGTGCTAGCAGGTTATTTGATGGGAGGTAAACCTCTGACCATCTATTTCTGCTCCAATAATCTTAAACTAGAAAAATGCAAGTGTCCAAACCAAAAGTACCATAACCAGTAATCATCAGAACATACAGTTGTAAAAGAACTAACCTGATCATTGTAGTTCATAATTAGAGGAAAGAGTCTGTTCCTCATCATCTGCACCTTTGCTATCAGCTGCTTGCTTGGGTATTTGTTGTAAATAAAAAAAAATTTCCCCTGAAAGATAACTTTGTATCCTTTCTACATCAATTGACCAACAATAATCAAATTGTGTTTAAGTCCAGGGACATAATATACCTCTGATATGGTCTTTGGCTCCCCCTGCTTGGTCACAATTTTGACCACTCCTTTGTCATCAACATCGACAGTCTTGTCAGTCCCCAACTTTACCTCTGTCTTCACAGATGCATCCAAATTTGCAACCAAATTCTTGTTTCCTGTCATGTGGTTACTGCAACCATTGTCTAATAGCCAGACCTTATCAGACAGTTCATGCATGGTGTTGCATGCTAGAAACATGCAGTCACTATTCTTTGTACTAACATTAGCTCTCTGATTTCCTTGATCAACTATATTCTTCCTACAATCACGAGCATAGTGACCAAATTTATTGAAATAATAACACTTAACCTTTGATTTGTCAAACCTTTGATTTTTTTGAAAGCTTTTGCTGCTGGTGCTTCCACTTTGATGCTCATGCTCTTCTCGGGCATCTCTCTGACCACCATAGTTGTCACCTCATCCTCTGCCTCCCAATCGACCTCTGCCTCGACCTCTTGAAATATAAACTTGACTTTTGAATGCAATTTCTAAAGTGGAATCCTTATTTTTTTCTATCCGTGCCTCATGCGATAAAATGGATCCAATCAACTCATCAACTGTCATTGTTGCCAAATTCTTCGCTTCTTCTATGGATGCTACCACAACATCAAACTTGGTAGAAAAATATCAAAGAACCTTCTGAATCATTGTTCGATCTTTAATATCTTCACTATATATTTTTAACTGATTGATGACAGACATGACCCTATTCATGAAGGAATCATTGTCCTCTGTCTCCTTCATCTGCAGGCTTTCAAATTCTCTCCTAGTATTCTACAATTTAACAATATTAACTTTGGCCATACCTTGATAGCTTGTCCCCAAAATTTCCCATGCCTCCTTTGTTGAAGATGTGATCATTATCTTCTGGACTGCTCGGTCCACTCCCTGCTAGATAAGAAGCAACGCTTGTGTGTTCTTCCTCTTATCTTTCTTCCATTGTTCCCTCGATGCATTAATGAGGGCTTGTTCCTTTGCATCATATTGAGGTTCTACAAACCCAAACTTGACATGATCCCAAACATCATGTGCTTTTAGCATGGTCTCCATATTAATGGCCGACACATCATAATCCTTCACTGTGAAAGAAGAAATTTGTGGCTAGAAGCTGCTTGTAGCCATCTTTCTTCAAAATAAAATTCACTTCTGAAACCCTAAAATTTTTTTTATGCTTTGCTAAGCTCCAAAAGAAACCTTATAGTAAAACCCTAGGTTTTATTATTTTTTATTATTTATATAAAAATTTCTTTATAAAAAAAATCTTTATATAAAAAACATCTGATGTAATAAGCCCTTTTATAAAAAACTTATTATAATAATTTCCAACACTTTAAAAATCCTTTAAAATCTCCTTTGAATACTCCACATATCCAAATCTAATCCACCTTTATGAGGAGCTTTAAAGAAACTTTTAGTATAAAAATCCAAATTCCATTTTTAAAATTTATTTTAATAAGAAATACTCACGTGACCGAATGGTCTTTAACAAAGTCATAAAATATTTGAGATGGCTTTAAACGAATATTACTCTGTTGACTTAATGCATCCACACTTCAATACCCCAGTGTGCTAATGCATCTCTCGATACTATGGTTCCATGTTAATGCCATAACACACCGGAAGACAAAGAACCCCGCATGCTTCAAAAACGATGTAATTTTTTCACTTTTAACACGCTTCTATGTTGAGAGCACCAGCGTTATAGCACTTTATATATAACTATCAGATGCGTTATAACTTAAATAAGCGAAAAAAAAAAAATCTCCCTCACACACACGAATGATTGTTAATCCGTCTTTCTTCCATTCTGTGTAACCTCGCTCTGTGTAACACCCCTAGTTTATGTTTTTCTTTCAAATCTAGACATTTCAACTTTAATCCTGAGGGGAGCGGACCCCAAATGGACAAGTAAATTGTGGAGGTAATTAAATATTTGATTATGAAAATTAAATAAAATAATGTTGTGCAAATTGACCAATGAGAATTGCGAGATCACTTGTTAAATCCAAGAGGATGGATAGAGCAAATAATTCCCCAAAAGTCTTTCAAAAATCCTTGAAAGAATTTATTTCCAAATCAGATTTTGAGGAAAATCTAGTCTCCCCAATGATGTGGAGAGTAGTTGGGAAGAGGTAAAAAGCTGGGAAAAGCATAAAGTAGCTTTAAAAGTCCCTAAATAGGGAATCCTAGGCAAACAGGAAGAAAAGCATCCTGATATTCTGGACGCAGAATTAGAAACAGGCTTTGGGGAGCAAAAGCTTAAATAAGCTATTCCTGAACAGGTTAGAGGTTGGTCTGTTCTGGAGGTGGTCTCAGCTCGGGGGTGAGTTCTGGAGATAGAGGGACTCTGTGGTTGGGAGGACTGGTCAATTACCCAGGTGGTATGCTCACAGTAATTATGAACAATTGAAAATTTAATTTTGATGTGGAAGACTGTAGTTACGTATGTATATTTGGTTTTCTGAATTATAGTAGTGTTCCATACATTTACAGAGTTAAGGAGGGATTTAACCCTCTCAGTTTTGCATGGTTGTAGGAACTAGAAAAATGAGGAAAAATCATCTAGAAGCTCTAAACCAGCCTTTGGTTTAAATATGGAGATTTATAGTACCTCATAGTTCAGGATTTTGTAACTTTAATCTACTTCTGTTAACAATAGGATTAAAACAGTGGACACTAGAGATAATTGAATTTTATGGGTAGTAAGGAATTTATTAAAATTACTGAGTAAAGTATAGACCTGTAGGCTTCCAAAATAACAATACATGACTATCTATAAGCTGCATGTTACAGTAAGGACAGATTTTAAAGAGCATAGATTTTATTGCTTTATACAATTTCAGCTAATGAAGAGACCTAGCTAACTATGATTACCAAATCTGCAAACAATTGTAGTATGAGAATATATATATATATATATATATATATCGAATGTGTGACTAGCATCCTTCGCACAAGAATGGTCCAAACAGAAAAATTATTGTAAAATAAGATGAGCATGTGAAATTCTACATAATGCATGCAACTGTAAAAGCTGTGAAAGTTAACACCTATTTCATCCCTCAGATTTATGTAATGTTTAGAAGTGTAGTCAAATACTACATAGATTGAAGTTGTTATGATAAGAACAATTATAAATAGGTGAAAATAGTATAGTTGCCTATTATAATGAAAACCCAAACTACAGAGAGATTCCTAGTGGATGTATAGAATACAATTGAACATATAAACCCTGTAGAAATGGACAGTTCTCAGGTACTGATAAATTTCAGACTTAAAACCTCCTACAACAAAGAAACTTATAGTCAATTATCCTATTATCCTGAGGAGGAAACAAGAAGTAAAAATAAGGCTAGTAAGGTTATTACTTTCTTCACTATCCTTAGGTAAATCATTATGGAAAAGAAAAATATAGTATGGAGTGGTCAAAAATAACAAAATCGAGCTGAAGGAGAGTTATTATACATATACATATATATCAAAGGCTGAAGCCACTTATAAAATAGGCTCGCATAGTCCATAATGACATTCCAGAACTTAATTGTTCAGAAAATTCTACCATCTAAATAATGTTAACAGTCCCAGCCTCTGGCCGAAATTAACGCTACAAAAATAAAAATAAGGTAGTCCATCCTTGTGAGAAAATAGTGAACTAAATTAAACAATAATTGGAGGCAAACATCATTGCCGACAGGAGATAGACGCCGACCTATGACCATGAAAAATAAATTGTTACAATAGTCCTATCGCAAGGAAAAGTATGAAATCTTCAATAACCTATTCGTGAGGTAAGTAGCGTACCTGCAAAAGCATTGTGGGAAACAATTTAATATGGATTAATACAATTGGATAAAAACGTCCATAAGAGGTTACGATAACGAACCAGGGTTCTACTTACCCAGAAATTATAGGAAGAAACCAGTCCCTTCTCCTGTTTATCTAAGAGACACCGAGATGAATTAGTTACATGTATACACAGAGTAGAAACTTAACCATTATAGAATTAAATACTTTACAAAGTATTACCTACGAAGTGGTATTTAACTCTGCGCAGGAGAATAATACGTTTGTAACACGAAACCTCTGCATATATTACAAAATGTCGATTATATGCTCACAGACGTGTATGGAACAAATATAAAACAAGACTGGACATAAATTAGAAATAGAATCTCTTAACCTCGAGTGAGAGAAATCTCATAACCTCGAAAGAGAAAACCAAGACAAATTGAGACGAAAAGAAATATAAACGCGTCGACCTGGGTGGAATGACATCAGAACAACAAAACAAAAAAAAATCATAGCTACTGCTAAATAGGTGACGCTATGTCATCTCATATAGAAACCATACAAATCGACATTGGCCACTAGGCGAAGTTGTCATACAGACACGGGCCGAAGTAATGAAGATAAAATATATATTGATCAAAAAAACAAAACTCAGGAAACGTCATGAAATTTCGTTTCAGGGTTAATAATACGCAGTGATCAATCCAAGTAGGAAGCATGCCAAGATACAAAATACGAGATCATCAAACCACTGAATACTTCGACTAAAACAAGAATGTGAAGAACGCGACAAATATACCAGAGTAACCACAATTTAAAACCTGAAGAGCATTTTGTGTCATTTCCCAAGATCTGAGAAGGACTTAACCATTAAAAAAAAGGGGAAGGATATAACATGAATTTTACCTAAACGATAAATGTCCCGGCGCTAGGAGGATTGATGCCATCTCGTATAACCAAACGCGGAAGTGAATCCCTGAGACTTCGGCGTTCATGGAGAGAAATTGTTACCAGTGCCAAATGAGAGTTGTAGATTGAAAAATTGAACTTATAATGAAACCAAACCCTAAGTTAGCATGGATCTCCGCCGTCCACGTGGAGGGCGATGCCCACACCCGGACAAGACCAGAGAGACAAGCACCTCAGGAAAAATTCAAGAACGTTGAAACACGAGCGATAAGATCGGAAAAATGATCTCATAGTACGCATTATTATCAAGAATTATACGAAGCACATGAAAGACCATGCATAACTTAATTCTTCCAAATAAAAGTCATCGAAATTACAAAGTAAACTTTATGAGGAGTGAACGGAGGTTCGTCTATCAAGACGTAACAATTAAACTAGTGAGTAAATAGAAGCGAACAAGTACTGAGGCCATAGCCTTGCTCAGATGCGCAATCGAATTCTCATGGGTATCAACGAAACCATGACAAGATGTAATGGTTACAATAATACCAACATCTATTGAATTTGAACAATTAATATATATAACTTCGCATGAGGAATATAAACGAAACCATAGTGATATGTATTATAATCAAACCCATAGTGATTCGTAATTCAATCATGACTGAAAGAAGATCCAGTAAGCGATCTATGAAGTACACATTATCTTATATCATACTTGGTAGTATTGAGATATTAACCAAAGTATTCGTCAATTCATATCATCTGTGGTGGCATCTAGGTATTAGCACAAGTATTATGTTTATTGCTTTGTGTTGAAATAGAAACCCATGCTTCTACAAATATATATATATATATATATATATATATATATATATAAGGGTTAACTAAAACCATAAGTGGCTAGACTAAAAAGAGATATTCTAGAAAAGAGAGGGGTATCTTGCCTTGACACAACAAACATTTGTATGAGTGAATTTCATACAATTACACATAGTTGAAAAACAATTTTTTTTTTGTGGGTGTGAAATTGAGGGACATGAAAAATGGTATCAGAGCTCAGGTTATACAAAACTGAGCTGTTGTTGTGTGTGCTCACTGTATAAATGCTTTACTGTTGCAAAAAAAAAAAAAAAAAATATTTCTGATCTGTGTTGTTTAGTGTAAAGTGGTGCTGGAATGGCAGAAGGTGAGGAAATTTATGTCGATTTGCGTGATGAAGATAATACACCAGATCCCAACGCTCCAGTGATGGCTATTTTGCACAGTTTGCAACGAGAAATGGCTAAGCTAAGAAGCCAGAATGACAGATTGTCATTAGCCAGTGAGGAGCAGGAAAAGCTCATCAGAGAATTAACTTCGCAGAACAGCCAAGAGGGTGAAGGTTCCAGGAAGAGGAAGAATGATGAGTCTGAGGATGATGATGCTGTTAGGCATTAGTATAAGCAGAAAAAGGAATTACAGGGGGAATTCCGAAAGATCAAACCTCCCTCCTATGATGGGGAGAAGGAGGAAGATGCTGAGGCTTGGTTGCTGAATATGATTAAATATTTCCAAGTCTATGAATATGAAAGTAATATGAAGGCCAGATTAGTCGTCTACCAGCTACAAGGTAAGGCTACCTTGTGGTCGGAGGAGACGAAAATGGTTCATGCCATTGATGAAAAAACAGTTACTTGGGAAGATTTCCAGGTTAAGTTTAAAAACCATTATTTAAATGAACGTTATTATGATGATAAAGCAATAGAATTTCATGAGCTGAGACTGGGACCGCTTACTATTGATGAATTTGTCACTAAGTTTAAAAATATGTTGAGATATGTTCCATACATCCGTGAAGAGAAGGAAAAGGTGCAAAGGTTTATGAACTGTTTGCCTGTTGTATACAAAGAGAAGATCAAGTTTGATAACCCAAAAACTATGGATGAGGCAGTGAGGAAGGCTAGATTATGCTATCAGCAGTTTAAGGGAAAGGCTGAGCATGGAAAAGGCTGGCTAAAAAAAGGTGAAATTAAAGGAAAGAAACAGAAACCAGTTTACTTAAGGAATTTTGGTAGGGACCATCAGAGGAAAAAGTTTAATAAACCAAAAGAAAGCCAAACAGCTCAGTCTCAAATTGGTTCCAAACAACTAGATGAAGGAAATAAAAAGGAAGGCACAGTCAAAATGAGGGAACCTTTGAAATGTTGGGGATGTGGAGAACCCCATATTTTGAGGGATTGTCCCCACCGAAACATTCAGATGATTATGAGAGATCGAGAAGCTACCACAGTAAATGACATAGCAATAAATATACCCACTATCAGTGTAGCCTTGGAAAATCGACAAGCAGAACACCAAGCTACCATGGTTGAAATGGAGGGTAAGATTTCTGACCAATTTGTTACTGTTTTGATTGATCCAGGTGCTTCTTTGAGTTACATTAGTCCAAAAATTGTAGAAAAATGCAATCTCAAAACTGAAAAATTTCAGCAGTATTGGCTGGTCCAGTTAGCCACTGGCACTAAGAGGAAAGTAAATCATAGGTTACCTCAAACAACAATCAAATTAAATGATTTGGAAACAGAAGTAAATTTAAACATTCTGCCATTAGGTTCATATGACTTGCTGATAGGAATGGACTAGCTGGAAAAGAAGAAGGCCATGATGAACTGTTGGGATAAGACCCTGCATTGTGTAGATGAAGAGGGAAAACATTTTATTCTCAAGGGAAAAACAAAACCTATCTCTGTAAGACAAATATCATCACTACAATTAAAACGAACAGCTAGGAAATGATACCAAGAATATGCAGTACATGTAGAAGAGACAGAACAAAAAACTGAAGAAAATCTGCCGGATGCTTTATGAGTAGTAAGAGAGTTTAAGGAAGTCTTTCTACATGAGATTCCTCATCTTCCCCCCAAAAGAGAGATTGAATTTTCAATCGATTTGGTGCCGGGAGCAACACATGTTTCCCGAGCCCATTATCTAATGATTCCCCCCGAACTCATGGAACTGAAAATGCAATTGCAAGAATTGCTAGATAAGGGCTATATTCGACTGAGTGTGTCTCCTTGAGAAGCACCGGTTCTATTTGTGAAAAAGAAGGATGGAACCTTTAGGATGTGCATTGATTATCGTCAACTGAATAAGTTGACCATTAAAAACAGATACCCTTTGCCCAGAATTGATGATATTTTTGACCAAGTGAGAGGAGCTTCAGTATTTTTGAAGATTGAATTAAGGACTGGTTATCACTAGCTCAGAATTAAAGAAGAAGACATCAGCAAAACAGCCTTTCGAACCAGGTATGGTCACTACGAATTTGTAGTCCTACGTTTTGGTTTGACAAATGCCCCTGCCACCTTTATGTGCTTAATGAACAGTGTATTAAATAAGTACTTGGATAAATTCATACTTGTGTTCATAGATGATATTTTAGTTTACTCAAAAAGTGAGGAAGAACATAAAGAGCACTTGAGGATAGTATTGCAAACTTTGAAAGAAAACCAGTTATATGCTAAATTCAGTAAATGTGAATTTTATAAGGACAAGATCCAATACTTAGGTCATATTATTTCTGAACAAGGGTTGGATGTTGATCCTGAAAATATTAAGGCTATTAAAGAATGGCCCGTGCCAACAGATGTTTCAGCAGTGAGATCATTCATGGGGATTTCAGGTTATTATCGCAGATTTTTGGAGAGATTTTCTGCCATAGCATACCCCATAACCTCACTACAAAGGAAGGGTGTCAAATTTGAGTGGACTGAAAAGTGCCAAAAAAGTTTTGAACAATTAAAATTAAAACTCACCACAGCCCCTATATTGAAAATTGCAGATCCTGATAAAGAATTTGTTGTATGCACAGATGCCTGTAGACAGGGGTTGGGAGGAGTCATTTTGCAGGAAAATTCAGTTATTGCATATGAGTCTAGGAAACTGAAGACACATGAACAGAACTATAGTGCCTATGATTTGGAGTTAGCTGTTGTTATTCATACCTTGAAGATGTGGCGACACTATCTTCTTGGAAAGAAATTTACATTGATGACTGATCATATTAGTCTTAAGTATTTTTTTCCCAGACTGATTTGAATGCCCGACAAGCCAGATGGCTATCTTTTCTAAGTGAATTTGATATGGACATAAAACATATCAGAGGAAAAGAAAATAAAATTGTGGATTCTTTGAGTAGAAATGCTTGCCAAAATATAAACAGCATTAGAAGTACTGCCCAATTTGATTTCGAAGATTTAGTGAAAAAGGTAGCAGACCAGGATCAAAATTATGAGAACCTACAAGTGAACATACTAAATAAGGAGATGGCTGATGCAATCGAAACCAAAACGGATTGATCGGTTACAAAAACAGATTATATGTTCCCAATGTAGTGTCTTTGAAAAGAGAGATTCTAGATGAATATCACAAATAGCCGTATGCAGGGCATCCTGGATATCAGAAAATGTTAACAGCTTTGAAAAAGAATTTGTTTTGGCCAGGAATGAAAAGAGATGTAGCAGAATATTTGACTAGATGCATGGAGTGTCAACTAGTTAAAGTTGAACATCAGCATCCTGCTGGTCTGTTAAATCCTTTACCGATTGCAGAATGGAAATGGGATACCGTTTATATGGATTTCATAACAGGATTAGCCAAAACCAAGTACCAGCATGATTCAGTGATGGTAGTAGTAGACACTTTAACCAAATTTTCACACTTCATACCGGTGAAATCTACTTTTGGGACAGCCCAAGTAGCAAATGTGTTTCTAAAAGAGATAGTAAGGTTACATGGGGTCCCAAAGATGATTGTTTCAGATAGATATGCTAAGTTAACAGCATCCTTTTGGAAAGTTCTATTTGGAGGTATGGGCACTAAATTGAATTTCATTACTGCTTATCACCCTCAGACCGATGAGAAGAGAGAGAGAACTAATCATATTTTGGAAGATATGCTAAGAATGTATGTGATGGATAGGCCATCAAAGTGGGAAAACTACTTGCATTTAGCTGAATTTGCCTATAATAACAACTATCAATCCTCCATTAAGATGAGTCTGTTTGAAGCACTTTATGGAAGGAAATTTCGTACTCCTTTGGGCTGGAGCCAGCCTGAGGATAAGCTAATGTTGGGACCAGATGCTTTACAAGAGATGGAAATAATTTTTAAACAAATACAGAGAAACATCAAGATAGCACAAGATCACTAGAAAAACTATGCTGATAAGAAGAGGGTACATCAAGAATTTAAAGTGGGGAAACATGTGTATTTGCGTATTAAACCCAAAAAGAGCACACTTTATGCTAGAAGTTGTGCAAAACTGGCTCCTAGATATTGTGGTCCTTTTGAAGTATTAGAAAGGGTGGGACCAATAGCTTACAAGCTGGCCTTACCACCCCATGTTAGAGTTCATGATGTGTTTCATGTTTCATTATTAAAAAGATATGTACATGATGCTTCTCACATAGTTGATTGGAATGTGATACAGGTGGAACCAGAAGGGTAGTTCCTTCCAGAACCGCTTCAAATATTGGAGCGGGAAGAAATCGAATTGAGGAATCAGACAGTAGCAAGAGTAAAGGTGCAGTGGAATCACTTTACTGTTGAAGAAGCTACCTGGGAAAGAGAAGCTAAAATGATGGAAAAATATCCATTTTTGTTTGAAAAAAATTGAACTCTAGTAGTTAAATAGCAACACCAAGGACGGTGTTTACTTTCAGAGTCGGAATATGTAACACCCCTAGTTTATGTTTTTCTTTCAAAACTAGACATTTGAACTTTAATCTTGAGGGGAGTGGACCCCAAATGGACAAGTAAATTGTGGAGGTAATTAAATATTTGATTATGAAAATTAAATTAAATAATGTTGTACAGATTGACCAATGAGAATTTTGAGATCACTTGCTAAATCCAAGAGGATGGATAGAGGCAAATAATTCCCCAAAAATCTTTCAAAAATCCTTGAAAGAATTTATTTCCAAATCAGATTTTGAGGAAAATCTAGTTTCCCCAATGATGTGGAGAGTAGTTGGGAAGAGGTAAAAAGCTGGGAAAAGAAGAAAGCAGCTTTAAAAGTCCCTAAAATAGGAATCCTAGGAAAATAGGAATATATGTTCATCCGGCATCCGATATTCTCGACGCAGAGCAACACTAGAAATGTGCTTAAGTTTGAAAAAGCTTAAATAAGCTAATCCTGAACAGATTAGAGGGGGGTCTGTTCTAGGAAGTGATCTCAGCTTGGGGGTGACTTCTGGAGATAGAGGGACTCTACGGTTGGGAGGACTAGTCAATTACCCAAGTGGTATGCTCACAGTAATTATGAAAAATTGAAAATTTAATTGTGATGTGATAGACTATAGTTACCTATGTATATTTTGTTTTCTGGATTATAATAGTGTTCCATACATTTACAGAGTTAAAAAGGGATTAACCCTCTCAGTTCTGGATGGTTGTAGGAACTAGAAAAATGAGGAAAAATCATCCAGAAGCTCTAAACCAGCCTTTGGTTTAGATCTGGAGATTTATAGTACCTCATAATTCATGATTTTGTAACTTTAATCTGCATCTGTTAACATTAGGATTAAAACAGTGGACACTAGAGATATTTGAATTATATGGGTAGTAAGGAATTTATTAAAATTACTGAGTAAAGTAAAAACCTGTAGACTTCCAAAATAGCAATACATGACTATCTATAAGCTGCATGCCAATAAAGAAGGACATTTGAAAGAGCATCATTTTATTGTTTTATACAATTTCACAAATTTCAATGAAGAGACCTAGCTAACTATGATTACCAAATCTCGCAAACAATTGTATATGAGAATATATATATATATATATATATATATATATATATATATATATATATATATATATATATATATATATATATATATATATATATATATATATATATATATATATATATCAAATGTGTGACTAACATCCTTTGCAAAGGAATGGCCCAAACAGAACAATTATTGTAAAATAAGATGAGCATGTGAAATTCTACATAATGCATGCAACTGTAAAAGCTGTGAAAGTTAACACCTATTTCATCCCTCAGAATTATGTAATTTTTAGAAGTGTAGTCAAATACTACATAGATTGAAGTTGTTATGATAATAACAATTATAAATAGGTGAAAACAGTATAGTTGTATATTATAATGAAAACCCAAACTACAGAGAGATTCCTAGTGCATGTATAGAATACAATTGAACATATAAACCCTGTAGAAATGGAAATTTCTCAAGTACTGAGAAATTGCAAACTTAAAAACTTGTACAACAAAGAAACTTATAGTCAATTATCCTATTATCCTGAGGAGGAAACAAGAAGTAAAAATAAGGCTAGTAAGGTTATTACTTTCTTCACTATCCTTAGGTAAATCATTATGGAAAAGAAAAATATAGTATGGAGTGGTCAAAAATAACAAAATCGAGCTGAAGGAGAGAGTTATTATACATATACATATATATCAAAGGCTGGAGCCACTTATAAAATAGGCTCGCATAGTCCATAATGACATTCCGGAACTTAATTGTTCAGAAAATTATACCATCTGAATAATGTTAACAGTCCCAGCCTCTCGTCGAAATTAACGCTACAAAAATAAAAATAAGGTAACCCATCCTTGTGAGAAAACTGTGAACTAAATTAAACAAGAATTTGAGGCAAACATCATTGCCGACAGGAGATAGATGCCGACCTGTGACCATGAAAAATAAATTGTTACAATAGTCCTATCGCAAGGATAAGTTTGAAATCTTCAATAACCTATTCGTGAGGTAAGTAGCGTACCTGCAAAATCATTGCGGGAAACAAGTTAATATGTATGAATACAATTGGATAAAGACGTCCATAAGAGGTTACAATAACGAACCAGGGTTCTACTTACCCAGAAATTATAGGAAGAAACCGGTCCCTTCTGATGTTTATCTGAGAGACACCAAGACGAATTAGTTACATGTATACATAGTGTAGAAACTTAACCATTCTAGAATTCAATACTTTACAAAGTATTACCTCCGAAGTGGTATTTGACTCTGCACAGGAGAATAATACGTGTGTAACACGAAACCTTTGCATATATTACAAAATGTCGATTATATGCTCACAGACGTGTATGAAACAAATATAAAACAAGACTGGACATAAATTAGAAACAGAATCTCTTAACCTCGAGTGAGAGAAATCTCATAACCTCAAAAGAGAGAACGAGGGAAAATTGAGAGGAAAATAAATATAAACGCGTCGACCTGGGTGGAATGACATCAGAACAAAAAAACGAAACAAAATCATAGCTACTGCTAAATAGGTGATGCTATGTCATCTCATATAGAAACCATACGAATCGACATCGGCCACTAGGCGAAGTCGTCATACAGACACGGGCCGAAGTAATGAAGATAAAATATATATTGATAAAAAAAAAAAACACAGGAAACGTCATGAACTTTCGTTTCAGGGTTAATAATACGCAGTGCTCAATCCAAGTAGGAAGCACGCCAAGATACAAAATACGAGATCATCAAACCACTGAATACTTCGACTAAAACAAGAACGTGAAGAACGCGGCCAATATACCAGCGTAACCACAATTTAAAACCTGAAGAGCATTCTGTCTCATTTCCCAAGATCTGAGAAGGACTTAACCATTAAAAAAAAGGGGAAGGATATAACATGAATTTTACCTGAACGATAAATCTCCCGGCGCTAGGAGGATTGACGCCGTCTCGTATAACCAAACGTAGAAGTGAATCTGTGAGACTTCGGCGTTCATGGAGAGAAATTGTTACCAGTGCCGAATGAGAGTTGCAGATTGAAAAATCAAACTTATAATGCAACCAAACCTTAAGTTAGCATGGATCTCCGCCATCCACGTGGAGGGCGATGCCCACACCCGGACAAGACCAGAGAGACAAGTATCTCAGGAAAAATTCAAGAACGTTGAAACACGAGCGGTAAGATTGGCAAAACAATCTCATAATATGCATTCTTATCAAGGATTATACGAAGCACATGAAAGACCACGCATAACTTAATTCTTCCAAATAAAATTCATCGAAAGTACAAAGTGAAATTTATGAGGAGTGAACGGAGGTTCTTCTATCAAGACGTAACAATTAAACCAGTGATTAAATAGAAGCGAACAAGTACTGAGGCCATAGCCTTGCTCAGATGCGCAATCGAGTTCTCATGGGTATCAACGAAACCATGACAAGATGTAATGGTTACAATAATACCAAAATCTATTGAATTTGAACGATTAATATATATAACTTCGCATGAGGAATATAAACGAAACCATAGTGATATGTATTATAATCAAACCCATAGTGATTCGTAATTCAATCATGAGTGAAAGAAGATCCAGTAAGCAATCTATGAAGTACACGTTATCTTATATCATACTTGGTAGTATTGAGATATTAACCAAAGTATTCGTCAATTCATATCATCTGTGGTGGCATCTAGGTATTAGCACAAGTATTATGTTTAGTGCTTTACGTTGAAATATCAACCCACGCTTTTACAAAAAAATATATATGTAAGGGTTAACTAAAACCATAAGTGGCCAAACTAAAAGAGATATTCTAGAAAACAGAGGGGTATTGTGCCATGACACAATAAACATTTTTATGAGTGAAGTTCATACAATTACACATAGTTGAAAAACAAAAAAAAAAATTGTGGGTGTGAAATTGAGGGACATGACACTCTGATACCAATTTGTTGGATAAGCAGAGGATTCAATCACACAATAACACAAGTATTTCACACACAAAACAATGAGCTGTAGCTCTTCAATTAATCTCAATCACTCTAAAACACAAACTCACTCAATGAATACAATGAACCCGGTGAAGGGTATTTAACCTATTTGACATGCACACACTCTCACATAACTGAACTTTCTCAACTCTCAATTAACTCACTCTCTAACTCACTCACCAAATATATCTATCACTCAACTCAACTAATTCACTTAACTGATTGTCTAACCATGCATGCAGGAAGTAATTATATATTTTGAAAGACAGATGTGCAAGTACACAGTGGGGCACGCTAGAAATTATGTTAACTCGATAAACTCACCAACAAAGTTTCATAGGGAACCATGAAAACATTAGTGGTCACATAATTAACAAATTTGATATCAATACCTTGTTTATAGAAGTCACAATTAAATAACATGAAATCTAAATCTTCAACTATGTATGTAAAGATGGTGATATTTATATATCAATATAACGAGTTTAGTAAATTTCGACAGTAAGAAAAAAATAAAAAATAAAAATATTAGAAGTATGTTAACAATTATATTTATCATGTTAATCTTAAACTCCTAATTTAATTATTTATTGATTATAGTTTGGTTGTTATCTATTTTGGATTTTTTTGGCATATTTTTGGTTAATTTTGTTTGAAATTTAAAATGCATTTTAAATAACAAAAAATCATTTTTTTTTGAAAATTTATTTCACAAAATTCATAAGGAAAAACTTTAAAACCTAAAATAATTAAAAAATATTTTTTTTAGCATGGAAAAAATCTTAATAAACATGCTACCATTGCATAAAACTTATACAATGAAATTAAAAATTAAAAATTAAAAATTAAAATTAAAACCTAAATTATAGTTTTTTTTGTGGTTTTCAAGGCTTTTCTTGGTGGTTTTCTAGGTTTTTTTTGTGGTTTTCAAAGGTTTACTTGGTGGTTTTCTAGGTTTTATTTTGTGGTTTTGAAGAGTTTTCTTGGTGGTTTTTGTGGTTTCCATTTTTGTTTTTTGTGGATTTTTTGTATGGTGTGTTTTTATTTCAAATTGATTTATTTTATTTTGTAAGAAAAATTAAATAAAAAATATACGAAACCTACCTTCTATTAGAAATTGGGTTGAGTTCCTCCATCTTGCTCAAGCTCAGAAATCATCCATTGAACTCCTTCCTCATGTTTTGCGCAAACTGCGACTAGGTTTTGAATAAGAAATAAGGGCTCGATCAAGCCCTAATGCTCGATCAAGCTATAAAGTTCGATCAAAATCCTAACTCGGGTTACAAAGGAGCTGAATCGATCTATTTTTATGCCCTTAAGAAGCTCAATAGAGCACTTAGAAATGGCTCGATTAAGCACTTAAAATGGCTCAATTGAACTTTCTTTTTCACCAAAACGTACCCTACCTTTGCTAAAAAGTGTAACCCATCTCCATGAATAAACCCATAAAAATTACCTCAAAAATGGCTTTATCTAGAACAAGTCATCAAACCCGATTACACTAGCTTTTAACTCCAACATGCTAACCACTTTTACAATTTAGGTTTACCCACTTAATCAGTTTTTTTCATCTGATCCTCCATACAAAAACTTCAAACTTATCCTTCTACTGTTTTTAATTTTTCCTTTTGGAATCATGACATAAAAACATCCCATAAACAAAAATGTATCTCAAAAAATTCTTTAGCTATAACAAGTCCTCTACCCCATGACAATTGTTTGTAACTCCAACATGTTATGATAAAACATACAAATATCTAATGTCTTTTTGTTACACATAATATAGGATAGAAAGGTGATATTAAAGAAACTTGGCACTCAACAAATGTTCCAATTGCATTAAGAAAATTAATAAGCACAAATTCAAGTTGTATCTTAAGTCTATGGATCTTGTAGCACCCTAGAAATTAAATATTATTTTGATGCAATCTCCCTTGCACCCTTCTAAAATATATGATAAGTGAAAGAATGTTATGTAGATGTAAGCATGCACCTTACAATCCATTAATGGAGTAGGAAATAAGTGCAACACTATGGCTGAAAATAAATGCAACAAATTAACTATAAAATGGTCACAAGAAAAAAATAGAAATCATATTGGCAGTTTTAAACATGTGTAGTTGAAAAAACATAAACAAATTATAATTTTATTAATATGTTTATTACATCAATAGACACATTCTAGGACCCAGTATGAATGTGATGTGCGATTCCATCCATGATCAATGTGGAGTTGACACATGTTCCTCTTAAAATAAAAATAAAATATTGTCTAAATACAAAAACATTGCCACTTATAATAAAAACAAAACTGAATATGCATGTTTAGCTATACAACATAATAATTCCAACCTCATTATGATCACCAGATTTGTTGTGCTGAAAATATTTCACCCACTCATAGATAAAATATTTCCATGTGCACATGGCATAATATAATTTCATATCAAATTTAAAATAAAAGTATTAGAAAAAAAAAATTGTGAGTAACATATTTAAACCTTATACTTATCAAAGATATTTCAGCTTGGTATTTAAATGTACTATTTGAAGTTTTATTTTAATTAATTTATGTTAATATCAACTTCCTATACATCTACATATAGAATGAAAATGTTAAAAAAAATATATTTTAATGTGGGATATAATAAAATATTCAATCATAAGAAAAGTGATTGAAAGTTAAAAAATTAAATAAAAATAAAAATCAAGTGATTTAAAAAAATAATAATAATAAGAGGGAAGTATGTAATTCATTCAATTTTTAATATAAAATTAATATGCAAAATTTAAAAATATTGAAAGTATTACAAAATTTCAATATGGTTTATTAATAAAACATTTTAATATGCAAGATATTAATAATAACAAAAAAATTCATGTTAATGTGGACAATATAGTCCTTAGATAAACCATATCAATGCACTATTTACTTAAAATATTTTAGTGTCAAATATGTATATAATATATAGTGTATAAAAAAATTATGTTTATATAGTATAAAGAAATTGAAAAAAAATTATCGTTAAAACATTTGAAGCACTTTCATAATTTTGCATTTAGGTCACTTTTTAGGTTTTTTTTTGGTCAAATTTCCCTGAAATCCAACAAATATCTTTTGAAAACACAAATTTAATTTTTTTACTCTATATAGCATTAAAAATATAATTTAAAGAATGAAAATTTACACATTTTATATAGAGAGAGAACCACTACATATTCATTGGTATATATCAAGGGATGAGAGGGATGCGATATTTTTTTCAAATGTTGCACTTTAAAATAAGTTTGAATAGAAGTGATCCCTCTTGGCACATGTTAGATCCATGATTAAGGGTGATCTATACTACTTATTTATAGCTCAACAAATAATAAAGTAAGTATACTACTTATTTTAATACTTTAACAAAGTATATTAGATAATCAAAGTAATAATTATAATAAACTCAAGGCTAAGTCACAAACAAAAATTGTGTGCAATATTCCAGTACTTGTGGAACAAGGGATTCATGATGTCAGTGCTAAAATTTAACAAGGTGTATATACTTAGCCCCACTCTCCATTTGAACTTGTAATCTCTTATGTGGAAATATATGCTCTTAACCTTCAAGCCAACACAAGTTATACAAAGTCATCATATTTAGTGTATGCTCAAAAACTTGATAAGGAAATCAAGAGTTAACATTTGTTTTTTAATTACATAACACAAACATTAGATAGAGCATAATTTTCTATCAAACATGGGTGTCATTGGATCTAAATTTAACATTTTCATGATTATATGGGCATAGTCTAATGAGTGAATTTTGGGATTATTTTTTGGTTAAAATTTAGCTAGATCAAAATGTGTTTCGTTTAAATTGTTTTTTTGAATATTCGACATTATCATGATTATATAGGCATAATATAATGAGTGACATTTTCAAGTTTATTTCGTAATAATTGAGTAACATAATTTTTGGTGAGAACAAAATGTTTCATCATTTAATCACATTTTTTAATGCAAAAATAGATTTAGTGCTTTCTAAAAAGGTATAAACACTTAGATTTTGGACTGCATAGATCCTATAACTTAAAACTATAATTCTCACCTATTTTAACCAAATTTCACATAAAATCTATAAATTAAAAAAAAAACAAAGAAAGTGAAAATGTTACCTCGTTGAGCTATTCCTACCGTTACAGATTGAACAACGTAAATATACATTTGTAGAGATGCATAAGAGATTAGATTTAGGAATTGTCTATAATTAAGTTGGAAAAAAGGAAAATTTGAAAGATTAGATACCATTACTGTATGCCATCTTTGCCTACATTAACTAAACGGTTGTTTTGTAGGTTTACCTTTAATAGATAACCCTATGTTATTGTACCACGTTAAAGCAGAAAATCTATGGTAAAGGGTTAAACTTGTAAGTTGTAATTATAGCGTCGACACCAACTCCAATCCATGACAATAATGGCCACAACTCAGCTAGGTCACAAGCTGACAGAGGTTTCCATGGAATAATGTATAGTTTTATTTATCTATGGATTAAATATATCCAAAAAAAAAATTAAAAACATAAAATAAAGCATACATCATCGAAAAGCATAAAACAAAGCATACATCATTAGCATTCTTCAATCTATGGTTTATAGGCATTTTATCATAGGCTTTCGTTGCTTACATGGGCCATTCTAGAATATTTATAGTGAGAAGAAAAGTTTGTGTTTCTCACATGAGTCATTCTCAAATACTAATATTTGATCCTCCAAGGACAAATATAATAGTGAAGAAATCTTTGGCACTGAATTCAAACTTGATTTGGCCTTTCCATTTCCACTTGATTTGGACCCAATGGGAGTGTGATTTCTTTTGAAGTCCATATCCCTAGATATTTAGGGATGAGTACATTATCTCACATATATTGTATATATACTCCGATGTGACTTGAGCTGACCTCAAATTTGGTATTTGGTGAAAAACTAATAGTTTGTAGTTTCCCTAGTTCGGTAACAGGATGGTGAAGATTGAACTGATCTCCATTGATAATAGAGCCAAAAGTAGAGGGTTGTTTAGAACTACAACTACCTACAACTATCTTGCTATAGGAAGGAGAGTTGCTCCCTCCACTCGCATTTTTGATAAAAAAAAAAGTGGAAAGATGGAGAACCATAAATGCTACAACTAATTTTTGAAGACAAAACCTAAAGAAAATTACTATTAAACTGTCAAAACTTTATCATTAATCAATTATAATAGTAAGTTGAAGTAGATACTAAAAATTCATTAAATTATTTAAATACTAATTTACAAAAATATATAATGTAACCCTCTACATTTAAATTTATAATTTTATATGAAAAAAATGAATTTTAAATGTTTAATACAAGGAAACCATATCTAAAATTGTACACTAAATCCACCTTTAAATAGAATAAAAAAAGCTAAATCCCTAAATAGGCAAAGTTGTTAATGAAATTTTAGACTAAGCCAACCATGAAACCATCTCTCAAAACTATCCAAAAAAACACGAACCTTGGCATTTTTATGATTTGGTTCAACTTCAGAATGAGACCAATGATTCGGCTCAAAGTCAAATTGGAATGAGACCGACTAGAACACATTTCTCAGAAAATTGTTTCAAAAAACCATTTGATTATAAAATAATGGGTTTTATGTATTGAAAAATAAAAAAAAACTTTTTGAGTACCTTTCCATTTTCTTTGTCTTTTTCTCAAGAAACGAATGCTCCTGTTCCGTTTTTGGTAACTAGGTTATTAGCTTATTTTAAAGGATGGTATAGAGACAAATCAAATTCAAAGTTTAGAGAATTGTCATGCATTATAACATGACTTTGTAGCTTGCTAGAAATGAAATAACATTTCATGAAATGAAAACTATCTCAATAATATTGTCACCAGTTTTATATTTCAAGAGAAGCAAGAAATAAGGAGAAACAGTGAAAATTGATCTATCCAAGGCATATGATCGAATAAGTTTGTTGTACCTTCGACTGCTCCTGAATCATCTGGGGTTTAGGAATGATTTCATCAACTGGGCAATGGGGTGCATCACCACCACCAGTATTTCCATCCTGATAAATGGGGTTGCAAATTCATTTTTTCAAGTTTAGAGGGGTCTATGCCAAGGCTGCCCTTTATCACCCCTCCTCTTCCTCCTTACATTAGAAGGCCTCAGTCAGATGATCCATGCTGCAAAAAGGAGAGGCGAATTGAAAGGTATTGAAGTGGAAATCAACCTATCCATTACCCATCTGCTCTTCGTAGATTATATCCTTCTATTCAGTAATGGAAGCAGTGAAGACATCAGACGAATCAAATCAGTGTTTGATCTCTTCCTCAAGCTACAATTTTAAGCATCAATAGTCAAAAATCCTCCATAACCATGGAAGGGTTTTCGTAGGCCGAAGTGGATAGAATCTCATATGTTCTCCCCTTTGAATTTAAACCTTTCCATGAAATTTTCAAGTACTTGGGCTTCCATCTAAATCCAGACTCTTATAGAAACTAGGACTGGCACTGGCTTGTGACAAAAATTGAGACCAGAATGAAGCACCTGAGCTTCAAATGGATATCTAGGGTAGGGAGGCTTGTGTTGATCAAATCAATTATAATGTCTATCCCTATGTATTGGGTTGCCTTATCTTGGGTCCCGAAAGGTGTACAAAAGGTATACTCTAAAAAATTAATATACTTTGTAGGAGGTTCCTATGGGCAGGCTCAAAGGTTGAACCTTTAATGCCATGGGTGGTGTGGGAGAAAGTACAAAGAACAAAGGCTTGGGAGGATGGGTAATAAAGGAGCTCTCATCCTTCACCCTCTCTCTGGAGGAAAAAATGGGATGGAGGCTTATCACCCTAGAAAACTTATGGAAATCCATGATAAAAAGGAAATACATTGACCCTATGCAAATGGAAGGATGGATGCACCTCCCTGCAAAGAAAGTGAAAAATGATTCGATCGTTTGGAAAGCCACATTGGCCTCTATTAGGACCATTGAACAAGGATTGGCATGTCATGTAGGGAATGGTGAACATGTCAGACTAGGATAGGACCCATGGGTAGGGTGCAATGGTGGATTTGCACTCTCTAAATATCTGCTCGATCACCTTGAAAACATAGGTATTCACATTCCAAGTCATATTATTGAGAATTTAGGCCAGTCAACCATCTGGAGACAAGCGTGGATGTCAGGGGAGGCCCTACATCTTGAATACAGATGGAGAGAAGAATGGCAGGGATATATCAATGAGCTTCATAGAACAAATGTTCTCATCTAAGAGAGGTCAGATGAGCTGCGTTGGGTACACTCTCCCACTGATCAGTATGCACCGAAATTTGGATACAAATGGTTAATGGCACTGAAAGGGTGGGTTGAGCCGGAGTGGTGGTATAAGCCAATATGGGAATTCAAAGCCTCTGCAAAATCAAGGCTCTTCTTCAAGTGCATATTACAGAACAAAGTAACCTCCTGAGAAAATCTACAGAAAAGGGGAAAGATAGGGCCGGGTTGGTGCTTCCTTTGAAAAACAAATTTGGAGTCTACTCAACATCTTTTCCTATCCTGTAATTTTAACATGAGCTTATGGGCAGAAACCTTTCAGCATCTCAACTTCTCCCAGTGATGGGAAGGTCCCTCCATCTTGGATGCTTGGCAAAAGTGGTGGAATGAAGCCCCAAATGACCGGGTGAGGAATATCCAGCTTATTGTCGCATGGGGTACCTCGATAGCTAGAAAATAGGTCATTTTTTAGGACATTTTGTTTCCAGTTTCTCTCCTAGCATCGGAAGGGGCATCAATCTATGAACATATTCCTATTCCCAAGGAAACACAGTCGTTCCGAATCATCAAGGAGGAATAAATCAAGGGTGACATTCCATGGGCCTATTTTGATGGGGCCTCGGACCCACAAGAAAGGTGTGGGGCAGGGCTCACTATACACTTCCCATCTGGAAAGATCTTCAAAGCCTCGATGGGATTAGGAGCTGGAAAAAATAATTTCACAGAACTCAAAGCCCTTCATTTGCTTCTATGTTGGCTTTCTCATCTTGAGCTTAGAGTAGTTCATATCTTTGGAGATTCAATGAATATCATTAAATGGTTCAATGGAACACAAAGATGCCACAACTATATTCTGCTTCCTTTATTAGAAGAATTTCTAGTCTTAAAAGCACTTTTTAATCAAATCTCTTAGTGTCACATTTATAGGTAACATAACATGGATGCAGACCTCCTATCTAAGGAGGGCCTACAACAAGCTACGGGGATCTAGGTAATCAAAGAAGTCGACGGAGATTTGGTTTGGGTCCTGGAACAACCTCCTTTCGCTCGCTAAATGATAATCAAATCAGTTTTTATTTTTGTTTTTCGTTTTTACCTTACGTTACATACTATAATTGTAAATGTTAATACATACCTGCTTTATACTTATAAATCAACTTATCCTTGTTTTAGATTGTTTTCCTCGTTAGAGGAGATCGGGGAGATAACATAGTGGTTATTTTTTATTCCATAAAATCTATACATCTCGAATTGTGCCTACTACCCACATGTTTTTTGTGTATAACATAGCAAAAGGCCTACCTTTGACTCCTGTTTAGGGCTATTTTTTCCTATAAAGGAAAGCTCGGGGGTCGATACAGACACATATTTTTTGAAACCTTTTGACACGGCTGGTGGAAACATTAATATTGTTTTCAATACAACTGCAACTCCATGATTTTTCTTTCTCCTATGGTTGAAATGAAAACATGCAGTTTTTTGGAACGCCAAGGACATATACTATGTAACCTTCTATGGTCTTAATAGAAAGTTCGATTTTTATTTTTTAGAAAAAATACATCACTTTATAGCTTGCTAGAAATGAAATAACATTTCATGAAAAGGAAACTATTTCAAGAATATTGTCATATTTACATGCTTATAAAAGAATTTGATATAACACTATGTCATAATAAAACTACCAAAAATAATGAATAATCTAAATAGGCAGATCTTAGACATGAGAATTTTTAATAAAGTAAAGGATACTATTCTTAAATTGAAAATATTATATTCCTTTGAATTTGTTATTAAACTGCAGGCTAAGAACATAGTTAAATTTTATATATTGCATTTTCTTTCTAAAATAATAATGCAGAGGAAAAGTGTCAAACTTATAATCTCTTAATTTGAGAGAAAAATTCCCATGTTTAGATTCTCTCTTGTTGGAAACTAGTTTTAAATCTAATAAAAGAGAAAAAGAACATTGAAAAATGATTGTATATTTTAATCTTGAAATTTATAGCCAAAAAACAATAATAATATTAGCATTTGTTTTCTTTAGAGAACTGAATAAGAAAGTAAATTAGTGTTAACTAAAATTTACTTTTAAAACTGAAGTAAATGGAAAAGGAGCTTGTATAAATGTATTTGTTCAATTTATTAAAAAAACAACTTAAAAAATTAAAATAAAGACTTAGGTTGTGATATAAAACTTAAGTAAATGGAAAATGAATTTTTATAAGAGAAATTATTAAAAACATAAATTAGAAAATGAAAATAAAGGCATCATATTAAAAAAAGTGATGGAATTCTATTGTAATTTTTAAAATTATTTATTCATAATAATATTTAAAGTTAACGTTGTCAAATAAGTTTGGGAAACAACGTCAGCGATTGAAGGGGTTTATGGAAACAGCGGAAAGGAAGGGAGGTACTATTCTCAGGCTGAAATCTGAAGAAGGAGGAAGAGTACGAAAGAAGGTTGGAATTCTACGACTTCATCTAGTTACCTGGTATGTGGTATATCTCCTTACAATGCATGCAGAGGTCCAGTATTATCAGTGATGAGATGTCTCCATTCTTGCTCAATCAGTATTCTACTATTCAATGTCAAGTTTTCGAAGGGGGTTGTCAAAACTTAGTGGGCTTGCATGATGCTCAATAATACAAGCGTTTTCGAATTATGATTTTAGTTATAGCTCGAAATGTGGTTTTTTTGTTTGCATGGCCCTACATCAAGGGGATTTACAGTTGATTGCTTTTCTGTTTCTCTGTTTAAGTCAATTGTATTATGTTCCTGTGATTCTTGGCTTATCGGCCTCTGCTGTCAAACCTTTCCTTCAAATTCTCAGTCACTATGGTTCCCAATCGTTCTATACCCCGGACGTGGTATGTAATAATGGGATTCAGGATTCAGAGTCTCAGACCTATGAGTTAGAATGTATGGCTAAACATGGCCACCCTGTTAATGGTGCTCGACGTAATTTTGTCTATGTATCTTCTCTCCCTCAATTATTTTTTCATGTGACTGGTTCTCTACTGGGATTTTGAGTTATTTTCTGTGTCTTAAGGCCTCAATATACTTCTAATGGATCTTACTCTGTTTATAGAATTTACAAGGAGGGTTATAGGAGCATCTGTCTAACTGGGCCGCACTCTTGTCCTCATTGTTTGTGGGTCTGGGAGTCGAGGAATATCAACTTTCCCCCTTCTCTGTTTAATTTCAAGTGTTGAAATTTCATCCTGCATTTACATCCTTATCAGAAGAACACTTGTAATTTCACCACCCTCAGAAGGAAGAACATGGTTGGTTATTACTTTATTGATTGCCAAGAAGTAACCACTTCTACTGTGGGACCTATTTACTGTTGCATTCAAACGATTATTGACTTTTTGTTGCGATATACAGGCCTCTATAAATTTACTATAGGGGTTGCCCAATCACTGTCCAAGGAATTGCTACAGCACAGTCAGTAGATACAGCGGTTGGTACTTTTTCATACAAATATGGTTATTAAAGGAAAAATGTCCAGAAAAGAGGCCATGGATAAGGGGAAACAAAAATAACTTAAGTCCATTGTGGGGTCTAGTAAGAGAGGAAGAAAATCAAACAAAGAGGTCATGGAAAACCTCTTCGATGCATATTCTATTGGAAATCCTCCACATGTTCAGAATCTTATTGCTCGATGGGAGATTGACTGTAACACCAAAGAGGAGGGAGACACACATGAGGAAGAAATGGACTTCATTAACGACCCTCGCAACACAAGAGGGAGATTGTCTCTATTTCATCAGTCTATTCACACATATTGGACGCTCAAATGCGTTCTAGAGAAGGCAGTCATGAGCTTACAGGAAATGGGAGGTGACCCAAAAGTCACTTATGTTTTGCAAGATATCAAAACAGAGATTCAAGAGATTCGCGTGTTGCAGCAACATGGTATTGTTCATCTTGGCCGAATAGAGCGTCAGCTGCAAACCATGCATTAGGTGGATATACCCGACCCCATTGTAAAAGATCCAGCACCAATTGAATCTTCGGATGATTGACATAATAATTCCTTTGATTTCTTATGTATTTGGCGGATAGCATTTAGTATTTGCAGTTAGAATATGTTAGAGATAGTAAAATAGACATAGTGATTAATAGAAGGTTTAAACTTTTCCAATACTAGATGGCTTTTAACTCTTTAATGTGGCCAACAAAACTGGTTTCCTTTAGTCATCAAGTTTTGATTTGCAGCAACTTGCTGCTTTTTTTATTAATAGAAAATAAAAAAGTAGTACTACATTTACAACAAAAAAAAAATAATATTAAAATTCAAGTTTTCTTGGGAGATATATTTATATCCTTTAATAACATATATTCTACACTCTTCCCGTGACTCTTTTGAAAAAACAAAGATTCTATAGCCCAAAAAAATATAATCTGAGATTTAAGAAATAAAAAAAATAATACAATCTGAGATTTAAAGAATTAGAAAATATATTTCAACAATTAAGAATTTTTTTGGGTCATAAATGTTGTGAAAGAATACAAATTCTATGCTCCTCTTTTAGTTTTTCTTAAGAAAAATATATTTGATAACTTGAAAGTGCAAACAAGACAGATTATGTATCCGGAATCTGGGAGTAGGACAAGGGATCCCGTCAAACTCTTACGCTGCATTAAATGTCGTATAGCCTGGGAAATATTGTTTGCCCCAACTCTAAGCCATGACAATAATGGTCACAACTCAGCAAGCCACCAGCTGATACAGGTGTCAATTGTCACCGCCTTGCTTAAAATTTGGTGAACGAAAATTTCCGACAATTGGATACGTTCGTTCTTACAATTGCAAGTTTGACGAGTTGTGTCCGGTAAATGAAAAGTGTCTAAATTCGCTTTGCTGATGAAATTGTAATGATAAAATTATTTGCCTATTTAAGTCAAACCCACATGAAAATTAGTAACAATTAAGTGGATAAAATTAAATGAGTAAATTTATTTCACAAACAAAATTACATAATTCGATATAAATATTTTAAATTTAATTGATTGAAATTACATTTACTTTTATAAAGGTCATGAGTTCAAATTTAAGTGGAGTAGAATATGTCAAACAATCTATTTGAGAAAACTGTGTATGTCTTAATTATAAATTAAGATATATTTAATTACATATTTAAAATTATATGAATAGTGATTATATTACAAAATATTATATTTAAATTTAATTAATAAATTTATATTTACAATACTTTATTTTTAAGTTATATATATATTTATTATTTTAAAGTTATATTAAATATTTTGTTTCTTTTAATTTATATAGAAATAAATAAGAAATAAAATTAATAATTATAATTATTACTAATTAAATCAGTCTAAATTTTTATGGGATCTTGATAGATTAAGAGTTGAGATAGATCTAGACTAGTTTTATTGGTTATTAATGTTGGAAGAAAATAAAACATAATCCTTAATTTATTATTATGCTACCAATTTTTTTCTTAAATCCTCCTTATGCTAATATTAAATACTCATGAAAATTTTATAATATACTTGTAACCATTTCATTGGTCATAGTCTATCTAATTTGTGTGGAATATAGCAGGGATGTTAAAGAATCACAAGTACAATGAAAAACCAAATTTAAACAACAAAAATTAAGATTTCACCAAAAATACCATAAACTCCAAAATGTAAATGTTAAAATAACACCATTTAATTATTATAAATACATATATACTTTTATTATTACAATCAAATTTATTTCCTACAACGTGTTCTCACATAACCCTAGCTCCCACTCCTTTCACATAATTATTCTTCGTACTAATTTTACCATTCACTTGTACAATATGGCATAATAACATGAACAAATAAACAACACTTTACATAATATTAATTGAACAATTCAAAACCCTCAGATAAGCACAATATCCTTTCCACCCTAACACATACCCACCTATTGGATAATGTTTTACATCATAATAAAGTGAATATTTAAAAAGCCTCAGATAAGCACACCGGGCTTTCAACCCACTGGAACGTACCCACCTCTTGGATTAAGAGGTTAAAGCCACTTCTATTTGTACTTTGGATAATCACATCTTGAAATCCATTACTGCTGCACAGAGTAGGATGGCAAGGTCTATAGCCATATGTACAATAGAGGCAGATCACTTATACCAATGGTCGTAATCTGCCTTTGACAACTGAGCGGTTTCAATGGCACAAACACTATATTCAAATGGATTCTATTCTATGAATACTTATATATGAGCATTAATTAAAAGCAAGGAAGGTGGTGTTTGGGTGTTGCATGCAGAGACTATTTTCTAAATGTATCTATCAAACTGTGGCAGTAGTCATTTGTGAATTTGTTATGCGTATTTCAAGGATACCTGTGAATGCAATCATCCCACCCATTTTCCTCCATGGGATTTGTTTCATGCATTACTTCCCACACATCACTATTTCACTTGAATCCCGAACCCAAGCCTATTTTCCAAACACAATCTCCCACTTTGAAACATCTCTTGGCTTCCATGTAGGCTTCCATGTTCGTTGGTTGAAATTTTCCTGAATCGATGGAGCGCCATGTGAGATGGTTCCAAATCATGATCGCTCAACTGTAGGATCTTCCTGACTTTGTTGATAACTTCTTGCTCACCAAGATGGATGCATAAATGGTTGAACACCAATCTGAAGTTGGGGATGTATGGTTTTAAATCCCTTTTGAGGACTTTGATAAAAAAGAGATTGTAGGCGTAATAGGTTTGTTAAGTTATGGGAAGCACTTTAGGGCTAGGGTTGTCATGTTTTTCTTCATGGCCTCTGCAACCACATTGATGAGCGACATGCGGAGGACGATGCTGTATAAACCCTCGACGTCTTCTTTTGACATGATGCAACTATAGGCCTCGTCATCAGTTGTGTTATTCGTCCTCATGATGTGCACGAGCTTCAACTTTTCTTTGGTTTCATCTCAGGCTTTGTTTGATAGAAGCATTGTGTTTCCCCCAACTCTGAATAGAAAATTCATGAGCATCATCCCCTTATCATTTCCACCGTAATTATCATTGACCATCGTGTTCTCCCCTTATCATCGTCGTTGTAATTGGCATTGTCTGTTGTGTTCTCAGCATTGACATTGAGAACATAGGAGTTGGGTAGATATGTTGGAGGAAATGGAGGAAAGAGTGAAGAGGGTCCCACAAAGCGTAAACATTTCCCAAGATAGGAATAAATCTTATGTTAATAGGAAAAAACTTAAAAGTTGCCTAAGTTAGGCAGAAGACTTATGTTGATAATTTAGAGTTGGAGATCATGTATATGTACGAATCAAACGAAATAAAAGTACCTTAAGATGGACTAGTTGTGTAAAACTTCCCCTTCATTTTGTGGTCCTTTTCAAATATTCGAAATAATTTGACCAGTGGCATATCAATTAGCATTTCCCAGTCATATAAGAGTTCATAATGTATTTCATATTTCATTGTTAAAGTGATATGTATATGATCCTAGGCATGTTATTCATTGGAAAGATATTAAGGTAAAATTTTATTTTTTTAAGTAGTATTGATGTAATGATTAACATGAGTTAACTAAAATGCTTGTTGTTATACCAGGTCAAACTCGATGGAGAGTTTCTGGTAGAGCCTCCGCATATTCTCGAGTAGAGAGAACTAATGCTATGGAGGTGAGCCATCACCCAAGTTAAAGTGCAGTGGAGGCACTTTATCCCATAAGAAGCTACCTAGGAGGATAAGAATTTGATGCAAGAATCTTATCCTAACTTATTCAAAGAAAAATATAACACCAAGGATGGTGTTACACTCGAGGGGGGAAAGATGTAACACCCCTCCAAATATTGTCAATATTTCAAATTACTTGCGTTTACTTTATTATTTAATATTGAAGGATTCATAGGCCAAGTGGATGCTAATGGTAACTTTGGATAGTAAAAGCTATTGTTATGTTGATTTTAAAACAAATAATAATGAAAGGGAAATCTTGGAATTCACTGGAGGGAAGCCTAAGATAAAACTCTTTTTACCATACAGTTGGGAATCAATTACCTTCATTTCCTTAGAGATAAATTTTTTTCTCAAAAGGAAGGATCCAAGGAAGGAAACCAAGGAGGAAGCTTGAGGCACCAGGAAGAAAGGGATGGAATTATGAAAATTTCACAAGATGTTGTGAGGAGAATGAAGGATGTTACCTTGATGTGTTCTTGAGCTGGGCAGAGAACCAGCGGAAGCCTCAAAATTATAGAAAGTCCCATGTTAAACCTAGAGGGCTCAGTTTCCTGAGGATTAATCTTGCTTGGAATACTATTAAAGGTTGTTTGGGAATAAATGTGCTCAGGGCATGGAAAAGGACGTAATTGAATTTCTCGTGGTTGGGTGGAGTGGTACGCTGTGAATTCCTTGACAACTCGACATACTAGATAAGTAATTTTATTCCATACTAGTGGTAAGGTTGCAATTTAGTTGAAAAATGTGTTTTCTATGATGGTAATGAAATAATAAAACCTTTATATAATTATGAATGTCAACAAGAAAACTTTGTGAATTATTTTTTATCGTTGTGTGTCAACAAGACAAATTCTGTGGAGGTTTAAAATTTATTTGTGACTTCTTTTTTCCTAAGAATTAGTACCTTAAGTAAGTTGATCGAAAAATATGTTACAGTAATGAAATAAAATTTAACTACTTGTATCTTTATCCCAAAGAGGATTGTAAAATAAATAAGGAAGTGAAAGTATTGTATGATTAAAAGGCAAGAACTTTGTAATGGGTAACAAAAAAAAAGGGAAAACCAGTCATATATTTCGTTATTCTTGAGAGTTAAATGAAAATAGAGTTGGTGAAGTCAGTCCAGGTTAGACCCCTGGCAAGGCTGAACTGAATCAACCACCTAGGTGCAGTCCTAGAGCTGTATTTGGTAGAAAGTATAGAGTAGTTGGACTAATTTTCCAATACACACACACACACACACACACACACACATACACAGAAGAATGAAGCATAAAAAAATGAAATAAAAGTGAATCTTGATTGTACATAAAACATAAATGGTACTCTTAAATAATAAGAGCCCTAGACATCTGATCGGGGATCAGTATTTTAGCTAAAAATTCAAAGTGCTCATAAATGTTTCAGACTAGGACAAAAGCATATAGATCGTCACCAGGATTCTAACGCAACTCATTTCATCAAAATCCGAGTTCGTATGAGTAATTTATGGCCTGTTGTTCACTTTCCAAAACATGTAAAAAATGGGCAGAATAGGTACAGGGATGATGTGGCAGCCCAGTCAAGAAAAAGGAATCTTCAGGAATATTCTTCATATTTTTGCCAATGAAGCTGTGACAAGTGGCATGTTCTAATTTTCCAGTTTGGTCTATGTAGGGGTAAATTTTGTAATGCTTTTTAAGGTGGAATTGGTTTAATTAATGCGTAATTGATATATATATATATATATATATATATATATATATATATATATATTTTTTGAAGATTGCAACAAGAAACAGTGAAGGAGGCATCCTGAAACATCAATCCTGATCCTAGTTGGAAAGTGATCCCCAAACTAGGTGGGGGGCCACACAGGGGATTTTTGTCAAAGCCTGTTTTTTAGACATGTCGATCATATTCTATGAGTTGCAAGATGTTATTTGTTGATGGTTGGTCAAGTTGGAAAATTAGATGGACTTCTATTTTTAGACATATTGGGCGGAATCTATTTTTAGATTGCCAGTCTAAAAATAGATATGTTGAATATTATTAGCTCTTAATAATATTTGGACTCTAAACATTATCTTATTCTCTGGGAGCACTTCAGTTAAGTGCAATGTATGGCACAGAACCGAGCGTAAGGAATTACGCTATTCCTAAGGGTTAAGTGGAGCTATTGCATGGATACTTCAGTTAGAACTCATGTGAGAGAGTTTGATGGAGTTGATTGAGGAAGTTAATGGATTTGTGTTCAGTTTAACTAATCTAAACATATTTGAGCTATTTGTATATAGTTTAACTGATTGATACAATTAGTGAGAGTGGTGTGAATTAATTATTAATTAATTCACTAATTATAAAATCTTTAATCAACTAAAGAATACATCAGTTAACTTCAGTGCATGGACAGTTTCAGTGGAGACCAGTGCAAAGATAGGTGAAAGAGCAGTGTGACTATCAGTTGTGACTATAAGTGATGCATGGTTTGCATCCAACACTTAGTAGAGATGCCTATAAAGACTGTGTGAGCAAGGCTGGGGTAATTAATTCTCATCAAGAGGCATTCTTCAGCAGGGATTGCGCAGTAGAGGTAGGCTAAAGGCTGGAAAAGATTGGTGCATGGGATTTGCAAGATCGGGCCTGATTAGTGTGTAGCAAGTGGAGATTATACTAAGAGCTTGTGAGGAGCTTTGTATGATGATTGTTACATGATCTCTATGACATATATAATATAAAGATAGTTTGGGGTTTTCATCTTTAAGCTTTCCCATTACATATTGTTTTCATATGTGTGAATTTTTTATGGTTTTAATGTGTGCATGTAATTGATATTATTTCCGCATGTAATGATCAATGGTAGAAGAGATTTTGTATTGTGCATGAAGATAAAATAGTGTGTGATCAGGAGAATCTCGGTGGATAAAATATCATTTATTCAAATTTCTACATGGTATCAGAGGGATATTGATCATTGGAGCAATTGCAAAGCATTGAAGCAGTTGAATTTTGTGCTGGTGGAATTCAAAATTTCTATAGTGATTTCTTGGTGTCAAAGTTGAGATGTCTTTCAACGGATTGCGATTGGAGTATGCCCTTGAGGGAAACTTGAATAATATTGCATGGAAGGATAGGATGGAGGCGGTGCTGGATGACAATGGGTTGAAGGAGTTCATAGATGCAGAAATTCCAAAACTTACTTCTAGTGATGCTGCTGTATTTGACGCATGGTAAAAGAAGGTAGCAAGGTGTCGAAGGATTCTGTTTTTAAGGTGTGAAGTATCACATAGTGTCCAGCCTTCATGGTAAAGCTTCTCCATTATTGATGTGGAAAGATTTGACATATTTTTTCCAAAGCAAGAGTGACCAGAGGAAGTTGGCGCTCAAGGATAAACTCAGGAAAATAAAAATGGAGAAGAATGACACTATTCCGGTATACTTGACAAAGTTTGTCCACTGCAGGGATGAGCTTAGGAGTGTAGGAGTTATTTTGGATGAGGAAGGACAAGTCAAGAAGGTTGGGATCCGAACAAAGAATCTCTACAGACTTGAAGTAGATGGGATGTCTACGGAGCTTCCTACTGTTGGGAAGTGTAAGAAAGACATGCAATTGATGCTTGAGAGGGTGCAAGTTTTGCATGCAGGTAATAGTGAACCTCGAGATGTGGAGCAGCCACAAGATGAGGATCATGGAGTGGGAGAAACCACTCATGCAGAGAAATTTCATGCCATATGGGCAGAGGGAGTGCATGCAGCTATACCACCACGTGACAGGTGGGGCGACATGCATGAGTAATCCCAAGAAGAGATTTCTGGGCAGGATTCATGAGATGGTCTGGATCTCATGAATTGAACCTGGCTACGAGGTTCCCACAACGCAGTAGTAGCATGATCAGTTAGATTGATGTAGGCAGATCAAAGTGACAGTGTCGGATACTGGAGCGCGGATCAGAGTTGACAGCAAGTGCAGAGTGCATGGGTACAAGAGTTCAACGGCATAGTGGTTCTTGATGACATGTGCAGTTGGTACCAGCAGAGGTCGAATAATTTGATAGATGCATTAGACTGATTGATTTTTTTGGAGCCTATTCAGTTTCAGAGGAGTTTCAAAGCAGATGCATGGAGTTGCATGGCGCTTGTGAAGGTTGCAGGGCGAATGCATGGAGTTGCATGTCGCATGCAAAGACAGTCCTTTCTTGTTGAGAGGGAGCGTTGAAGATTGCAACAAGAAACAGTGAAGGAGGCATCCTAAAACATCATCCCTGATCCTAGTTGGAAAGTGATCACCTAAACTAGGTGGGGGCCACACAGGTGATTTTTGTCGCAAAGTCTATTTTTAGACTATGTCTATTTTTAGACATATGGATCATGTTCTATAAGTTGAGGGATGCTATTTGTGGATTGTTGGTCAATTTGGAAAAATAGATGGATCTCTATTTTTAGACATATTGGGCGGAATCTTTTTTTAGATTGCCAGTCTAAAAATAGATATGTCGAATATTATTAGCTCTTAATAATATTTGGACTCTAAACATTATCTTATTCTCTTGGAGCACTTAAGTTAAGTGCACAGATGTGGCACAAGAGCTGACAGAAGGAATTACGATATTACTAAGGGTTAAGTGGAGCTATTGCATGGATACTTCAGTTAGAACTCATGTGAGAGAGTTTGGTGGAGTTGATTGAGGAAGTTAATGGAGTTGTGTTCAGTTTAACTAATCTAAACATAGTTGAGCTATTTGTATCTAGTTTAACTGATTGATACAATTAGTGAGAGTGGTGTGAATTAATTGTTAATTAATTCACTAATTATAAACTCATTAATCAACTAAAGAATACATCAGTTAACTTCAGTGCATGGACAATTTCAGTGGAGACCAGTGCAAAGATAGGTGAAAGAGCAGTGTGACTATCAGTTGTGACTATAAGTGATGCATGGTTTGCATCCAACACTTAGTAGAGATGCCTATAAAGACTGTGTGAGAAAGGTTGGGGTAATTAATTATCATCAAGAGGCATTCTTCAGCAGGGATTGCACAGTAGAGGCAGGCTAAAGGCTGGCAAAGATCATTGCATGGGATTTGCAAGATCGAGCCTGATTAGTGTGTAGAAAGTGGAGATTATACTGAGAGCTTGTGAGGAGCTTTGTATGATTATTGTTACATGATCTCTATGACATATATAATATACATATAGTTGGGGGTTTTTAGCTTTAAGCTTTCCCATTACATACTGTGTTCATATGTGTGAATTTTTATGGTTTTAATGTGTGCATGCAATTGATTTTATTTCCGCATGTAATGATCAATGGTAGAAGAGATTCTTTATTGTGCATGAAGATAAAATAGTGTGTGATCAGGAGAATCTCGGTGGATAACATATCAGTTATTCAAATTTCTACAATATAAAATATTAAGTATATTAAATATCAATTACGCATTAATTAAACCAAATGCCAAGTCATGTATATAGTTTCAATGTTAATATTTGCCAAAGGTGCATGCCAAGTCTGCCGAAGGTTCATTTAAAACTTAAACAAAGTCTATGTATTTATACAATATGGTGGTAAAAGGTTTTCTTGGGAGCGGTATAAGGTTTGAACCCCACCATGGTCGCACCCTACCAATGGCCTACGAGCCTTATTTGAAAAACCTTGCGAGCGAAATTTATTTTTAACCTTGTAGAGCTGGACCAATGGAGCGTAGAGGGGCCAGCCCGCGGTGAGCCCCTCCACCACATGACCAAGTGCCAAAAACCAAGGGCGAAGGACACAATTAAAAGTGCCATTAGCATTAATCATGATTATCTCATAATTAAATATGAGTTAAACTAGCGGCATGTTGTGCGAAGTGCACCAAATTTGGTGGCACTTCCACTTTTAGTGGAGTTAACTAATAGTTAGCCAGATTTGGAGGCAATTTTTAGGGAAACAATTGAATGAGGCATAACTTTTGCCTAAAAACTCCAAATTCAACTTAGTCAGAACGATAAAAGGGGTATTGGGGGTATTTTGGAGCCATTTAACCAGTTTTCAAAGGTAGTAAAGGTCATATACATGTTGTTTTGCGCATTTGAATATTTTTGAAGGCTAGGGCCACCAGGTGTTGAAGGCATTGCTAGAGCATCCAGAATCCAAATAGATCAAACAAACAACCATTTCTGGTATATTTTGATGTTTTAAACTCATTGGAATAGGTTCCAATATAATTTTAAGCTTGTAACAACAATTTTGGTACACTTGAAGGTAATAGAAAGGCCCACACTATGAAGTTGGACCAATGAGTTGTAGCCCAGGAGAGGTGAACTCCTTCATAAAAATTCTGTGTATTGAGCTCTATTATGTGTGTTTTTTGTATTTATATTTGTTGTTGGCCAGTCATTTAAAATTATGCTTTTGAGTTTATGACAAACACTAAATTTCACCAAGTAAATTGAATTGACATTCACATGCTCATGGAGAAACTCTTGATGAATAAGAAAACCAAAGAAAAGAGAGTTTTATATCTAGAAATGATACTAGAACAAAAATAACTAGAAATCATTTCAGATCACTATCCATGCTTGAAAACTTAAGTATGAAACACATAATCGGAGAAACAGATAATTAGGAAACCCTGCATAGCAAGCATGACATATCAATCGTGCATCACATATAAAAATGAACTGAAATGGTGAGGATATAATCTCGTGAACAAATATACACTGAAGCCAATGTGAAGAACCAAAATTCATAATATGTGAACAATAAAATTAGATAAATGTAAACCAATACTTTTTGTTATTTAATAAAAAATGAGGCAATACCTAATCAGTGCCTAGAATTATTCCGGATGCGGATGCTTGTTAGTCCCATGGGGACAACTGGTATGCGTGGTGGCCATTTCCCAACGCCCATCGAGCGTGGTGGCCACATGGCTCTCCACGGCAAATTTAATTGCACCTTCATTGCGCCTGCAACCTCATTCAATGCTCCTCCATGCCGGCGACTCTATAGTTTTGTTTTGCCTGGTATGCGCATTATGGAAACCGTCTCTCTGCTCGACTCACTTTTCGACGAGCTCTTCGCCTCCCTCCGTGTCTGTATGGTGCCCTTGGCCGGTGCGTGCCCTGTCCACTGTGCTGAGCCAAGCTCTCGCACAGTCACAGGCCGGCGCTGCTCGTTATATAGTTGTATTGAGTTCTTACCTGGTGTCCACTTCTCTAACAACAAGTTTTGTTCTGGTGCGACCACTGCCCCTCAGCCTATTTCTCACCCGTCTATCGCTCTGCATCTTTGTGGTCTGCCTCTGTTAATTCCCAGCTCTCCTACTGAGCTAGCTGCTATCCATACTCAAGTGTCCCCCGACGCCGAGCCCGCCATGCCTCGACTTAGGCAGCGCATGACAGCCTGTAGAGGTGGCACTCGCGGTTGCTCAGCTGGGGAGTGCCCCTCTTCCAGCAGAATTGCCTCTGAAATTCCTTTTGATTTTGTTTATGGTCGGCCTCCTGCCTCCCTTCAGCATGAAGCCCCCCATTTCACCGCCTCTCATGCTCCTTTGCCCGCTCGCACGCCTTTCATCCGCCAGACCACTCAACGCGCGGAGTTGAGGTTCGATAACACCTTCAACCGCCCTTCAATTACTGCCTATATCACCATTACTTTGCGAGAGGATACCAATATCAGTTCTCCTTCTTGGAATGTCTCCACTCCCACCTCTCCCGACCCCCACCCTACCTCTGTCGCGCCTCGCCCCACTTCGGCTGCTACTCCTCTTGAAGACCTGGCCAAGCCTGATACTACAGCCAATTTCCCCCGTGGTCTCTCTCCCTTGCAGGTGGAAACTACGGCGGTTCAGGGCACTATGGTTCAGGGCGATATGGATGCTGATGCGGATGATCCCGAGGACTACTTCGGTTGCCCAATAGTGGAGGAACAGCCTTCTCCCGTCACCTCCACCTGACTCAGCAATGACTTGGAGCAGTATGGTCTTTGATCTTGCTTATTTTTGTAGCGATGCTAGTTTTCTTCATTACAGAGTAGCTCACTGGTTTCCGTTTATAATAGTGCTAGCTTTTTGTTACTGTGTCATTACAATCATAACTATTCCGCCGGTTTCCCTTCACAAGGGCGGTGAGACTGCTTTTACAGAGCTGGTTTCCCTATATGGGCAGCTTCTTTTCAGAACTATGCTTGACTTTCAGGCCCAGTTTCAGGCTAACACAACTGAACTGCGACAGTTTTGTACTATTACTTATACATAAATAGAATTAGCTCAATTTAGAAAAAAAAAAATCAGTGCCTAGAATTAGAAACATAAACCAATATCGTGAAGGTCTCACATAGTTCACATTAAACATATTTTCATCATGAAACAATTATTAGTCAAAAACTCAACAAACCAAAGAAATGTGCATGAACTTCCCAAAAATTTAGGATTAATAACACCTGGAATACCCTCTGCAATTTTCTTATGAACTCACATGAAGGTTTCATGTTAACTATGAAAGTTTGTTGTTGTGTTCAATTCCTTCTAGGAGAAGGAGGAATTAGCACTGGAAACATCCTATTAACCCCAGGAAAAAAAGCATAAAAATAATTGTGCACTTGGAAGGGTATAAGTCCCATATTTTAGTTGAATATTAAGACGATTACCCACGAGCAAGTTGAATAATCTATAAAGGGTCTGATACTTGTAGGAAACTTGCGTACAAAAGGAGGAAGCATTAAGTTAAGGAAACTAACTAATTAATGGGAGGAAAGGAAATTAGCATGCGAAAAAGGGTTCTGGGGCAACCTTGTCTTAGTGCCTGAAGCTGTTGTTGAGCTAAGGAGCCCTACATGCAACAAAATTTATACATCACTTGACCAATATGAGATTCCAAATAAGTATTGTTAAAAATGTGCACTCCACTAAATGTTTTTATATTACCCGTTGAAGCCTCGTTGAAAACCCTCGAACTAAAAACCTTCGAAACGAGAACCCTCGAATGGTATCGTGTTTGCAGAGCTATAAAATTGTGAGGTCAATAAATATGGAGTTTGTTCGGAAAATGAATTTGACACTACAGGAGATGAAGAGAAAACGTTGAATAGTGTTGTGAGGAAGTCAAGTGATAGAGCCTCCCTAATAGTTCCTTCCTACCAATGGTCAACAAACCCTCGGGGAAAATCGGGTCTTCACTCATGGAATTGTAGGATTATAATTGGATCATTGATGTGAAACCCTAATGAACTTACAGTTAAGCCTCTTCCCCTTATTATGTCTAACATTCTCGAGAAGGACCCTAACACCCATGACAGTTGTGCCAATACACAGTGGGGCACGTAAGCAATTATGTTAACTCGGTAAAGTCACAAACAGAGTTTCAAAGGGAACCATGAAAATATTATTGGTCATATAATTAATACATTTGATAGAAATACCTTGTTTATAGAAGTTATGATTAAATAACATTAAATCTTAATGTTCAGCTATGTATGTAAACAGGGTGATACACACACACACACACACACACACACACACACACACACACACACATAACGAGTTTAGTAAAATTCGATAGTAAGAAAAATATAAAAAATTAAAATCTCAAAAGTATGTTAACAACTATATTCATCATGTCTTTTTTTTACTAAGTTAGGTTAATCTATTAACAAAAATAAATATTTTACATCGTGGCCTTAGCCAAATATTTGCATGGACCTGTGGCAAGTTGACAAAAATGACAGAAAAAAGACTGCCCTCACACGGGGAAACCAGCCTTGAGCAATTCTTAGACTATTTCTCTGCCCTCGCAGGGGTAACATCTGTTGATGCTTCTGAAGATTACATCGATTATAACATTCAAAACCAAAACTATAGTCTGACATATCTAGATAAGCAAAGACAAGCCCGGTAGAATGGGCCTCGAAGCAAGAAAACCAAACAAGAAAAGAAAAATTACTCATCAGGTAGTTCTTCAACAATTCGGCACTAGTATGCAACCATATTTGCATCCTTCTTTGACAGGTCCTTGGTGGGAGAAGCTTCATGCATGGATGGACCTGCATCTCCTTACGCCGACTCCCCCGCATGAACCCTGCTTGCTTGTGCCTCCTTTCCCCGCTGGTTCAATGACCCCGTTTGATGGTCCGAAACCTAGGCTTTCTCTTTACTCAGAACCGCCTAACAAGTTCTCTGTTCTTCTGCCTGGGGCTCTTCATGGAAAGCTACTGTGATTGAGGCAGTGATGCGAGGGTGGTTCAAAGAACAATTAAGTGAGAAATGTGTCGTATGGAGCGTGGGAGAGGTCAAACCGGTGGGGAGAGGAGGTGCAGAGGAGCCCAAACGATGGTCGGTTTCATGGAAACGACCCCTCCCACTTCTGGTATTAGGATAGCAGCCAGAGAAATATTCACTAGATTGAGAAGACGACTCGGAGGTGGAGCGAGAGGGTGTGTGTAGGGGTTGGCTTCTAGTGCTACCCCTGCGGCAACACATACGTTAGCGTAAGCGAGGCATGGGCTCAGTCTCCGCGAAGGGCACGAGAAGTGGCGGAGGAGAAGGAGTGAAAGAAGTTTGGTCAAAGAGAAAATTAAAAGTAACAGAAGCAAGCATACAAAGGCCAGAACGAGAGAAGTGCAGATCATCACCAAGGTTTAAGCAGCAGTTCAGCGGGCTTCTTCTTCCTGTCACCGTGCACAGACTGGGGAACCCAGCAGTCGGAGAGCACCTACAGTTCATCGGATGAGGAACGCATAAAAAACCAGAGCCACTCTCCATATTTAAAACCCGAATGGAATTGCATCAAAGATTTCCCTGCATTAACTTCTCATTGATGAGAGCCAAAGGCCGAAGCATTGAGGAGCATGTGGAGTCGCGTAAGGGAATTAAGGTCGGATCTCAAACAACACAAGGATTTAATGCGTTTGATGCGATGAAAGCATAATTGGAGTGCCCTCCGCTGGCCGTGACTTGGGTGGGCAAGTGTCTCCACCCTTTGGCACACCCAGGTCCCATCACATTAATGTCTCTCTAGTTCACCCGCATCTGGGAAACTATATTCATCATGTCAATCTCAAACTCCTAATTTATTTATTTATTGATCATAGTTTGGTTATTTTTTATTTTGGAATTTTTTTCGCATATTTATGGTCAAATTTGTTTGAAATTTGAAATGCATTTTAAATAACAAAAAATCAATTTTTTATTTTATTTTATTTCACTAAATTCCTAAGGAAAAACTTTGAAACCTAAAATAATTAAAAAATAAAGTTTTTGGCATAGAAAAAAATCATAATAGGCATGCTAACATTGCAGAAAAATTATAAAATGAAATTTAAAAAATAAAAAATAAAACCTATATTATAGTTTTCTTGTGGTTCTCAAGGTTTTTCTTGGTGATTTTCTAGTTTTTTTTTTTTTTGTGGTTTTGAAGGGTTTTCTTGGTGGTTTTCTAGGTTTTCTTTTGTGGTTTTCAAGGTTTTTATTGGTGGTTTTTTGTGGCTTTCATGGTGGTTTCCATGGTTGTTTTTTGTGGTTTTTCGTATGGTGCGTTTTTATCTCAAATTGATTTATTTTATTTTGAAAAAAAAAATGAAAGAGACAAAAAAGATATGAAGCCTACCTTAGATAGGAAATTGGGTTGATTTCCTCCATCTCGATGAAGCTTAGAAATCCTCCATCAAACTCCTTCCTCGTGGTATGTGCAAAATGGATTGTGAAAACTGCAATTAGGTTTTGAATAAGAAAAAAGGCTTGATCAAGCCCTAATGCTTAATCAAGCCATAAAGTTTGATTGAAATCCTAACTTGAGTTACAAACGAGCTCAATCAATCTATTTTTAAGTCTTTAAGAAAATCAATTGAGCGCTTAAAAATGGCTCGATTGAGCGCTTAAAATGGCTCGATTGAGTTTTCTTTTTCACCAAAACGCGCCCTAGCTTTGCCAAAAAGTGTAACCGACCTCCATGCATATACCCATAAAAATTACCTCAAAAATGGCTTTAGCTAGAACAAGTCATCAACCCCATGACACTAGCTTGTAACTCCAACATGCTAGCCACTTTTACAACTTACGTTCACCCACTTAATCAACTTTTTTTCATTTGATCCTTCTACTCTTTTCAAAATTTCCTTTTGGAATAATGCCATGAAAAAATTCAATAGACAAAAATTATCTCAAAAAATGCTTTAGCTAAACAAGTCCTCTACCCCATGACAACCGTTTGTAACTCCAACATGCTAAACATTTTTCTAATTCAACTATAAGTCAATTCCCATCTTGTTTCAAATAATTATTCAAATGATAAAACATACAAATATATAATGTCATTTTGTTAGAGACATAATAGAAGATGGAAAGGTCAATCTAAAGAAAAATGGCACTCTACAAACGTTCCAATTACATTATCAAAATTAATAACCCCAAATTTAAGTGGTATCATAAGTCTATGGATCTTGTAGCACCCTATAAATTAAATCTTAGTTTGATGCAATCTCCCTTGCACCTTTCTAAAATATATGATAAGTGAAAGAATGTTATTTAGATGCAAGCATGTTCCTTACAATCCATTAATGGAGTAGGAAATAAGTGCAAAATTAAATTAAATGCAACGAATTAATTATAAAATGGTCACAAGAAATAAATAGAAATCATATTGGTAGTTTTAAACATGTGTAGTTGAAAAACCATAAACAATTTATAATTTTCTTAATATGTTTATTACATCAAAAGACACATTCTACAACCCAGTACAAAGGTGATGTGTGATTCCATCTATGATTAATGTTGGGTTGACACATATGCCTCTTAAAATAAAAATAAAATATTCTCTAAATATAAAAACATTGTCACCTATAATAAAAAAACAAAAATGGATGTGCATGTTTAGCTGTAGAACATAATAATTCCAACCTCATTATGATCACTAAATTTTTTGTGCTCAAAATATTTAACTCACTCATAAATAAAATATTTTGATGTGCACATTGCATATTATAGCTTCATATCAACTTTAAAATAAAAATAATTAGAAAAAAAAAATGTAAGTAACATATTTAGACCTTATACTTATCAAAAATATTTCAACATAGTATTTTAAATAAACTATTTGAAGTTCTATTTTAATTAATCTATGTTAATATCAACTTCCTATACATCTATATATAGAATGAAAATGTTAAACAAAAATATGTTAATGTTATATATAATAAAATATTCAATCATCAATGAACAAAAGTAATTGAAAGTAAAAAATTTATAAAAAAATAAAAAATCAAGTGCATTTAAAAAAAATAATAAGAAGGAGATTTGTAATTCATTCAATTTTTAATATAAAATTAATGTGAAAATTTTAAAAATATTGAAAGTAATAAAAAAATTCAATGTGGTTTATCAATAAAATACTTTGATATGCAAAATATTAATAATAAGAAAAGAAATCATGTTAATGTGGACAATATAGTCCATAGTCTATAGATAAAATTTCTCAATGCACTATTTACTTCAAATATTTTAGTGTCAAATATGTATACAATATATAGTGTTTAAAAAAATATTTTTATATAGTATAAAGCAATTGAAAAAATATATATATAGTTGTCACAATTTTGCATTTTGGTCACTTTTTAGGTATTTTCTTTTGTCAAATTTCCGTGAAATCCAACAAATATTTTTTGAAAACACAAATTTAAGTTGTGTACTCTATATAGCATTAAAAATACAATTTAAATAATGAAAAATTACACATTTTATATAGAGAGAGAAACACTACCTATTCATTGGGATCTATCAAGGGATGAGAGGGATGCAATTTTTTTCTTTTCAAATATTTCATTTCAAAATAAGTTTGCATTTGAATAGAATTGATCCCTCTTGGTACATGTTAGATCTATGCTTAAGAGTGATCTATACTACTTAATTAAAGCTCAAAAAATAAGTATACTACTTATTTCAATACTTCAACAAAACATATTAGATAAGCACATGTATTTAATTTTTAATAATAATAATAAACTCAAGACTAAGTTACAAATAAAATTTGTGTACAAAATTTGAGTGTTTGTGGAAAAGGGATTCATGATGTTATTGCTAAAGTTTAACAAGGTGTATATACTTAGCTCCACTCTCTATTTGAATTTGTAATCTCTTAAAAGAAAACATATATTCCTAACCTTCAAGTCAACACAAGTTATATAAAGTCATTATATTTAGTGCATGCTCAAAATCTTAATAGAGAAATTAGTTACACAAAGTCATTGTATTTAGTACATGCTCAAAATCTTGATAAGGAAATCAAGAGTTAACACTTGTTTTTTAATTTCATAACACAAACCTTAGATAGAGCATAATGTTCTATCAAACATGTGTGTCATTGGATATAAATTTAACATTTTCATTATTATATAATATAATAAGTGATCACTTTTAGGATTAATTTTTTTTGGTTAAAAAATAGTGATATCAAAATGTGTTTCATTTAAATTGTATTTTTAAATATTCTACATTATCATGATTATATAGACATAATCTAATGAGTGAACGTAAGAATTAAGTAACATGATTTTTTTTTTAGTGAAAGTGCAATGTTTAGTCATTTGAATTAAATCTTTTTAATAGGGAAACAAATTTAATGCTTTCTAAATACGTATAAGCACTTAGATTTTGGACTGCAGATATAATTTTCCCCTATTTTAACCAAATTTCACATAAAATCAATTAAAAAAAAATTCCAAAATGTTACCTCGTTGAGGTATTCCTACCGTTACAAATTGAACAACGTAAATATGCATTTGTAGAGATGCATAAGAGATTAGATTTAGGAATTGTCTATAAATTTGAAAGATTTCATACCATTACTGTACGCCATCTCTGCCTACATTAACTAAACTGTTGTTGTGCAGGTTTACCTTTAATAGATAGCCCTATGTTATCGTAGCAGGTTAAAGCAGACAATCTATTGTAAAGGGGTAAACTTGTAAGTTGGAATTAAAACGTCGACACCAACTCCAAGCCATGACAATAATGGCCACAACTCAGAGACGAATCAGCGAGGGCAGAAGCTGAGAGAGGTCAATGGATTAAATGAATAGTTTTATTTATCAATGAGAAGTTGTGTTTCTTGAATGAAAATTTTCTAAATTCGCTTTGCCGATGAAATTGTAATGATAAAATGATTTGCATATTTAAGTCAAACCCATATGAAAATTAGCAACCATTAATGGATAAAATTTAATGATAGTAAATTTATTTCACAAACAAAATTACATAATTTGATAAAAATATATTTATTTCATAAACAAAATCACATTATTGAATAATAAAATATTTTTAATTTAGTTGATTGCAATTATATATTTTTTAAATGGATTTTAATAACATATAATTTTACTTTTAAAAGTCATAAGTTCAAATTAGAAGTAGAAGTGTGGTAGAACATGTCGAGCAATGTATGTTCTATATATATGAAAAATGTGTATGTATTTTAATTATAATTTTAGATTTATTTTATTATATATTTAAAATAATATTTTATATGAATAGTAATTATATTCTAAAATTTTATATTTAAATTTAATTAATAAATTATAATAAATTTATGTTTAAGTTATATATTTATTTATTAATATTTTGTATGAATTTTTTTTTTAAATTATATATTTATTTATTAATGTTTTTATGAATAGTAATTATATTGGAAAGTTTTATATTTAAATTTAATTAATAAATTTATGCTTACAATTTTTTTTTTTTAAGTTATATATTTATTTATTACTCCAATGTTATGTTAAACATTCTGATTCATTCAAATTATATAGAAATAAATTATTAATAATTATATTATCCTAAATTAATCTTAACTTTAGATTTATCAAGTGTCAAGAAATAGCTCTGCAATTTGAGAGATTTAATCCCTATGCCATCTTGATAGATCAAGAGTTAAGATAAATCTAGAATGACTTTACTAGCAATTAATGTTGGAGGAAAATAATGATAGAAAATGCAGAAGACAAAAGTTGGACAAACACACGGGAGCTCACAGGTGATCTGCACCAGGAGCTCCCACCAGCAAATGCATTCGCTTCATATTATTCATTAAGCATCAGGAATTAAATAGATACATAGGCAAAACAGATTCCTAATTAATAGGAACTGAATGTCAAATAAAGTGCAAATCATAACTACGTAACCTATTCTCCATTAATTTCTAACACCCCCCCTTAATGGAGAAAGGGATTTTTAAACACACCTAAAGTGTCCCTAAACAAATCAAACTTCAGTCTTCCTAGTGGCTTAGTGAATATGTCAGCCATATTATCACAAGAATTACAATAGTCTATAGAAATCTCTTTGGACTGCACTTTCTCCCTAACAAAATGAAATTGAGTATCTATGTGCTTAGTGTTTTTATGAAACACAGGATTGTAAGCCAGTTTGATGGAACTTTGATTGTCACAATTGATGATCGTAGCTTCTGTCTGTTCTTCCCCTGCATCTTGGAGAAGTCTACGCAACCAAACTGCCTCACATGTCGCTGCACACATAGCTTGATATTCAGCTTCTGCCGAGGATAAAGCAACAGTATGCTGCTTCTTGCTGCACCAAGAGATGACCCCGGAACCAATGTTGAAGGCGTAACCTGTAATTGATCTTCTGTCATCTACATTTCCCGCCCAATCAGAGTTTGTATACCCTGTCAACTTAACATCAAATGAGTCAGAATACAAAATACCAAAATCTGATGTTCCTTGCAGATACCTTAATACTCCTTTCGCTGCACTCCAGTGACTGTCATGAGGTTGAGTCATAAACTGACTCAAAACACTCACTGCATAGGCTAAGTCAGGTCTTGTTGTAGTCAAATAAATAAGACTACCAACCAATTGTCTGTACAATGTTGCATCTGCATATTTCGAACCATCATCCATCTGAAGTTTGCTATTCTGCTGTAAAGGTATGCATGAAGGCTTACACTCATCCATCTTAAACCTGGATAACAGACTCTTTGCATACTTACCCCGGGACAAGAAAGTTTGACTTGAATCTCTCCAAACTTCTAGACCCAAACAGTATTGCATTTCCCCAAGGTCCTTCATCTCAAATTTCTGTGATAATTGCTGCTTGATTTCTTCAATGAGATTGTCTGCACTTCCTGTTATTATCAAATCATCTACATACAAAGAAATCACCACTATCTTCCCTTCATTATTAAACATGGTATATAAATTGGGATCATTTTTGCTCCTTTCATAACCATTCATGAGGAAAAAAAAATCAATTTTTTCATACCAGGATCTAGGTGCCTGCTTTAAACCATATAAAGCTTTCTTTAATCTACACACTAGATGTTCTTCTCCCTTCTTAACAAATCCTTCAGGTTGTACTAAGTATACTTCTTCTTTTAAATCACCGTTTAAGAAAGCAGACTTAACATCTAATTGATGTATTTTCCAATGATGTTTAGTGGCTAAAGCAATGATCATTCTGATGGTGTTTAATTTTGCAACAGGGGAAAATGTCTCCTCAAAATCAATACCTTCTATTTGGGAATATCCCTTTGCCACCAACCTTGCTTTATGTTTATCAATAGACCCATCTGCTCTAAATTTCAACTTAAATAACCATTTGCAACCTATGGGTTGTTTATCATCAGGAAGTTTTACTAGATCCCACGTATTGTTCTTAATGATGGATTCATATTCCTCATTCATTGCTTTCTTCCATTCAAGACTTTTACTAGCTTCATAAAAGTTAGAAGGTTCTGCAATGTTTAACATACCAGTCATAAGCGCATAATCCCTATATCGAGCTGGTAACTGTCTTGGCCTGTTCGATCTTCTGAGTGGTGGGGGTTCAATTATTCTGCTTATTTCTTCCCTTTGTGGACTGAACTCCACATTATCCTGCTGCTGTATCCCATGCTCGTTGCAATATTTGGTGAAGACTCCTTTCTTGAATTCCCCCCCTTGATCTGATCGAAGAATCCTGATGAACTTTCCTGTTTGCTTCTCAATCATGTTTCTGAATTGCTTGAAATATTCAAAAGCATGACTTTTCTGTTTTAAGAAAATACACCCATGTGAATCTTGTACATTCATCAACAAAGATTAAAAAATAATAGGCCCCCCCTAACGACCTTGTCTGCATCGGGCCACATAAGTCAGTATGTACAAGTTCAAGTATATCCCTCTGTTTTCTATCTTTAACGGCAGGAAATTCATCTCTATGCTGTTTACCGAACGCACATGCCTCACAATCAATATGCAAATTTTTCAAACCAGGAAGACCCTCTACCATACCTTTGTTTTGCAGCAGAAAGAGATCACCAAAGTTAATATGCCCAAGTCGCTGATGCCACAAATTTTCAGCAGACTTATTTGATGCCATCAAGGCTTTCTGAGGCGTACTTTTCACATCCAACTTGTAGAGTCCTCCTATGCGAATACCTGTAGCAATGGGCTTCATCTGATCCAACAAATCTTTAATAATGCAATAAGATTTAAAAAATTCTACCTTGAGGTCCTGATCTGTAATCTTGGACACAGAAATTAGGTTCTTCTTAATGCCAGGAACATACCACAGATCAGATATATTCCTGATCTTACCATCAGGCAGAGTAACAAGGACATCTCCATGTCCCTTGATCTCGTACCCACTATTATCTCCAAGATAGACTTTTACTCCAGAGTTGGATTCTTTAAAATTTCTGAACCATTTCTTTTTACCTGACATATGCGAGGAGGCTCCAGAATCCACGAACCAAATATCTGATTCATCCTCCTCAGTAGCAGTGTCATCCTTGGCCATAAATAGTCTAACATCCAGATTCTGATCTGGGTCTATATCTGCATCTGCATCCGCCAAATGACCTGCATGCCTTCTCTGATTGTACCTCTCTTGATTTGCCTTCTTCTTGCGACAAAATTTAGCAATATGGCCTATCTTACCACAATAAAAACATTCAGGAGCAGAGTCATTTCTATACGAGGTCATACCTTGAGGTGTCATTTTTGATGTGTTGCCCCTCCTCTGATCAGCCATCGCTCTCCCTTTTGGCTTGAACTTTGTTATCAATGCAAGATCTGGATCTTGAGGCTTGAGAGACGACCTCCTTTCCTCTTCATGTAGCAAAATTCCAGTAAGCTCTTCAAAACCCGGAGGCTTTTCCCTTGCATTCAATCCAGTTATAAACATCTGATAGTCATCTGTCATACCATTCATGGTGATTGTCACCAGATCATCATTTGCCATGGTTTGACCAATATCAGATAGTTTATCTTTAACGTCCTTTATTCAGGATAAGAATGACGAAACAGACTCATTCTCCTCCATCTTGATTGAGAGGATCTTCTTCCTGAGGAACAAGGTTCGGCTGGTGTTCTTGATTTCATACATGTCTTTGAGAGTTGTCCAGATTTCAGTCGCTGTCTTGCAATCCCGAATATGAGGGATGATGCAATCTTTAACTGACAATTTTAGTAGGAACTTTGCCTTCAGCTCCCTTTTCTCCCATTCTTGAATTGTTGCATTCGTTCCACCATTTGCAACCGTCGGCTTACCTTCATCGCCGATGACAATACTATAGGTATTCTGCCCTTCAAGCAAAGTCTGAAGCTTGAATTTCCAATTTGTGTAATTGGAACCATCCAATTTGCTGCTTTCATTTAAGTAATCTGCCATTTGAGAATTCATCTTGGAGGAAAAAAAAACAGGCTACCCCCGGCAACTTAAAAAACAAAATGAACAATTCTCAACTTATCACAACAAATTGAATATGGTTGTGACTTACAACAGTTGTGAAATACAAATTATAAAACAGCAGATCACTAATTATTAACTTCAGAAATAGTGAAAAAAAACGTTGATCTCACTTTGCATAAACTACATCAGTGATTTTGATATGTATGTTTTTCAAAGATTCACGGAGGTTAATCAGCTCGATTTTTGCTGTAGGAGACTGCCCAATCCAATTAATTGATGACGTTCCCCGGTGTCAAGGCTAGTGGGTCGAACTATTTGCAACTTGGATTTGTTTTACTCCAACACTTTTCCCCTTTTTTTCTCCTTCTACAGATCATTCATGAGAATAAGCAGTAATGAAAAATAATTTCAAAGATTTGAACAAATGAATCAGAACAAAACGGTATTCAGTGACTGCAATGCCAAACTGTTTGCAAAAAATAACGCTGCATAAATGTCAACCGAGCTGCGTAATGAATCAAGAAACTTGAAATGACAGCGTGCAGTCTGCGCACTTTCAAATCCGGCAGGTCGGACCACTAGATCGAGATAGGCAGCCCGACCTCAACCTTAATCTCGACCAGGGGCTGTCAGCACACAATACGCTTGGCAGGAAACTTGACTTCACGCTGAAAAATTCTGGTCGTGACTGTTTGTGTGAGTGCTATCCAGCGTATGCTTCTATCCGGCAGACGCACCAACGTTCACGTGCTGGCTTCAAACAGCAACCCACGCTCTGTATGCAAACTCACAAATGGAAAAAAACAGAATTCTGGTACCCGTGCCCAAACCAACGTGGGCAAAAAAACAGAGATCGACTGCTCGAGTGGTCAACCACGCTTGCTCAGCAAAGGGATTAATGTGCGAATTGCAAAAAATAGAAGTGCGAATTCAAGAGACCAGCGTACACAATTCGTGAGCAGGCAATTCGTGAGCAGGCAAGGTTTTACAAAAAAACTTTGTTAGCTCAACAAATTCATGACAAACGTTTCATTTCTGAGACCACGTCCCTTGTTCAAGATCTGTTGAGGAAAAAAAAACAACGCAGCATTCGAATTACATATCACTGCACAGTCTTACCAATGTTGGATCGACATTGCTCAGAATGTCGATCCAACTATAAAAACCAAGAAGACTAGCGCACTGAATCGGCCCATCTTGTGTGCAGGAGACAGTGCAGCACCGGCCTCGGCCTTCACCAGTGCACACAGGTACAGCCCTCTCATCACAGCAACGTTTCGGCAGCACCTTCAAACAGCTCCGATACCATGATAGAAAATGCAGAAGACAAAAGTTGGACAAACACACGGGAGCTCACAGGTGATCTGCACCAGGAGCTCCCACCAGCAAATGCATTCGCTTCATATTATTCATTAAGCATCAGGAATTAAATAGATACATAGGCAAAATAGATTCCTAATTAATAGGAACTGAATGTCAAATAAAGTGCAAATCATAACTACGTAACCTATTCTCCATTAATTTCTAACAAATAAAACATAATCCAAATTTCTTTTAAAGTCTCTTTATGCTAATATTAAATACTCATGAAAATTTTATAATATAATGGTAACCATTTCATAGACCATAGTCTATCTAATTTATGTGGAATCTAGCAGGGATTTCATAGAATCACAAATTTAAGTTATAAACTCTCCACAATCCAACTACCACTAAAATATTTTAAGGTAGTTAAAACATATATACAATAGAAAACCCAATTTAAATAACAAAACTTAAGATTTAATAAAAAATATCAAAAAATCCAAAATATAAATATTAAAACAAATACAATCATATTTTTATTATTACAATTATATCTATTTCCTACATATTTGTCTCACATAAGCTAATTCCAACATAATTATTTTCAGTACTACTTTTCCCATTCACTTGTACAATATATATCATAATAACATGAACAAATAAACAATGCTTTACATCATAATAAAGTGAACAATTAAAAAAACCTCAGCACACGAGCCTGTCCATGCTAACACATCTATGAAAATATATCATAATAACATGAACAAATAAACAACTCTCTACATCATAATAAAGTGAACCATTAAAAAGCCGCGTGTAAGCAAACGAGCCTGTCCACACTCACACACCCCTAACCCTATTGCATAACGTTTTGCATCATAATAAGGTGAACAATTAAAAAGCCTGCCCACACTAACACATACCCATATATTGGATAACGTTTTACATCATAATAAAGTGAATCCATACTAACACATCCCTAACACATACCCACATATTGGATAACGTTTTGTATCATAATAAAGTGAATCCATGTAGAGACTATTTTCACATAACCTAACTCCAACATCATTATTTTGAGAACTACTTTTACCATTCATTTGTACAATATATATCATAATAACATGAACAAATAAACAACGCTTTACATCATAATAAAGTGTACAATTAAAAAAGCCTCAACAACGAGCCTATCCAGGCTAACACATCCATGACAATATATCATAATAACATGAACAAATAAACAACGCTTTACATCATAATAAAGTGAACCATTAAAAATCCTTGTATAAGAAAATGAGCCTCTCCACACTCACACACCCCTAACCCTATTGCATAACGTTTTGCATCATAATAAGGTGAACAATTAAAAACCCTGTCCACACTAACACATACCCACATATTGGATAACGTTTTACATCATAATAAAGTGAATCCATACTAACACATCCCTAACACATACCGACATATTGGATAACGTTTTGCATCATAATAAAGTGAATCCATGTAGAGACTATTTTCACATAACCTAACTCCAACATCATTATTTTGAGAACTACTTTTACCATTCACTTGTACAATATATATCATAATAACATGAACAAATAAACAACGCTTTACATCATAATAAAGTGAACAATTAAAAAAGCCTCAGCACACGAGCCTGTCCATGCTAACACATCCATGACAATATATCATAATAACATGAACAAATAAACAACCCTTTACATCATAATAAAGTGAACCATTAAAAAGCCTCATATAAGCAAACGACCCTGTCCACACTCACACACCCCTAACCCTATTGCATAAGGTTTTGCATCATAATATGACATCATAATAAAATGATCAATTAAAAAGCCTGTCCACACTAACACATACCCACATATTGGATAACATTTTGCATCATAATAAAGTGAATCCATGTATCCATGTAGAGACTATTTTCACATAACCTAACTCCAACATCATTATTTTGAGAACTATTTTTACCATTCACTTGTACAATATATCATAATAACATGAACAAATAAACAACCTTTTACATCATAATGAAGTGAACGATTAAAAAAGCCTCAGCACACGATCCTGTCCACACTAACACACCCTAACAATATATCATAATAACATGAACAAATAAACAACACTTTACATCATAATAAAGTGAACCATTAAAAACCCTCATACAAGCAAACGACCGTGTCCACACTCACACATCACTAACCCTATTGAATAACGTTTTGCATCATAATATGACATTATAATAAAGTGAACAATTAAAAACCCTGTCCACACTAACACATACCCACCTATTGGATAACGTTTTGCGTCATAATAAAGTGAATCCATGTAGAGACTATTTTCTAAACGTGTCTATCAAACTGCGGCAGTAGTCGTCCGTGAATCTGTTACGAGTATTGCAAGGATACCTGTGAATGCAATCGTCCCACACGTTGTCCTCCATTGGCTTCGTTTCATTCATTACTTCCCACACAGCGCTATTGCATTTGAATCCCGAACCCAGTCCTATCTGCCAAACACGATCTCCCACCTTCAAGCGTTTCTTCGCTTCCAGATACGCTACTTCGTACCAGAGCCCGCTGGTTGAAGTGTTCCCGAATCGATGGAGCGCCATGCTAGATGGTTCCAAATCGTGATCGCTCAGCTGCAGGCTCTTCCCGACCCCGTTGACAACTGCTCGCCCGCCGGGATGGATGCAGAAATGGCTGAACGCCAATCTGAAGTTGGGGATGTAGGGTTTCAAATCCCTTTTGAGGACTTTGATACAGAAGAGATTGTAGGCGTAATAAAGCTGTTCAGTTATTGGAAGCACTTTAGGGCCTAGGGTTATCATGTTTTTCTTCACTGCCTCTGCGGCCACGTTGATGAGCGACGTGCGGAGTCCGATGCCGTAGAAACCCTCGGCGTCTTCTTTCGACATGACGCACCCGTAGGCCTCGTCGTCGGCTGCAGTATTCGTCCTCACGACGTGCAGGAGCTTCATCTTTGCTCGGGCTGCGTCTCTGGCTTTGTTCGACAGAAGCACCGCGTTTCCCCCGACTCTGAACAGACAATTGGTGAGCATCATCCCCTTATCGCTGCCGCCGTAATTGGCATTGACCGTCGTGTTCTCGGAGCCGACAACGAGAGCATAGGAGCCGGGGTAAGTCTTCAAGAGATCCTTCGCCATGTCCACGGCTATGACGTTGGCGCTGCAGCCCATTCCAGAAAGATTGAAAATCTTGACGGTCTCTTTCATCTTGTAGTGGTTCACCACCCACGCTGCCAGCGACGGCGCCGGGCTGAAAGTGGAGACGTTGACGATGAGAATGTCGATCTCCCATGGCTTCACGCACGTCTTTGCGAACAGATCGTGGAGAACAGCCGCGAAGCTCTCCTCCATCTCCACCCGCGCCTCCTCCAGCGTCGCAATGCGGTCGTCGCTGAAGAGAAAGCGCGCGACGGCCGTCTCTTCTCCCAAGCCGGAGCGGAGATAGACCTTCCATTGCAAGTCCATGCGATCTGCCACCGCGGGCTCGGTGCTGACACAGAAATAAATGCACGCCTCGGTATTCATCTTTCGGTCCTCGGGCGGTCTGTAACAACTGTAATCCACCAGATAACACTCCCCTCGCCGCCTCCGAGTCTTTCCATATAAAAGCGCCACTGTGACCATGCAACAAAGCAGAGCAACCTCCACCGCCCTCCTCAAAAACACTGATGTTTCCGAAAACACAAGCATATATCCGAAGCTCCTCATCCACAGTTCCCCGACAAGAGACCACCTCGACTGGAGACTCGTCATCTTCTCCATTTTATCACCCTTTCATGCGCCAGGGTTGCTGTTATCTATATATAACATTAACATCCTATCACTGGACAAGTCTCGCTGCCACTGCCTCGAACTCTACGCCGCCCTTGAACCCTGAGCTGCCATTGACTCATCGAGTCTACTTCCCATTAAAACCCAACCTGCTCTGTCCATCAATGAGTTCACAGAAAAGCAACCCCGCTATAGTTGGCAGAATTACGATGAGTTCACAGAAAAGCAACCCCACTGTAGTTGGCAGAATTGCTCATCACATGGTTTCCCTAGTTTCTGACAGCAATCACTGGCTTAACTCCACCCACCCTCGATTTTCCCTTCAGTATCACAAGACTTCGCGGATCACCATCACTTACATGCAATGGGCTCGACTTTCGGGGTCCCCTTGGATTTTCATGAATTCGCATTTTACCATTTCATCTACCTTTCCGTTTTTTAAGCTGCAGTAAGGTATGGAATTTGACGTTATGCTTTTTTTAATTGAACGTATTGGATGGCTATGGAAAATTTTGACAATTGGAAAAAATTGAAGTTTAAATGTTTAAGTTGCCTGACGTTTAAATATTTAAGTCGCCGTTTTGTTAAGGTGGAGCCTAAATGAGGCCTATGGAAAATTTAGAATTTGGGAAATTTTTTTCCGTAAGCCGCATTTAGACTCCACCTTAACAAAACGGGACTTAAATATTTAAGTTGCCTGACCTTTAAATATTTAAGTCGCCCTTTTGTTAAGGTGGAGTCTAAATGAGACCTGGAATTTGACGTTATGTTTTTTATTTGAACGCATTAGATGGCTATGGAAAATTTTGACAGTCAGAAAAAAATTGACGTTTAAATATTCAAGTTGCCTCAAATTTAAATATTTAAGTCGTCTTTGTCACATTAATGAGCGTTGTCAAATTAAACGATCAACTTAGTTGCAACTTTTATTATTCTTGCTGGCAAGATAATACTGTGTTTGATATTACATTGACTCTACATTCGTTTTACTTTGAAAAAAAATCAAATGGCTATATCCAAAGTTAAATATGAGTAAAAATTTTAAAATTATTTTTAAAAAATATTATATTTTATTTATCTTGTATTTTATTGGACTTGAGCTTATTTTTCTTATTGTGTAATTATTATTTTTTGATACTCTTTTGAGCTTTGGTGTGTTGGTTGTTGTATTTTTGGTTCTTATGTATACATTGACAAGGATTTGAGCTTATTTTTCTTATTGTGTAATTATTATTTTTTGGTATTCCTTTGAGCTTTGGTGTGTTGGCTGTTGTATTTTTGGTTCTATGTATACATTGACAAGGATTTGAGCTTATTTTTCTTATTGTGTAATTATTATTTTTTGGTACTCATTTCAGCTTTGGTGTGTTGGTTGTTGTACCTTTGGCTTTATGTATACATTGACAAGGACTTGAGCTTATTCTTCTTATTGTGTAATTATTATTTTTTGGTACTCCTTTATGCTTTGGTGTGTTGGCTGTTGTACCTTTGGTTCTATGTATATATTGACAAGTACTTGTCACTACCAACCATTAGACTAATACATTATAGCATAAAAAAAATACCTATATATATATATATATATATATATATACTCTCGTCCTTTAAGTTATTAAACTTACAGATTATTGTGCCAATTCTTTTCTCTATGCATAACCCTTACTTATCATACATGACAAATTTATGTGTAATATCAATAAATCTATCAAATCAATTACGTACAATCTGTATTCACGATACAAAAGGGATGATATGGATCTATTAACACAATAATTTAAATTTTAATGCTCCATCGAGCTTGCTATTAATTATCATAATTGATTTAATCCCTTTGGCTAAATTGAAGTAATGACTCTCCCTCGGATGGTGTTGAGTGGACACCAGGTGTGAGGGCTCATAGCTGTCGAGGTACTTGTTTCCATATTTCAGCTGGGTTTAGGTGGCACCATCCGGACCGATGATCAACCTAGGGTGTCATACTACGGTCCAGATGCTTTTGCGGGTTTGGTGAGCAAAACTAGCTGAAGTATCCTAGTTCCCGTCAAGCATTTGCCATGTGAGTTCTTTGCAGACCTAGCTTCGAGTGGTCAGTTCTCTGATGTAACCCTAACTCTCTTTTTGGTTTAGTACTACCGTCGTTGTGCTCTAGTGGATGCTCTTTTTGAGCCTTCCTAACTTCTCCTAGGTGGCGTCTTCCTTTGTTCCATTAAAACAAAGGGGTTTTTACTCATTTAATGTTACTCAGATTTTTATGCATGCCTAGATAATTTTTATTTTTTTATTTTCCCTTGTGTACAATGTTACTAGCAACCTCGATGACCTCCTCCCCTGTGGAATGGATGCATGCAATTTCCCTTTTTCCAGGGCATTTTCATATGCTTGAATCTGGTTATAGGTTTACCTACCCTCAAGATTTTTCCTGGTAGTTTAATTATCTTCATCTCTTTTCTCTTTCTGCATTATAGTTTTCATTTTTATATTTGGGTGGCAGGTTGACCCGTTAGCACCACACGCCTTCAACAGGGTTATAATGTCTTGCGCCTTCCATGTTATGGAGCAGAATTGAGGGTTACACCTTGTCTAGATAAAAATTCTCTCCTTCAGCAAGGCTTGGATTCGGCACCTACTTAACTACATTCTTATCCCATGAGAGGGGTTTTTTCCCAATTTTATTTTTATGCCTTCTCTACAGGGTTTCCAATTTGCTCAGAGCATCTCTTCCATACCCTAATTGTTGACATGTTTATATTTATTAAGGATTATGGAAGCCCACTATTCATGGGGTTTCATTGTGTGGTTACCTGGTGCATGTAATTGTAACTTATAACAATATGGACTATTTCTGTAACCTTTGACTATGGAATGGTTATTGAGGTTTGAAATTTTGCATAAGGTTGATGTTGTTATAGTTTACGAATTCTATAATTCATAATCTCCTTATTCACAATGTTGTTGTTTATTATAATTTTCTTCTCAAGTTATTGTAAAGACCTTAACAGGGTCCTGTTTTATGTCAAAATTCATATTATTACAGTAATACATTTTTTCTATTGTATATATATGCTTTTGGAGTAACACGTCTGATTTTAGAATCTTTTTCTTCTCTATTCAAGAAAGTTTGTAATTTGTGTTGACATTAGCTTAATTTTATAAAATATGAGAGAACAGACTTCTCCACTTCTTGAGAAGGGACTGTCTCTAGGCTTCTCAACAGGGCTCGACCGGGAGACAAACCCAACTCACTTGTGGAATGCAATAGTCCCTTGACCTTCAATAACAAGGAATGTTTTCCTTCTTGCTCTTATATTATACTTTATCTTGTTTGTTTCTCTTTCTATATTATGCTAAATTTATATTATAAAATTATACTGTTGTTCATTTCACCTTCCAATGTACCTAGAAAACTTGCATAACTAAACAAAATCTTCCATATGTATAGCGTATTTCTCTTAGCATTTTATTACAACACCATAACATAGTCAAATGCATCGTATAGTTGTGCTACATATTAGCTAATAGTGTAATAACAGAATAAGAGAATCGATTTTAAAACACATAAATTCATAGTATTTAATGAAACAGAGATAACCACATTACAATATTCATACAAACAATGCACATGTCCTTTTATTGTCTATGAATCTGGAATTTTTACTACTCGGAATCCATGCATTTAATGATATCACACTATCCACTCACTACAAAGGACCACGTTAGCCTGTGTTCATGATTTCAAGGTTTCATTTTTTAACTTTTATTAAAATGTGTGTGGGGATATTTCTAAAAGACATTCAATGCCATCGTGATTCATCTACATGTTATAAGTTCAATTATTTTTCTGATATAAAAAAAAATAGCATTACTAAATAGATGTATAAAGCATGGAAATGCAGGCAAAGCCATTTATTATAAGCCTTTTTCAAATATCACTATTATAATAAGCAATGTTGAAATCCAAATTAGAAACATTAAAATTGGCAACATGAATACATGAATTCAGTAATCACATTCTTTTACGTGGAATTGTGGACATTATTATTGAGAGTTATTTTCATAAAGCTCAAAATGGATCCATATTTAATAAAATAAAATAAAATATTTTCTTAACTTATTTTATTCTATTAATATAATATAAATATAATATTTTATTAAATTAATAAAATATATAAGTTATATATAATTGAATTAAAAGGCTTAGTTGATTGTGAAGGGAAAAGCACAATAATTATGGTTAAAAATATGGGTCATTACTCCTTTATCTTTTATTTTTTATTCTACTTTGATTGAGTTATATATATATATATATATATATATATATATATATATATATATATATATATATATATATATATATATATATATATATATATAAATAATTTAGTCAAAATGTTAAACTAGGCACATTACTTTACAACGTTGCTACCATACTAAAAATTGTTCATGTTTTATTTGAAGAAAAAGCTACTTAAATTTTCAATTGTTTTATTAAGATAAAATGGGGAGGAAATAAGGAAAATGGTTAGATTATCACAGTAGCTGCAAAATTATAGCAAAGCATGTGACTCTACCTAACTTTAATCAAAAGTTTAATTCTTTTACATTTTAAATTTACATATAAATAAAATTAATAAAATTACAATTACAATTAATGAATAGATAATTAATTAATACATTAAATTAAAGTAAAATAATAAAACCATTTTTCATTTCATAAATATATGATTGACACTAATCAATCCCAATTAAAATCAATAAATAAAATGTAAAACAAGTCCTTATTTTAATTTAGTTGTCCATGGGGTCTTGGAAAGACTGTAATTGAGATGTTAAGTCAATGTTCAATTCTCTGACCTATTTGTGTGTTATTCTTGGATATGACCATGATGTAGCCTCATTTTTCCAAACTTACAAATATATATATTTTTAATTATCTATATTTAAACTAAGAGGAAAGAAACGCTAGCTATGTGACCTTGTTTCTGGTTACAATTCTTTTATGGGTTGCAAATGAGTTTCTCATAAACACACAAGGAATATAGATAAACATTGGAATACCGATATTTAGTTGGACACTTTTGATATCTATTTTATAAACAATTTTTTGGTGTTATAGAGTTAGAATAATACGTTATCGTATATTTTTTAAGAATCATTATCTTTAATCTTGTTTTTCAATTGTTATAAAAAATTTCCATATAACATAAATTAGAAATTGCCCCTAAAAGTGCAAAGGTACATCGAACGAATAAAATATTTGGAAATATCATCTCATCGCATACAAAGCCAATTAACTATTAAATGAATGCACATAAGTTATACCAAACATTCCACTGCAAGCCCCATGAGGCAACCCCATTGCTCAGAACCTAGGCATGAGGACAAAGTGTTGACAGACCTTGCTTCAAGTGTGTCACACCCGACTATCTATCTTTTCTCGGCCACATGGTGATCTCAACTTCATATTTATACCAGGGCACAATATTGATCTCTGTCAAGGTCCTAGAGCTCATAAACGCGTTCCCTTAGCCTCATAATGGATCCTCGTATAAGATTCCACTAGTTTAGTCAACACTACTTCGTAGTTATGGTAGTCAAACATAAGTACTCAAGCAGGATCCGAACAAGATTGTAGCATTCATAGTGCTACACAAAAATTATTTTTTTTACTTTACACACCATATCCCCTTCACCCTTATAGATTCAAAAGTTGAAAAGGCAGACATGTTTGATCCAAACAAAATTTTCGTGTGTGACATAATAAATAACCTTTTACTTTTCTTGTTATATATGTCTTTCTCATTGTAGAGTCAAAAGTTGAAATAAGAGTCCAACTATATCCAAACAAAAGTTTTCATGCTTTTATGGAATTAAAATGGAAGATTCTTCTAAGGTCGACATAAATTGTACTTTTCCATGGCCATGATAGCTTTCTAATGCATTACACAAGTCTAAATAGTGCCATCAATTTGAAATTCTAAAGTGTGCTGGTAGGGTTGTTTTTATTGAATTGGTTAAAACATTTTCATTCTGTGCGGAGGGATAACCCTCAAAGTGTAGTCTAAACATGGCACATTTTTGCTTGGAAAAGAATAGAAATTTTAAGCATGATTTTGAGAAAATATAGAGGGATTTTTTGAAAACCTGGGGTACAATTATCAAGCTTCAACATTTTGGGTGCCCCAGGGTTTTTTATGGTGTCGAATCCATTTCCTCCATAAAAAATTTGTTTTAAACACTCCCAAAATCAAATTTATTGAAAAAATATTTTGTATTCCGCGAGAAAATCACCATCCAAATGAAAATGTGGCCTCATTAGACAAAGCCTAACCCTCAACTCCAAACTAAAATTTGCATGCTTTTATTAAATTAGTTTGGAACTTTCTTTCGAAAAAAAATTGTCTTTTTTTCTCATTATAATAAGCTATAAACTTCAACTTCAAATTAAAACGTTGAATCCACTCTAAAAGAACTCCACTTTCGCTAGACTTCCATTGCTCATTAGCTAGACTTCCATTTCTCATTGTAATGAGCTCTGAACTCTAACTTCAAATTAAAACATTGAGTTGAGTTCTCATAGCCTTATTTGGATTCTTTAGTCTAGTCTGTGACATATTAATTCAGAATAAAATTTAATCGTTTTCCATTTTAACTTTTCTAAAATTAGATAAAAAATTTGTTAATAAATAATATTTTCGTTCGATGAATAAAAAAATAAAAAATCAAGGTGATAAATTTCTTTTAAAGATTTTTTTATTAACCTACAAACTTAGTAGGTAACTAATACCCATGATTTAAAATGTGTACACCGATTAATGATTCTGCAACTTTTGTTTTTCATAGTTAGGAGGATGTACCCCTAGGCTATAAGGCCCCTCAATTTTCTCACAGTACCGGAGTGTAACGATGACTATTCTAATTGGGTCTCTCGATACACTTGAGCAAATAATTCTCATAAGTATAGACGTGAAAGACATTACTAGGTTATTGAAGATAAATAATTCAAAGTCCTTTTCTAAGTAACGGTCATTCCAACTATTCTAGACCAGCTACCATTGGAACAGTCAAACATCCAATTACTAGGACTTACCATCCAACGTTATTGAATATTGAACGTGTCTCCACTCCCACAATTAAAAAAACAAAGGAACGGGAGCCATACTGCGGTTTCCATTCATAAGGGGGGTGGTGTTGCCATTGAACATCAATTCCAATACAGGAAGCATTCCGAGATATATTTTGAGCAACAGAGCCAACACCGAGATGGTAAATAGATCTCGCGTCTGGAAAGATTTCCGGTATGATTCAATAAATAGCCTCCCTTCAACAATCCCCAGTATTAACGACATGAATTTTATGGCAGGCTCAACGTTGTCCAACCTTATTCCAACCTTTTCCCAGGGCCTCAATTCATGACGAATCCACTTTAAATAAAAGGGGAATGGCATCGAAGCTCACGTGGTTTCAATATCGCCATCTTAGTTATGATTAGGATTGCTAAACTTCGACAGCCATGAGAGAGAGCACATGGTAGTGGTTGAATACCTTAATATTTTTTTGGTCTTCGCTATTCTCTGCCAGATGTTTCCATGCATTCTCTGTCAACCTCGAAGGCACTCGAAACAGATTTACTGTTGCAACCCCTAGATCCTCCCACAGATACTCAACCTGCATTCATAACGCAAAGAGATTAAAAATTCTGAATTTAGTTTGTTCATATCTGATCAAGATATATTTAAAACCTCAAGGTAAATCATCCCAAAGTATGCATGCAGAAAAAGAGAACTCCAGGGATGGTGTACCTCGAGGGCTTAGATACTTCTTGTAATGAAAAATACAGTGAGTGTGAGCTTTTACGACAGTAAAAAACTTGAAATCATTTTATGTACCCAACGGTTAATCAATAATAGGCACAAAACAGTTCATAAGAATGTTAGAGCAGATAACTAGTTTAGGCCTCTCAGCTTTGTCCAACTTCTCTTCTCCATTGTAGTCTAACTAAACATTCTAATAATTTCGCAGTTCTTGGAATTTGGGTGAAAATTGAAGCCCAAAAAGATGAGAACATAAACATCTAAATTGTGAAAATAGTTAATTAAGAGTTTCTTATATTTAGAGAGTTAATTAATTGAGGTTGACATCTAAATTGTTAAAATAGTTAATTAAGAGTTTCTTATATTTAGAGAGTTAATTAATTGAGGTTGAGTATGAATTTAGTGTTTGGTTGTTTGTTAAGTTATATTTTATTTTAATTAAATCAAGTTTGTGTGATTAATAAAAAAGCTGTGTTATTGTATGAGTGAATTATTTATGTTATTTTACATCTTATTTTCTATGACCTTCCAACAAATTGATCTCAAAACTATAAAAGGATCACATAATCTGTAATACCTGCATAGCCACTTAAAACTTAAAGAATACCAAGAGCAGAAAGTCTGCAAATTTTTTTTTTTTAAATTGTTGCAAAATTGGTTGTTAAAGAGTGCACAATCCTAACTTATTGAAAAAAATGCGCAAACTGAACACACTTTATTAGTGCAAAAGCTGCACAATTTCGTTAACCCTCCATTGTGCGAAAATTCGAGGTTTCTGTGCGATTTATTAATCTCGGAGGTCCACAAGCGCGTAACTAATTAAAAGAGAGGCCAAGAGCCGTGAGCCTCTCGAATTGTAAGTCAAACAAGGTTCAAAGCATTTAAGACATTCTTTTTTATTAAAACTGATACGTACATTTTATAAACTATTTTTATAATAAATTTTTTTAAAGAATTTTAAAATAAATTTTTATTTTAGAAACGGTTATTATAAAAAGTGTTTATATATATATATAATTTTTTTTATAAAATAATTCATTATATAAAAAACAAATATAAGGGTTTTTAAAAGGAGCATTGTAAAGTTTATAAAAGGAGAAATTTAGAGTTTTATAAGAGAATATTTTTATTGAAGAAAGATGACAACAACGAGTTTTTAGTCACAATTTCCTCTTTTCATAGGGAAGGATTATGATGTGTGGGTCATTAAGATGGAGACCACGTTGAAGGCGCATGATGTTTGGGATCATGTCCACTGTGGGTTTTCAGAACCTAATAGTGAAGGAGAAGAATGAGTTATCGTTAATGCAGAGAGGGAACAATGGACGAATGCATAATCATTGTAACTTATCCAACATGGAATGGACCGAGTAGTGTTCTAGAATATCATGATCATGTCGTTAGCAAAGAAAGCATGGGAAACCTTGGCGACAAGCTATAAAGGTATGGCCAAAGTCAAAATTGTTAAGTTGCAGAATACTAGGAGAGATTTTGAAAGTTTGCAGATGAAGGAGACAAAGGACGTAGATTCATTCATGAGTCAAGTCACGTCTGATGTAAATCAGTTAAAAATTTATGGTGAAGATATTAAAGATCAAACAGTGGTTGAGAAGGTCCTTAGACCTTTGTCTACCAAATTTGATGTTGTGGTAGCATCCATAGAAGAAGCCAAGGATTTGACAACACTAATTGTTGATGAGTTGATGGGATCACTTCTATCACATGAGGCAAGGATAGACAGAAATAAGGATTCCACTCTATAAACTCCTTTCAAAAGGGAGGTTTCTATTTCAAGACACAAAGGTCAAGGCAGAAGTAGATCGAGAGGCAGATGACAAGGCAGAAGATATGTTGGTTAGAGAGATGGTCGAGAAGAATATGAACATGAAAGTGGAAGCAACAACAAAAGCTTCAACACTAATCAAAGATTTGACAAATCGAAGGTGAGATGTTATTATTGCAATAAATTTGATCATTAACTCGATTAACTCCACCTGCCCTCGATTTTTTGTATTTTATTTAAAAATAATAATAAGAATAATCATAATAAAAAACTAAGAAATAAAATAAATAATAATAATAATAATAAAATAAAATATAAAAAATATCTACATATTTATAAAAATAAATAAATAAAATTAAACAAGAATACTTATATATATTATCACTATAGATTAAATAAATAAGCGATTAATTAATTAATTAGATCAAACTAATTGTTATTCACCGAATTTAATTTTCATAGTCAAAATAGCTGTTATCTTAACAGTGAATTTAGCCATCTCTACATCTATTTATACTCAAGGTATTGATCTGATCTCTCACCTAGTCGTGAAGATGAACCACACTGGTTGGTTCGAAACCCATAGAAAAAGTTCATTTGCATGTGACTATTATAGAAATAATTCTATAATACACAATGGATCACAAAAGCCAAAATTTAAGAAAAGATATATTGTGTTTGATATTCCATTGACTTTACATTAGTTTTACTTTGAATAAAATTCAAATTGTTATCTCCAAAGTTAAAAATTAGTAAAAAAATTAAAATTATTTTTAAAAAATATTATATTTTATTTATCTTGCATTTTATTGGATTTGAGCTTATTCCTCTTATTGTGTAATCATTATTTTTTGGCACTCCTCTAGTGTGTTGGTTGTACGTCTAGTTTGATGTATACAATGACAAGTACTTGTGAGTACCAACCATTAAACTAATACATTACAGCACACACACACACACACACACACACACACACACACACACATATATATATATGTTATACTCTAGTCCATTGAGTTATTAAATTTATAGATTATTGTGCCAGCTCTTTTCCCTATGCATCACCCTTACTCATAGTACATGACATATTTATGCGTCATATCAATTACTTACAATCTGTATTCATGGTACAAAAGGGATGATATGGATCTATTAACAAAATCATTTAAATTTTAAGGCTCCACCCAGCTTGTTATTAATTATCATAATTGATTTAATCTCTTTGGCTAAATCAGAGTAATGACTCTCTTCCAGATGGTGTTGAGTGGACATTAGGTGTAAGGGCTCATGACTGTCGAGGTCCTTCTCTGTATATTTCATCTGGGTTTAGGTGGCACCATCCGGAATGCTGATCAACATAGGGTGCCATACTATGCTCTAGATGCGTTCAGAGTTTTGGTGAGTAGAACTAACTGAGGTATCCCAGTTCCCATAAAAAAATTTCCATGTGAGCTCTTTGCAAACCTGGATTCTAGTGGTCGGTTCTCCGATGTAACCCTAACTATGTTTTTGGTTTAGTACTACCATCACTGTGCTCCAGTGGATTCTCTATTATAGTCTTCATGACTTCTCCTAGGTACCTGCTTCCTCCGTTCCATTAAAAAAAAGGGGTTTTTACTCATTTGATGTTCCTCGGAGTTTTTATGCATGCCTAGATATTTTTTATTGTCTTATTTTCCCTCGTGTACAGTGTTACTAGCAAGCCCAATGAGTCATGACATGCTCCCCCATGGAATTGATGCATGTAATTTCCCTTCTTCCAGGGCATTTTCATCTGCTCGAATATGGTTACAGGTTTACCTACCCTCGAGTTTTTTCCTAGTAATTTAATTATCTTGATATTTTCTCTTTCCGCATTATAGTTATCATTTTTATATTTGGGTGGCAAGTTAACCCCTTACCACCACACGCCTTCAACAAGGTTATATTGCCTTGTGCCTTCCATGTTATGGACCAGAATCAAGGGTTACGTCTCGTCTCAATAACAATTCTCTCCTTTAGCAGGGCTTGGATTCAACACCTTCTTAACCAGGTTCTTATCCCATGACAGAGGTTTTTTCCCAATTTTATTTTTACACCTTCTCTACAGGGTTTCCAATTTTCTCAGGCTACCACCTGAGAGGGGTTGTGCCATACCCTACTTTTTGACATGTTTATATCTATTAAGGATTATGGTAGCCCACTGTTCATGGGCTTTTATCATGCGGTTTTCTAGTGCATGTAATTGTAACTTAGAACAATATGGATTGTTTTCTAACTTTTGACTATAGAATGGTTATTGAAGTTCGAACTTTTCCATAAGGTTGATGATGTTATAGTTTACAACTTCTCTAATGCATAATCTCCTTATTCACAATATTGATGTTTATCAAAATTGTCTTCTCGAGTTATAGTAAAGACCTTATAAAGGTCCTATTATATGTCAAAATTCATATTATAACAGTAATACATGTTTTCTATTGTATATATATGATTTTGGAGTAACGAGTCTCATTTTAGAATCATTTTCTTCTCTGTTCGGGAAAGATTGTAATTTGTATTGAAATTAGCTTAATTTTATAAAAGATGAGGGAATAGTTTTCTCCACATCTTGATAAGGGATTGTCTCTAGGCTGCTTGACAGGGCTCGTTCAAGAGACTAACCCAACTCACTTGTGGAGCGCAACAGTCCCCTCACCTTCAATAACAAGGAATGTTTTCATTTGTGTTCTTCTTTTATACTATATCTTGTTTGTTGCTCTTTCTAGATTAGGCTAAATTTTTTTATAAAATGATATTGTTGTTCATTTCACCTTCCAATGTACCTAGAAAACTTGCATAAGTAAAAAAATCTTCCATATGTACAACGTATTGCTCTAAGCATTTACCCTAACTTTCATAAATACCGGAACATACTTCAATGCATCATATAGTTGTGCTATATATTAGCTAATAGGGTAATAACATAATTAGAGATCGAAGTTAAAACGCATAAATTCATTGTATTTTAATGAAACAAAGATAACCACAATACAATATTCATACAAACAATGCACATGTCGTATTATTGTCTATGGATCTGGAATTTTTACTGCTCAGAATACATGCATTTAATGATATCAAACTTTTGTTAAAATGTATGTGGGGATATTGTAAAAGAAAAATCAATGTCATCATGATTCATCTCCATGTTATAAGTTCAATTATTTTTATGATATAAAACAGTTTTTGCCATTATTAAAGGGATGTATAAAGCATTGAAATGTAGGCAAAGCCATCTATTATAATAAACCTTGTTCAAATCTCACTATTATAATAAGCAATATTGAAATCTGAAGTAGAGACATTAAGATCAACTACATGAATAGAGGAATATTTTCATGGAGTTCAAAATGAATCTATATTTAATAAAATAAAATAAATATGTTCTTAATTATTGATATAATATAAAATATAATAATTTATTTTATTAATATGCTATAAAATATAACATTTTATTAAATTAATATTTTATTAATTTAATAAAATATTATTCAGAGTGACATTTAATATTATATATAAATTATATATAAGTGAATTAAGAAGCTTAGTTGAAGGTTACTGGTTTATTTTTTATTTTTTATTCTACTTTGAGTGAGTTAAAATGTTTATATATATATATATATATATATATATATATATATATATATATATATATATATATTCAAAATGTTAAACTAAGCACATTACGTTACCACATCATTACCATACTAAAAAATTGTCCATATTTTATCTGAAGGAAAAGCTTTGTTTTATTAAGATAAAATGCGGAGGAAACCACATGGCTCCCATACTAAAAAAATGTCCTTTTTTATTTGAAGGAAAATTCACTTAAATTTACAATTTGTTTTATTAAGATAAAATGGAGAAGAAATAAGGAAAACGGTAACTGTAAAATTATAGTAAAGCATGTCACTCTACTAACTTATAACAAATTAGCACTAATATAATTATAACAAATCAACACTAATATAATTTATTTTACTTTAATCAAATGTTTAATTATTTTACATTTTAAATTTACATATAAATAAAATTAATAGAATTACAATTACAATTAATGAATAGATAATTAATCAATACATTAAATTAAAGTAAAATAATAAAACTATTTTTCATTTCATAAATATATGATTGGAATTAATCAATCTCGGTTAAAATCAATAAATAAAATGTAAAACAATTCCTTATTTTAATTTAGTTGTCCATAGGGTCTTGGATAGACTCTGATTGAGATGTTAAGTCACTGTTCAATTCTCTGGCCTATTTGTGTGTTATTCTTGGATATGACCATGATGTAGCCTCATTTTTCCAAACTTACATTTTTTTTTAACTAGCTACATTTAGAATAAGTGGCAAGAAATGCTAGCTATGCGACCTTGTTTCTTGTTACAATTCCGTTTATGTGTTGCAAATGAGTTTATCATAATCAAAAAAGGAATATAGATAAACATTGGAATAGTGATATTTAGTTGGACACTTTTGATATCTATTCTATAAACAGTTTTTTTGGTGTTATAGAGCTAGCCTAATAGGTTATTGTATATTTTTTTATGAATCATTATCTTTAATCTTATTTTTCAATTGCTATAAAAAGTTGCATATAACATAAACTAGCAATTGCCCCTAAAGGTGCAAAGGTACACAAAAGGAATAAAATATTTGGGAATATCATCTCATCGCATACAGAGCCAATTAAATATTAAATGCATGTACATAAGTCATACCAAATATTCCACTACAAGCGCCACGAGGAAACCTCATTGCTCACAACCTAGGCATGAGCACAAAGTGTTGACAGACGTGTGTCACACTTGAATATCTATATTTTCTTAGCCACATGGTGATGCCAGTCCCAGATTTCTACCAGGGCACGATATCGATCTATGTCAAGGTCCTAGAGCCCAACAACTCATTCCCTCGGTTGCATAATGGATCCTCGTGGAAGATTCCACTAGTTTAGTCAACAATACTTCAGAGTTATGGTAGTCAAGCATGATGCGAACAAGATTTTAGCATTCATAGTGCTACACAAAAATTAATTTTTTGACTTTACAAACCATATCCCCTTCACCTTATATATTTAAAAGTTGAAAAGGCAGTCACGTTTGATCTGAACAAAATTTTCATGTATGAAATAATAAATAACCTTTTAATTTTCTTGTTATATTTTCCTTTCTCATTGTAGAGTGAAAAGTTTAAATATGATTCCATGTATCCAAACAAACGTTTTCAAAAGTTTTCATGATTTTATGGAATTAAAATGGAATATTCTACTAAGGCCAATAGAAGTTGTACTTTTCCATGGCCATTATAACTTTCTAATGCATTACACAAGTCTAAACATTGTTATCAATTGAAAATGCTAAAGTCTAAAGGAAGAATTTTTTTTTTTATTGAATTGGTAAAAATATTTTCAATCTGTGTGGAGCGATAACCCTCAAAACGTAGTCTAAATAGGGCACATTTTTGCTTGGAAAACAATAGAAATTTTAAGCATGATTTTGAGAAAATCTAGTGGAAATTTTTGAAAAGCTGGGGTACAATTATCAAGCTTCAACATTTTGGGTACCCCAGGGGTTTCTTATGGTTTTGAATCGATTTCCTCCATAAAAAATTTGATTTAAACACTCCCAAAATAAAATTTATTGAAAAAAAAATTGTATTCCTTGAGAAAATTGCCATCGAAATGAGTGTGTCCTCATTAGACAAAGCCTAAACCTCAACTTCAAACTAAAATTTGCATACTTTTATTAAATTAGTATGGAATTTTCTTTCAAAGCCAAAATGTATCATTTTTCTCATTATAATGATCTATGAACTTCAACTTTAAATTAAAACATTGAATCCATTCTAGAATAACTCCACTTGTAGCAGAAACAGATGGTCAGAGGATTACCTCCCATCAAAGAACCTTCTATTACTTTTGAGTGTTGCATCTTGCGAAAGCAACACCGTGAAGTTTTTCCAAAGGGGGTTTCATACAGAGAAATAAAACCTCTTGCGTTGGTGCATAGAGACTTTTTTGGACCTATGTTGACATGGTCGATTGGTGGAAGTTGTTGCTTCCTCACTTTCAAAGTTCAAAGAATTGAAAGCCTTATCAGAGAACCAAAGTGATCGACATATCAAGGTATTGAGGTCAGACCATGGTGGATAATATGACTCAAAGGCATTCCATGATTACTGAAAACATGGAATCAGAAGATAGTTTTCAACCAGGTACACACCACAACATAATGGTGTAATAGAGAGAGAGAACAGAAAAATTATAAACATGAAAAGGAGCATGTTGAAAGGAACAAAGTTGTGTAATGAGTATTAGGCAGAAGCAGTTGCATGTGTTGTTTATGTGATAAACAAATGACCTACAAAGAGTATGATGAATGAATTAAAGTGAAGTCTTTGCCACATGCATCATATATACACATAAATTTCTCTGGAAAAAAGAAGAAGGAAGAACCAACTGATGTCTTTCTAATGTTTTGGGTTCATGGTTGTCCATAATAAAGTCTCGAGAAGATGTGTGAATATACAAAATTCATAGTTGTCGTGATATTTGGAAACATTAACCATATTCTAAAATTTCCTTGCATTGAAATCCAAACAAGTAAAGTTACAATTTTACCTATAATGACATCAATTTGCACAAAGCAACCACATAATTTCATGGAAATTTCATGGCATGTGATATTCAAAGTTTTTTTCTTCAAACATGGTGGCTTGAAGGAGGAAGGATATGGAAACTAGGTAAAGGAACTAGGCGAGGGGAGTGACGCGTGCGAACCGCATGAGGGGAGCAACGATGGAAGAATTAATTGTGCAGCTCCTGGTAGGCGCAAAGAATAGTACATAAGTGACAAGCATTCTCAACCACCAGGTGATCTGACTACTAGATGAGGGTGACAGAACAGATTGGGAGTGGGTTGTTGATTTCAGATAGAGGGAAATGGGTGACTCAAGCGCATTGTTGGCCCAGATGATGTTGCCCGGTGTGAGCAGCTGTAGGGAAAATTCACGGAACAAATCACGACCATTACCGGTTGAAAAATGATTACCAAGAGGAGGACGATATGGAGGGATGGGATTGGTTGGCATTAACAGTTTTTGCACAACCAACTTCATAGAGAGAATACCTTAGGTGTAAAAATTTGATGCTAGAAATATACTTAAAAAGTAAAGTGACAAACATGATCAAATTTCCACTTGACAAGCAAACTAAATTTGAAATTCCAACCCTCATTTAAATATTCTCCTTATTCTAATATGTTTACTCTTCCCTTTTTGTTAGCCAAGTTCTTGATCCACATGATGGATGAAAGAGATTTTTCATGATTCACAACACAAGAACTGACTTGAGAGTTGAGTTCCCAATCTAAAAATATCTTATGCTTTTTTTAGATTTGCAATGGTGAAAATTAAGTTAAATAATATTTCCTCACATTATAATTTTAAATTAATACATGGTAGTTACAAAGAGTGAAAATTTGTACATGTTATTCTTGATTACCTTCCTCTTATGCAAAAAGTATATATATATACACACACACACACACAACGTTTTACATTAAAAATTCTTCTAATTATATTTAAATTATAATTATAGTAAACATACTTTAACATAATTTTAAACTAATATAAAAATTCAACATAAATTTCATATTACACTTATTTACATCTTATACATATCCATTTTTTATGCAACTACTTACTTAAATTATGTGGATAGATATCCACATGATATTGTGTTGTACAATGATTACAATAAAAATATTTATTATGACAACTCATGAATAAATAAAAATATATTTTTATATTTCATTTTTTTTTAATTTAATTTTTATATCTCAACATTCAATTTAAAAGAAAACCAATTAGAAAAAACAAATTTACATTTTAAAAAATTAAAATTATTTTTTAGTTTTCAAAATATTCAGTTAATATATATTTTTACATAACATTAATAAACTTCATAGAATTTGTTTAAAAAAATTCTAAACTAATTGAAAGTCAATTTTTTTTTTTTTTACCAAAGTAAAAAAATTGTATAACTTGTGTTAGACAAGTATAAAAATATCATGTATTTTTAAATATTTTTTATAGTATAATAATAATAATTTAATTTTAATATTATGATTTTTTAAGGTAAGATATATATTATTTGAAAGAGTATTTTTAATACATTTTTTTTAAGACAGAAGAAATATTTTGTCTTAAAAAATCACTTTTTATTTTAGTTATTTTCCATTAAAATTTAATATCAATTGAATTGTTTCAAATGTAAAATTGAAAAAAAAAAAAAATAGTTTGAGACAAAATTATTTTAAGAAAAATTTTATATTTAATACAAAAACAATTTGAGACAAAAATATTTTAAGACAAAAACAATTTAATACAAAATTATTTTAAGACGAAATTGTATATTTAAGACAAAAACAGTTTGAGGCAAAATTATTTTAAGACACATCGTTATATTTACGAAACTAGGAGATGCATATCATAATTATTTGAATTTTTTGAATTGAACCAATATGAAAACACTACATATTTTGAATATGTTTCGGATTACGTCAAGTTTCTCAAAATATTAATTATAAACTAAAAATCTAAAAACTACACATTGCAGACGATGGACCAATGTAATGCACCATAAATTTTTCAATTTTTTTGACAGTGTATTTTGGGAGATATAGAATTTTGATTCCACTGAATCATAATGACCTTCAGATTTTTTTTTCTCCCGTTTTATTACAAAATTAATTAAAATTAGTAAATATATATGGAATTACATAAAAGTTATATTTCTTGAAAGTAGATTGAATTCTGCAAATGCTAGTTTTGGTTTTGAAAGTTAATTCATAAAATTTGATGGATTTTAACCATTCCAAAGTTGAAGAAATGTGTTCAGAGCCGAGATGTAGCATAGTTTTAGAAGTTTTAGTTCGACTTAACTTTTGTAACAGTTTGGTCGATTTTTTTTTTCCTCTCCATCCTGTTATTTTTAACGACAAAACATTTCAGCCAAAATTTTGCTGGCAAATTCTGTCGATCGAAAAAGAAAAAAATAAAATAAATAAATAAATAAAAATAAATAAAAAATTGATGAAGCCTCTAACAAAAAGATACAAATTTTGCAAATATATAAATAGCCGAAAACAGAAACATTACTTTCGCACATTTCTTCATTTGGGATGAATTTGCAAAGAAATTTTTTTTGGCTGAATTTAGAAAGGAAATATTTTGGGCTGAATTTGCAAAGGAAATTTTTTGGGCTGAATTTTCAAAGGTTTTTTGGGCTTATTTTTGAAAGGAAATTTTTTGGAGGTATTTTTTAAAGTGACATTTTTTTAGAGTAAGTGTTTTGGGTTGAAGTAAATATTTTTTTAATTATTTTTTAAAGTGAGTTTTTGTCTGAATTTTTAAAGTGAATTTTTTTTTAGGACTTTGAAGGAAATATTTTGAGCTTCATTTTTAAAAGAAATTTTTTGGAAGAATTTTTAAAGTAAGTGTTTTGGGTTGAAGTATGTCTTTTGTGAAAAAAATTTAGAGTGAGTTTTTTTTAAATTAAATCTTTTGTGATGATTTTTTGAAGTGATTTTTTGTCTAAATTTTGATAGTGAGTTTTTTTTGTAGCATTTTGAAGGAAATTTTTTGAGCTTCATACTAAATTATCATGGGAAATCAAAGAAATTTCAAGATAAAATATGATCGAACAAGAGACCCCGAGGCTCCTAGAGAACAAGGGAGAGAATATCACAAAAAATGAGAGAGGAACACTCAAATATTGGCCAAGGGAAAATCAACCTCAACTAGAAGTTGAAGCATGTATGCAAATGTAAATATTATAAATGATATTTAAAATTTAACTCTAGTGTATTGTGAAACTTAATTTTTATTTGATGAACTAATTTTAAAAATATTTTGCAATGTAAATAGAGAGATATATTGCTCATAACATTGATGATGAGATGGAAAATTTTGAAAGAGAAAGTGAAAGAGATATTGAACCAATGATTGAAGGCATTGAAAATGTTGAAAGAAATTCAAGTGAAGAAATTGAATCACCACGTATTTATGTTGTGAAACCAGCTCCAAAAAGAGAAGAAAAGAGATATCAACGCCTTAGAAATAAGCCACTTCAAGGGGGAAACCTCCAATACATTACATGAATGAAAAATTCTTGGATGATACAAATGACAAAACCTCCTTTCTATATATAGGAGTCCATGGGGCCACAATGTAATCATAGCTGACCTAACAATAATAATGTAAGGGCACAATAATAACAATATGGGGGTTACAGGGGTACAACAATAACAATAAGGGGTTACACTAACAACAATAAGGGACTATACTAGTAATATAGGGACCTAAAATGCTCCTCTCCTTCAAAAAAGTGTTGTTCTCGACGCTTGAGTAGCTCCGGGTGCTTCTGTATAAAATTCTCATCCTCCCATGTAGAATCTTCAGTGGGTAAGTTCTTCCATTTGATGAGATACTCTGAAATTGATTGATTTTTTAGTTTTCGAGTTCTTGTTACCGTGACTGCTTTCGGTTACAATATGTTTTTTCCTTCCTCATCAATTTTTGGCAATATTATTTGAACTGGAAGTTTGTCCCCTATAACCTTCTTTAAGCATGAAACATGGAAAACTGAATGCACTCGCGAAGAAGCAGGAAGCTCCAATTTGTATGCCATGGTACCAATATTTTGCAACACCTTGTAAGGACCATAGTACTTTGGCGATAATTTATTATCCTTCTTAACTTTCTTGAGGGACATTTGTTTGTATGGTTTTAGCCATAAAAATACCCAGTCTCCTACATCAAAACTTCTCTCGCTGTGATGTTGATATGCCTGTTGTTTCATTTGATTTTGTGCCAAATTCAGGTTGTCCTTTAAGAGTTGGAGAACTTCTTGTTGATGCTCGATGTGATCTTCCACTGCTTGAACCTTCGAATTTTATCTTAAATATGATGTGATGGATTGTGGATGATATCCATAAAGTGCCATAAATAGGGTCATTTTTGCTACAGTATGGAAGGAAGTGTTATACCACCATTCAGCGAGAGGTAACCACTTGACCCATTGTGTTTTTTTATCAGATACAAAAAAACAAAGATATCCTTCCAAATATTTATTTACTATTTCAGTTTGACCATCGGATTGAGGATGATAAGATGAGCTATGAGCTGATTGAGTACCCAAACAAGAAAATAACTCTGTCCAAAAATTTCTAGTAAAAATGGGATCTCTGTCACTCACAATAACCCTTGCGTTTCCATGTAGCTTTTGAATTGTGTCCATAAATGTAGTAGCAACTGTACTTGCTTTAAATGGATGAAATAATGCACAAAAGTGTGCATACTTGGTAAGTCTATCAACTACCACCATGATGACACTCTTTCCTTCGGACTTAGGTAAACCTTTGATAAAATCCATTGAAATCTCCTCCCAACGTTGACTTGGAATGGATAAAGGTTGTAGAAGTCCCGGGGTCTTAATTGTCTCCACTTTATTCTGCTGGCAAACCAAACATTCCGCCACAAACTTTTGAATATCAGATTTAAGGCCATCCCCAAAAAATTATTTCTTCACCCTGTGGTAAGTTTTTAAAAAACCTGAGTGTCCTCCTAAAGGAGAAGTGTGCAATTCCAGAAGAATCTTTTGTTTTAGTTGGGAATTCTTACAAAGATATAAGCGATCTTTGTACCATAAGGAATCATTTTTTCAACTAAATGTATCAGATGTACTAGGATCTTGCTGCAACTTTTGAATGAGTGTCCATACATCTTTGTCCTTCTTCCATTCATCTCTTTCTTTGGTTATCCAATCTGGTTGGATAATAGAAATGGCACAAAGCAATGCTTCCACCTCTTCATTCTTTCTTGAGAGTGCATCTGCAACAACATTTAGCTTCCCTTTTTGTATATTATTTCAAAGTCATAACCCAACATCTTTGTGACCCATTTTTGCTGCTCTTTTGAAGATAGTCTTTGTTCCAAAAAGTGTTTAAGACTATCATGATCAGTTTTTACCTTGAAGTGTCTTCCCATTAGGTAACTTCTCCATTTCTTTAGTGCATGCAGTATTGCTAACATTTCCTTCTCATAAATAGGTTTATGTAAATACTTTCCTTTGATTGGACGACTTTCAAAAGCAATGGGTCTTTCTTCTTGCATTAAAACAACACCAATTCCATTTCCTGAGGCATCACATTCCACAATAAAGGTTTTTGTGAAGTCTGGCGTAGCTAAGACCGGTGCTAGGCACATTGCCTCTTTAAGATGTTCATAGGCCTTAGTTGCTTCAGGAGTCCATGAAAATGCATCTTTCTTCAATAATGTTGTTAGAGGTGCTGCTATTCTCCCATAATTCTTAACAAACTTGTGATAATACCCCGTTAACCCGAGAAATCCTCGCAACTGCTTTATGGTTGTGGGGACTTTCCATTCCTTAATGGCTTTAATTTTGTTAGGGTCTACCTTAACACCCTCGTGAGATACAATATGACCCAGATATTCCACCTCTTGTACTCCAAAGAAACATTTGGATTTTTTTGCATATAATTTTTTCTCCCGCAATAGTTTGAGCACCTTGTCAACATGTTGAACATGATCCTTCCAAGACCTGCTGGAGATTAGTATATCATCAAAAAATACTAGCACAAATTTTCTAAGGAAGGGTTTGAAAATGGAATTCATCAACCCTTGAAATGTAGAAGGTGCATTGGTAAGGCCAAAAGGCATGACCAAAAATTCATATTGACCCTCATGAGTTCGAAATGCTGTTTTTGGAATATCTTCAGTCTTCATTCTAATTTGATGATATCCTGAACGAAGATCCAACTTGGTAAAATAAATTGCTCCATGTAATGCATCCAATAATTCATCAATCACAGGAATGGGAAATTTGTCTTTAATGGTGAGCTTATTGAGCTCCCTATAATCCGGACACATTCGCCATGATCCATCCTTCTTGTGTACCAATACTACAAGAGCAAAGAAAGAACTTTGACTAGGTTGAATTATACCCGCCTCTAACATTTCTGCAATCATACGTTCAATTTCGCTCTTTTGGAAGTAAGGATATCTATAAGGCCTGATGTTTGGAGGAACACTTCCTGAATCAAATGAATAGCATGATCATGATCACGAATAGGTGGGAGTCCTTTGGGAGTTTCAAACACCTTGGAATGATTGTCCAAGACTTGTTGGAGATCTGCAGAAATAGATGATTTTGATGTCGGAACTTCTAGTGAGCATAATTGTTCAATTACGCCTCGTTGTTCTTTCTTTAGAAGCTTTGTCATGACATTAGAGCTTATTATCCTTCCTGGCTTCCCTTCAATACCCCGTAATTCGACTTCCTTTCTTTCTGAAAAAAATTTCAAGAAAAGTTCTTGAAAATTAAAAGCTACCGTCCCCAAAGATTGTAACCATTGTACTCCTAGTACAACATCAACACCTCCCATAGGAATGGAAAGCATTGGAATATTCAATACATATTCCCCATGGTTAGCTTGATATTATGGCATTTTCCAGAGAAATTTATAGTTCCTCCATTTGCAACCATCACTTCACATTCTGGTGTTGCGTATAGGAAACAATTCAATTCCTTGGCTACCTTACAATGAATAAAATTATGGGTACTACCTGAATCAATCAACACTATTACCTTTTTCTTCTTGATATGTCCTTCTATCTTGAGAGTTTGAGGAGTGGTAATTCCCGCCAATGCATTACACGATATGGTCGGACTCATTTCTTCCTCTTCTTAGGTTGGTTCCAGGTGTATATCCTCTTCTTGTTAATTTTCTTCTTCCTCTTCACAATCTATGTAAAATAATTTCTTCTCAGCACACTTATGACCTTTAGTGTATTTTCTATCACAAATGTAGCAAAGCCCTTTTGCTCTTTTTTCTTCCAATTTTTGTGGTGTCAACCTTGTAGGTTGTGGAAATCTAGGCGTAGCAACACTTCCTTCTTTATAGAAGTGAGTGGTAGGCTTCCTTGTCGCCATAATTTTACACTCAATTTTTCTTGCCAACCTGAATGCCTTCTCCAATGAATCAGGTTCCAAAACGTGAACTTCATGTTGGATGTTATCCTTTAAAGTACCTATGAAGAGATCAATCCTGTGTTCGTCTAGAATATTAGTTACCCTTATATTCAATTTTTGGAAGTCCTCAATGTGCTCCCCCACTAAACCCTTTTGTTTGAGATTTATCAATTGGTTAAAGAAGGTGTTGCTCTTTGTATCCTCATAATGTGCTATCATTTCCTCCGTAAAAATTGACCAAGTGACAATTTTTTTACGGGAGCAAAGCCATTGATACCATACAAATGTATTTTGTGCTAAATGTAAAGTTGCAATGCGTACCTTTTGTGTGTTTTGCACGTTATGGAGATCAAAATATTGCTCCATCTGTAGTATCCATGTTACAGGATCCTTTCCATCAAACTTCCTCATATCCATTTTTGAAATATGGTGGTTCTTCCCGCCAACATTAGAGTTTATGAAGTCACGATTAACATTTATTTTGTTCTCATCATGAGTTTCCTCTACTATCTTTTCACCATTAGGAAACATTTCTTATATCAACTTTGTCAAACCTTCCATGTCTGCTTTTAGATCATTCTTCATGTTTTCCATTTTAGATTCCATGCCATCTATCTTAGATTCCATGCCATTCTTCAAACCATCCATCTTAGATTCCATGCCTTTCTTCAAACCATCCATCTTAGTTTCCATGCCTTTCTTCAAAACTTCCATGTCATTTTTTGTTGCTCTTTGTGAGAGTGAAATTTGTTGCACTTCCTCTTGTAGTTTTGATATGTCATGTTTCCATTCTTCATCTTCATGAGTCATAGTAGAGCTTTCTAAAGGCTTAATGGGTGTTGAATTATTTTTAGGGGCCATTTTATAATCCAATACTGATATCTATTCTACAATATGCCCTTGGAATCAATTCAACTTGATTCTTCAAACAAGACATATGTGATTTGGGAAAAAAAAATACACACCTTTTACTCGCTTTTGAAGAGCTCGATATTGAAATTTAACTATATCTATAATTGTAGATCCTCAATATCTGAAATTCAGCCCTATCGTATCCCTCTGAAGCTTCTTTCAAATTCCACAGGTCTGATCTTATTTGGATTATTCAAGGCAAAGTTATATCTGATCTCCCATAATGACCCAATTTTGGACTGGTTCAGTAGAGCGAACTTGTACGACTTTCCACGTGTCATTGTTTCCTCCTTTGGCTCTGAAATTGATAGAAAAAAAACTACATTCTGTGCACTTACGGAAACTTTTTACAACATTCCAATTCGATGCTCAGAGAGATAGCTATGAATATTTTCCCACGATCACCTCTTTGAGATGAAATTCAGAAGCCTCAAACACCCCTAACTTCCACAGATCATATCTCTGAAAAAATTGTGAACAAATATCTGAGATTTTTTTATGATTTTCCCCAGGATTGTGGCTTCGCACTATAAAAATTTCAGCTTCTGAACCTTCGTAGGAAAAACTTTATTACAAAAATACCACGATGATTTGTTTAGGTTAAATTCAGGCGCCTGCAAAATGACCTAAATTGCACAGATCATATCTCCGAAAATATTTTGAACCAAGCTCTAACATTTTTTGAAGATGTTCCTCAGGATTTTTGATTCGCACTCTAAAAATTGCAGATTCTTAACCTTCGTAGAAAAAAATTTATAGCGAAAATTCCACGTTGACCTGTTTGGAGCAGGGAAACCCTAGAATCTCAAAGCCCTGATACTAAATGTTGTGAAACCAGCTCCAAAAAGAAAAGAAAAGAGATATAAATGCCTTAGAAATAAGCCACTTTGAGGGGGAAACCTCCAATACATTACATGAATGAAAAATTCTTGGATGATTCAAATTAAGAAACCTCCTTTCTATATATAGGAGTCCATGGGGCCACAATGTAATTGTAGAGGGGCCACAATGTAATCCTAGCCTACCTAACAATAATAATTTAAGGGCACAATAATAAAATTATGGGGGTTACAAGGGTACAATAATAACAATAAGGGTGTTACACTAACAACAATAAGGGACTATACTAGTAATATAGGGACCTAAAAATTTATATACATCTTGAATGTGTATTATTGAAATTATACTTATTTATTAATATAATTATTTATTGAATATGTAAACTCATTTTGTACATTAAATTCTAATATGTACAGATGAAATCAATATCGATGATGAGATGTTAGAAAATGTTGACACCGACACATATGGAGATAAAAAAGCAGACCATGTTATACGATATCATGTTAAGCGCATTATTGATATGTTCTTCAAAGATGAAAATGTGGCAGTTCAAGCCCAAATTTTCAGAAGTCTCTTAACATCAAGGAAATTAAAGGAAGCTTTGAATTTATTAGGTATTCAAAAATCAACAAAAGATAAAAAGAAGAAGAAGGAAAATATGATACAAAATATAAATAGTTCTCTAAAGTCAATTGGAAGATCCAGAAAGAAAAATGATTTAGATGCATGTAGAGCAATAAAAATGGTAGTGGTTTCATCAAGCACTAAAGAGAATCATTCGGTAAAATATATGGCACAAGCATAAGGGACCTCACGAAAAAAAATTGCACAAACATCAGAAATTTTGATTGCAAATAGATGTAAATGATGAACTCGCTTGTTGGACAGTTATTTGTAGGCAACCATACAAACATAGACTTGGAGAAGATGTTAAAAAAAAAATATATGAATATTGGATGTAAAATTCATCTGTTTCACCAAAAGAAATGGATGTGATGCGAAGAATAGCATGAAATTAGTACAAAGGATATGCAAAACATATCTTGGACACCACTCAGATAGAGTTGTTCAACAAGTTCATAGAAGAAAATCTTGAAATTAATGTCTGAATCGATGCTTTTGTGCAACAAAAACCATGATATGTTAAACCTATCATTATACACGACACTTGATGTTGTTGTTATCATGTGAAATTTCAGTTATATTATGACACATTCCTTAATTTTGATACAATTTTTTGGAAAAACTCACCAACTCTTCCCACTATCCATGATTTCATATCTCAAATTCTATGTGCAAGAGAAAGCCATGAATTATTTTACCAAAAGAAATATGTTGGTGTAAAAAATGCGATCATTGTGGAAATTTGACTTTATTTCACAAAAAATATCTTATTGATATAAATGATCAATAATTGTCCAACATAAAAGTGAAATGGAAGAGATATGAATATATTCATACATGGATTATTTCAAGTAGTACTACAAGTGCTAAAAGGATTCATTTACAAGAAGAAGTAATTTTTGTGATAATTTTTTTGAGAAATTTTGAGGCAAAAATTTATGAATACACCAAGCATTCCCATACATCTCGATGGCAGAACTTGCAATTCAAAAAATCGTGTGAATTTTTTCCACCAGGGCCCATTTTGTCAGTAGTTGATTTTTCATAGAACTACACATTTGTTCCACAAAAATAAATACAAAGTCAATACTATCATTCTGACTAAGTCTCCATGCTTGTCCATATTCTATATAGACACGTTGAACAAAATGTTGATTATATAGAAATCACCAGTGAAAATCGACATTTTATTAAAGAATTCCACTTTTATATCAGTGACGATCATACACATGATACATATTTTATACAACATTGTTTTGATAAGATTTATGACTCATTGAAAAGTCATGGAATAAAATTTAATGAACATTGGATACGGTAAGATAGATGTGCAGGTCAATTCAAATATTCACGATCATGATTTTTGTTGTGTCATCTTCATATGAAACCCGCATTAAAAATTGTTGGAATTTATTTGAGACTGGTCATGAAAAAAGAGAACATGATGGTGCAGGGGCATATATAAAACGAGCACTTCGAAGGTATCAAATGAACCACTCCTCACACCGACTTGTCTCAACTGAACAAGTTGTTCAATGGTGCATCGATACACTCAGCCATGAGACTAACCGATCAAGGGAAGTACGAAGGTACATGTACATATATATACGAATTAATGTGCATATATATAGATGTTGAACTTTAATATACATGATCTAATTTTTATTAATATTTTAATTTCAAACATTATTTATCACAATGATTATCTTTGATTGTATTTTGAATAACATATTTATATTCTTGTTTGAATTTTCCATATAGGTTTTTTAGCATATTGGGGTCCAAGATGTAGATAGATCGTTTGGAAATGGCGTTGAAACAATAAAAGGGACTTGAAAATTGCATTGAATTAAAACAAAGGAGTACCAAAATGTGTTTGCATTTGATAAAGAAAATATTCCTGTTTTTTTCATGTTTGCATAAACGACACAGAATCTAGTGATGTTTGTAAAAACAAAAAGTACGTAAAATATTGGCAACATACAGAACTAAATACAAAGGGGAAAATGTCTATTGCAAACTTTGAAGAAATGCAATCAGAGGAGACTATAGTATCACCTGAAGGTCATAGAGTTTCTGATATTGTTAGAGAAGGTAACATTTCAATTTCTTTAAAATGATAGAGATATAGAAATAGATAATAAAATCAAGTACTCATGTTAATTTTAAAGTTAATTTTTCATGTTAATTATGATCTAAATTTATGTAAGTTTGTTTTTTTGTGTAGGAAATTTTTTGTTGTACTTTCACCTACTAAAAATGTAGAAATTTTCAAGTATTATTTGATGCATTGCACTGAACGAAAGATGAAATTATTGGAAAACTACGATGATAAAGAGTTTATATATGACAAAGGGTCTATTATGCTGAAAGCTTATTTTTTCTAGAAAACTCATCAAATTCAAGATTTTGTTTACTTTCAAGACTACGAACCTAAAGTCATAAATTGTTAATATAGTCACTTGGTGTGTGCAGCACGCATAAAGTTGATAGAAGTTCAATCGAAGAAAAAATTGAAAATTAACAAATGGAAAATGTCAAAAGTTGATCATGAACGAATCATTGAAGAAGGCATTCCATTAGAAATTTTTTTATTGAACTGCCAAACAATTTCTTCTCCTTGGATTCATCTTTTGGAACTTACATAACTCAAGGAGAAATTGCTAGCCTTTTTTTCGTTCATTCTTAGGTTTTACATTATTATAATATGTATATTTTATGTTATGTACAAGTGTTTGCACATGTACACTGTTTTAGCAGATGAACACAAGTAATTTATACACATACATGTAGATTCCCTGGTCTTAAATGATTTCATACATTCTCCGGTATGAGCTAGTTAATGCAATTTTATTATTGCGAAATGTATGTATCTATCATATTTTATATAATGAAAATTTTAAGTTATGATTTTGTTTTAGACATATAGAAAGAAAATTATAATATTCATTCTTGAATGCAAAATGAGTGGTACATGATTTGTAACTTCCAGTTTACTACGAATTGACATCCATAGTAGCCTTTCTATGTAAGTTAATGAAAAATGTTTTGTACTAGATATTTTTTAATGCAATTTTAAAATTTTATGATTGTTTGACACATCTATGTACACCTAGAATTTTATGATTGTTTTTAGATATACATATATATGTATTTTATATTAAAAATTATAAGAATGATTTAAAATGCAAAATTTATGAATTAAATGCAAATTTTCTTTCATTTCTACATATTTATGAACTTAAATATATATGTATTTAACCTATAATATGTAAAACCATATATGATTTCTTTAAATGACACATGATGATGTGCAAAATTTACCTAAATATCACTTTTAATATATGTATGTCCTAATTATATAACATTCATACATGTTCAAATGAATTTAACATGTATCACATGTGTTTTGTAATTACAATTTCAATCTACATTCATTTTAAATAACAAATGACAAAAAAACTTGAGCTTTAACAACAAAATATTTAATATAAGATTGAATCTAGTTAACATTATAACAACAAGTCATCATTTATTCAAAATGTAATGTAACTAAATACATTTATGTACTTCAATCATTGTTACATATATTCATAAACTTAAATATGTAAAACCATAGATATGATTGTTTTAAATGAGACCTGATCATGCAAAATGTACCTAAATATCCCCTTTAATAGACATTTACACCTAATTATATAACATTCAAACATGTTCAAATGCATAACATGTACCACATGTGTTTTGTAATTTCCAATTTCAATCTAGATTTGTTTTAAATAACAAATGAAAAAACATTTAATCTAAAATTGAATCTAAGTTAACGTTATAACATGTCATCATGTATGCAAAATGTAACAACTAAATCAAAATGTACTTCAATCATTGTTACATATATTCATGAACTTAAATATGTAAAACCATAGATATGATTGTTTTAAATGACACATGATCATGCAAAATGTACATAAATATCACCTAAATAATAGACATTTACACCTAATTATATAACATTCGCACAATATTTTAAATGCATAACACATGTACCACATGTTTTTTGTAATTTTCAATTTCAATCTTGATTCATTTTAAATAACAAGTGGCAAAACAACAAGTTTTAAAAACAAAACATAATTAATATCATCTAATTTAACATTATATAACAACATGTGATCACATGCCAAATGTAACAAATATCCAAAATTTTAAATCATTTAATAAAAGTAAATTTAGTTCAACTATATCCAAAAGGTAAAATATGTCCAAAATTGATATCATGAACAATAAAAGTAAATATAAAAATGTATCAAGTTTTATAGAAAAGTAAATATGACAATGTAGGTTTAAGTTATAAAAAGTATAGATGAAATAAAATGTTGCACATGTATCAATCAAAAAGAGAATTTGGCTGCAATGTATTTTCCAGTAGCCTCTTCAGCCTCCTTATGCTATCATCTGAAGAATGGGGAACCTACACAACATGTAAACATTAAAATTTAATGTTTTAAAATTGAATAGGAACGTAAAAAAAAAAAAAAAAAAAATGAAAAAAAATCATTTAATACCTCATGTATTCCCCCCCTCCATTGTCTCGTGTTGGCCCTAATTGCATATACATATATATATGTGTACACATGTGTAATATTTTTATATTACATGTGTTAAAATTAAAATTTAATGTTTTAAAATTGAATTAAATTGTATAAATTCAATAAAACAAACTAAATGAAAAAAAAATGAACTTTTCATGCAATACCTCATGTACATTCCCATCCATTGTCCCGTGTTGGCCCTAATTGAATATATAAATATATATGTAAACATGTATAAGAAATTTATATTACATGTATTAAAATTAAAATTTAATGTTTTAAAATTGAATGATAATGTAGAACTTCAATAAAACAAACTAAATGAAACAAAAAGCAATGCAATACCTCATGTAGTTCCCCCTAGTATACGTGTTAGCTACGCATCAATTACATAATCTAATAATCATGTACAATATATGTTTCAAAGTATATATATATATATATATATATATATATATATATATATATATATATATATATATATATATATATATATTAAAATTTTTCAAATGAAAATTCATAAACTAAGGCAATAATATTAAAAAAAAGTTAAACAACTTCTTGTTCAAATTGTTTTGATGTTCCTATCTCCATCATACACTCCATTGCTAAAGTCCTTGGAGAATGGAAATCATCTCCACAATCCTAAAATTCAAATAATTTAAAACTGTAAAATAACTGATGATGTAGATCTCATTTTTAAATGAAACTTTCACTTCAATTTATAAAATTGAAACATAAGTGAAAAATTGAATACTTGTGACGGTGGATTTGGAAAATATCCTAACAGGGAAGAAGATGGTGGCTCCATTGCGAAAATATCGGACATAATCATAATCTATTAACATCTAATTATAGACATGTGTGTACACAATTATTTCTTTTAAAAATATGGCATCATGATACTGATCTGTAATAATAGAATCATAATTGTACATCAACATCATGAACTCTTAAAAAACTCTAACATTTCCCAACATATCATCTTGATTGCGAGTACCTTAACCTTCGACCGTGATATTATCAAAATTTTCGTTCATCAAGCGTGTTAACTATAAATGGTGAACATATGATAAATTTTTTTATATTAATATAAACAAATAAACATGTATATGTAAATTACATTAAAATAATCACCCTAACCATTAACACATACCGATCCCATGTCCTCTTCCTCATGAAGAATTAAGTCTCGCCAATCATTGCGATAATGTTTTGCATATGTTCTAAGCTCTTCAATACTCATGTTTATATCTCATTATCTGTACTATACACAAAATTAGCACATGCATTCTCTCATGCTCTTTGTTGATTCAAACCAATATCAATTCCACCAATTCTAGTTTGAACATTGTCTATGATTGCATCCCTTTCTTCTCGACTAATTTGAGAAGTGGCATCCATCTCTGACCGTAAATTTCGAATACGACGAGGTTGGCTTACCAATGGTGGCTCGGGACGAGGCAACTCAACATCACACTTAGCACCCCTACTGTCACATAATCAACCTTTCTGAGCACCAAAAAATTCAGAAGGAAGGTCATTATAATTGGGTTTCATTCCCAAAAAGAATTCTACATAAAATGATTTTTCAAAATTAACGGGAACCTCGTCATTCCATGGTAGTATTCCATAGGTTTCAAGGTTCCTATCATACAAATGGAAAGCTATATTAAGGTGCTTGAAATATTTCACCTTTAGCATATTTTATTTGGCCCTTCTTTGAAATTAAACATAGATTTTTTCATTTCTTTTGTAACTTTGTTTTTAACAACATCCCATGTATTGAGACCCGTTACTATTTCCTTTATTTTCCTCATCACTTCTACAAAAGTATCAGTAGTTGGCCAAAGATTTGTAAACATCTAAAAGTGTGCTTAAAGAGTGCATAATTATTTCTAAGCTTTCTCGACTCTTAGCAAGGAGTTTCAAAGATAGAGGATATTTCTTCAATTTTGAATAAAGATGTTCACACTTTTTTAATGTGCATTGTTGGATGTTTGTTTCCCAAGGTAAATTGGGAATTTCAGAAGGATAAGTCGTGGCTGGTGTACAACCTTCTTCTTGAATAACCCGGTCTAGCCTAAGTCTTTTTCGAGAAACATTTTCACCCTCTACATCAATATATAGAATTATGTATAAATAAAAAACATGTGAACAAATTTGTACAAATTTTCCTTTTAACCATAAAAAATATATAAATATTTTAACAAATTAATAATTGAATGATAATAGTATTCATATTGATGGCCACCTTGAGATAGCTGAGAAGCATCATGCCCACCCTGAGATGGTTGAGAACCAGCATGACCACCCATTGATTGGCCACCACCTGTTGGTTTAGAACCAACATGACCACCCATTGATTGGCCACCAGGGGAATGTGTACCACCACCCTCACACGATTGGCCACCACCTATTGATTGGGAACCAGGTGAATGTGTACCACTACAACCCTCACGCGGCAAGAAGGAAGCTTCATAAAATAATATTAATTTCTAATCAATTCAAAAATACATACATACATATAAATACATAAATCTGAATTAGTATATTGTGTGAACCATACCACGATTGCGTGAACCATGGCCAGGCTCCATTGATTGAGTAGATACTCTTTTTCTCTGAACACCTAAAAAATGAAATTTATTAAAAACTATTTTAACTCACAAAATTGATAAAAAAATAATTCCATATGTATACATGTATGTACATGGGGATAAATTTATATATCAATAAAAAACCAATTCCACATGTATACATGTGTGTATGGGGATAAAATTATATATTCAAATGTCATTTAAAAACATGCACATTTAATATAAATACCATGAACATCCCCCGATCCAGATCCCCCACTCTCATAGAGGCATGGGATTCTAAGGCATGGCCAAAGTCAAAATTGTTAAGTTGCAGAATACTAGGAGAGATTTTGAGAGTTTGCAGATGAAGGAGACAAAGGACGTAGATTCATTCATGAGTCATCGGTTACAAATTTATGGTGAATATATTAAAGATCAAACAGTGGTTGAGAAGGTCCTCAGACCATTATCTACCAAATTTGATGTTGTGGTAGCAGCCATAGAAGAAGCCAAGGATTTGACAACCCTAATGGTTAATGAGTTGATGAGATCACTTCTATCACATGAGGCAAGGATAGATAGAAATAAGGATTCCACTCTAGAAACTGCTTTCAAAAGGGAGGTTTCTATTTCAAGAGACAAAGGTCGAGGCAGAAGTAGATCGATAGGCAGATGACAAGGCAGAAGATATGTTGATTAGAGAGATGGTCGAGAAGAGTATAACCATGAAAGTGGAAGAAACAACAGAAGCTTCAACACTAATCAAAGATTTGACAAATCGAAGGTGAGATGTTATTATTGCAATAAATTTGATCATTATGCCCATGATTGTAGGAAAAATATATCTCATCAAGGAAACTAGAGAATACTAAATCCATGTTCCTATCTTTCCATAACATCCATGAACTGTCTAATACTATGTGCTATTAGACAGTGGTTGCAGTAATCACATGACAGACAACAAGAATTTGGTTGCAAATTTTCATCAATTTGTGAAGAAAGAGGTAAATTTGGGTACTAACAAGGCTGTGGATATAGATGGAAAAGGAGTGGTCAACATTCTAACCAAGCAAGGGGAGGCAAAAACAATCCTAGAGGTATACTATATCCCTAGTCTCAAACATAATTTGATAAGTGTTGGCTAATTGACGTAGAAAGGATACAGAGTTATCTTTCAGGGACAAGAGTGTGTTATTTATGACAAGCCCCCCATCAAGATCCTTACTTAAAACTGTGAAAACAGGTGAGAGATGTGAAAAATGTGAACACAGGTGAGAGAGATGTGAAAACTGGTAAATTTGAAGGGTAACTTTTTTTTTATAAATTCCAACCCTATCAACAGGTCACAAGCTGATAGAGTTGTGTCTATGGATTGAATGAATAATTTTATTGATCATGGATTTGGTTAAAATTAGGTGAACCGTGTATGTTACAATACTAAAGATAACTCGATTATGAATTATTATTATTGTAAATTAATATCTATTTAATTAAGTAAATTAAAATATTGTCATATTAAGAAATTTCTGTATTTAAATTTAATTAACAGATTTTTAATCAATTATATTTTTAATAAAAAATTAAGTTATATATTTATTACTTTTATAGTTTTTTTTCAAATCAATATTTATGTTACATAAAAATTTAAAAAAATATATTTATTAATTAATAAAAATTAAATTACTCTCTATTTATACTTATACAGTCTGAGTGGGGGTAATGGTTAAGAACATGTGTTTCCTATTAAGAGGACATAGATTCAAAACCAAACTGGGTAGAGTAATCACTTACCAGTGTTCCTCTTGGGACAAATACTTAGGAGTCAAATTGTTGATTTCTCAACATCATCCTTCATTTATTATTATTCTACCAAGTTTTTTTCTAAGATCCTACTTCCTAATATTAAACACTCATAAAAAATTTATAATAAATTTGTAACCATTTAATTTGTAGTAGTCCATCTACCTATAATTTATCCATTTTTCACAATCACCCATCCAATTTTTTTCTAAAATCTTACTTTCTAATATTAAATACTCATAAAAAATTTATAATATATTTGGAACCATTTAAATTGTGGTAGTTCATATAATTTGTCTATAATTTAGCTGTTTTTTCACAATCACAATTTGAGTTATTAACTCTCCACAATCCAAATATTCTAAAAAAAATTGAGATGAAGTCAAAAATCCATTTTAAAAAACAACAAAAAAGCTTAAAATTTAGCCAAAATATTCACATCATTCAACTAAAAACTTCAAAGCTTAAATTATTTAAAACAATTATATATTTAACAACATTATATTTAAATTTATGTCTTACCCATTTTTTCACATGACCCTAGCTCTAGCTCTAGCTCCAACTCTTTTCACATAACTATTCTGGGAATTACTTTGACATCCACTTCTCTAATAGATTATAATAACGTGAAAATATTAAAAATGCCTTATATTATAATAAAGAGAATTCTTAAAAAGCATCACATAAGCACACTACCCTTTCAACCCACTGGCACATACCCACATCCTAGATAAATGCTTTACATCATAATAAAGTGAACAATAAAAAAGCCTCAGATAAGCACACTTGCATTTCAACCCTCTGGCACATAACCCACCTCTTAATAAAATGAACCCAAACACTTACCCACCTCTTGGATTATGTGTTGACATCCATTTCTATCTGTGTCTTACAATCCATTACTTATGTGGAGAGTAGGATGGCAATGTCTATAGCTATATGTACAATGCAAACATGTCGCTTATACCAATGGTCATAATCAGCCTTTTAATAGCTGAGTGCTTTCAATGGCACATGCACTGGCCAAAAATTCAAAACGAATTTTACACCATAAATACAACTATATATGAGCATTAATTAAAAGCAAGCTACTATTTGGGTGTGCATGTAAAGACTATTTTCTAAATGTATCTATCAAACTGTGGCAGTAGTTGTTCGTGTGTCACATCTCCAAATTTCACACCCAACAAAAAATTTTCGTATGAACTCAGACTTGTAAGTATGGATTTATTATGACATTTCACCTTTTTATCATTATGCTTGTCATCATCATATACTGTCGCAATTAAATCCTCTGCTCTTACTTCTTACCTTATGCTAATTTCATCTCAAGGGTGAACATATTTATCATGTCTTGGACCTTTACACATTTTCGCCTACCCTTGCAATTTCACCTTGGTCTTGAGGTTCACCTATTTCATTTATCGAATTGTTGAATATAATGGTAAATTATATGGCACGTATAATCAAATAGGAATCAAATGATCTTTGGGTCAGCCACAAGTTCGACCCTTCGACACATAGTTATGATTATTCCGCTATGTGTTTTGGTATAGCCTTGAGGGAAATGATTTTTGTTTTTATGTTTATATGTTCGACATAGTATTATTTAGCATCACCCCTCATGTACGCTGATTGATATGACACCTATCACGTTACATAAGATTTCCAATCGCCTTCAGATATTGTACTGCGAATTGAAATCCATGTACATGTAAGGCGTATGGTCAGAATCGATTTTAATTGTTATGGTTATCACTGCGTAGTCATTTGTGACCATGTCAGGTGTCCTAACGAACAACTGGGAGTGGGATAGTTGTGTAGTTTGCCACACCCCTCTACTCGTTGGTCTGGTGAGTCCACGTCAAGGTGCCAGCTCAATACGCGGGATGTACAGCAACCATACCCACACAGGTGCCGGACATATCGACTGGAATTTGGATTTAAACTCCATTAATGCGATACGCAAATCTTAACTCACCTCGGCTACTCTCGATCCGTGGCTTGGCCTCCACGATGCTGCCAAGTGGACGATGGTGATCTTGTTTGATTAGGGTTAAGGAGGTTATTCATGAGTTATAAAAGTCTTCTGGATAGAGCTGAGTCAGGTTTCTGCATTCTTCCGCTCGTGGTGCATCTCTGCGTTTGCCAATTTCTACATTTGGCCGAGGGTTTGTGACTTCTCTGTTGCAGAGAAAGCCATGGCGCTTCAGTTCTATCTACCAGAGCTCAGGTAATTACCTCAGCGTTCAGTTTAATGTTATTGTATTGCTTAAATGATTCAGGACGTTGTTCAACTCTGGTCATGCGCTGGCTCTGCATATGTATTCAGTCCTTAGTAAGGGATATGCTTCTTGTTTCAGGCTACACGTCGCTTACTCTCAGCGCTAATGGTGATTGAGTTTCGATTGCAGGGTTATCGTCAACCCTACTCCTGCGAGTTCATAGGATGATACTCATGCGTGTTATGCCTCTGGTGTAGTGGCTTCGCATCCCATCAAACAGACGTCTACCCTTATCATGGATTTTCATGAGGTAATTTCTTGAGCTACTCGCCTCTGTTTTAAATTGCAACTTCCTCCTCATTCTGAAGGTATGGCGTGTTAACTCCTCTCTGCACACAAATTTGTTTCAGGAACCTATGTATCTTTATCTTGCATTCCACAGGTATGGTTTTGACCGCTTTAGTAATTTCGTTCTTCACTTATGTCCCTACGCTACTTCAAGTCGACTAATCCCCTTTGGTTTTGTTTGCATTTGTTGGTTGCAGGTAACCAAATGAGTATTGCATGTTCGTAAACACAACACTTAATCCTTTAACTCGTGAGGGTTGCTAACGTGGACCTCTTGGCCATCCAGGTCGGTATTCTTGTGGGATTTATTGTCCTTCTCCTGTTGCATCGTTCTCATGGACGTCGAAATATGATATCGACCTCCTGTACTGTTGCGCAGAAGGCGCTTGTTTAGATTTATTTTGTTGAAGTAGGGATTGTACGTTTAATACTCCAGCCTGAGAGGCTCCTTATGTATTTGAACATTATGGGGAATGTATATATATATAGCTTATGCTATTAGATTGTCTTTCGATATACTATGCCACAGTATACCTTTACCGGGACTGTATATATCGTGCGTATAATCTCACACCATGTTATTTTGGCTTTGTTAAATTTGCTCGTCTGACTTATTTTGTTTTCTGGAATTGCTACTGACATTCCAGATTTCTAAATGGCATACATCAGAATTTACAGGTTGTTATATATGATATTTATCTACTCCTCTGATGTGCTTTGTTCACTCTTTTCCGTGAAATTCTATACTCTGGTATTTATAGCATAATTATAGTTGCCTCTGCTCCTGGTTATACTGAACTGGTTTTATGCCTGACAGTCTAGACATATGAACAACTTGCTGGACATTTATGAGACCATTTTATCCATAGATGATTACTGTATATGAAAGTCTATAATTTATAATTTCTCATTTTTTAAATGTGTGCAAGTATAGTTCTATTCTCGAGTTTCTTCTCATTTTATTTTACATCTAGTTACAGCTCATATCTACCTGTGCTCATGGTAATAAATGTATTTAAAGGCTGGTTAAGGGATTAGAACTCATTCCATTTCCTTTTCTGTTGCTAAATGGAAATAGTGGTTATATAAAGGCATTGTACATACAGTTTGAAATAGTTTAACTCTTTACCAATGTAGTTCTCAACTGCTTACTCATAGCTATTACCTTATATGGAATCAATCCCTGTAATCTGATATTAGAGTGGTTATCAGGAGACCAGGGTTTTTGTTTCATGTTGTTTATAAATAGGTACTCCTTTCCTCCCCTAGGCAAAGTGATTCATGCACAACCTGGTTGATTTGAATTACTAAATACTCTGGAATTATAACAGAATTTCTTGGCTGAACTTGAGATCAGTTTACTTATTTTCTCCCTCTGTGTCTTTCATCAACCATATAAGTCTTAATTTATATCCTACTATAGTTCTGGTATACTATAGTGAATTTCATTTCTCTCTAGGGTAACTGTAAATAAAATTATTCTATGCAGTAGAAGCAGATTAAAAATAATTTCACAGTGTTTCCTGAAAGAATAAGGTTTCCTCAAATTTAACCCCACCCTGGGATTAAACATTCTGTGGAATTCCACTTTACAGGTTATTCTTCTACAACTATACAGGATGACCAGGTCACTACCTGGTGACTACATTCTGTTAAATGTAGACTAATAATATGAACTAACTTAGAAGTAAATTTTGTTTTTATATGTAGCCAATTCATACTATAGCAAACAATAAGACAAATTTTCTCAAAGACATACCACTTGTGCAGTAGACCAACCTCCCAACCTTAGAGCTCTTTTGTCTCCCAGAACTCACCCCCGAGCTGAGATCACCTCCTATAGCAGATTAACCTCTAATCTGTCCAAGAGCAGCTTATTTAAGCTATTGTTCCCCAAAGCATGTTTCTAATTCTGCGTCCAGAATCTCAGGATGCTTTTCTTCCTGTTTGCCTAGGCTTCCCACTTAGGGATTCTTTAAAGCTGTTTTATGCTTTTCCTCAGCTTTTCAGCTTTTTTTTACCTCTTCCCAACTACTTGCCTCATCATTGGGGAAATTCAGATTTTTCCTCAAAAATCTAAATTTTAAAACTTACTATCTTCCAAGGATTTTTGAAAGATTGTGGGGAAATATTTGCCTCATCCATCCTCACAGATTTAGCAAGTGATTTCATCATCTCATTTTTGTTCAATTTGCACCACAATAATTTATTCATTTCCTCAATTAAATGTTTAATTACATTTACCAAATAACTTTCCTTTGGGGTCCACTCCCCTTAGGATATAAAGTTCAAGTATCTAACTTTGAATTGCAATCACATGAATTGGGGGTGTTACATCGTGAATATGTTACGAGTTTTACAAGGATATCTGTGAATGAAATCATCCTGAACATTGGCCTCCATGGGCTTCGTTTCATTCATTACTTCCCACACAGCACTATTGCATTTGAATCTCGAACCTAGTCCTATCTGACAAACAAAATCTCCCACCTTGAAGCGTTTCTTGGCTCCCAAGTAAGCTACTTCGTAATAGAGCCTGCTGGTTGAAGTGTTCCCGAATCGATGGAGTGCCATGTGAGATAGTTCCAAATCGTGATCGCTTAGCAGCAGGCTCTTCTTGACCCCATTAACAACTGCTCGCCTGCTGAGATGGATGCAGATATGGTTGAACACCAATCTGAAGTTGGGGATGTAGGGTTTCAAATCCCTTTTGAAAACTTTGATACACAAGATATTGTAGGTGTAATAAAGTTGTTCAGTTATGGGAAGCACTTTTGGGCCTAGGGTTGTCATGTTTTCTTCACGGCCTCTCTGGCAACGTTGATGAGTGACGTGTGGAGGCCAATGCCATAGAAACCCTCAGCATCTTCTTTCGACATGACACACCGGTAGGCCTTAGCTGTAGTATTCGTCCTCAGGACGTGCAGGAGATTAATCTTTGCTCAGGCTGCGTCTCTCGCTTTGTTCGACAGAAGCACAGTGTTTCCCGTGACTCTGAACAGACAATTGGTGAGCATCATCCCCTTATCGCTATCACCATAATTGGCATTGACCGTCGTGTTCTCACAGCTAACCACAACAAAATAGGAGCCAGGGTATATCTTGAAGAGATCCTTCTCCATGTCCAAGGCTATGACGTTGGCACTGCAGCCCATTCCAGAAAGATTGAATATCTTGACTCTCTCTTTCATCTTGTAGCGGTTTTCCACCCATGTTGCTAGCGATGACGTCAGGCTGAAAGTGGAGACGTTGACGATGAGAATGTCAATCTCCCAAGGCTCCATGCACATCTTAGCCAACAAATCATTAGGGGAATTTTGAGGTCTAAAATGGGCCTCCTAAGAAAAATTTACAACCAAAATAAAATTTATAAGAATAAATAGGATTAAAGATGATGACGTCAACCATGGGGGATGATTCACCATTTTTAGATTAAAAAAGTAAAAAGATTAAAAAATAATAAAATAATAAAACTATTTTTTCAACTCGTATTTTCAAATTATCTCCCTAAGGTTTTACTCAAATTTTGAGCAAGAGTACTCGTTGGATGAAAAATTTAATTCCTCATCCAATGAGTACCCATGTTGCATATTTTTGATAGACTCTGCTACAAGAAAATGAGAAATACATGAGAAAACATGATTGCAATCACGTTTTTCATGTATTTATCATTTTTACTGTAGTAAGGTCGATCAGAAGTATGCAACATGGGTACTTGTTAGACAAGGAATCAAATTATGCATCCAACGAGTGTTTCCATTCAAAATTTGATTAAATCCATAGGGAGATATGTTGAAAATATTAGTTGAAAAAATAGTTGTTTTCTTTTTTCCCTCTAAAATTTGATGATGTAATCTAATCTTGTTTTATTATTTCCACTATTATTTTATAATTTCCTTAGGAGGCCCATTTTAGACCTAAAAATTCCCCTAATGCGTCTTGAACAGCCGTGAAGTTCTCGTCCATGTCAACCCGCGCCTCCTCCAGCATCGCAACGCAGTCATCGCTGAAGAGAAATCAAGCGATGGATGTCTCTTCTCCCAAGCCAGAGCGGAGATAGACCTTCCATTGCAAGTCCATGTGATCTTCCACCGTCGGCTTGGTGCTGACACTAAAATAAATGCACACCTCGGTATTCATCTTTCGGTCCTCAGGTGGTCTGTAACAACTCTAATCCACAAAATAACACTCCCCTCACAGCCTCTGAGTCATGACATAAAAAAGCGCCACTGTGACCATGCAAAAAAGTAGAGTAACATCTTTCACCCTCCTAAAAAACATAGATGTTTCTGAAAACACAAGAATATATCCGAAGCTCCTCATCCACAGTTCCCCGACGAGAGACCATCTCCAATGGAGACTCGTCATCTTCTCAATTTTATGTCCCTTTCATGCGCCAGGGTTGGTGTTATCTATATATGACATTAACATCTTATCACTGGACCGCTGCCACTACCTCGAACTCTACGCCACCCTTGAACCCTGTGCTACCATTAACTCACCTAATATACTTCCCATTAAAATTCTACTTGCTCTGTCCATCAATGAGTCAGAGAAAAACAACCCCATAGTAGTTGGCAGAATTAGGTTGAGCTGAAACTCATAAGGTTTCACTAATTTCTGACAGGGAACACTGACTTAAATCCACCCACCCTCGATTTTTTGTATTTTATTTAAAAATAAATAAAATAATAATAATCACGACAAAAAAAAATAAGAAATAAGAAATAAAATAATAATAATAAAAAAATAAAATATAAAAAATATCTACATATTTATAAAAATAAATAAATTAAATTAAATAAGAATACTTATATATATTATCACTATAGATTCAATAAATAAGCGATCAATTAATTAATTAGATAAAACTAGTTGTTATTAACCGAATTTAATTTTCATAGTCAAAATAGTCGTTATCTTAACGGCCAGTTTAGCCATCTCTACATCAATTTATACTCAAGGTCTTGATCTGACCTATCACCTAGTCCTGGTGATGAACCACACTGGTTGGTTCGAAACCCATAGACAAATTTCATTTGCATGTGACTATTATAGAAAGAATTCTATAATACACAATGGATCACAAAAGCCAAAATTTTAGAAAAGATATATTGTGTTTGATATTCCATTGACTTTACATTAGTTTTACTTTGAATAAAATTCAAATTGTTATCTCCAAAGTTAAACATTAGTAAAAAAATTAAAATTATTTTTAAAAAATATTATATTTTATTTATCTTGCATTTTATTGGATTTGAGCTTATTCCTCTTATTGTGTAATCATTATTTTTTGGTACTCCTCTAGTGTGTTGGTTGTTGTACGTATGGTTCAATGTATACAGTGACAAGTACTTGTGATTACCAACCATTAAACTAATACATTACAGCATAAAAAAATTATATATATATATATATGTGTGTGTGTGTGTGTGTGTGTGTGTGTTATACTCTCGTCCCTTGAGTTATTAAACTCATAGATTATTGTGCCAGCTCTTTTCTCTATGCATCACCCTTACTCATAGTACATGACATATTTATGTGTCATATCAATTACTTACAATCTGTATTCATGGTACAAAAGGGATGATATGGATCTATTAACACAATCATTTCAATTTTAAGGCTCCACCCATCTTGTTATTAATTATCATAATTGATTTAATCTCTTTCGCTAAATCAGAGTAATGACTCTCTTCTAGATGGTGTTGAGTGGACATCAAGTGTAAGGGCTCATAAATTTCGAGGTCCTTCTCTGCGTATTTCAGCTGGGTTTAGGTGGCACCATCTAGAACGCCGATCAACCTAGGGTGCCATACTCTGGTCGAGATGCGTTCAGAGTTTTGGTGAGCGGAACTAACTGAGGTATCCCACTTCCCATCAAACATTTTCCATGCGAGCTCTTTGAAAACCTGGATTCCAGTGGTCGGTTCTCTGATGTAACCCTTACTATGTTTCTGGTTTAGTACTACTGTCACTGTGCTCTAGTGGATTCCCTATTAAAGTTTTCCTGACTTCTCCCAGGTACCTGCTTCCTCCGTTCCATTAAAACAAAGGGGTTTTTACTCGTTTGATGTTCCTCAGAGTTTTTCTGCATGCCTAGATTTTTTTTATTGTCTGATTTTCCCTCGTGTATAGTGTTACTAGCAAGCTCGATGAGTCATGACCTGCTCCCCCATGGAATGGATGCATGCGGTTTCAATTTTTCCAGGGAATTTTCATCTGCTCGAATATGGTTACAGGTTTACCTACCCTCGAGGGTTTTCATGGTAATTTAATTATCTTCATCTCTTTTCTGTTTCCGCATTATAGTTATCATTTTTATATTTGGGTGGCAGGTTCACCCCTTACCACCACACGCCTTTAACAGGGTTATATTGTCTTGCGCCTTCCATGTTAACAAACAGAATCAAGGGTTACGGCTCATCTCGGTAACAATGCTCCCCTTCAGAAGGGCTTGGATTCAACACCTCATTAACCAGGTTCTTATCCCATGATAGAGGTTTTTTCCCAATTTTCCTTTTACGCCTTCTCTACAGGGTTTCCAATTTGCTCAGACTACCACCTGAGAGCGGCTGTGCCAAACCCTACTTGTTGACATGTTTATATCTATTAAGGATTATGGTAGCCCACTGTTCATGGGGTTTTATCATGTGGTTTTCTAGTGCATGTAATTGTAACTTAGAACAATATGGATTTTTTTTGTAACCTTCGACTATGGAATGGTTATTGAAGTCCGAAATTTTCCATAAGGTTGATGATGTTATAGTTTACGACTTCTCTATTGCATAATATCCTTATTCACAATGTTGGTGTTTATCTAAATTGTCTTCTCGAGTTATAGTAAAGACCTTAACAAGGTCCTATTATATGTCAAGATTCAGATTATTACAATAATACATGTTTTCTATTGTATATATATGATTTGGAGCAACGAGTCTTTTTTTAGAATCATTTTCTTCTCTGTTCGAGAAAGATTGTAATTTATATTGACATTAGCTTAATTTTATAAAATATGAGAGAACAGTCTTCTCCACATCTTGAGAAGGGATTGTCTCTAGGCTGCTCGACGGGGCTTGTTTAGGAGACTAACCCAACTCACTTGTGGAGCGCAACAGTCCCCTCACCTTCAATAACAAGGAATGTTTTCCTTCTTGTTCTTCTTTTATACTATATCTTGTTTGTTTCTCTTTCTAGATTAGAAAATTTTTTTTTATAAAATGATATTGTTGTTCATTTCACCTTTCAATGTACCTAGAAAATTCTCATAACTAAAAAAAATCTTCCATATGTACAACGTATTGCTCTAAGCATTTACCCTAACTTTCATAAATACTGGAACATAGTTCAATGCATCGTATAGCAGTGCTATATATTAGCTAATAGCGTAATAACATAATTAGAGAATCGAAGTTAAAACACAGAAATTCATTCTATTTTAATGAAACATAGATAATGAAACAGAGATAAACACAGTACAATATTCATACAAAAAATGCTCTTGTCCTATTACTGTCTATGAATCTGGAATTTTTACTGCTCAGAATACATGCATTTAATGATATCACACTTTTGTTAAAATGTGTGGGGATATTGCAAAAGTACAATCAATGTCATCGTGATTCATCTCCATGTTATAAGTTCAATTATTTTTATGATATAAAACAAGTTTTGGAATTATTAGAGGGATGTATAAAGCATTGAAATGTAGGAAAAGCCATCTATTATAATAAACCTTGTTCAAATCTCACTATTATAATAAGAAATATTGAAATCTAAATTAGAGACATTAAGATCAGCTACATGAATAGATGAATATTTTCATAGATTTCAAAATGAATACTTATTTAATAAAATAAAATAAAATATGTTCTTCATTTACTTTCTTTTATTGATATAACATAAAATATAATAATTTATTTTATTAATATGCTATAAAATATAACATTTTATTAAATTAATATTTTATTAATTTAATAAAATATTATTCAGAGTGATATTTAATAATATATATAATTTATATATTAGTGAATTAAGAAGTTTAGTTGATTGTGAAGGCTAAAGCACAATAATTATGGTTAAAAATATGGGTCATCACTAGTTTTTTTTTAATTTTTTATTCTACTTTGATTAAGTTAAAATGTTTATATATATATATATATATATATATATATATATATTGAAAATGTTAAATTGAGCACATTACGTTACCGCATCATTACCATACTAAAAAATTGTCCATGTTTTATCTGAAGGAAAAGCCACTTAAATTTTCAATTTGTTTTATTAAGATAAAATGGGGAGGAAACCACATGGCTCCCATGCTAAAAAATTGTCCTTTTTTATTTGAATGAAAATTCACTTAAATTTTCAATTTTTTTTATTAAGATAAAATGGGGAAGAAATAAGGAAAACGATAACTGCAAAATTATAGTAAAGCATGTCACTCTACCTAACTTATAACAAATCAGCACTAATATAATTATAACAAATCGACACTAATATAATTTATTTTACTTTCATCAAATGTTTAATTCTTTTACATTTTAGATTTACATATAAATAAAATTAATAAAATTACAATTACAATTAATAATTAGATAATTAATCAATACATTAAATTAAAGTAAAATAATAAAAATATTTTTCATTTCATAAATATATGATTGGTATTAATCAATCCCAATTAAAATCAATAAATAAAATGTAAAACAATTCCTTATTTTAATTTAGTTGTCCATGGTGTCTTGGATAGACTCTGGTTGAGATGTTAAGTCACTGTTCAATTCTCTGGCCTATTTGTATGTTATTCTTGGATATGACCATGATGTAGCCTCATTTTTCCAAACTTACATATTTTTTTTTAATTAGCTATATTTAGAATAAGTGGCAAGAAATGATAGCTACGTGACCTTGTTTCTTGTTAAAATTATGTTTATGGGTTGCAAATGAGTTTATCATAAGCAAAAAAGGAATATATATAAACATTGGAATAGTGATATTTAGTTGGAAACTTTTGATATATATTTTATAAACAATTTTTTGGTGTTATAGAGCTAGCCTAATAGGTTATTGTATATTTTTTGAAGAATCATTATCTTTAAACTTATTTTTCAATTGTTATAAGAAAATTTCATATAACATAAATTAGCAATTGCCCCTAAAGGTGAAAAGGTACACAGAAGGAATAAAATATTTGGTAATATCATCTCATCGCATATAGAGCCAATTAAATATTAAATGCATGCACATAAGTCATACTAAAGATTCCACTACAAGCGCCACGAGACAACCTCATTGCTCACAACCTAAGCATGAGCACAAAGTGTTGACAAACCTTGCTTCAAGTGTGTCACACCTGAATATCTATATTTTCTCAGCCACATGGTGATGCCAACCCCAGATTTCTACCAGGGCACGATATCGATCTACGCCAATAGCCTAGAGCCCAGTAACTCATTCCATTGGCCACATAATGAATCCTTGTGCAAGATTCCACTAGTTTAGTCAACAATACTTCAGAGTTATGGTAGTCAAGCATAGATACTCAAGCATGATGCGAACAAAATTTTAGCATTCATAATGCTACAAAAAAATTAATTTTTTGACTTTACACACCATATCCCCTTCACTTTATAGATTCGAAATTTGAAAAGGAAATCACATTTGATCCAAACAAAAGTTTCGTGTTCAACATAATAAAAAACCTTTTAATTTTCTTGTTATATATTCCTTTCTCATTGTAGAGTGAAAATTTGAAATAGGATTCCATGTATATCCAACAAATGTTTTCAAAATATTTCATGCTTTTATGGAATTAAAATGGAATATTCTTCTAAGGCCAACAGAAATTGTACTTTTCCATGGCCATTATAGCTTTCTAATGCAATACACAAGTTTAAACATTGCTATCAATTGAAAATGCTAAAGTCTGAAGGAAGAATTTTTTTTTATTGAATTGGTAAAAACATTTTCAATCTATGTGGAGTGATAACCCTCAAAGCGTAGTCTAAATAGGGCACATTTTTTGCGTGGAAAAAAATAGAAATTTTAAGCATGATTTTGAGAAAATCTAGTGGAAATTTTTGAAAACTTGCAGTACATTTATCAAGCTTCAACATTTTGGGTACCACAGGGGTATTTTATGGTGTTGAATCAATTTCCTCCATAAAAAAATTGATTTAAACACTCCCAAAATCGAATTTATTGAAAAAAAAATCGTATTCCTTGAGAAAATCGCCATCCAAATGACTGTGTCCTTGTTAGAAAAAGCCTAAACATCAACTCCAAACTAAAATTTTCATACTTTTATTAAATTAGTTTAGAAGTTTCTTTTGAAGCAAAAAAGTCTCGTTTTTCTCATTATAATGATCTATGAACTTCAACTTCAAATTAAAACGTCGAATCCACTCTAGAATAACTCCACTTTACCTACACTTATGTTTCTCGTTGTAATGAGATATAAACTCTAACTCCAAATTAAAACATTGAATCCACTGCAGAAGAACTCCACTTTAGCTAGGATTCCATCATTAAAAAGAGGGAAAAAGTAGCTACCTATGTTTACATTGGTTAGAGATTTGAGTTCTGAAATCCTTATTTGTATTCTTTAGTCTAGTGTGTGACATATTAATTCAGAATAAAATTTAATCATTTTCTAGTTTATTTTTTCTAAAATTAGATAAACATTTTGTTAAAAAATTATATTTTCCAATGATGAATAAAAATTTCAAGGGGACAAATTTATTTTAAAGATGTTTAAGTATTAAAAAATATCAAAATCCTACAAATTTAATGATGTTTCGGCCATTAATATGGAGACTACGTTGAAGGCGCATTATGTTTGGGACCATGTCCACTTTTGGTTTTTAGAACCTAAGAGTGGAGCAGAAGAATGATCTCTCACTAATGCAGAGAGGGAACAATGGAAGAAATAAAAAATAAAGAATGCACAAGCGTTTGAAACTTATCCAGCAAGGGGTGGACCGAGCAGTGTTCCAGAATATTATAATCACGTATTTAGCAAAGGAAGCATGGTAAACCTTGGCGACAAGCTATAAAGGTATGGCCAAAGTCATTGTTGTTAAGTTGCAAAATACTAGGAGAGATTTTGAAAGTCTGCAGATCAAGGAGACATCAGACATCGATTCATTCATGAGTTGAGTCATGTCTGTCATAATCGGCTATAAATTTACGGTGAAGATATTAAAGATCAAACAGTGGTTGATAATGTCCTCAGATCTTTATCTACCAAATTTGATGTTGTGGTAGTAGCTATAGAAGAAGCCAAGGATTTGACAACAGTAATTGTTGATGAGTTGATGGGATCACTTCTATCACATGAGGCAAGGATAGATAGAAATAAGGATTCCACTCTAGAAACTTCTTTCAAAAGACAGGTTTCTATTTCAAGAGATAGAGGTTGAGGCAAAAGTAGATCGAGAGGCAGAGGATGAGACGGAAGATACGATGGTCAGAGAGATGGTTGAGAAGAGCATGAACATGAAAGTGGAAGAAACAAAAAAAGCTTCAATGCTTATCAAATATTTTACAAATCAAAGGTAATATGTTAATATTACAATAAATTTGGTCACTATGCCCATGATTGTAGGAAGAAGATATCTCATCAAGGAAACTAGAGAGATAATGTTAGTACATTAAATACTAACTTCATGTTCCTATCTTCCATAACATGCATAGAACGTCTGATAATTTATGGCTATTAGACAATGGTTGTAGTAACCATATGATAGGAAACAAGAATTTGGTTGTAAATTTGCATCAATCTATGAAGACACAAAAATAAAATAAGGTATAATAAACTAAAAATACAAGTCATAAAAAGATGATCAAATGTATTTCCAATGAAGAATAATCATCAATGCCTTTTTATAGTTAAAGGTTCAATGATTATTGGAGTATCAAATTTTTAGCTGACACTACAATGCCTGGTTTGTATTATTGGTAAAGATAAGGGTAAACAGATGCTCAAAGACACCATCAAAGAACCTGCTAGTACTTGTGATTGTTGCATCTTGCAAAAGCAACACCGTGAAAGTTTTCCAAAGGGAGTTTCATACATAACAAGACAACCTCTTGTGTTGGTTCATACAAACTTGTGTGGACCTATGTTTACACGGTCAATTGGTGGAAGTTGTTACTTCCTCACTTTCATTGATGATTATAACAGAAAGACTTGGAATTAATTCTTGAAGTAGAAATTTGGAACTTTTTCAAAGTTCAAAGAATTGAAAGCCTTAGTAGAGAACCAAAGTGATAAACATATCAAGGTATTGAGATTAGACCATGGTGGATAATATGACTCAAAGGTATTCCATGATTACTGCAAAAATGGAATCAGAAGATAGTTTTCAACCAAGTACACACCGCAATATAATGGTGTAGCAGAGAGAAAGAACAGAAAAATTATGAATATGAAAAGGAGCATGTTGAAAGGAATAAACTTGTGTAATGAGTACTGGGCAAAAGCAGTTGCATGTGTTGTTTATGTGATAAACAAATGACCTACAAAGAGTATGATGAACGAAATAAAGTGAATTATTTTCCACATGTATCATATATACACATATATTTCTGAGGAAAAAAAAAAACGAAGAACTAGCCATATTCTAAAATTTCCTCGCGTTGAAATCCAAATAAGTAAAGTTACAATTTTGTTTATAATGACATCAATTTTCACAAAGCAACCACATAATTTCATGGAAATTTCATGGCATGTAATATTCAAAGTTTTTTTCTTCAAACATGGTGGCTTGGAGGAGGAAGGATATGGAAACTAGGTAAAGGAACTAGGCGAGGGGAGTGACATGTGGGAACCGTGTGAGGGGAGCGACGATGGAAGAAATAATTGTGCAGCATGTGGTAGGCACAAAGAAGATTACATAAGAGACAAGAATTATCAACCACTAGGTGATCTGACTATTAAAGGAGGGTGAGAGAATAGTTTGGGAGTGGGTTGGTGATTTCAGATAGAGGGAAATGGGTGACTCAAGCACATCGTTAGCCCAAACGATGTTGCCCGGTGTGAGAAACAGTAGGGAAAATTCATGGAACAAACACAACCGTTACCTGTTGAAAAATAATTGCCAAGAGGAGGACGAAAATGGAGGGATGGGATTGGTTGGCATTAACAGTTTTTGCACAACCAACTCAATAGAGAGAATACCTTGGGTGTAAAAATTTGATGCTAGAAATATACTTCAAAAATAAAATGACAAACATGATCAAAATTCTACTTGAAAATCAAACTAAATTTGAAATTCCAAACCTCATTTAAATATACTCCTTATTATAATATGTTTACTCTTCCCTTTTTGTTAGCCAAGTTCTTGATCCACATGATATGAAAGAGATTGTTCATGATTCACAACACAAGAACTGACTTGAGAGTTGAGTTCCCAATCTAAAAATATCTTATGTTTTTTTTAGATTTGCAATGGTGAAAATTAAGTAAAATAATTCTTCCTCACATTATAATTTTAAATTAATACATTGTAGTTACAAAGAGTGAAAAATTTTACATGTTATTCTTGATTACCTTCCTCTTATGAATATATATATATATATATATATATATATATATATATATATATATTTATATATATTTAAACAACGTTTTACATTAAACATACTTGTAATTATATTTAAATTATAATTATTGTAAACATACTTTAATATAATTTTAAACTAATATAAAAATTCAAGGTAAATTTCATATTACACTTGTTTACATCTTGTACATATCCATTTTTTATGCAACTACTTACTTAAATTATGTGGATAGATATCCACATGATATTGTGTTGTACAAGGATTACAATAAAAATCTTTATTATGACAACTCATGAATAAAAAAAAAAATTAATTTTTTATTTCATATTTTTTAAGATAATTTTTATATCTCACCATTCAATTTAAAAGAAAACCAATTAGAAAAAACAAATTTACATTTTAAAAAATAAAAATTATTTTTTAGTTTTCAAAATATTCAGTTTAATATATATTTTTACATAAAATTAATAAACTTCATATAATTTGTTTAAAAAAATTCTAAACTAATTGAAAGTCAATTTTTTTTTAACCAAAATAAAAAAAATGTGTAACTTGTGTTAGACAAGTTTAAAAATATCATGTATTTTTAAATATTTTTTATAGTATAATAATAATAAATTAATTTTAAAATTATGATTTTTTTTAAGGTAAGATATATATTATTTGAAAGATTATTTTTAATCCATTTGTTTTAAGACAAAAGAAATATTTTGTCTTAAAAAATCATTTTTTATTTTAGTTATTTTACATTAAAATTTAATATCAATTGAATTGTTTTAAATATAAAATTTAAGACAAAAATAGTTTGAGACAAAATTATTTTAAGACAACTTTATATTTAATACAAAAACAATTTGAGACAAAAATACTTTAAGTCAAAAACAATTTAATACAAAATTATTTTAAGACGAAATTTTATATTTAAGACAAAAGCAGTTTGAGGCAAATTAGTTTAAGACAAAACTTTATATTTAAGACAAAAGGTGTTTGAGACAAAAAACATTTTAAGAAAAAAATTATATTTAAGACAAAAGGAGTTTGAGACAAAAACATTTTAAGACAAAACTTTATATTTAAAACAATGGCCACTTAAGACAATGACAATTAAGACTAAACTCATTTAATACATTTAACAATTAAGACAAAACCATTAGCATTCTAGAAGTTTGCACTAAAATTCCATGAGTGGATAGTGGGTAATTATATTTTTAATTTTTGAAAATAGATATTCAAACCACATGAAATTTAATTATGCCAATTTTTTTCTCTTATATAATATCTTTCCTTTTTCATTAATATTTTTTAACTAAATATAAAATTAGAATAAGCTAATTATATTAAAATTTTAATTAATTATTAAATTAAAATATAACATTTTGAAAAGTTATAATATTTTTAACTAGTTTTTAAGTATTTAATTTAATGTATATTTATTTGAAAAATATATAAAAAAACTACATAAAGTTAATAATATTTTGGTTTAAAAAAAATTACAATATACATACCATGTTCTAAAATTATAATAAATAAATATATAAAAATTATATATTTTTTTTGTTGGCACTCAAGGGGATTTGAACTTTGAATCTCATGTTTTTACATAATACTTCATAACAAGGTGATTTTAAATTGAACTATTATTTTTTAAATATGTGAATTTTTTTAAATTACTTCAACTAAAACTTTGATATAAATTTACAAGAAATTAGATACAATAAAACTATAAAAAAATAAATATTTTCTCAATTGTTTTCTACTTATGTAAAGTTGGGTTACACTTTTTTCCCTTTTTTAAGAAAAAATATCATTTTTAGAAGTTTTCAACTTTATGCGAGCCAAAACAATTTTTTTGTTTAGAATTTCATTTTACGATAAAATTAAAACTTGTCAGAAATTTTATTAGCTTTCTATTAGTTATTTTTTGGAATATTTTTATTCACATTTCATATGTCAACTTAACAATTATTTGTGTGTGTGTTCTTTAACAATCAATTGATTCATAAAAAGTCATGTTGAGATGCGTTGGTGTATTCTTTGAAAACTTTGTGTTTTTGAGAAAAAAATGTGTTACAACAATCTAGACAAAGTCTACTACAGTATCATTATATTTACGAAACCAGCTGATGCATATCATAATTACTATTTTTTTTTTTAATTGAACCAATATGAAAAAAATGCATATTTTGAATATGTTTCGGCTTACGTCAAGTTTCTCAACATATTAGTTATAGAATAAAAATCTTAAAACTACCCATTGCAGATGGCAGACCAATGTAATGCACCATAAATTTTGCAATTTATTGACAATGTATTTTGGGAGATATGGAATTTTGATTTCACTAAATCATAATGACCTCCAGAATTTTTTTTCTCCCATTTTATTACAAAATTAATTAAAATTAGTAAATATCTATGGAATTCCATAAAAGTTATATTTCTTGAAAGTAGACTAAATTCTATAAATGCTAGTTTTGGTTCTGAAAGTTAATTTATAAAATTTGATGGAGTTTAACCATTCCAAAGTTGAAGAAATGTGTTCAGAGCCGAGCTGCAACCTGGTTGCAAGCATTTTAGTTCGGTTGAACTTTTGTAATAGTTCAGCCGATTTTTTTTTCCTCTTCATCCTGTTAGTTTTAACGACAAAAAATTTCAACCGAACTTTTGCTCGCAAATCCTGTTGGTCGAAAAAATAAAAATAAATAAAAATTGATGAAGCCTCTAAAAAAAAGACACAAATTTTGCAACTATATAAATAGCCGAAAACAGAAACATTACTTTAGCACATTTCTTCATTTGTGATGAATTTGCAAAGAATTTTTTTTTGGCTGAATTTAGAAAGGAAATATTTTGGGTTGAATTTGCAAAGGAAATTTTTTGGACTGAATTTTCAAAGGTTATTTCGGCTTAATTTTCAAAGGAAATTTTTTGGAGGTATTTTTTAAACTGACATTTGTTTAGAGTAAGTGTTTTGGGTTGAAGTAAATCTTTTATAATTAATTTTTAAAGTGAGTTTTTGTCTAAATTTTTAAAGTGAATTTTTTTTTAGGACTTTGAAGGAAATATTTTGAGCTTCATTTTTAAAAGATATTTTTTGGCGGAATTTTAAAGTAAGTTTTTTGGGTTGAAGTATGTATTTTGTGAGAAAAAAAATTTAAGGTGAGTTTTTTTTAATTAAATATTTTGTGATGATTTTTGAAGTGAGTTTTTGTCTAAATTTTGATAATGAGTTTTTTGCAAGATTTTGAAGGAATTTTTTTGAGCTTCATACTAAATTATCAAAGGAAATCAAAGAATTTTCAAGAGAAAATATGATCGAACAAGAGACCCCGAGGCTCGTAGAGAACAAGGGAGATAATATCACAAAAAAAAGAGAGAAGAATGCTCAAATATTGAAAGGGAAAATAAACCTCAACTAAAAGTTCAAGCATGTAACACCCCAAGTTCTATGCTTTTCAAGTTAGACATTTGAACATAAATCCAAAGGGGGGTGGACCCCAATGGATAACTATTGTGTGGATGTGGGTAATTATTTATTTATTGAAAAATAAATAATTAACATTGTGTATGCACTATGACCAGATGAGAAATTGAGATCACATGCCTAATCCATGAGGTGATGGAAAAGGTAAAGACTTTCCCCAAAATCTTTCAAAAATCCTTGAAAGAAATTATTTCTAATTTAGATTTTTGAGGAAAAATCTAAATTTCCCCAATGAAGAGGAGTAGTTGGGAAGAGGTGAGAAAAAGCTGGAAAAGATGAGGAAAGCTTAAAGCAGCTTTAAAGAGTCCCAAAATGGGAAGCCTAGGCTAAACAGGAATAAAAGCATCCTGAAATTCTGGACGCAGAATTGGAAACAGGCTTTGGGGAAAGCACAACTTAAATAAGCTGCTCCAGAACAGATTGAGGTTAGTCTGTTCTTGGAGGATCTCAGCTCGGGGGTGAGTTCTAGAGATAAACGAACTCTAAGGTTGGGAGGACTGGTCATAGTAGAGGTATGCATGCATAATTTTGGAGATTTCTGTAAGTCTGTATTAAATAAATCCCTGTTTTATGAATTTTGATGTTATGGTTCATTATGCAATTTATGAATTGTGATGTTATGGTTCATTATGCGATTTATGAATTGTGATGTTATGGTTCAGTATGCAATTTATGAATTGTTATGTTATGGTTCATTATGCAAATTTTAGATTGATTATTTGTTCAGTAACTCATGAAATTGCAAACTAAAGCTATTGATAGTAGAGAAAAATGGTTGGGTTGTATGGATGAGTACCTTGTAGCAATGAAGTTAGAGATGATAGATCCTTTGAACATCAAATCTAATAACTATGTACAGGTATAGCTTGCTAGCTTTTAAAGGAATATTTAATTGATGTGTGTATAAACAGAAAATGTTAACAAAACAGTACCCATGAACAGCAAGTACCAAACAACTAAACCTATCATAACAATACTGATGGCACAGAATTCCCTGTAACCAATAACAGAAAGTAGGAAACAACAACCCTGTGATAGCAGTATGGGGTTCAGTATGTCAGTTGTGTTACAATGGAAAGAATTGTAAAATTAAGAGTTTAAATTATTCTATTAAATGTAAGTGTAAACATATGAAAGCAGAAGTTGAATCCTAACTAAGTATGAGGATCTAACACTAGGGATTCTAAACTATCCAGTTCAGTATTCTCTACCTCCATTTGATTGAAGCAAGAGGGTCTGTTTCCTAGTTTTCCCATGGAACAGTTGAATCTGTACCCGAGTGTCAAACATGTTGAATGTTTGTAACAGTAAAATAAGGGGAGAATCCTATTGAACAATCTATTGTGTGATAAAATTTTGTGTGAGGGAAGATTGTAAGCATATGTAAAAATACAATGAACAGAGCATCTGTTTACCGTCCATATAAACTACTGGGAAAGTAGTTGGAGCAATGGAGGTTAACTGAGTATAGATAGATGTATGCGAGGAGGCATACATCTATACCTCGATGCTGTAACTTTAAAATGTTGAAAATTTTATAAGGCCTGCAAACTGGAAAGTTTGAGGAAGGGCCTATTGATCGGCTAGAGTTGGTCAAAACTCTGAAAAACTGACCTGAGAAATACAAACTAATATATATAGATATATAAGTCAACTAGATGGACTGCGAAGAGTAGAGGTCAAGCCCAAAAAAAAAAAAAAAGTATGAATTTGAAATGGATTCAATAAGTAGTCTTTTTGTTAGCTGGTGCATAAAGCCGAGAATATCTAAGTTATGATATATGGGTAAGAAGCTGGGTCTGGGAGACGTGAAAAATGGTATCGGAGCAAAGTTCAAAAATTGGGCAAGATATGCGCTCACAAAGAAATGGTTAACTGTTATAAATTTTATGAATATTAAAAATATTACTTCAAGTATACAAATATCTTGGATATACTTTCAGGTATACTTTCAGGTATACATGTAACAGATTGTGATGAAGTAGAAACATTGATATGGGAGTAATATGAGGAGGCTCATATACTAGAATGGTTAAACCTATAATAGGTTTAAAACTGGAAACCGATATCTCTCAGAAAAATAGTATTTCGATGTAAAATAATAGAGTATGATTGTTTCTTCACTCGGACTATATATATCCAGGATGGAAAAAAAAAAATATAAAAATAAATCTGTAAGTTTACAATGACATATTTAGCTATTTTCCTACTATCATCGTTATGTAAAAGAAATTTCAGTGTTCATAAAGTTAAGATACTGAAACCATCTTAATACAGTATAAAAGATCAATGCTAAAGTTAATGGAGAGGAAAGGGGAGAATGGTACTACCATGAACATGCAGAATTTAATCCCATAGGTCGAGCAAAGACTACAAGTAGTATAGAAGGATGATTTCCATTTTTAAATTTCTAAACTAAGTGGTCCTTACTGTGATGAAAAAACAAGAGAGAAAGCAGTAGTACCTAACTGATATATCATCTAGATGGCCTTATCGAGCATCAGAAATTTCATAGGAATATATCATTTTTTTTTCCATTTTTCTTTCATAATTTAACCTCTCACTAGAAATCTTCCAATTATGAGAGTAAGATCTTTAGTATGGATAGAACATACAAAGAGAAAAAAGAATTTATATTTATTCCCTAGATACATAAAAAAAAGGGAACTTCTAGAGATAAGAGTATGAAGTGGGATGATGCTCTTCTATTTAAATTAGTATGAAGGGGCTACATACAAAATTTAATGAAAGGGTATGATTGATTTAGTACTACATTTAACTGAATCTATCTTTAGGTATTCACCTTCCAGATTCTGTGTAGTTGTAGACCAGAAATCCATAGAGTCGAAACCACAGAAACTCTAAACCCATTTCGGTTTAAATCTGAGGTTACTTAGTCTCTACCGACACTTAGAGCTTTTATTGTTTCTATAGATACAAATGTGATGTTTTATGTTCATATGTATGCTATAAAAAAAAAAAAAAACATGCTAGCAAATATTGTAGCAGAACTGAATTTGCGTGGTCTACATACAAATAGAAGAAAGTAAAACATTATAACATGAAATTCGAAATCTGTTCTATAGCAAGAAAATTTCTAGTTTATAGGATTTTCATGCCATTTATATTCCTAACTCTACTTTAATCCTTGCACCAAGTATCATAGTGTAAGAAGACTAAGATCCTATATGCAAACACTAGCTAACACATATAGGTATATATGAAATGGAGACTAGAAGGTCAAGGCAGCGAACCAAATTACTAACAATACATAGATATATGTAAATGTATTGAAATAAAAACGTAGGTGCATTGGATTAAACGAAAAACTCATTAACAATCACAATTGCAATAGAGTAGTATTGTGAGAATATATATAGATTAATAAGGATTAAGCACTAACCTAAATAAATCCATTTTAACATCGACAAAAAAAAAAATAAAATATTTTGCCATAGCTATATATATGTGAACTATATATGGCAAGAAGGAAAAAGTAATAGGAATTAGTTATGTTAAAATGAATAATATATGGCTACGGCCATTGGAATCCCGCGCATGGTCAGACTACACTATTGCATGTCGATTTTCACAAAACTTAACTATATAAATGACGAGAGCATGTATTCAGATATGCAAATCGAAATTATACCGAAAGTAGGTATACTGTCACAGATATATGTATATAACTAAATCAAAAGAAAACAAAATATGAAGAACCTTCGGCGCTTAGGCAACGGAAATAATGAAATTTCATAACTGTCATAACTATCTAGACGTGGGCGGGGCATCATAGCTAAAAGAGTGAGTAATAAGTTAACTCTGTTGGTATAATAGTGAAACGACTCTTATGGTGGGATCCTGTACAGCCGACTACATCAAAGCAAAAAAAAAAATGAAATCGTTATTCATTCAGTGAGGGTATTAAAATGATGACTAATGGGTAACCGCCGAAGGGTCGGCTAAGGCATAAACAAAAGAAAAACGAAATCATTATGTAATTCCGGGCGCTGCTCTACACTGTTAAACAACAGGTCCAGAGAAAAAAATATATATAGTGCACGCCTACGATTATGTCATGTTGAACCAGTGAAATGCGATTTATATATTGCATGCCTGTTAGCGCTCAGAGCTGTATGATCAAACGAGAAACAATCGATAATAGAGGTATTTGGAAAAAATTTAGTTAACAATAAGAACCATAAAAACAAAACCGCCTTTCCAGTAGTGTTGTTTCTAAAACTGAATGGACTCGATTTAGTTAAAATCTGAATGAAAGTAGGGAATCTTATGAACATAAATATATGTCATTCACTTCCTGAACCCAGGAAGAAAATCATCCGGCCAACCAAATGATGGTCCCTACAGTATCACGAAAGAAGAAGTTGATCTGTTAAAACCACAGTAACCTTTCAAATTATAAATATTCTGAGAAAAATTAGTAGGGCTCGGATTTGTGGCGCGCGAGCTGAGCCTTTTCCCTGCATGTCGACGGGGAGATGAGTCCAACCTAGAGCAGATTTCAAATATAACCAGAAATTTCTAAACCGTAGCAATACAAAACCGAAAATAGAGAACCTATATGTCGATTAGACGTAAGACTGGAAGGATTGTAGGAATGTAAAGAAGTTTGTTACCATAGTGAAACCGCAGGAGGGTTGGAACGAACACGGTCGCTGCCCAGAAGAAGACCAGACCCGCCTGACGGTTATCCAACTCCCTGCATGATGAAGCAATACGAAAACAAACAGAGAGCAAACAGAACTGAAACAGAAAATAAAATAACAACGAGCTGAGGGTGAAGGGGGTTAAAACGTGAAACCCTAACCCTAAATCGACCTTAGTACACGCCAGGGTACATTGAAGGTGTGGTGTGAAAGCCAGCGACTCAACCTTAAATCGCGTCGACAGCTAGTAGCACAGAATCCCGATATGGATTTTCAAGGCCAGGGTCGGTTGGAAAAATCTGTACTATACCCTAACCACCGATTTATTCAGCTCTAAAGTTGTGCCTCGAGCCGGCTGAAGGACGGCAAGGCTGTGCGATTCATCCTGGAAGGTAACCCCAGGAACTGTACCTTGAAAAACAATCTCTCCTGGGATGGGCGAAAGCAGACGCCAGTCGATAACCTTGCAGAGTGCATTACTTCGGTGTGGGACGCGTGTGTCCTTCTGTTCATAGCAACTGATCTGAGGCGATGTGGGAAGTACAAGAGAAAGAGGAGAATATAGACCGCCGTCATGGCAGGTGCTCAACCTGAACACTCCTGCCTACAAGCAACCTCAGAGAAGTCTTACGTGGCAAATAGAACTGAAACTTTACCTCGGATGGTTACACGCAACCAGTTGGGACAGACTGCGGGTGTAATCCATGTCACCGTTCGGGTACCTGCACGAGATATGGCGGAAGTTAAATCTCAGTGGAACAGGCCGACGATAATCATGGAAAATGGTAGCGCATACACGCGCCTCCGAAATAACCGCATATAAGGTGGATCTGAATAATACGTTCATGCGCCGGAATAATTACTCATTTCAGATTTCGTCCGTCGCATGGATGTGGCGTTAAACGTTAATATCACAAAAACCATACTCGGCGAATGCACATGGAATATAATCGTGTGGTGTTATGTGAAGCAAAACACAAGTAAAGAAGGGATGTGGTTGTAAAAATCATATATATATATTGCCATGATTTCATAGTTTGGATATTAACCACATACATTTATATATATGCCGATAGGTAGAATAAATAAATATTTATGAAATGGAGCACGCGTTGTTGGGATTATGGATAGAATATTAAATACCCCCAAAAAGATATAAATACATATATAAATACATATGTATATGTTGGATTAGTAAAGTTGCTCTTCAGATTTTTAGGGGTAGCATAATTAAATATATATATATGTAAATGTATATATATATCGGATTTAATAAGGTGGCCCTTTAATTGGAATTAATAACTTATACTTTAGTTAAAGTTAATAAGTGGGATTTAATACAATGGCACTTTATTTGAATGTATTAGTAGTGCACTTTAGTTGAAATTAATAAGTTGAACCGGTGTGAACTTTGGCACTATAAATTGTATTTAAATTAGAATTGAAAAAAAATACGTTGTCTTGAAGGAATAATTGTGGGGTGATATATGTTCCAACTACGTTATATAATACTATGTGTTACCATAGTTATTGGAACAAAAGAAGAAAGAAAGTTTATGTTGAAATATATAGAGAAAGGTGGATAATAGGAAAAGGACAATTTATATTTAATAGAGGTATGTTAAATATAAGTTGTAAATTCTTAATTAACTATTAAATATATATATATGTATATATGTATAAAATAATAATAATTATCATTAGAAATGATAGAGTAAAATGAAACAAATTGCACGTGGGATATAAGTTAAATCTACAATTAACATTATAAATATAGGTGATCTTGTTATATGTTATAATGTTAACTTTGTTGAGTTGTATGAATATAATATCTTCATACATGATAATTTAGTTCAGTTAGTAAAACTCAAACCTTATAACCACGGGATTAAGGGAGAGGAAAAAATTCACTAGTGAATATTAAAAAGTGAATTCCCCTTAAAAGTTGCAAGTGAAGTGGAAGGACATATTTTACCATATGGTCGAAATAGTATTACTCTAATTATGGTTAAAGGAGTAATAAACACTAGTAGTGGTAGATTAAGTGTTAAAAGTATAATGAGGAAAAAAAAATATATTGACATTGGACAAACTTCCAAGAGGATTTAAGTCATGACTAGAGTATTTTGTGATGAGCCTATTTTAGTTCATGGAAAATAATGAAGTGGTAAGCTTAAATACGAGTTATAAACACATTTAAATAGTTGGTTTAGTAATTGGGGACCATTGCATATTAAATAATGTAATGCAAATCCATTACATTGAGTTATGAATGAATGAATGAAGAGATAAATCAAATTTTCCCCAGGTGGGCGAGTTAGGGGAAAATTGAAAACCTATATAAACCATGGACGGATTTCTAATGATTAGTGGAATTCACATATAGATAAAATTGGTGAATCATCATTGGAATTTATACATCATGAAAATGAAAAAAAAAAAAAAACAATTTTAGTAAATGTATAAATTATGGTAATTCCTTGAAAAAGGGGAAATTGTGTCAAATTTATTTTTGACATTATCAAGTAGTCATACTTGTGAAGGTGATGAATGATAGTAATTACATGTATTCATACTATAAAATTTTGTGGGTGTAAATTTTATTTAATTTTCCTGAGTCTTAAATTCAAGACAGGGAAATAGTGGGAAATCATACAGCTACCAACTGAGAGAAAAGAGGATGAGAGACATTTGGACTTGGGTGTGGGGGAAACCCATCAGCTCCAAATTTATTCACGTAAGTTTTGAACTAGTGGATACAATTCATAAAAGAGGTTAGAGGAAAAAATTTCATGTGGGAAGTAAGCATTGAATGGTAGAGATTATTAACAAGTCTAGTTATTTCTAATTAAATTGATTGACTAACAAAAGAAAACAATGATAAGATACTGGAAGTACGGCTATGAACTGAGAAAGGGTAAGCATAAACATGCATATGATACAATTGTTTTCTTTCATTTATGAGTACTAATGAAAAGTGTAAAATTGTTTAGCCAAGTGTGTAACAGGAAAGTGTACACTCTGGAACCAAGGAGAAAACAAGGTGAAGATAAATCACCTAGAAACTAAAGAAAAGCTAAACTGGACCAAGTTGCGTGAGGAAAGAATCTCACTGAAAAACAAGAAAGGATAAGTAGTGTACTAAAAGTGCACTAAACTATTATGAACCTGAACGGTTTGACTAGTAACTGAATTTCTTAAGTTATTGAAATGCAGCATGTTGTTGTGGATTATAAATTGTATGTACCTGATATTACTTACATTGGTATGAAGTGTGGACAGAGAAACCAGAATAAAAGATCTTCCAGACAGACTTCTTGCAAAGAAGTAGGAAGAAAACCAACTACATAAGGCATCAGTAAATAGAGTAGAAGCAGGAGAGTACTAGGCTGGAAACTAATCAAGGACGAAGAAGAAATCTTTGTCAAAGTTGAAAAACAACGTAAAAGGGTAACACCGAGGAAGGTGTTGGAAAGGAGGGAAACTAATGGCTTATAAATTAGCCCTACCATTGCTTATTAAATTTCATGATGTGTTTCATATCTCCTTGTTGGAAAAATATAATTTTTGGTACATGATGCTTCTCACATTATTGATTGGAATGTGGTCCAGGTGGAACCAGAAGAGGAATTCCTTCCAGAGCTGCTTCAAATCTGAAAGCGGGAAAAAAATTGAATTACGAAATTAAACAGTAGCTAGAGTAAAGGTGCAGTGTAGCACTTTACTGCTGAAAGAGCTACATGAAACAGAGAAGCTAAAGCATTCATATTTATTTTCAAAATAAACTAAGTAGATAATTGTCAACACCGAGGACGGTGTTTGTTTTCAGAGGGGGAATATGTAACACCCCAAGTTCTATGCTTTTCAAGTTAGACATTTGAACATAAATCCAAAGGGGGGTGGACCCCAATGGATAACTATTGTGTGGATGTGGGTAATTATTTATTTATTGAAAAATAAATAATTAACATTGTGTATGCACTATGACCAGATGAGAAATTGAGATCACATGCCTAATCCATGAGGTGATGGAAAAGGTAAAGACTTTCCCCAAAATCTTTCAAAAATCCTTGAAAGAAATAAATTTTAATTTAGATTTTGAGAAAAAATCTAAATTCCCCAATGCTGAGGAAAGTAGTTGGGAAGAGGTAAAAAGCTGGAAAAGCTGGAAAAGATGAAAGCATCTTTAAAGTCCCTAAATAAGGGAAGCCTAGGCAAACAGGAATAAAGCATCCTGAAATTCTGGACGCAGAATTGGAAACAGGCTTTGGGGAAACACATCTTAAATAAGCTGCTCCAGAACAGATTGAGGCTAGTTTGTTCTTGGAGGATCTCAGCTCGGGGGTGAGTTCTCGAGATAAACGAACCCTAAGGTTGGGAGGACTGGTCATAGTAGAGGTATGCATGCATAATTTTGGAGATTTCTGTAAGTTTGTATTAAATATATCCCTGTTTTATGAATTGTGATGTTATGGTTCATTATGCAATTTATGAATTGTTATGTTATGGTTCATTATGCAAATTTTAGATTGATTATTTGTTCAGTAACTCATGTAATTGCAAACTAAAGCTATTGATAGCAGAGACAAATGGTTGGGTTGTATGGATGAGTACCTTGTAGTAATGAAGTTAGAGATGATAGATCATTTGAACAGCAAATCTAATAACTATGTACAGGTATAGCTTGCTATCTTTTAAAGGAATATTTAATTGTTGTGTGTATAAACAGAAAATGTTAACAAAACAGTACCCATGAACAGCAAGTACCAAACAACTAAACCTATCATAACAATACTGATGGCACAGAATTCCCTGTAACCAATAACAGAAAGTAGGAAACAACAACCCTGTGATAGCAGTATGGGGTTCAGTATGTCAGTTGTGTTACAATGGAAAGAATTGTAAAATTAAGAATTTAAATTATTCTATTAAATGTAAGTGTAAACATATGAAAGCAGAAGTTGAATCCTAACTAAGTACGAGGATCTAACACTAGGGATTCTAAACTATCCAGTTCAGTATTCTATACCTCCATTTGATTGAAGCAAGAGGATCTGTTTCCTAGTTTTCCCATGGAACAGTTGAATCTGTACCAGAGTGTCAAACATGTTGAATGTTTGTAACAGTAAAATAAGGGGAGAATCCTATTGAACAATCTATTGTGTGATAAAAGTTTGTGTGAGGGAAGATTGTAAGCATATGCAAAAATACAATGAACAGAGCATCTGTTTACCGTCCATATAAACTACTGGGAAAGTAGTTGGAGCAATGGAGGTTAACTGAGTATAGATAGATGTATGCGAGGAGGCATACATCTATACCTCGATGCTGTAACTTTAAAATGTTGAAAATTTTATAAGGCCTGCAAACTGGAAAGTTTGAGGAAGGGCCTATTGATCGGCTAGAGTTGGTCAAAACTATGAAAAACTGACCTGAGAAATACAAACTAATATATATAGATATATAAGTCAACTAGATGGACTGCGAAGAGTAGAGGTCAAGCCCAAAAAAAAAAAAAGTATGAATTTGAAATGGATTCAATAAGTAGTCTTTTTGTTAGCTGGTGCATAAAGCCGAGAATATCTAAGTTATGATATATGGGTAAGAAGCTGGGTCTGGGAGACGTGACAAAGCATGTATGTAAATGTAAATAGTATAAATGATATTTTAAATTTAACTATAGTGTATTGTGAAACTTAATTTTCATATGATGAACTAATTTGAAAAATATTTTGCAATGTAAACAGAGAGATATATTCCTCATAACATTGATGATGAGATATAAAATTTTCAAAGAGAAAGTGAAAAATATATTGAACCAATGATTGAAGATGTTGAAAATGTTGTAAGAAATTCAAGTGAAGAAATTGAATCACCACGTATTTATATATATGTTGAGTTTGTATTATTGAAATTATACTTATTTATTAATATAATTATTTATTGAATATGTAAACTCATTTTGTACATTAAATTCTAATATGTACAGATGAAATCAATATCAACAATGAGATGTTCGAAAATGTTGACAGTGACACATATGGAGATAAAAAAGCTGACCATGTTATACGATATCATGTTAAGCGCATTATTTATATGTTCTTCAAAGATGAAAATGTGATAGTTCAAGTCCAAATTTTGAGAAGTCTCTTAACAACAAAGAAATTAAAGGAAGTTGCGAATTTATTAGGTATTAAAAAAATCAACAAACGATAAAAAAAATGAAGGAAAATGTGATACAAAATATAAATGGTGCTCTAAAGTCAATTGGAAGATCTAGAAAGAAAAGTGATTTAGTTGCACGTAGAGCAATACAATGGCAGTGGTTTCATCAATTACTAAAGAGAAGAATTGGTAAAATCTATGGCACAAGCGTAAGGGACCTCACGAAAAATATTGCACAAACATCTGAAAATTTGATTGCAAATAGATGTAAATGATGAACTCGTTTTTTGGAAAGTTATTTGTAGGCAACCATACAAAGATAGACTTGGAGAAGATGTTAAAAAAGTAATATATGAATATTGGATGAAAAATTCATGTGTTTCACCAAAAGAAACGGATGTGATTCGAAGAAGAGCATGAAATCAATATGAAGAACATGCAAAAAATATCTTGGACACCACTCGATAGAGTTGTTCAACAAGTTCATAGAAGAGAATCCTGAAATTAATATTTAAATCAATGTTTTTGTGCAACAAAAACCATGGTATGTTAAACCTATCATTATATGCGACACTTGTTGTTGTCGTTATCATGTGGAATTTCAGTGATATTATGACACATTCCTTAATTTTGATACAATTTTTTGGAAAAACTCACCTACTCTTTGCACTATCGATGAATTCATATCTCAAATTCTATGTGAAAGAGAAAGCCATGAATTATTTTACCAAAAGAAATATGTTGGTGGTAAAAAATGTGATCATTGTGGAAATTTGACTTTGTTTCTCAACAAATATCTTATTGATATAAATGATCAATCATTTTCCAACATAAAAGTGAAATGGAAGAGATATGAATATATTCATACATGGATTGGTTCAAGTAGTACTACAAGTGCTAAAAGGATTGATTTACAAGAAGAAGAAATTTTTGTGATAGAATTTTTGAGAAATTTTGAGACAAAAATTTATGAATACACCAAGCATTCCCATACATCTCGATGGCAGGACTTGCAATTCAAAAAATCCCGTGAAATTTTCCACCAGGGAACATTTTTTCAGTAGTTAATTTTTCATAGAATTGCACATTTGTTCCACAAAAATAAATACAAAGTGAATACTATCATTCTGACCAAGTCTCCATGCTTGTCCATATTCTATATAGGCACGCTGAACAAAATTTTGATTATATAGAAAGCACCAGTGAAAATTGACATGTTATTAAAGAATACCACTTTTATATCAGTGACGATCATACACATGATACATATTTTATACAAAAAAAAAATTATAAGATTTATGACTCATTGAAAAGTCGTGGAATAAAATTCAATGAACATTGGATATGGTCAAATGGATGCGCAAGCCAATTCAAATCTTCACGATCATGCTTTTTGTTGTGTCACCTTCATATGAAAACCTGCATTAAAAATTGTTGGAATTTATTTGAGACTGGTCATGGAAAAGGAGAACATGATGGTGCAGGGGCATATATAAAACGATCACTTCGAAGATATCAAATGAACCACTCTACACACCGACTTGTGTCAATTGAACAAGTTGTTCAATGGTGCATCGATACACTAAGCCATGAGACTAACTGGTCAAGGGAAGTATGAAGGTACATGTACATATATATATAAATTAATGTGCATATATATAGATGTTGAACTTTAATATACATGATCTAATTTTTATTAATTTTTTAATTTTAAAAATTATTTATCACAATGATTATCTTTGATTGTATTTTGAATAACATATTTATATTCTTGTTTGAATTTTCCATATAGGTTTTTTTAGCATATTTGGGTCCAAGATGTAGATAGATCGTTTGGAAATGACGTTGAAACAATAAAAGGGACTTGAAAATTCCATTCAATTAAAACAAAGGAGTACCAAAATGTGTTTGCATTTGATAAAAGAAAATATTTCTGTTTTTTTCATGTTTGCATAGACGACACAGAATCCAATGATGTTTTTAAAAACAAAATGTATGTAAAAGATTGGCAACATACAGAACTAAATACAAAGGGGAAAATGTCTATTGCAAACTTTGAAGAAATGCAATCATAGGAGACTATAGTATCACCTAAAGGAGATCGAGTTTCTAATATTGTTAGAGAAGATAACATTTCAATTGCTTTCAAATGATAGAGATCTAGAAATAGATAATAAAATCAAGTACACATGTTAATTTTAAAGTTAATTTTTCATGTTAATTATGAGCTAAATTTAAGCTTGTTTTTTTGTGTAGGAGATTTTTTGTTGTACTTGCACCTACTAACAATGTAGAAAATGTCAAGTATTATTTGATGCATTGCACTGAACGAAAGATTAAATTATTGGAAAACTATGATGATAAAGAGTTTATATATGACAAAGGGTCTATTATATTGAAAGCTTATTTTTTCCAACAAACTCATCAAATTCAGGATTTTGTTTGCTTTCAAGACTATGAACCTGATGTCATAAATTGTCAATATAGTCACTTAGTGTGTGCAGCACACATAAAGTTGATAGAAGTTCAATCAAAGAAAAAATTGAAAATTAAGAAATGGAAAATGTCAAAATTTGATGATGAACGAATCATTGAAGATGGCATTCCATTAGAATTTTTTTGATTGAACTGCCAAACAATTTCTTCTCCTTGGATTCATCTTTTAGAACTTAGAGAGCTGAAGGAGAAATTGTTAGCCTTTTTTCGTGTATTATTAGGTTTTACATTATTATAATATGTATATTTTATGTTATGTACAAGTGTTCGCACATGTACATCGTTTTGGCAGATGCACACAAGTAATTTATATACACACATGTAGATTCCTTGGTCTTAAACGATTTCATACATTCTCTGGTATGAGCTAGTTAATGTAATGTTATTATTGCAAAATGTATGTATCTATCGTATTTGATATAATTCTAATTTTAAGATATGATTTTGTTTTAGACATATAGAAAGAAAATAATAATATTCATTCTTGAATGAAAAATGTGTGGTACATGTTTTGTAACTTCCAGTTTACTACGAATTGACATCCATAGTAGCCTTTCTATGTAAATTAATGAAAAATGTTGTGTACTAGATATTTTTTAATGCAATTTTAAAATTTTATGATTGTTTGACACATCTATGTACACCTAGAATTTTATGATTTTTTTTTATATACATATATATGTATTGTATATTAAAACATTATAAGAATGAATTGAAATGCAAATTTTTTTGAATTAAATGCAAATTTTCTCTCATTGCTACATATTTATGAACTTAAATATATATGTATTTAACCTGTAATATGTAAAACCATATATGATTGCTTTAAATGACACATGATCATGTGCAAAATTTACCTAAATATCACTTTTAATAGATGTATGTCCTAATTATATAACATTCATAGATGTTCAAATGCATTTAACATGTACCACATGTGTTTTGTAATTGCAATTTCAATCTAGATTCCTTTTAAATAACAAATGACAAAACAACTTGAGCTTTAAAAACAAAAAATTTAATATAAGATTGAATCTAAGTTAAAATTATAACAACAAGTCATCATTTATTCAAAATGTAATGTAACTAAATGCATTTATGTACTTCAATCATTGTTACATATATTCATAAACTTAAATATGTAAAACCATAGATACGATTGTTTTAAATGAGACATGATCATGCAAAATGTACCTAACTATCACCTTTAATAGACATTTACACTTAATTGTATAACATTCAAACATGTTCAAATGCATAACATGTACCACATGTGTTTTGTAATTTGAAATTTCAATCTAGATTCATTTTAAATAACAAATGACAAAACAACTTGAGCTTTAAAAACAAAACATTTAATCTAAAATTGAATCTAAGTTAATATTATAACATGTCATCATGTATGCAAAATGTAACAACTAAATGAAAATGTACTTCAATCATTGTTTCATATATTCATGAACTTAAATATCTAAAACAATAGATATGATTTTTTTAAATGACACGCGATCATGAAAAATGTACCTAAATATCACCTCTAAAAGACATTTACCCTTAGTTATAAAACATTCACACATGTTCAAATGCGTAACATGTGCCCCATATGTTTTGTAATAAATTGGAATTTCAATCTATATTGTTTTAAATAACAAACGACAAAACAACTTGAGCTTTAAAAAAAAACATTTAATCTAAGATTGAATCTAACTCAACATTATAAAAACATGTCATTATGTATGGAAAATGTAACAACTAAATAAAAATATACTTCAATCATTGTTACATATATTCATGAACTTAAATATGTAAAACCATAGATATGATTGTTTTAAATGACACAATATCATGCAAAATGTACATAAATATCACATAAATAATAGATAGTTACACCTAATTATATAACATTCACACAATATTTCAAATGCATAACACATGTACCACATGTGTTTTGTAATTTTCAATTTCAATCTTGATTCATTTTAAATAACAAGTGACAAAACAATAAGTTTTAAAAATAAAACATAATCTAAGATCATCTAATTTAACATTATATAACAACATGTGATCACATGCCAAATGTAACAACTATCCAAAATTTTAAATAATTCAATAAAAGTAAATGTAGTTCAACTGTGTCCAAAAGGTAAAATATGTCCAAAATTTATACTATGAACAATAAAAGTAAATATAACAATGTATCAAGTGTTACAAGTATCAAGTTATATAGAAAAGTAAATCTAACAATGTAGGTTTAAGTTATAAAAAGTCTAGATCAAATAAAATGTTGCACATACATCAATGAAATAGAGAATTTTGATGTAATGTATTTTCCAGTAGCATCTTGATCCTCCTTATGCTGCTATCTGAAGAATGGGGAACTACACAACATGTAAACATTAAAATTTAATTTTTTTTAAATTGAATAAGAATGTAGAACTTCATAAAAAAAAAAATGAAAAAAAATTCATGCAATACCTCATGTATTCCCTCCTCCATTGTCCTGTGTTGGCCCTGATTGCATATACATATATATATGTGTACACATGTATAATAATTTTATATTACATGTGTTAATATTAAAATTTAATGTTTTAAAATTGAATGAAAATGTATAAATTCAATAAAACAAACTAAATGAAAAAAAAAAAAAAAAATCATGCAATACCTCATGTAGTTCCCTATCCATTGTCCCATGTTGGCCCTAATTCCATATATAAATATATATGTAAACATGTATAACAAATTTATATTACATGTATTAAACTTAAAATTTAATGTTTTAAAATTGAATGATAATGTAGAACTTCAATAAAACAAACTAAATTAAAAAAAAACCATGCAATACCTCATGTAGTTCCCCCTCCATTGTCCCGTGTTAGCCCTACATCAATGCATCCTCCATGATAAACTGTACAATATACATGTACAAGTATATATATATTAAAAATTTTCAAATGAAAATTCATAAACTAATGCAATAATATTAAAACAAAATTTAGACAACTTATTGTTCAAATTGTTTGGATGTTCCTATCTCCATCATACACCCCATCGCTAAAGTCCATGAAGAACGGAAATCATCTCCACAATCCTAAAATTCAAAAAATTTAAAACTGTAAAATAACTCAAGATGTAGATCTCATTTTAAAATGAAAATTTCACTTCAATTTATAAAATTGAAACATAAGTGAAAAATTGAATACTTGTGACAGTGGATTTGGAAAATCTCCTAACAAGGAAGAAGATGGTGGCTCCATTGCGAAAACATCGGACATAATCATAAATTGTTAACATTTAATTATATACATGTGTGTACAGAATTATTTCTTTTAAAAATATGGCATCATGATACCGAACTATAATAATAGAATCACAATTGTACATCAACATCATGAACTCTTAAAAAACACTAACATTTCCCAACATATCATCTTGATTGCGAGAACCTAAACCTTCGATCGTGATATTATCAAAATTTTCGTTCATAAAGCATGTTAACTACAAATGGTGAACATATGATACATTTTTGTTATATTAACATAAACAAATAAACATGTATATGTAAACTACATTAAAATACTCACCCTAACCATTAACACATACCGGTCCCATGCCCTCTTCCTCATGAAGAATTAAGTCTCGCCAATCATTGCGACAATGCTTTGCATGTGTTCTAAGCTCTTCAATAATAATGTTTTATATCTCATATGTACTATACACAAAATTAGCACGTGCATTCTCTCGTGCTCTTTGTCGATTTAAACCAATATCAATTCCATCAATTCTAGTCTGAACATTGTCTATGATTGCATCCCTTGCTTCTCGACTAATTTGAGAAGTGGCATCCATCTTTGACTGAAAATTTTCAACACGAAGAGGTTGGCTTAATAATGTTGGCTCGGGGTGAGGCAACTCAGCATCACGCTTAGCACCCCTACTGTCACATAATCGACCTTTCTGAGCACTAAAAAATTCAAAAGGAAGGTCATTATAATTTGGTTTCATTCCCAAAAATAATTCTACATAAAATAATTTTGTAAAATAAAAAAGAACCTCGTCATTCCATGGTAGTCTTTCATAGGTTACAAGGTTCCTATCATAAAAATGGCAAGCTATATTAGGGTGCTTGAAATATTCCACCTTTAGCATATTTTATTCGGCCCTTCTTTGAAATTAAACATAGATTTTTCCATTTCTTTTGTAACTATGTTTTTAGCAACGTCCCATGTATCGAGACCTGTTACTATTTCCTTTATTTTCCTCATCACTTCTATAAAAGTATCAGTAGTTGGCCCAAGATTTTGTAAACATCTAAAAGTGTGCTTAAAGAGTGTGTAATTATTTCTAAGCTTTCTTGACTCTCATCAAGGAGTTTCAAAGACAGAGGATATTTCTTCAATTTTGAATAAAGATGTTCACACCTTTTTAATGTGCATTTTGGGATGTTTGTTTCCCAAGGTAAGGAATTTCAGAAGGATAATTCGTGGTTGGTGTACAACCTTCTTCTTGAATAACACAGTTTTCCCTAAGTCTTTTTCAAGAAACATTTTCACCCTCTACATCAATATATAAAATTATGTATAAATAAAAAAAACATGTAAACAATTTTTTACAAATTTTCTTTTTAATCATAACAAATTGTATAAATAATTTAACAAATTAATAATTGAATGGTTATAATATTTAGATTTATGGCCACCTCGAGATAGCTGAGAAGCATCATGCCCATCCTGAGATGGTTGAGAACCAGCATGACCACCCATTGATTGGCCACCACCCATTGGTTGAGAACCAACATAAGCACCCATTGATTGGCCATCGGGGGAATGTGTACCACCACCCTCACACGATTGGCCACCACCTATTGATTGGGCACCGGGAGAATGTGTACCAGTACCACCCTCACGCGGCAAGAGGGAAGCTTCATAAAAAAATATTAATTTCTAATCAATTCAAAAATACATACATACTTATAAATACATAAATATGAATTAGTAGATTGCGTGAACCATACCACGATTGCGTGAACCATGGCCAGGCTCCATTGATTGAGTAGATACTCTTTTCTTTTGAACACCTAAAAAATGAAATTTATTAAAAACTATTTTAACTCAAAAAATTGATAAAAAAATAATTCCATATGTATACATCTATGTACATGGGGATAAAATTATATATTCAATAAAAAACCAATTCCACATGTATACATGTGTGTATGGGGATAAAATTATATATTCAAATGTTATTTAAAAACATGCACATTTAATATAAATACCGTGAACATTTCCCGATCCATCATCCCCCGATCTCGTAGAGGCATGGGATTCTATGATGTTCACATCGAAGAATTATGTGCCAAATGATCATAATCCATGATATATATATATATAATGTTTAAAGCCTCAAGGAATCATGTGGAAAATGATAATCCATGATATATATGGATCAATCTACAAATAAATAGATACATGATGTTTAAAAATTTATCTCGTGCATTTACAATTATTTTTAAAATTACTATTTAAAAAGAAAGTCAAAGAATTCAAAAAATTGATGTAATTTACACGAATGTTGAGCACAAACACAAATTATGTAAAACACGAAACTTTCAAAGCACAAATTGATGTGTAAAACTCACTTTAACAAAAATTTGTTTAAGTCCTGCACATTTTTAAAATTAAATACAAAATTTTCTAAAACATGAAGTTCACCAACTTGTGTTGTGCTTACATAATTGGTGCACATTTTGAAAATTAAATACTGAAAATTTTATAAAACATGAATTTCACCAAGTTGTGCTTACATGGTGGGAGCACACTTGGTATATAATTGAAAAAAACACATGGTCATTAAAAATGACACATTTATAATTAAAAAACACACATATATCAAAAATATGTTACAATATCCATCAATAAATTTTGAAGGAGAGTGTCTCAACACTAATTCATCTTTGAGAAATGAATTATAAATAAATTTTGAAGGAGAGAATCTCAACACTAATTCATTTTTAGAGATGAATCTTGAATTGGCATTGTCCCATACAATACTAGTTCATCTTTGATATATGGATCGTGAATTGGCATTGCCCCACACAATATATCACCAACCATCTTATTAATGTTTGCACAATGTCTTATACTAAATGATTGAAATTGTCTAACAATATTGTTTGCTTTTCCATGACACATTTATAAGTAAAAAACACACACATATCAAAGATATGTTATAATCTCCATCAATAAATTTTGAAGGAGAGTGTCTCAACACTAATTCATTTTTGTGAAATGAATTATAAATAAATTTTGAAGGAGAACATCTCAACACTAATTCATTTTTTAGATATAAATCTTGAATTGGCATTGTCTCATACAACACTAATTCATCTTTGATATATGAATCGTGAATTGGCATTGTCCCACACAATATATCACCAGCCATCTTATTAACGTTTTCACAATGTCTTATACTAAATGATTGAAATTGTCTAACAATATTGTTTGTTTTTCCATACATTTATTTTAGCCTCTCCTTAACTTGGTACACACCTTTCATCTGGTTTCAGACAAGTTCAGAATTGGTGAAAATTACAATTCGATTTGATCCATACTCCCTAGTTGTTCCCAAGCCTTCAATCAGTGCAATATAATATGCTTCATTTTTTTTTCTTCCAAGTATATTCATTTTCCTTTGGAGGACTTTATTAGTCTCAATATTTCATAGCACATATGTAATAATTGTTTTCCCTGGATTGGGATAGCAAGAAACATCTATGCATAATTTCCATTGTTCAAGCATGTTTAGTGGGCTTTTTTATCACTGAAAAAAAAAATCAATAAAATATATTAAACGACCATTTATTGAAAATCCCTTAAATTTTATGGGAGAAATGCCATTTACATGGTTTCCAAAAACACCAGGACTACAATAAAATATTAAATTAACATTGATTGTAAATGCCTTAAAGTTTATGGGAGAAATGAAACGTACATGGTTTCCAAAAACACTAACAAATGCCTTAATATTTATGGGATAAATGACATGTACATGGTTAAGTTTATGGGAGAAATGACATATACATGGTTTCCAAAAACACTAGAAAATGCCTTCACGTTTATGGGAGAAATGACATGGAAATGGTTAATTTTATGGGATAAATGACATGTACATGGTTACGTTTATGGGAGAAATGACATGTACATGGTTTCCAAAAACACTTTCCAAAAACACTATGCCTTAATGTTTATGGGAGAAATGACATGTATATGGTTAAGCTTATGGGAGAAATTACATGTAAATTGTTTCCAAAAACAATAGTAAGTGCCTTAAATTTTATGGGATAAATGACATGTGCATGGTTTCCAAAAACACTAGAAAATGCATTAAATTTTATGGGAGAAACGACATGTGCATGGTTTCCAAAAACACTAAAAAATGACTTAAATTTTATGGGAGAAATGACATGTACATGGTTTCCAAAAACACTAGCATTTTCCTCAAAGTTTATGGGAGAAATCACATGTACATTGTTAATTTTATGGGAGAAATGACATGTACATGGCTTCCAAAAATACTAGCAAATGCCTTAAATTTTATGGGAGAAATGACATGTACATGGTTTCCAAAAACACTAGAATTTTCCTTAAAGTTTATGGGAGAAATGACATGTACATGGTTAAAGTTTATGGGACAAATGACATGTGCATGGTTTCCAAAAACACTAGCAAATGCCTTATATTTTATGGGATAAATGACATGTACATGGTTTCCAAAAACACTAGGACGGTCCCTACAAATTTAGCTATATAAGTTTTATAAAGGTTATAGACATGTGATTTTGAAAGAATCCTTGCATTTAGCTATAAGTTTTATAAAGGTGATAGACATTTCATTTTGAAATAATCCTTGTTGTTAAATGAGTAACAACACATCCTAGCCATTATGGTTAGTTAGGTGATAATGGACCCTTATGAGGTGATAGACACATTTACCTAAAATTTTTATAAAGGTGATAGACATGTGATTTTGAAAGTATCCTTGCTATATTTTCTAATTTTTGGGTTTATGAGAAATTACATGTACATGTGGATTCCAAAAATTCTATAAAATGCCTTAAATTTTATGGGAGACGAGAAAAATGGCACAGGTTTATCTCCTCTTTATGGGCGACAATAAAAATGCCATTGGTTTCTCCTCTTTATCTCCCATTTCTTTCTAAGGGTTATATGGATCATTTAAGTTTTCTTGACCTTAAGAATATTTATTTACTTACCCCAAGTCCAATGCATTGCATGTGTACTGATTTTGGTATTCTCATTTTGTTGTTATTTTCTATTAGTGTTGATAGCCTTGGTTTAACTTCCCATTAATACCATTTTCCATCTACAAGAAATTTAGATTCACTCTAATCAAATTAAAGGATATGTCTCATCTTTTGGAACACTTTGAAAAATGGTTGTATTCATAGATGAGAACATTCACTACATTAAAAACGAAATTATTTGAATTTTATATTTTAGATAGGAGTCTAATTATCAATGTCAAGTCCAATAGAATTTGGAAGTCCATTTGTAGTTCAATTTCTATGTGGGTAGAAGTGCAATCATAAAAACCTTCTTCTATCTTGTTTTCCTCTAAAGTTTATATTTAATCAAATTATATTGTTGGATAAATAGGAATAACCTGTGAGGTACTTCAAATCTAAAAGAAAATTTCCACATCAAACCTAATTCCCAAACAATTTTGGATCTGTGCTTTCAACAAAACAGAGGCATATCACAGGTAGCAAGCTCTTCATCAAAGATTTGGTTAAGGATATAAATTTGGATCTTTTCTTTCAAAAAAATAGAGGCAGGTCATAGGTATATCATAAATACAAATGTATATCAGAGGAAGCAAGATCTTCATCAGAGCCTTGGTTAAGGATGGGCCTTCAATTGTGTAAATTTAGGCATTGTAAAAAGAAGAATGGTCTAGACGATGTGACAAGAAAAATGCCACTGATTGATGGTAAATTTTTTAAAAAATAGTAGCTGAATTATTTATGCTGAGTAATAAAAGTTAATTCTCAGTTTTAAATATGTAATTTAACAATTTAACATAACAAATAAAACAATTTACAATTTAACAATTTAACAAAAATCAAAAATCATGTATGGCCATAAAGATCATACAATATCATACAATAACCTTTTACTGCCATGAATATCATACAATAATTCTGGATTTTTCTATGTCATGTGTAATTTTATTTAGAACCGTCGACCTATGCAAAAGATGAACTTGTTTATCTAATTTAAAGGTTTTGTTTTCTTTCCTATCTTCCTTTGTGATGTCCTCTTTATCTCACATTTCATTCTAAGGGTTACATGGACCATTTAAGTTTTCTTAACCTTGAAACTTTTTATTTACTTACCCGAGCAATGCATTGGATGTGTATTGATTGTCAGATTCTCATGTTGTTGTTATTTTCTATTAGTGTTGATAGCATTGGTTCTACTTCCCATTATTACCATTTTCAACTCTAATCCGAGGAGATATCTTGAATCTTTTGGAACACTTTGCAAAATGGTTGTGTTCATATAGATGATAACATTCATTACCTTAAAAAGGAAATTATTTTTCGTTTATATTCTAGATACGAATCCAATTGTCAAAGTCAAGTCCAATAGAATTTGGAAGTCCATTTGTAGTTCAACTTCTATGTGGGTAGAAGTGCAAGCTTAAAAGCCTTCTTCTATCTTGTTTTCCTCTAAATTTATATTTAATCCAATTATTTTGTTGGAGAAATAGGAATAACCTGTAAGGTACATCAAATCTAAAATAAAAATTCCACATCAAATCTGAAGTCCATCAACAAAATAGAGGCAGATCAGAGGAAGAACATAAATACAGAGGCGGATCAGCAGTAATCACTTCATCAGAGACTTGATTAAGGATATAAATTTGGATATGTGCTTTCATCAAAACAGAGGTAGTTCAGAGGCATATCATAAATACAAAGGTAGATCAGAGGAGGCAATCTATTCATCAGAGCCTTGGTTAAGGATGGGCCTTCAATTATGTAAATTTAGGCATTATAAATAGAAGTACATGTCTATACAATATGACAAGAAAAATTCCATGGGTTGATGGTAAAAAATTTAAACAACAGTAGGTGAATTATTTATGCAGATTAATCAAAGTTAATTATTGGTTTTAAACATGTAATTTAAAATTTTAACATAACAGTTATAACAGTTTAACAAAAACTATAAATCATGTGCCGCCATAAATATCAGACAATAATCATGTACTGACATAAATATCATACAATAATTCTAGAGTTTTATAAGTCATATGACATTTTATTTAGATACTGTGGACCTATGCAAAAGAAGAACCTATGGATCTAAGTTAAAGGTTTTATTTCTTTCCTATCTTCATTTGTGATGTCGTCTTTATCTCCTATTTCTTTCTAAGGGTTACATGGAATATTTAAGTTTTATTAAGCTTGAAAATCTTTATTTACTTACACTAAGTAAAATTCATTGGTGTACACTGATTGTGGGATTCTCATGTTGTTTTTTATTTTCTATTAGTGTTGACGGTCTTGGTTCAACTTCCCATTATTACCATTTTCTAGCTACGTGAAATTTAGATTCACTCTAATCCAATTAAAGGAGATGTCTCATATTTTGGAACACTTTGAAAAATGTTTTTATTCATAGATGAGAACATTCATTACATTGAAAAGGAAATTATTTGCAGTTTACATTCTAGATACGAGTCCAATTGTCAAATTCAAGTCTAATAGAATTTGGAAGTCCATTTGTAGTTCAACCTCTATGTGGGTAGAAGTGCAAGCATAAAAACCTTCTTCTATCTCGTTTTCCTCTAAAGTTTATATTTAATCCAATTATTTTGTTAGAGAGATAGGAATAACCTATAAATCTTTGAGTTTTTGAAGGTTGAGAAGCATAAAAGGAAGATCAATGCATAGCAAGACGAATTTTGTGACATGTTTCTCTAAATGAAATTTAAATTTCATTAGTCTAGGTACAGTCCATAGGAACCTAAAATCCAAGGGCCATTTCTAAAAACAAAATTGATATCACTTTGTAGTGAAAACTAGAAAGGGAAATATTATTTGCCACAGACATGGAAATTTGAAAAGGACTTCTACCTGCAATTGAAATATCCAATGTTTCTTAATCAAACCCTCGAGGGTTTTATTATTATACTATTATACATAGTCAATATTTCCACTAGAATGTGATGTGTTGTCAGCATGATACAGAGACTTATTTTCTACGTTTATGGAGAGGAATTTAAGTTTATATACTTCTTATGTTTTCCTAACAAGCACACCTTAGAAGTTGTAAAATATTTTGTAGTTTTCTAAGAGGAAGTTGCAAGAATCTTTTCCAACGAGTTCAAAAATGTTTCAAATGATAAAAAAAATGGAAAGTCACCCTCTCTGCCTTAGAAAAACCATTTTAGTTTCTCATCTCATATTTTTTAAATACAAATTTTATTATCTAGAATTATTTTTAACTATATGAAAATGGATTAGGGAAACAAATACACTATCCCGTGGGACTTAAATAAAAAATCACATTTGGAATCACAATTATTTATATGATGGCTATGCTATTGTTGGAAATGAAAGTTCCACCTTGTAAAAAGACCATATTTTATTTGAGATAGAATCATAAAGGAAGGGTTTTATTTTTTTGAGACAGAGAATGATAAAGGAAGATTGTCGGTTTTTAACCATATTTCATTTGAGATAGAATGATAAAGGAAGGGTTTTGTTTTTTTGAGACAAAGAATGATAAAGGAAGGTTGTCTTTTTTTAAGTGCTTGATTTACAAGAATTATAACTCGCACAAAGACATATTGCATCTATAACCAACTTAACTGCTATGAAATTCAGAGTTCAAACCTACTAACAACCTACAGTTAATGTTTAATTTAGAAAATTCGGAGTTCAAACCTACCAATAGCCTACATTTAATGATTAGTTGGGAATTCATAAATCTAGAGTCCAAAACATGTTGTGACAAAGATTCATGTCATGTAGAAATAGTCATATTAGAGTGAAATCCTCAATGATTTGAATTACAAGCAAGGCAACCCACAAAATTTGTGACTTTAATCAAATCAAACAATGCAACTCATGTGAGAATTTTTTAACTTTCCCATTCTTTTCATTAAATAACATACATTCCGAGGATAAGAAGATTATTCTCATATAAAAATCTTATAAAAATAAAATCAGGCTGATAGTGAGTCTGTTTGTTCTGAATCTATTTGTTACAAATTTTATGACCTGTTATGATTCATTAATATAACAGACGTTCCGAGGATAAGATGATTCTTCTCATATAAAGATATTATAAAAACAAAATGAGGTCGATTATGATTTTGTTTGTTATGAGTCTGTTTGTTATGAATTTTATGACCTGTTTCTCTAGGTGAAATTTAAATTGCCATTAGTTTAGGTACGATCCACATGAACATAAAATATAAGGGCCATTTCTAAAAAAGAAAATTGATATCACTTTGCAGTGAAAACTGGAAAGGGAAATATTCTTTGCCACATACTTGGAAATTCAAAAATGAATTATGCCTACAAATGAAACATCCAATGTTTTTTAATCAATCTCTCGAGGGTTTTACTATTATACTATCATACATAGTAAATATTTCCACTGGAATGTGGTGTGTGGTCTGCGTGATATAGAGACTTATTTTCTGTGTTTATGGAGAGTAATTTAAGTTTATATACTTCTTATGTTTTCCTAACAAGCACACCATAGAAGTTGAAAAATATTTTGTAGTTTCATAAAAGGAAGTCGCAGGAAGCTTTTCCAAAGATTTCAAAAATGTTTCGAAAGATAAAAAAGGAGGGAAATTCACCCTCTCTGCCTTGGAAAAACAGACATTTCGAGGATAAGAATATTATTCTCATATAAAAATATTATAAAAATGAAATCAGACTGATTGCGAGTCTGTTTGTTATGAGTAAATTTGTTACGAATTTTGTGACCTGTTTCTCTAGGTGAAATTTAAATTTGCATTAGTCTAGGTACATTCCACAAGAACCTAAAATCCAAGGGAAATTTTTGAAAGAAAATTTGATCTCACTCTGCAGTGAAAACTGGAAATGGAAATATTCTTTTCCATGGACATGGAAATTTGAAAAGGAATTCTGCGTGTAAATGAAATATCCAATGTTTCTTAATCAATCCCTCGAGGGTTTTATTAGTATAGTGTTTGTTATGAGTCTGTTTGTTATGAATTTTGTGACCTATTATGAGTCATTAATATAACAAATACTCTGAGTTTTTCTCTCTTTTTACAAAACTATTTCTCTCTCCTCTTCCATAAAACTTTCCCTTTCCTTTACCCTCACTTTCACTTTTCTCATCTATGTTTTTTTTCTCTCTTGCCTCTAAGTGTGTGGCTTGAACACAAAATTCATCTATGTTTGTGAGATTAAACATTAGTGTGCCTAGGGTAACTGTGCAAACCCCCAACATACTTTAACAAATTTTCTTGAGAATATAAATTAATACCCAAAATTAAATCTCTTCTCCTAAATTCATGAGTATAATCTTGCACACTCTTCCCTTTCAACTATCTAAATTTTTTCCAATACATAATTTAATTTTAATGGCAACAATAAAACTTGACCACGACATAGAGATATTATCATATTTTTTAATCTCTTATGGAGTCCTTGCTTCCCACCATACAAGTGTTGATCCTTCCATCCTCAAAGAAGCCAATTGAATATCTATGTCATCCTTATGAAAGTTCTGAATCCTACAATACACCTCGAATTGACATATCTAATTTTCCAATCATTTTGCATTTACCTCGCCATTATACATTGGAAGCTCATATTTGACATTAAGTTTGAGTAAGGGTGTCTTTCCTTTTATGGATTTTGAGTGAGTGTGAGTGGTTTTTGTGGTGGAAGTAGAAGATGATGCTGATGGATATGATGAGGATGATGAAGATGGTGGAGATGGATGTGGCTTTCGTCCACTGCCCTTTGAACTCTTCTCTTTGTCCTTCTTATCATATGAAGTTCCTTCTCCATGTGGAGGCTTAGAACCTTCTCCTGCCATCCCAGCAGTAATGCATCAAACATAATTTTAACCATCCTCTTTATGTCATTGAAATATCCCTTGACATATTCCTCTTATGAATGTCCTTGAGTCTCTCCAACACCTGACATGATGGCTATGGATTCAAGCTTAGATTCTGATGCTTGTATCTTTTCAATCAACTCAGCTTCTTGTGCAATTTGTACCTCTTCAATCTCAGCTTCTTGAGACAAAAATTGAGGTGCTTCAAGTGTAGCTATGAGTGGAATTTTGGGTGAAGATGGTGCTCTTGTATCTCTCATTCTTCTGGTCCTAATCTCAGGACTTGCAACCAAAAATTTCCCTTCACCTTTTTGTAACTTTAACCTTTTCAACATCACAAATTTGTAACCATTAAACTTGCACAAAACTCAAGAAAATAACCTTACCTTTCAACCAAAGCTCTAATACCAACTTGATCTGAGTATGCATGTTAGTTTTTCTATTCTAATTTTATTTTCAGATTTAAAATTTATTTTCTAAACTTATGCTTGAGGTACATATGTATCATTATTGCTTATGTGTGTCAAACATGTAATTTAACTAAGGTTTTATGATTGAACTCAAGAGCATAAAGTATGAATTTAAAATTTTGAACAACAGAAATAGAAAGAACAGAAAACCATCATAATTGATCCATCAACACATAGTTTTTATGAAGGATTTCACCCCTCCTGGTCTACATCTCCTTGGTCCAACTTCCATGGCTTGGCCCTCTGTATTATCTCAATAGTGATTTTTTTTTTTAAATGCATCAAATGATCCTGAAGAATACTCTGATGAGTTCAGAACGTTTAAATCTATTAGAAATGACTATTCATTTACTCAATTTGGCCTTTAGCTGATCTAGGCATGGCCTTCCTTCCTGGTGGCCCTACGCTTTAAAAATTATTCGAAGTGCCAAAAATACCTGTAGAATTGCTCCTTTGCCTCTGCAATATATTCCAATGTGTTTAGAGCATTCCAATCAACTAATAATGACTCTTCCTAAGCCAAAATTGGTCACAAATTGTTCAAGATATGGTATATTCAATTTTTCCCTAGATTCCTCCTCCAAATCTGGAGAAGACTCCAGATAAGTCCGAAAAATTTGGCAGTCTGCCGAAAATGGGGCCTCCTCCTTAAACTCCGCCAACTTAACAATGAGTTAATTAATGGTTAATCATGGATTAAACACAGATTAAATGCGCACTAAGCGTGTTTATTTTTGGATCTTGGTCGGCAGTCATGTGGAAGGTCACGTGGGGAGGAGGGTTGGCCCACGGACTAGCGCCCTCCCTTCCGCCATCGAAGTTCCACATAAGAATTCAAATATGAATTGGGTGTGGAGGCTTTACAAGCCTCGCCCCGTGGTCTATTGGAAAAGTTGTTGAAATAGGAGGGGGAGGTCACGATTTCGACCCGCCCTCTGCCCATCCTATACTTATGTCTTGGCCAACTGATACATATGCACTCCACCATTAATAAAACCTTTGTAGACTTTGTAAAATAGATATGCCAAACATTTATATACACTCTCCAATAAATCATATGCCCACTTCCACTGCTATAAACTTTGGATTATAATTATATTCACCACCATATAATTTATACGCTCCACCATATGATATATCCATGAACTTTGGAATATTTCAGACTACGGACTTGAACCTTGGAAAATTCAGCCACCACATAAATATTAAATCTGAACCTTAGCATTTAAATTCGACCACATAAAATGTATCCAACCTTAGCATTTAAATTTAAGCCACCACATAAAATGAAATTCGAACCAGACCTTGGAGAGGGGGTCCACCAGAGGGGACATGTGGTGGTCCTTGGTTGGGATGTCCTCCCACATAAAAAAAAATCGAATTCAACCTCAGGAGTAGAAAAATCACTTTCAAACCAAATTGGAAAATCTAGTTGTGACACTTGTCATAGTGCCACTGGGAAAAAACTAGAGAATATTCCTTGCATGCTGATTAGGCTGCCATGTCATCAACTTGTCACTCTTTTGCAATTTTTTTTTTTTAAATTGTCTATTTTGAACAACGGTCAATAGGCTATAACTTCTTCATCGGAAGTTGGTTTTCGACGAAACAAGTTGTGTTGGATTCTTGTCGATGGGTTGGTTGATCTCGTTCAGTTTCCAATCAATTTGGAGAGCTTTCATTTTTTAGCTAAATACTGAGCCTCTTATCACACTATGAAGGTGATGTGTGATTCCATCCATGATCAATGTGGAGTTGAAACATATTCCTCTTACAATAAAAATAATATATTCTCTAAATACAAAAACAATGTCACTTACAATAAATAAAAAAACTGAATATGTTTGTTTAGCTATTGAACACAATAATTCCAACCTCATTATGATTACTAGATTCTTTGTGCTGAAAATATTTCACTCACTCATTAATAAAATATTTCCATGTGTGCATGCTATAATATAATATCATATCAAATTTAAAATAAAATTAATTAGAAATAAAAATAAAAATTGTGAGTAACATATTTAAGCTTTATAATTATCAAAAATATTTCAACACGGTACTTAAATAAACTATTTGAAGTTATATTTTAATTCATTTATGTTAATATCAACTTCCTATGCATCTATATATAGAATGAAAATATTAAACAAAAATATTTTAATGTTGTATATAATAAAATTTTAGTTATGTACTCTATATAGCATTAAAAATATAATTTAAAGAATGAAGAATTATACATTGTATATAGAGAGAGAACCACTACATATTCATTGCGATCTATCAAGGGATGAGAGGGATGCAAATTTTTTTTTTCAAAATTTGCATTTTAAAATAACTTTTCACCTGAGTAGAAGTGATCCATCTTGGTACATGTTAGGTCCATGATTAAGGGTGATATATACTACTTATTTATAGCTCAACAAATAATAAAGTATTTATATTACTTATTTCAATACTTTAACAAAGTATATTAGATAAGCAAGGGTTTTTAATTTGTAATAATAATAATAATAATAATAATAATAATAAACTCAAGGCTAAGTCACGAACAAAATTTGTGTACAAGATTCAAGTCTTTGTGGAATAAGGGATTCATGGTGTCATTGCTAAAGTTTAACAAGGTGTATATACTTAGCATTAGGAGAATATTTAGGTCTAAAATGGGTCTCTTAAAGAAATTATAAAATAATAGTGGAAAAAATAGAAAATAATATTACATTACATCATCAAATTGTAAAGGGAAAAAAGAAAAAACTACATTTTCAACACTTATTTTCAACTTATTTCCCTATGGGTTTACTCAAATTTCGAATGGGAACACACTTTGGATGCATAATTTGATTCCTCATCCAAGGAGTACCCATGTTTCATACTTTTTATGGACCTTGCTACACGAAAAATGAGAAATACATGAAAATATATGAAGTCGTATAATGTCTTGGTGCTTTTCATCCAGCAATTTCATATATTGTATGAAATCCACATCAGCTACAATGTGTAGCACATAATGTAAATGACCTATTACAAGAAGTGCTTAAAGTACAATCCCATTTGGCAAGACTCCATTCAATTTTAGATGATTTGAGTCAAAAATCTTTTGAGCATTTTGATAAGTTCAAAGATGTAAATATGGATCTAGAGAAAATTATGGAAGTAGTAGTAGATTTAAATTTGAGTCTCGGAAAAGAAAATCCTGATTTAGAAGAAGCACTTACTGTATTATAATTTTATAGCCATACATTCCAACTAGAAGAAAGGAACCTGGAGGAGAAAAATACTCCACTAATACTCAAACAGTTCTCTATACATAATCCTATAATTTTTCAATTTGAAAATGTTATTTCATTTGCTAGAGAAAAATTGGATCTATTTCAATCACAGATCTCAGTATTTGATTTACCACCACAAAAAAGAGCAGAAATAAAAATGGTAAAAGAAGAAGGAGAAGGATCCAGCAAAATACCCAGGAGTGCAAATAGTGATAGACGAAACTGACCTTTTGAATCTGCATGGTAAAAATGGTGTAATTCCAAGTATGGTTCTCCTGGAAAAAATCCATATGATCCTTCAAACACTGATGAGTTTCCTACCCTCAGCCGAGCTAACATTGATTAAGCTCCAATGACAAACCTGAACTGCAAATCTAAAAATGAAATCCTAATGGAAATCCATACTTAAAAATTCCATTAACAGAAACAGATTCTCATGGTCAGAATTAGTCAGAATTAGCTTAAGGATAACTTGGGGTTTCCAAGGTAACTTAGAATTATGGTGGTCTAGAATGAATGAATCTGAGAAACTCAATATTATGAATAGTGATAAGTTAATCGTTGAACTTTTCAGGGCTGTTCTCCTTGAGTTTTGTGGATAAATTAAGGTTGATGGCCATCATTATGCAGATATGTTCATGAGCCAAAGACTGTGATATAAAAGAACTTCTTGAATTTGTTTTCACAATGCAGTATCTTCTTTATAAGGCAAGAGACCCACAGAATACAACTTATTTGAGAATTAGGGGAATTTTGAGGTCTAAAATGAGAATCCTAAGGAAATTATAACATAATAGTGGAAATAATAAAATAAGATTTGATGACATCATCAAATTTTAGAGGGAAAAAATAAAAAGTTGTTTTTTCAACTCATATTTTCAACTTATCTCCAAAATTTTCTACTCAAATTTTGAGCGGGAGTACTCGTTGGATGAAAAATTTAATTCCTCATCCAAGTAGTACCCATGTTGCATACTTTTGATGGACCCTGCTACATGAAAGATGAGAAATACATAAAAAAACATGATTACAATCACGTTTTTTATGTATTTCTCATCTTTTGTGTAGCAGGGTCCATCAAAAGTATGCAACATGGGTACTACTTGGATGAGGAATTAAATTTTGCATCCAACGAGTACTCTCGCTTGAAATTTGAGTAAAAAATTTGGGAGATAAGTTGAAAAAGTAGTTTTATTATTTTATTATTTTTTAATATTTTTACCCTTTTACTTAAAAAATGGTGAATCATCCCCCATGGTTGACATCATCATCTTGAATCCTATTGGTTCTTCTAAAGTTTATTTTTTTTGTACATTTTTCTTAGGAGGCCCATTTTAGACCTCAAAATTCCCCTAATGGGGAATATTTGTCTACAATGCCTGGCAGAATTCCAGATCTTGTCAGGGCTAGATTTGAAGCTAAAAAATATAGATATTGAAAATATTTCTCTTGCAGAACTCCATGAACAAATTGTATTTACTCTGCAAAAAGAATTCCTTCAAAAAAAGATAGCCAAATCAATAAAGAAACAACTTGGTTTCAATGCAAGTGTATGTGATATCTATGCTGAAACTTATCATTTTGGCTGCAAAGGTAAAAATAAGAATGCTCGCAAAGGACAATGTGGAAGTGATTTCCAATGTCAAAAATGCACGAAGAGAATCTAGCCCAGAAGGTTTTACCATAGAAGACAAAGGTTTCAAAGACCAAGAAAATGATACTTCAAGAGAAGGAAAGAAGGCACCCAAAGAGCACAACAAGAACATGTTTCATTTTCAAGAAGTTGGGTCATTGGGCTAGAAATGTCCTTTGATGGGTAAAACTCGTCTCCAAAATAAATTGTTTGACAATTTTTCTAATATTTATGATCCAACTGAATGGGAGCAAGTATTTCAACCCCCACAAAATGAAGAATTTTTTTCAATCATAGATTCAGACGAGTCAAACCCACCATACCCACATCTTGAAGACTCACCCTACTTTGAATGCACCTCAGATATTGACTTCATTTCATATGTCAAGATGTTTCATTTAGGAAGTCCTACATACCTATGCTCTAAAATTGCATCTTTAGAATATCTTATTTCTTCCATCATGCCAGAATATTTCGCCATCTGACACTGTCTCACAGAATTCCTCTCAACCCTCCAGCGTCAACTTGCCAAAATCACGCAGCCAAACATGGTGAATATTGGTGTCTATTATCCAAGTCACACACTTACGACATCTACATAGATCTCCAATATGTCCTCATATATCATTTCATCCAGGAAGCATTTTCCCCGCAGATCTACCATAAGCAAAGAAGAAGTAAGCTTTCTTCATCTTAGAAAATCCTATGGGTTTAAGAAAGCTACTCCCATCATTGAGAATCTCTCAGCTGAAGAAGAAGAAACAAACCAGTCCAGAAAACTACAAGAAGAAATATTTCACATAGAAGCCACTATTGAAGAGAAAAGAGGCATGATTAAAGAAATTATAACCATTATGAGAGATGACCATAATGAAATAGCTAAAAAACAAAAACAACTTGCACAACTAAAATATTCAATGATGATAGAAGAATTTGAAGATGTGCACAAAGAAGAAGAATATCATGATGGGGAGCAGCAAGCATTACAATGCATACCAAAAGATCACCAGCCATAACCAAGTACATATATTCTCCAGAAGAAGGGATTTGAAGATAGGGTTATTATTAGAATATATGTCAAGGTTAGTGGTTATAAAAAATATTCTGTGGATGCACAACTAGACACAAGAGCTATGAATTCCTATGAAAATCATAGTGCCATTCCTAAATATTATTATCAACCCACAAGCTTGCAGTTCAGAGCCATAAATATTATATTAATGATTATCAAAGCTATGGCTCCTGATTTCCCAATTATTCTTAATGGAATTACTACTTCTATAAATTTGTACAATTTTGATACAGAAAGTGATATTTTGTTGGATCAATATTTTGTGAGAAGACATCTTCCTCTTGTTGTAGAAGCAAGCCACATTTTCCTCAACAGCCAAGGATGAACTATAAAAATTCCATGTAAGTCCAGCTATATAAATAGAATTATAGACTATGTCCCAAATTTAGTTGAATGTTTTCTTGACAAAGTAGCAAAGATCAACAAAGTAATCAGAAATGTTGAAATCTAAGGGCCATAATACATCAGAGAAATAAAATAGAAAATTGAAGAAAAATATACAACAGATGCACCTAATGCATTTTGGCAAAGGGAACAATACTTTATGGATCTTACCTACAAATAAAATTACTCTAAAACACCTCAGAAGTCATCAGCAAACCATATGTCCCCACTAGAGCTTGAACTCTATAGAAAATAGATTCCTCAACTATTAGAACGAAATTTGATTGAACCAAGCAGAATCCCTTGGGTTTGCCCATCATTTTATGTCAACAATCATTCAAAACAAAAGAGAGATAAACCTCATATGGTGATCAATTATAGAGCATTAAATGATTCCTTGCTTCCTATCAGGTATCCACTGCCATCTAAAGAATCTTTATTTAATAAAATAAGCAATAATAATGTGTTCAGCAAATTTGACCTCAGGAGAAGATTCTAGAAGATATGGATTAAACTATATAGAAGATACAAGATTGGTTTTGTGGTGCCACATAGATAGTTCCAATGGCGAGTAATGCCATTTGGATTGAAGGATGCACCCTTTGAATTTCAAAAAAGAATGGAAGAAATTTTTGGAGATTTGAAATTTGTTATTGTTTATATTGATAATTTATTAATTTGTTCTTTTGATTTAAAAGAACATAGAAACCACTTGGAGATAGTTCACCACAGGATTTTTAAACATGGACTAGTCCTTAGTAAGCCTAAGCTTGAGTTTTCAAAAACTAGAATTGAATATTTAGTGATATCCTATCCCAAGGCAAAGTTGAATTACAAGAGCATGTGTTGAAATCTTTAAAATAATTTCCAGATGTCATTTAAGATTGCAGGAAATTGTAGAGGTTCTTGGGAAGCATCAATTACATTCGACAGTTTTATGAAAATCAAGCCAAAGATGTCAAGGTCCTACATAAGAGGGTCAAAGGAATAGAATGATCCCCATCTGTGACAACTACAATTCAAATTATCAAACAAAAGGTCTAAAATTTGCTAAGTGTGGTTCTTCTAAGACATGAATTTCCTAGAAACAAATGCATCCAATAAAGCATGGGTGAGTTTTTTTATGCAAAAACATGCAAGAAGGGAAGAAGTTTTCTCATATGCATCAGGATGTTTCAATGACATTGAACTCAGGTATCCATCTTCTCATAAATAAATTCTTTCTGTAAAAAATGGAATCAAAAGATTCATGTAATTCCTATAGCTAATAAGATTCATTATAACAACATACCTGAAGCATATGGCTGGGATGCTTAAAAACAAAAGATTGTTAGAACAAGGCAACAATAGGACACTAAGATAGAGCCTATGGTTGGATGGATTCGACTTTGAAATTGAATATAAAAAGGGAAAATATAATTGCTTAGCGGATTTTCTTACAATAGAAGCATATCCAAAAGAAATCAAGATGTTTAGTTGTTCATCATCACCTCCCCCTTCTCCTGAGGGTTTTCAGTGGGTTTTACTATGTAAATATTGTCATATGTAATTTTTTTCAGTGTCTCACAGATAGGTTCGAGAGTCCTGCATATGAATTCATTCTTGAAAAATGGAATAATAGTAGCCATAGTAATGGAAGTAATCTTTTGTATTTTATAGAGTCGCCAAAAATGTTTCAAGGGGCCATTACATTTGCACTTTTTGTAGGACAAAGATATATTTGTCTATATGAGTCATGGTTGAGCTATGCAGACTATTGTAATATCATTATATACACAAAATATGCCAAAAGAGTTTGGTTTATGTTAGAATGTAGCTCTATGATTAATCCCTACAACCACTGGTCACATTGGTTCAAAATAATTCTACATGATTGGTTCCCAAGGAAAGGAATATTTTGGACCATCATAAAAAATGAATTTATTGATTGCCTCCGTGAAGACATCAGAACAATAACTCAGTCTGAGGTAGGGTTTTGCTTCCACATAGAACATTTTTTCAACACTCTTAAAGTACATAATATACAACCACTAGAGAAACCCATCTATAAGGAAATATATCAATTCTTTGGGTCACTTTGTAATCCTGCAGATGAGAGAGTACCTATCATGTATGGATCTCCTTTCTTTCTGTGTTATAATATCATGCCACCTCATGCAGAAGCACATTTGTCACCAAATCCGCAGCATTTGTATTACTCAAGTGATAGTGATAATTATGGGTATCTAAGTGACTAATATGATATTTTTAAAGAAGCATGATGAGTAGTATTTCATGTCTACTCACCTGATAGTGAGTGTGAACGGTATTGTGGGATTCCAATAAAATGTCCACTATGTAAATATTAGAAGATTTTAAAATGACTAACTAGAAGGGTTTGTCCTCCAAAGTAAAATTGTAGGTTAACGTTTCGGACGAATATCTGAAACTCAGAGCACTTCTCCAACTTTTGGTGGGATTTGACCCACATTTCAGAGAATCTACGGAAAAGTGATTTGACCCACATTTCAGAGGATCTATGGAAAATTTATATTCGAGATCTATAGTTTGTACATTTTATTCACACATTTCATATTTCAAGAAGATTCTTGAGGCTCTCTCGAAATCCTATAATTAAGGAAGATGTGTCACCATTAGGGGCATTCGAGTCTCTGTTTTTATTCTGAGCTATTTCTCTCTCTAAAGCTCTGTGTGATTCAGTCTTTAAGTTGGAGTTCGACAAGCCTACACATGTGCACTTGATCCATATGTGAAATTAAAGTGGCAGGACTCTTAGGGAGTATTGAGTCGAAGACTTTGTTAAGGTCGATCTGCGTTATAGCAGGGTCTATCTAAAGTATGCAACATGGGTACTCTTTGGATGAGGAATTACATTTTCCATCCAACGAGTACTATCACTCAAATTTTAAGTAAAACCTTAGGCAGATAAGTTGAAAAAACAGTTTTATTATTTTATTATTTTTTAATCTTTTCATTTTTTTTACTCCAAAAATGGTGAATCATCACCCATGGTTCACATCATCATCTTGAATCTTAATGGTTCTTATAAAATTTATTTTGGTTGTACATTTTTATTAAGAGGCCCATTTTGTACCTCAAAATTTCTCTAATGGCCCCACTATCCATTTAAACTTATAATCTCTTAAGAGGAAACATATGCTCTTAACCTTCAAGCGAACACAAGTTATAAAAACTCATTAAACTCATTATATTTAGTGTATGCTCAAAATATTATTAAATAAATCAAGAGTTAACATTTGTTTTTTAATTACATAACACAAACATTAGATAGAGCATAATGTTCTATCAAACATGGGTGTCATTGGATCTAAACTTGACATTTTCATGATTATATGGGCATAGTATAATGAGTGACTTTTGGGGTTATTTTTTGTTAAAATATAGCTAGATAAAAATACGTTTCATTTAAATTGTATTTTTGAATATTCCACATTATTATGATTATATAGACATAATATAAAGAGTGGAATTTTCAATTTTATTTCGTAATAATTCAGTAACATATTTTTTGGTAAGATTACAATGTTTCGTCATTTAAATTACAATTTTAAATGAAGAAACATATTTAGTGCTTTCTAAAGACGTATAATCACTTAGATTTTGGACTGCAAAAATCTTATAACTTAAAACTATAATTCTCTCCTATTTTAACTAAATTTCACATAAAATCTTTAAAAAAAAAAACAAATAAAGTGAAAATGTTGCCTCGTTGAGGTATTCCTACCGTTACACATTGAACAACCTAAATATGCATTTGTAGATATGAATAAGAGATTAGATTTAGGAATTGTCTAATTAAGTTGGAAAAAAGAAAAATTTGAAATATTCCATACCATTATTGTAAGCCATCTCTGCCTACATTAACTAAATTGTTGTTGTGTAGGTTTACCTTAAATAGATAGCCCTATGTTACAGATTGAACAACCAAAATATGCATTTGTAGAGATGAATAAGAAATTAGATTTAGGAAATGTCTACAATTAAGTTGGAAAAAGGTCAATTTGAAATATTCTATACGATTAATGTACGGCATCTCTTCCTACATTAACTAAAATTTTGTTGTGTAGGTTTACCTTAAATAGGTAGCCCTATGTTATTGTAGGAAGTTAAAGCGGACAATCTGTTGTAAAGGGGTAAACTTGTAAGTTGCAATTAAAATGTCGACAACAACTCCAAAACATGACAATAACGGCCACAACTCAGCTAGGTCACAAGCTGAAAGAGGTGTTTATGGATTAAATGAATAATTTTATTTATGGATTAAAATTTGGTGAACAAAAAATTCCGGCCATTGGATACGTTCGTTCTTACAATCCCAAGTTTGATAAAATGAAAAATTTCTGAATTCTCTTTGCGGATGAAATTGTAATGATAAAATGGTTTGCATATTTAAATCAAAGACATATGAAAATTAGTACCAATTAAGGGATGAAATTGTAATGATAAAATGATTTGCATATTTAAATGAAACACATATGAAGATTAGTAACAATCAATGGGATAAAATTTAATGAGAGTACATTTATTTCACAAACAAAATTACATAATTTGATATAAATTTATTTTTTTCACAAATAAAATCACACAATTGAATTAAAAAATAAATTAATTAATTAATTGATTGCAATTAAAATTACTTTTTAATAGATTTTAATAACATATATTTTATTTTTCTTTTTAAAAAGTTATAAGTTTAGATTCGAAGTGGGGTAGAACTCGTCGAGCAATCTATGTTATATATATGAGAGAAAAATGTGTTTATATATTAATTATAAATATAATTTTATTTAATTACATATTTAAAATAATATTTTATATGAATAATGATTATATTGAAAAATTTTATATTTAAACTTAATTAATAAACATATAATAAATTTATATTAATAATTAAAAAAATGTAATTTATTTATTTATTTATCACTCCAATGTTATGTTAAACATTTTGACTCATTCAAATTACATATATATATATATATATATATATATATATATATATATATATATTGTAAGTTAAGTTAAGCTATATTATATCATAAAAGAAAATTTACATAGGCGTTGGGTTGAGATGGAAAGTGGTGTTTAGCCAATCCCAAACTTAGAAGCTTTCAAAATAAAGTAGGTTTGGGGTTGTATCCTAGGAGGAAACCAACCCCTTAATAGATTCAAAAAATGATGATTTACAAAATGTTTCGTAACACATATAAAAACAAAATAGCTATAGTATGTGATGAAATGACAGAAAACATAGATGAATCGAGCTACCACGTAGTCATGGTGCTCCTTCATCATCCTCTGTTGCAGGGTCCTCCTCCTCGATGAGGCATCCATATTCATGCGCAATGGCCTCCTTGTTAGTGGTTGGCTCGCGTGGGGGCTTTAGGGCGGCTGCACGGATGATAGGAGCAACAGGGTACTCTGCATCTGGAACTATGGTCCATACTCCATCTAAATCCATCATCCAAACGTTTGTATCCTCCTCCATTGGCTCATGAACAGGGAGCGGCTAGGTTTTCCGAGGAGAGGGCGGCTCAGAGTCCCCAGTGGTAGACTTCTTGGGGCCTCTTCTGCCCCTCTGATTCTCTGGAGTTAAGACTATCTCTTCCTAGGTGCGATCAGACCTTTGAGTAGCCTCTCTGTCTTGGCTTCCAGAAGAGGAACCTTCAATGGATTCCAAACGATGATCTTGATCGCGGTGATAGCACCCCAAGAAAGCACCTCTTTGGCTACCCCTGATGGGATTTTGACGATGTCACGAAGCCATGGGGAAGCTAATGAGCAGAGGTAGGGAAGCTAGGCTGAAAGTAATGAGGTTCACAGCTGGAGAGCATGCAGTAGAGATGCACAGTGGGGTGAGGCACAACATGGGGTCGTGCAATAGGGGGACGTGCAGCGAGGGATCCCAACTCAGAAAGCACGCAGTGGGGAGAGGAAAAATAGGAGGGGCTTTCCAAAGGAAGGTGCATAACCAAGGGGCACGCAACAGGGGGCACGTAACCAAGAGGAAATCAGAGGGAGGAGTGTGCTGCAAGAGGGCACGCAACAGGGTGCGTACACCAAGGGGAGCATGTAGCAGGAGGAGCGTGCAGTAGGGGGAGCACCCAGGGAAGCTAGAGCAGTAGTGAAAAGGAGAGCGGAATGACAAAATGGTTCTAGAGACCAGCTGGAGCAGCAGAGAGATGGAAGAATAAGGAGATTCAGTGCCTTTTGAAGACCTGAGGCACGAGCACAGATGCGGTGAGGGGTTGTGGCACACTTGCAGATGCGATGAGGGACAATCCAAGTGAGACTGCATGTGATTCAGTGTATGGAAAGAGATCAGGTGCAACAGAGCATCGTTGTAAATGATTCATGACTTGAGTTTCCACATCAAGTTAAAGTTGGAGTTGCAAGGCATCGTCAGCTTGAGCATGGGAAGATCTGTCTTCGCATGATCGGGGTGTGTCACCTGCATCCGGAGAAATAAAAAATAAAATTAATATTATAATTATTAATAATTAAATCAACCTAGATCAATCTTTATTCTAGATTTATCAAGCACCAAGGAATCAAATCTTTGGAGGTGCAAACCTTCATTCAAGTTTTGCATTCAAAAAAGAGGTTTGAAACTTGAGAGAATTAATCACTAATCCATCTGGAAAGATAAAGAGTTATATTGGTGAAAATGTGAAGTTGGGTTACACTTTTTGCCCTTTTTTGAGAAAAAAATACCATTTTTTCTGTTTTTCAACTTTCTGCAAGGCAAAACAATTTTTCTGTTTAGAATTTCATTTTGCGATAAAAATAAAAGTTGTCAGAAATTTTATTAGCTTTATTTTAATTATTTTTTGGAATTTTTTTATACACATTTGATATGTCAACTTAGTGTTTCTTTGAGTGTGTGTTTTTTAACAATTAAAAGATTCATAAAAAGTCATGTTAATATGTGTTGGTGTATTCTCTGAAAACTTTATGTTTTTGAGAAACAAAATGTGTTACAACAATCTAGACAGAGTCTACTTTGTTTTCGTTATATTTACGAAACCAACTAATTCATATCATAATTACTAGAATTTTTTGAACTGATTCAATACGAAAAAGACTGCATATTTTAAAAATGTTTTAGCGTGCACAAAATTTCTCAACATACAAGCTATAAACTAAAAATCTAAAAACTACTCATTACAGATGATGGACCAATGTAATGCACCATAATTTAAAAAAAAAATTTACAGTGTATTTTAGAAGATACATAATATTGATTTCATTGAATCATAAGGACCTTTAGAAATTGTTTACACCCGTTTTATTACAAAATTAATTAAAATTAGTAAATATTTATGAAATTCCATAAAAGTTATATTTCCTGAAAGTAGATTGAATTCTAAAAATGCTTGTCTTGGTTCTGACAATTAATTCACAAAGTTTCTTGGAGTTTAATCAGTCCAAAGTTGAAGAATTTTGTTCAGCGCTTGTTTTTTCGTAATTGCAGACATGTTAGTTCGGCCAAACTTTTAAAAAAAGTTCGACTGAATTGTTTTTTGCCCCAATGGCCCGTCAAGTCTAACGACACAAAAGTTTGGCTGAACTTTTAATTGACTTTACGTCGGCCGGAAAATTCAATGAAGCCCCTGCAAAAAAACATTTCGCAGCAATATAAATAGACGTAAACAGATTCATTATTTTCACATAATTTCGCACATTTCTTCATTTGGTCTGATTTTGCAAAGGATTTTTTTAGGCTTAAGGACTCTTTTTGGCTTAACATTCAAAGGACATTTCTTGGAGGCATGCAATACATTTTTTGGATGTTTTCTGGGCTTAATTTTCAAATGACATTTTTTTAAGGTACTTTGTTTTTAGAGGTTTTGGGTTTAATTTTCATTGTTTTTAGAGGGCTTGATTTTCAAAGGACATTTTTTTGGATGCATTTTGTTTTTAAAGGTTTTTGGGCTTAATTTCCAAAAGACATTTTTTGGACATTTGTTGGACTTTTTTTCGGCTTAATTTCGAAAGGACTCTTTTAGGCTGAATATTCAAAGGACATTTTTTGGAGGTATTTTTTAAAGTGATATTTTTTTAGAGGCTTTTTGGGCTTAATTATCAAAGGAATTTTTTTGGAGGTATTTTTTAAAGTGGCATTTTTTAAGAAGTTGGGCTTAATTTTCAATGGACATTTTTGGAGGTATTTTTTGAAGTGACATTTTTTTAGAGTACATGTTTTCGGTTGAAGTAAATATTTTATAATGATTTTTTTAAATGAGTTTTTTTCTAACTTTTTAAATAATTGTTTTTTTCAGGACTTGGAAGGAAATATTTTGAGTTTCATTTCATTTTTAGAAGAAATTTTTTTCTCAGATTTTTTAAAGTAAGTCTTTTGGATTGAAGTATCTATTTTGTGCAAAATTTTTAAAATGAGTTTTTTTTAAATTAAATCTTTTGTGATGTTTTTTTTAATTGAGTTTTTGTCTAAATTTTTTAAGGAAATTTTTTTAACTTCATAGTCAATTATCATGAGAAATCGAAGGAATTTCAAGAGAAAATATGATCGAACAAGAGACCCCGAGGAATGTAGAGAACATGGGAGAGAATCTTGCAGAAAAAGAGAGAAGAACGCTCAAATATTGAAAGGGAAAATCAACCTCAACTAGAAGTTGAAGCAGGTATGTAAATGTAAATATTATAAATTTGATATTTAAAATTTTCCTAGTGTAAATTGTGAAGCTTAATTTTTATTTGATGAACTAATTTGAAAAATATTTTGCAATGTAAACAGAGAGAGATATTCCTCAAAACATTGATGATGAGATAAAATTTTTTGAAAGAGATAGGGAACGATATATTGAACCAATGATTGAAGATGGTGAAAATGTTGAAAGAAATTCAAGCAAAGAAATTGAATCACCTGGTATATATATATGTGTGTGTGTTGAACACATTCATGTATTATTGAAACTATACATATTTATTAATTTAGTTATTTATTGAATATGTAAACTTATTATGTACTATTAATTTGAATATGTACATATGAAATCAATATCGATGATGACATGTTAGAAAATGTTGACACTCACACATGTGGAGATAAAAACGTTGACCATGTTATACGATATTGTGTTAATTGCATTTTTGATTCGTACTTCATAAAGGAAAATGTGGAAATTCAAGCCCAATTGTTGAAAGGTCTCCTATCATTAAGGAAATGAAAAGAAGCTACGACTTTATTGGGTATTCGAAAATAAAAAAAAGATTAAAAAAAAATGAAGGAAAATGTGATACAAAATATAAGTAGTGTTATAAATTCAATTAGAAGATCTAGACAGAAAAATGTTTCAGTTGCACGTAGAGAAATACATACAGAAGTGGTTTCATCAAGTACTAAAGAGAATCACTTGGTAAAACCTATGGCATGAGCATTAGGAACCTCACGAAAAACTTTGCACAAACATCGAAAATTTCAGTTGCAAATAAACATAAATGGTGAAATCGCTTGTTGGAGAGCTATTTGTAGGCAACCATACAAAGATAGACTCAGAGAAAATGTTAAAAAAATAATATATGAATATTGGATGAAAAATTCACGTGTTTTTCCAAATGCAAGGGATGTGATGCGAAGAAGAATAGCACGAAATCAGTACGAAGTGCATCCAAAAAATTTCATGGACACCACTCAGATAGAGTTGTTCAACAAGTTCAAAGAAGATAATCGTGGAATTGATGTCTCAATTTGTTCTTTTGTGCAACAAAAACCATGGTATGTAAAACCTATCACCGTACGCGACACTTTTTATTGTCGTTATCATGTGGAATTTCAGTTATATTATGACACATTCCTTAATTTGGGTAGAACATTTTGGAAAGTTTCATCTCCTCCTTCCACTATCCATGATTTCCTATCTCAAATTATATGTGGAAGAGAAAGCCATGAATTATTTTACCAAAAGAGATGTGTTGGTGATAAAAAATACGATGATTGTGGAAATTTGACTAAATTTCAAAACAAATATCGTAATGATATAAATGATCAATCATTTTCCAACATGAAAGTGAAATGGAAGAGATATGAATATATACATACATCGATTCAAGGTTCAAGTGTTAAAAGAATTGATTTACAAGAAGAAGAAATTATTTTGATAGATTTTTTGAAAAAGTTTGAGGCAGAAATTTATAAATACACCAAGCACTCCCATAGAGCTCGATGGTAGGACTTGAAATTCAAAAAATTAGGTGAATTTTTTCCACCAAGGACCGTTTTGTCAATAATTGATTTTGCAGAAAACTACACATTTGTTCTACAAAAAGAAATTCAGACTGAATACTATCATTCTGACCAAGTCTCCATGCTCATCCATATTCTATATAGACACGCTGAAAAAAAATTTGATCATATAGAAAGAACCAATGAAAATCGGCATGTTATTAAAGAATATCACTTTTATATCAGTTACGATTATACACATGATACATATTTTGTACAACACTATATTGGAAATATTTATGACTCCTTGAAAAGTCGTGGAATAAAATTCAATGACCATTGGATATGGTCAGATGGATGCGTAGGTCAATTCAAATCTTCATGATCACTCTTTTGGTTGCGCTATCTTCATATGAGAACCTACATTAAACATTGTTGGAATTTCTTTGAGACTGGTCATGGAAAAGGAGAACATGACGGTGCAAGGGCATGCATAAAACGAGAACTTCAAAGATATCAAATGGACCCCTCTGCAAATCAGCTTGTGGACGCTAAAGAAGTTGTTCAATGATGCATCGTTGCACTAAGCCATGAGACTAACCGATCAAGGGACGTGCGAAGGTACATTCTATTTCATTTTTTATTGGATTTCCAATTTTAAATAGTGCACATTTATCACAATGATTATTTTTTATGGTATTTTGATATCATATTTATATTCTTCTTTGAATTTTCCATATAGATTTTTTTGGCATATTAGGGTCGAAGATGTAGATAGATCGATTAGAAATGACGTTGAAACAATAAAAGGGACTCGAAAATTGCATTCAATTAAAATAAAATTGTCCAAAAATTTGTTTGCATTGGATAAAAGAAAATATTCTAGTTTTTGTCATGTTTGCGTAAACAACACAGAATCCAATGATGTTTGTGAAAAGAAAATGTATGTAAAAGATTGGCAACATACAAAGATAAATACAAAGGGGAAAATGTCTGTTGCAATCTTTGCAGAAATGCAATCAGAGGAGACTACAATATCATATGATGGTGATCGAGTTTCTGATCTTGTTAGAGAAGGTAAAATTTGAATTGCTTTCAAATGATAGAGATCTAGAAATAGATAATAAAATCAAGTACATGTATGTTAATTTTTCATGTTAATTATGATCTAAATTAAAATACATAAGTTTGTTTTATTGTCCAGGAGATGTTTTTGTTGTAATTGCACCTACTATAAACAATGAAAATGTGAAGTATTATTTGATGTGTTGCACTGAACGAGAGATGAAATTATTAGAAAACTATAATGATCATGGGTTTACATATGACAGAGGTTCTATTATACTAAAAGGTTATTTTTTCATACAAACTAATCAAACTGGGGATTTTGTTTACTTTGAAGACTATGAACTTGATGTCATAATTTGTCAATATAGTCACTTGGTGTGTGTAGCACACATAAAGTTGATAGAAGATCAATAAAAGAAAAAAAATGGAAAATTAAGATATGGAAAATGTCAAAAACCGATCATGAACGGATCATTGAAGATGACATTCCATTGGAATTTTTTTTATTGAACTTCCCAACAATTTCTTCTCTTTGGATTCATGTTTTAGAACTTCCAGAACTCAACTAAAAATTGAACTGCCTTGTTATGTTATCTGTGCAAGTGTTTGCACATGTACATTGTTTTGGTACATGCACAAGAGTAATTTATACACATGTATAGATTATCTGGTCTAAATGATTTCATACATTCTCTCTAGTACAATTTATCATAACGTCATTATTGCAAAATGTACATATCTTTGTATCTAGCATAGTTGATATAATGCAAATTTAATGTTACACGATTTTGTTTTAGATGTGTGTGTCTATTAGAAGTAAATTATATAATATTCATTCTTGAATGCAAAATGTGTGGTACGTGTTTTGTAATTTCCATTTTACTATCAACTGAAAGTATCTTTTCTATGTGCATTGATGATAAATGTTGTGCACGTAATGGATATATATGTTTTAGAATGAAATTTTAAAATTTTATGTTTATTTGACACATCTAAGAAGATATAGAATATTATGATTGTTTATATATATATATATATATATATATATATATATATATATATATATATATATATATTCAAACCTATACTTAAATCATTTCTATGTACATATATTCATGTGAACTTTTTTTTGTTTGTAAAATGACAACTTAAATTTTAAAAACAAAACATTATATCACAATCACATGCCAAATGTAGTTCAACTATCCAAAAAAAACTTGAAACATTATATCACAATCACATCCAAATGTAGTTCAATAGATCCAAAACTTAATTTAAAAAAAAAAAACATTATATCAAAATCACATGGCAAATATAGTTCAACCATCCAAAACTTGAGTTTTAAAAACAAAACAAATTATATCATAACATTACTTCACATGCCAAATGTAGTTCAACCATCCAAAACTTGAGTTTTAAAAATAATTTACATTATATCGCAACATTTCTTCACATGTCAAATGTAGTTCAAATATTCAATAAAAAAAAACATTATATCACAATCACATTCCAAATGTAGTTCAACCATCCAAAACTTGAGTTTTAAAAACAAGACATTATATCACAACATTACTTCACATGCCAAATTTAGTTAACTATCCACTAAAAACAAAACATTATATCACAACATTACTTCACATGCCAAATGTAGTTCAACCATCCAAAAATTGAGTTTTAAAAGCAAAATGCTATATCACAACATGTGATCACATGCCAAAATGTAGTTAAACTATCCAAAATATGGTTTGTAATTCGATATTTCCATCTAGAGAGATTCATTTTGTGATCACTGCCAAATGTAACTATCCATGACAAGAGTAAATGTGGTTTAAAACTATATATATATATATATATATATATATATATATATATATATATATATATATATATATATATATATATTACTGTGTTCATGTGAATCCAAACAATAAAATATGTCCAAAATTTGTGTCTCACATGAACAATAAAAGTATATATATATATATATATATATATATATATATATAGTTCAATGTATAGTGTTATAAGTATGTTAAATAGAAAAGTAAATATATGAGTGAATCTAGATAAGACTATATATAAAAAATTAAATTTAAGACTAGATCTATTAAATATAATGATGCACACGTGTGCACCATCCATCAAATACAGATGGATGTAGTGTCTCTCCCAAAAAAGTCACAATCCTCGAGCTATCTTGTGAAGCATGGGGAACCTCTACACAATGTGTACATACATTAAAATTTAATACATTTTAAAATTGAATGAGAATATAGAACTTCATGTAAAAAAACAAAATGAAAAAAAAAATTCATGCAATACGTCATGAGGTTCCCTCTCCATTGTGTTTTGTTGCTCGTCCATTAAAACTTCCTCCACAGGAATATCTTCCAGAGTAAACTGTACAATATACATGTACAAGTATATATATATTAAAAAAGTTCAAATGAAAATGTGCATATATATAAACTATTTTCCAATAATATTAAAAAAAAAGTTAGAAAACTTGTTCAAATGGTTCAAATGGTGTGGATTTTCCTATCTCCATCATACACTCCATTGCTAGAGTCTGTGGAGAAAAAAATCATCTCCAAAAACCTAAAATTCAAAAAAATTAAAATAACTCAAGATCTAGAGATCTCATTTTTTAATGGCACTTTTGAGCTGGAATATATAACTTAAAAACATATTTAAAAGTGAAAATTTTTTTATACTTGTGATGGTGGATTTGGCACATCTCCCAAGGAAGAAGAAGGTACCGCCATTCCAAAAACATCGGATGAAATTAGAATATGTTAACATTTAATTATATATACATGTACATGTGTGCACAATTATTTATTTTAAAAATATGTCATCATGCTTCGATATATATAATAATAGATAAAAAAATATTTTTACATCATGTTCACTTAAAAAATGCTAACATTTGCCAACATATCTTGATGGTGCGAACCATCTTGATTGTGTGATTGATGGTGATACCCATCTTGATTATGTGAACTGGAGGCTCCAATCGTGATATTAACACCATCTTCGTTCATTAAGCGTGACAACTACAAATGGTGTTAACATATAATGATACATTTTTGTTAGATTAATGTATACAAATTAATGTATGTATATGTGTATTTATTACAAATTGTACACATGTTAAAATAATCACCCTAACCATTAACACATACCGTTCCCATGTGCTCTTTCTCATGAATAATTAGGTCCTTCCAACCATTGCGACAATTCTTTGCATATGTTTTGAGATCTTCAACACTAATGTTGTCTATCTCTTCATCTGTATAATACACAAAATTAGCGCATTCATTCTCATGTGCTCTTCATCAATTCAAACAAAAATCATCTCCACCCAATCCACTATGAACATTGTCAATGATGGCATCCCTTGCTTCTCGACTAATTTGAGAAGTGGAATCCATCTTTGACCGCAAATTTTTGACACGAAAAGGTCGACTAACCAATGGTGGCTCAGGGTGAGGCAACTCAACATTATGCCTAGCTCCCCTACGGTCACACAATCGACCTTTACCAAGACCAAAAAATTCAGAGGGAAGGTCATTATAATTGGGTTTCATTCCCAAAAATAATTCCGCATAAAATAATTTTGCAAAATAAAGCAGAACCTCGTCGTTCTATGGGAGTTTTCCATAGGAAACAAGGTGCCTATAATGAAAATAGCCAGCTATATGAGGGTGCTTGAAATATTGCACCTTTATCATCTTTATTTTCAGCCATTTTTTGAAATTAAACATAGACTTGGTCATTTATGTTGTAACTCTTTGTTTAACAACCTCCCATGTATGAGGACCCATCACTGTTTCCTTTATTTTTCTCATCACTTATACATAAGTATCAATGGTTGGGCCAAGCTTTAGGTACACATCTCCTAGTTCGCTTAAAGAGTGAGTAACTATTTCCAAGCTTTGTCAACTCTTAGCAGGGAGAGTCAAAGCCATGAGATCTCTCTTCAATTTTGAATGAAGATTTTGACACCTTTGTAAGGTGCATTGCTGCATGTTTGATTCCCAAGGTATATCGGAAATGTTAGATGGATAAGTCATGGTTGGTGTACAACCTTCTTCGTGAATGACGCATTCTTTCCTATGTATCTTTTGAGCAACAGTTGGAGCAACATTTTCACCCTCTACATCAATATATAGAATTTTGTATATTAAAAAAAAAATGTAAATTTTTTTTACAAATTGAATGAAAAAAATATTAAGATCGATGGCCACCTCGATATGGTTGGCTAGCATCTTTCCCACCCTAAGACTGTTGAGAACTAGAAAGACCACTGATTGATTGAGAACCAACACGACCATCCGTTTATTGGCCTCTGGGGGAATGCATATCACCACCTTCACGCAATTCGCCACCACCTATTGATGGCCCTCCAAGGGAATGTATACCACCACCAACTTCACAAGACGAGAGGGAAGCTTCATAAAAAAATATGAATTTATAAACAATTCAAAAATACATTCATACATATAAATACATGTACATATTCATTGATTAAATTGCGTGAACCATACCATGATTGCGTGAACCATGGCCATGTGAACCATGGCCATGCTCCATTGATGGAGTAGACACCCTTGTCCACCTACCTCCTAAAAATTAAAAAATAAAACTTATTAACAACTAATTTAACTCACAAAATTGATAAAAAATCAATTCCATATGTACACACATGTATGTATGAGATAATATTATATTTAAATACCATGAAAATCCCTCGATCCCTAATCCCTGATCCCCTCTCTCGTAGAGATATGGGATTCTATTAATCTTTGCCTTTCATCCTCCACGATATATATGTAGAGATATCTATAGTGGAAATTTACAATTATTTTTAAATTACTATTTAAAATAAATTCAAAAGAAATTTCAAAAAAAATTTAGACAATTAACTACAAATTATAGAACATACAACAAAACACTAATTGATGTGAAACTAATTTAAGCAAAATTATAAATGTACGGTCACCTGTTAAGCTTTATGGTAGGAGCACACTTGGTATATAATTGAAAAAACATGGTAATTAAAAAAAGAAAATATGAAACTCCATTTTGGCTAAAAATTTGTTGAAATTATACATTTAATTTTATAAAAATGTGAAGTTCAAGTTGCTATGATCAGTTACAAGTTGCAGCTTTACATGGTGAGACACCCAGTATATAGTGAAAAAAAAACATGGTCATTAAAAAAGACGCATTTATAAGTAAAAAACACACACATATCAAAGATATGTTACAATGTCCATCAATAAATTTTGAAGGAGAGTGTCTCAACACTAATTCATCTTTGAGAGATGAATCTTGAATTTTTGAAGAAGAGCGTTTCAACACTAATTCATCTTTGAGAGATGAATCTTGAATTGGAATTTCCCTGTATAATACTAATTCATATTTGATAGATGAATCTTGAATTTCCAATGCCCCACCCAATAGATCACTAGACATCTTATTAACATTTTCACAATATCTTATACTAAAAAATTGAAATTGGCTAACATTATTTTTTGCTTTTAAATGCAATTGTTTTAGCCTCTCCTTCTTAACTTGGTACATGCCTTTCATATGGTTGCAAAAAAGTTTAGAATTGGTGAAAACTACAGCTCTATTTGATCCATACTCCCTAGTTATTCCCGAACCTTCTTTCAATGCAATATAATAGGTCTCGTTGTTTGTTTTTCTTCCCAGTATATTCATTTTCCTTTGGAGGACCTTTCTAGTCACAATATTGAAAAGCACATATGTAATCATTTCTTTCCCTGGATTGGGATAGCAAGAAACATCTATGCATAATGTCCATTTTTCAATCATATTTAGTGGGTTTTTTTATCCCTGAAAAAAAATAATTTAATAAAATATATTAAATTAACATTTATTGCAAATGCATGGGACAAATTACATGTGCATGGTTTGCCTTAAAGTTTTCCTTTGAGTTTATGGGAGAAATCACATCTAGAAATAAATCACATCTAGAAATGACATGCCTTAAAGATTTCCTTGCCTAGAGTTTAAGGGAGAAATGACATGTACATGGTTCCAAAAACACTGGCAAATTATGCCTTAAATTTTATTGAATAAATGACATGTACATGGTTATCCTTATTTTTCCTTGAGGTTATGTGAGAAATGGGAGAAATGACATCCTTAAATTTTTCCTTGAGTTTATGGGAGAAATGGGAGAAATGACATTTATGTACATGGTTATCCTTAAAATTTTCCTTAAAATTTATGGGAGAAATGACATATAAATGACATGTACATGATTATCCTTAAAGTTTGCATTGATTTTATGGGAGAAATGGGAGAAATGAAATTTATGTACATGGTTATCCTTAAAGTTTGCCTTAAATTTTATGGGAGAAATGACAAAAAAATGACATGTACATGGTTATATCCTTAAATTTTGCCTTGAGTTTATGGGAGAAATGAGAGAAATGACATGTATGTACATGGTTGTCCTTAAATTTTTCCATAAATTTTATGGGAGAAATGACATAGAAATGACAGGTACATAGTTCAAGAAACACTATAAAATGCCTTAAAGTTTATGGGAGAAATGGCATGTATAGAAATGGATAATACAATGAAGAACTTATATTTAGATCTGTTCCAGAGATTTATTTTAGGGGAATTTACTGGATATGTCACCTTTGAGAAAGGATGAGATTCAAAGGCTATCTGGCTCTTTATAGACTCTGCCTTTAGAACTTGTAGAAATTAACACCCAATAGACAGACTAAAATCCTATGGAAGTTCAAGCACTTTATGTTCGGTTTTTAGGCCTTAAAGTTTGCCTTGAATAATTAATGAGAGAAAGCCTTGAGTTTGGGGGAAAAATGACATGTGCATGGTTTGCCTTAAATTTTGCCTTAAAGTTTATGGAATAAATCACATCTAGAAATGGCATGCCTTAAAGTTTTCCTTGCCTATATTTTAAGGGAGAAATGACATGTACATGGTTTTCCTTAAATTTTTCCTTATATTTTATGGGAGAAATGACATAGAAATGACATATAAATGACATAGAAATGACATGCCTTAAAGTTTGCATAAAATTTTATGGGAGAAATGACACATGTACACAGTTCTTTCCTTAAAGTGGTAGTGGTTTGCACTTACTAAAACAACTAATGGTAGTGGTTGATGAAGTTATGTCAAAAGTCACACCTTGATGAGTTTGTGGGAGAAATTACATGTACATGGTTTGAAAAATTATTTTATGCACTTAGTAAAACAACTAGTGGTAGTGGTTGATGAAGTTATGTCAAAAGTCACACCTTGATGAGTTAGTTTATGGGAGAAGTGACACATGTGTATGGGAGAAATCACACATGTACATGGTTTTTTCCTTAAAGTGGTAGTGGTTTGCACTTACTAAAAAAACTAGTGGTAGTGGTTGATGAAGTTACGTCAAAAGTCACACCTTGATGAGTTTGTGGGAGAAATGACATGTACATGGTTTGAAAAATTATTTTATGCACTCACTAAAACAACTAGTGGTAGTGGTTGATGAAGTTATGTCAAAATTCACACCTTGATGAGTTTGTGGGAGAAATCACATGTACATGGTTTGCAAAATTATTTTATGCACTCACTAAAACAACCAGTGGTAGTGGTTGATGAAGTTATGTCAAAGGTTACAGCTTGATGAGTTTGTGGGAGAAATGACATGTACATGGTTTGAAAAATTATTTTATCCACTTACTAAAACAACTAGTGGTAGTGGTTGATTAAGTTATGTTAAAAGTCACACCTTGATGAGTTTGTGGGAGAAATGACATGTACATGGTTTGCCTTAAATTTTAGGTTGCCTTAAATTTTATGGGAGAAATAACATATAGAAACCTTTACTTTGACATCTATAAATAGGCTAAGAACATTTAAAATGGATTTTCAACAATCATTAGTTATGTCCTTAATAAGAAGTATGATTTAGCACCTAACAGATTGTCTAATAATTTATAATAATGTCATTTTGGCTTGTATAGTATCATTCATCCTTGATATGTACAAGAATTTTACAACTTGAATATCAACCTACACTATCATCATATCACTGTACATAATCTAGATTAGTAATATCCATTACATCATAAAACACTCCACTTTTAACATTTTACAAGATTAGAAGCATCATGGAAGGTGTAAATTTAGGTACATTAATAAAAAATAGTTCTAGCATCAACATAAACCTATAGTAGCATTATGGTAAGAAGCCAAGGGTCTTCATTACTCGAATAATCCATTTCTATCAATTATTCCTATTAAAATCATGCCTCCAAATGCATAAAATGATAAACAAATAGTGGTAGTGGTTGATGAAGTTATGTCAAAAGTCACACATGCAACTCTACTCTACATATAGGTATCATGCTTGATCAGCCTTACCGATAGTTTTGTAACTTAAATCACCGTTACTAATCTAATGTCCTTTTGTAGTATCACAAAATTGGTAAATAAAATTAAATAAAGTTGTCAAGATATATACATCTCCCACATTTTATTAAATTTTAAATCAATAAAAATAAGAAAATCAAAATCCTAGACCAATCTTATCTAGCCCTAGTATGCATAATATCCACTCTAGGTGTATGGAGGTTTGGCAAAAATTTCTTGAATCCCTAAGTGGAAAAAAATTTCTCTTATGCAAGAGTCATTAGTTAAATCTTGAAAATCACTTCAGTGTTGACTTTGTTGTAGATATATGTGTGGTTATTCTACTATGCAATATTCATTAGTTAAATCTTCACACTATAGTGTTGTGGACTCAGTTGGAAGATTAATTATGACCAACTTATTCTTCCCTTTGCACCTAAGGTGTATATAAAGTATTTGATTGAAATTATGAGTTTTATAGGAGTAGATGCACAAGTAGCAGTTGTAGTTTCCCTTTCAATTTTACAAAAGTAAATATGGATTGTTGATTGAGGCTAAAAATATAATGGACATAGTGAGATCACTAAAAATCCTAAAAGAACAAATGCTGAAAAAAAGTTATACACTGAAGTGACTGAAGTGGGTGTAGAATTCAATTAAATAAAGATCAAAGTGGTTACTTTCTTCCCTAAAAGATTATCAACAAAATATATTATTAAATTCAAGTACAAGTGGGATAAATGTTTGGAGGGGCTCCAAGCAGGATCAAAGGTGGTATTAATTCTACAAAACAAGTGTCGATCAACACAAATATGTTACTAGAAAATGATCAAATTGATATCCTTGAAACCTGTCATGCTAGTTATGCTCTATAGAAGTGAAATATGGGAACCAAGCATGTCAAACTTTCAAAGAGCGAATGAGGAAAAATAGAGAAGTTACAAAATAAAAGCCTTTACTTCCTATGAAATAAATGTACCACATAGCTAAAGTTCTAAATGTTATGGAAAATGGAAGCACAACCATTGTTGATGTTATAGAACAGGGATTTAATAATAAGAAGATGTAGTCTGAGCTTATAAATGAAATTTTGGACGCCTAGATGAAGTCTGTTGTATATTGATTCAAAGCTTTGATTTTCTCAAAATAAATTAATGGCACAAATGAATTCAGAGGACATGTTGTTGTAACCAGATATTTTCTAGCAGGTGCGCCATATCCACTTGATAGTTTCATAATCAACTATGGATCATGATTAATGAAACACTTGGATTTCTCCTAAGAAAAGTAGAGGAGATAACAAGGAGGAAAAGGATGATGTACCACATATCTAAAGCTCTAAATGCTATGGAAAATGGAAGCATAACCATTGCTAATGTTATAGAACAAGGATTTAACAATAAGAAGATGTAGTTTGAGCTTGTAAGTGAAATTTTGGACACCTAGATGAAGTCTATTGTATATTGATTCAGAGCTATAATTTTCTCAAAATAAATTAATGGCACAAATTAATTCAGAGGACATGTTGCTATAACCAGATATTTTCTAGTAAGTGTGCCATATCCACTTTATAGTAACAGAATCGACTATGGATCATGATTAATGCAACACTTGGATTTCACCGAAGAAAAGTAGAGGATATAATAAGGAGGATAAGGATGATGTACCACATAGCTAAAGTTCTAAATGCTATGTAAAATGGAAGCACAACCATTTCTGATGTTATAAAACAAGGATTTAGCAATAAGAAGATGAAGTTTGAGCTTGTAAATGAAATGTTGGATGCCTAAATGAAGTATGTTGTATATTGATTCAGAGCTGTAATTTTCTCAAAATAAATTAATGCCACAAATGAATTCAGAGGACATGTTGCTATAACCAGATATTTTCTAGCAGTTTTTCCATATCCACTTGATAGTAACAGAATCGACTATGGATCATGATTAATGCAACACTTGGATTTCACCTACGAAAAGTAGAGGAGATAACAAGGAGGAAAAGGATGACGTATCACATAGCTAAAGTTTTAAATGCTATGGAAAATGGAAGCACAACCATTGTTGATGTTATAGAACAAGGATTTAACAATAAGAAGATGTAAATGAAATGTTGGACGCCTAGATGAAGTTTGTTGTATATTGATTCAGAGCCGTAATTTTCACAAAATAAATTAATGGCACAGGTGGATTCAGCTGCAACCATCTATGCTCTGTAAGAGTGAATATAACCTAATATTTTAAAACCATGCTAGCCTAACTATATTATAAGAAAAATAACTAAGATGTAAGTAGCCTAAAGTTCTATTTCAATTCCTTCTAGTTATTATGGGAAAAAAATAATGATCTATACACTTCAAACAAAACTATCCCACCTCAATCTCTGTTAAGTACAAATAGAATTGGAAAGAGTGTAACCTGCCAATAATCCAATGGCTGAATGATTTCACTCAGAATTAGCCACTGCATGCCATAACCCAACAGTATTGTTTTTTGATCATGTGATTACTGACATATCGCTATTGTATAACCTTGATATGTATCAGCTTATTATAACATGCTTATGCATCATGACTAAGCATTAACCACAAGTAATTCAATCTGGTAACACACTTGAAGTGAATTATTACCCTTATATTGACACTACATGTTGTTATAACCATATATTTTCTAGCGGGTGTGCCATATCCACTTGATAGTAACAAAATCGACTATGGATTATGATTAATGCAAAACTTGGATTTCACCTACGAAAAAGGTAGATGGACGATAATAAGAGCTATGATTTGACTCCTCAACAAGACATACAATAAATAATATTCGATGCACAGAACCATTGGCTTCGTCCGACCGGGGCTTTCAAAATCCTTTTCAACAAAAAAAACTGTGCACATTTACTAAGTGGAACAACATCCTACTAATCAAAGAATCCTTTAATTCAAAGCACTACAAATCCTAAATACTATTGGAATAATCAACTAGATAACTCAGAAAAACTAGAGGAGCTCATGCTTATATCTCTTTGACAACTTGCAAGGAGGAAGTTTATTGTAGCTTGATAGGAGGAAGGTTTGAACCTCTGAATAAACACAGGCGAAGACCACTTCCTATGTTTCTTCTGGTCCAGAGGACAACGACAACCTATAGATAGACTGAGGGTGGGGCAGGGGGTGAATAACATGGACTATGTGCTTTTTTCAACTATGTGCCTAGGTTGAGGCTATGTGCCAAGAAATGTATTATAAACATTATAACTAGAAATTTATAAGTTATACCGAGGAATTCTACAACAATGTGTGATTGGAAATATTATTTCGATTTCACGTTACCTATGAAACTAAGAAAGCATGGGAATTTGGGTTATATAATATGAAGGTGTAGTAGCATTTATTACATAGTTAATAGATTAGACAAAGAGCATTCATAATAAGCAGTGGCATTTGTAAGCATTTGCTAAAAACAGAGGTCATAGGAGTACTTGGAAATTCAGAGATGTTGATGACAAGAGCCAGGAGATCGTCGAAGATGTCGCAGAGAGAGAAAACAAAACAACAAATTAGAATTAAAACCTGCAAACAAAAAAATAGAGAATTAAAATTAAAACCAACTAAACAAATACACAAAAAAATAAATGGATGAGAGCAATAGGTTTCTCACCTCGCAGCTTTCACACAGATGCCAACGACAAGAGCCAGGAGATCGTTGAAGACGTTGCAGAGAGAGAGAAAAAAACAATAGAGCAGAATTAAAACCTACGAACAAAAAAATAGAGAATTAAAATTAAAACCAACAAAACAAATACACAAAAAAATAAAGATATGACATAGAGCAACATCTTTCTCACCTTGCAGCTTTCGCACAAATGCGAGCAACAGAAAACAAACCTTGCAATAGAAAACAGTAACAAGCACCTCACAATAGTAATAACAAACACAGTAACGAACCTCACAATAGCAAACATTAACAAGCACCTCGTAATAGCAACAACAAACACAGTAACAAGCCTGAAAACCATTAACATTTGCAGACCGATATAATTATAAGCCAAATTTCGGCCCAATTATTTTAAAAGTTTGGTCAAATAATAGTTCGGCCGAAATTTGGTTGCTGGTTTTCCTATCTCCGGCCAAAAATATGTTTTCCCACGTTGTCAATACGCCGTCAATGTAAACGGCAGAATTAGTTCAGCCGAACTAATTTCGAAACTTCAGTCGAACTGTTGGGAAAATTAATTTTCTGCCCAGGTTTCTCACAAAATTTTCACCCACCTTCACGGTTTTACCCTCAAGACAGATCTAGATTAACTTTATTAGTTATTAATGTTGGGGGAAAATAAAGCATAATCCTTAATTTATTATTATGCTACAAATTTTTTTCTTAAATTCTCCTTATACCTATATTAAATACTCATGAAAATTTTATAATATGCTTGTAACCATTTCATTGGCCATATTCTATCTAATTTGTGTAGAATCTTGCAAGGATTTCATAGAATGACAAGTTTGAGTTGTAAACTCTTCAGAATCCAAATACTCTAGGTTTTTTAGGGTTTTAATCCATATATGCAATTAAAAACCCAATTTAAATCATAGCTACCAAGTTCCCCTATACTAGCCAAAAAAATAAGTAAATTAACTCATTCTATTAGATACACGCATTAATTAAAAAAAAATCAATTCAGTTAGGTGTTATACCTTTGTCAAATCTTTCCACGTGATTGAATGTTTTTTCTCCAACACATTCATTGTGCTTCCTTCCTCAACATGAACACATACAATACAACATTTCATGCCTCAACATGAACACATACAGTACAAGAATCATCACAACGTCCATTTGGGAGAGGTAATTTGGAAAACGATGAACTATGCAACACTTCTCAATGGCATTAAACAAGTTATAAGGTCATCTAGTTAATTTGTAAATTTGAATATACACATATGCATGGGGTTGTCTAAACACATAAAAATATTTGACGTTGTTATATCTATGTAAATTAAAAAATATTGATAAAATTATTTTTATTTATTTTATTAAAAAAATAAAACTTGTAGTTACTTCAATGACTTAAGAATTTACGTTTTAAGTGTTGTAGGATGATTTAAGAATCTGCTTTCCAATTGTTGTCATCTAGTTAATCTGGAAATTTGAATATACAAATATGCATGGGGTTGACTAAATACATAAAATATTTGACACTGTTATATCTATGTAAATTGAAAAATATTGATAAACTTTTTATTTATATATTTTGATTAAAAAAAAAAACTTGTAGTTACTTCAATGACTTAAGAATTTATTTTTCAATTGTTGTAGGATGACTTAAGAATTTACTTTTCAATCTTTGGTCGAAATAGATAAGTGAACTTAACTTTTAACTGTTAATAGGAATGGCCTTGGCCTCTATTTGATAGAGGTAATTTTTGCTTAATTGATATGGGTGGAAATAATGTAGGGAATGGAAAAACACGTTTTGAATCGGTGAAAATTTGAAATAATGTAGAGGGGAAAAACTAATGTCAGGATCAATTAGCTTTTATAAATTATTAGCAAATTGGTAATTTTTATTCGAAAATAAACGATAATTTTATAGAAAAAAAATAAAAATAAATAAATAATAAAAAATATAATTTTTACTTTAAAAAAATTCTAAAATAGAAAATTGGCTGCAAATTAGTAACTCTTATATAAAAAAATAAAAAAACAATAACTTCTATATTAGAAAAGAATTAACTTATATAATTTCTATATTTTCATTAAAGTTTTGAATATAATGACTGTTCATTTAAATTTATAAAAATGAGCAAAAAAACAAAAAATAATATATATAAGTATTTGAAAGATGTATAGTGTCTATTTTGTTCATATTGAATTTTATAGACTTTAAATTTTCCGGTATGGAATTAAATTCCAATTTGGTAACTATGATTTAAATAACAAAAATTAAGATTTGACCAAAAATATCAAAAAATATAAAATATAAATACTAAAACAAATACATATAATTTATGTATGAAATCTTTGGGTGAAAATCACATTCGAGTAAATAGTGTCCACACTTTTCGAACCAGCCAGTGTGGTTCATCATTCGGACAAGATAATTTATACTTAATTTATGGATCATAGAAGCCAAATTCCTAATACATATAATTTTTTATTATTACAATCATATTTATTTCCTACAAATTTTTCTCACATAACCCTAACTCCAACATAATTATTTTGAGTACTACTTTTACCATTCACTTGTACGATAATATCATAATAACATGAACAAATAAACAACCCTTTACATAATAATAAAGTGAACAATTAAAAAACCTAATATAAGCACAGGAGCCTGTCCACACTAACACATTCCTAATAATATATAATAATAATAATCTAATTTTAAGATCACGACCAAACAAAATACAAAATTGGTGTATAAAACTCCCTTATTTATGAGACAAAAAACTACCTCTACAAAGCAATTACAATTAAAAATACTTGTGATTACACAAGGTTCTGTCCACACTAACACATACCCACCCACCTATTGGATAATGTTTTGCATCATAATAAAGTGAACAATTAGAAATCCTGACACAAGTACACGAGTCTGTCCACACTAACACATACCCACATATTGGATAAAATTTTGCATCATAATAAAGTGGATCTATGTAGAGAGACTATTTTCTAAACGTATCCATCAAACTGCGGCAGTAGTCGTCCATGAATTTGTTACGTGTATTTCAAGGTTACCTATGAATGCAATCGTCCCACACGTTGTCCTCGATGGGCTTCGTTTCATTCATTACTCCCCACACAGCACTATTGCATTTGAAACCTGAACCCAGTCCTATCTGCCAAACACGATCTCCCACCTTGAAGCATTTCTTGGCTTCCATATAAGCTACTTCGTACCAGACACCGCTAGTTGAAGTGTTCCTGAATCGATGGAGCCCCATGCGAGATGGTTCTGAATCGTGATCGCTCAGCTGCAGGCTCTTCCCGACCCCATGGACAACTGCTCGACTGCCGGGATGGATGCAAATATGGCTAAACACCAATCTGAAGTTGGGGATGTAAGGTTTCAAATCCCCTTTGAGGACTTTGATACAGAAGAGATTGTAGGCGTAATAGAGTTGTTCAGTTATGGGAAGGACTTTAGGGCCTAGGGTTATCGTGTTTTTCTTCACTGCCTCTGCGGCCACGTTGATAAGCGACGTGCGGAGGCCGATGCGGTAGAAACCCTCAACGTCTTCTTTCGACATTGTTGGAAAGGAAGAGGATTCAAACACAGAACAACGTGAATATTTCACACATGAACAATGAGCTGCGTCTCTTCAATTAATCTAAAACTCTGAATCATGAAACTCTCTTACTCTCTTTTTTAATACAATGAACCCGTGAAGGGTATTTAACCTAATTAACATGCACACACTGTCACTCATAACTGAACTTGATCAACTCGCTTAACTCACACTCTAACTCACTCACCAAATCTAACTGTAACTCAACTCAACTAATTCCACTTAACTGATTGTTTAAATTCTGCATGAGGAAGTAATTATATATTTTAACACTCCCCCTTAATTACGACCGCTAAACTAAAACATAACTCATGACAACTCAAACATGCCTGTTGGTCTATGTCTCAGCTAGGCTTACAACACCCAAGTTTCTTTTGTGAAACTCAAACAAGTCTACTGCTAATGGCTTCGTAAAGATATCAGCCAATTGATCACTTGTTATACAAGGCTTCAAGTGAAATTCTCCATTGCTCACAAGTTCTCGAATAAAACGATATCTAGTATCAATATGCTTGCTCTTTTGATGAAACACACTATTCTTGGATAGTGCAATCGCTGATGTGTTGTCACAGTATATCGTTGTTGATCCTTGTTATTTCTGCTTGAGTCCATCCAATACTCTTCTTAACCATACTGCTTGACATGCTGCTGAAGTTGTTGCTACATATTCTACTTCTGCTGATGATAGTGTAACAATAGGCTGCTTCTTAGATTCTCGTGCTATCACTCCTGAACTGAGATGGAATACATAACCGGATGTGCTCTTCCGATCATCCAAACTTCCTGCAAAATCACTATTTGTATATCCAATCAATTCTTTATTTTCTGTACTTGCATACATTATGCCATAATCTCTAGTTCTTGCTATGTATCTCAAAATTCTTTTTCCAACACTCCAATGTGTGTCTTTTGGAGTCTCCATGAATCTGGAAATCAGACTCACTCCCTGCATAATATTTGGTCTTATAACTGTGAGACACATGAGGCTACCAACAAATCTTTTGAATAGAATTGGATTGACATCTGCCCCTTCATCATCCTTACTTGACTTTGTACCCATTGAAACTGGTGTAGGTACAGGTTTGGAATTATCCATCCTGAATATTTTCAGCAAATCTGTTGCATACTTATTTTGACAAATAAAAATGCCTTGTTCAGATCGCTCAACTTCAATGGAAAGAAAATATTTCATGAGACCTAGATCTGTCATCTCAAATTCTTTCATCATAGCTGCTTTAAATTCATCTAGATCACCTGTAAAAATCATATCATCAACATATAAGAAAACTATCAAAATATGTCCATGCTCATTTACCTTTGTGTATAAGGTAGGCTCAATGCTGCTTCTGCAAAATCCATTCTTGATCATATAACTGTCGATTCTGCTATACCATGCTCTAGGTGTTTTCTTCAGTCCATAGAGTGCTTTCTTCAATCTGTAAACTTTATCTTCTTGTCCTTCAACTTCATAACCTGGAGGTTGTTGCATATAAATTTCTTCTTCTAAAATTCCATTCAAGAAGGCTGATTTGACATCCATCTGATATACTTTCCACTTGTTCTCAGCTGTTGTCGCTAGAACTGCTCTTACAGTATCCAATCTGGCTACCGGAGAAAAAGTTTCTCCAAAGTCTATTCCTGGTTGCTGCGAGAATCCTTTTGCTACAAGTCTTGCTTTAAATCTGTCAATCTCACCTTTCTCATTCACTTTGGTCTTGGACACCCACTTCACACCAATGAGATTTTTATCGTTTGGCAAATCAACCAAATCCCATGTATCATTCTTTTCAATTGAATTCATCTCTTCATCCATGGCTTGCACCCAATTGTCATCTCTGATTGCTTCTTCAAACGAAGAAGGTTGGAATGCTAACAATGCAAAATTGGAACTAACATCCAAATCATCATAAATATCCTTCAAACTTCTCATCTTTTTCTTACCTGATTCGCAGCTTGGAGAATTTTGATCTGTGAATTTGCTTGAAGATCCATGCTGCTCTGAAAATCTAGGAGTCCTAGCTGGTGTGACTCTATTTGGTGTCTGCTCTCTTGGTTCTTGTTGCTCCTCTTCTTCTACAAGATCATCCTCCATCAATGGTGTTTTAGCATCAGTTAGTGTGTCTACAGTCCCATTCCATGACTCTTGTTCTTTGAACATAACATCTCTGCTAATGATTGTCTTCTTGGTGACAGGGTTATACAATTTGTAAGATTTTGATTGCTCACTATAACCAGTAAATATACATTTTTCACTTTGATCATATAATTTGCCTCTTATTTGCTTAGGCACATGTGCATAGGCTACACATCCAAAAAATCTGAAATGAGATACACTGCAAGACATACCTAACCATGCTTCTTTTGGAATTCTGCTCATCACGTTCTTTGTAGGAGATCTGTTTATCACATAAACAACACATGCAACTGCTTCTTCCCAATACTCTTTAGACAGGTGTCTTGCTTTCAACATGCTCCTTGTCATGTTCATGATTGTTCGGTTCTTCCTCTCTGCTACACCATTCTGCTGTGGTGTGTATCTGGTCGTAAATTGTCTGTTGATTCCATGTTGTTTTCAGTACTCATGGAATGCCTTCGAATCGTATTCTCCACCACGATCCGATCTCAATACCTTGATCTGTTGATCACTTTGGTTCTCCACCAAAGCTTTGAACTCTTTGAATTTTGCAAAAGTTTCAGACTTCTGCTTCAAAAAATAAACCCAAGTCTTCCTACTATAATCATCAATAAAGGTGAGGAAGTAACAACTTCCACCAATCGACTGTGTCCTCATAGGTCCACACAAGTCGGTATGCACCAATTCAAGTGGTTTCTTTGCTCTGTAAGAAACTCCTTTTGGAAAACTTTCATGGTGTTGCTTTCCCAAGATGCAACACTCACAAGTGCTAGCAGGTTCTTTGATGGGAGGTAAACCTCTGACCATCTATTTCTGCTGCAACAATCTTAAACCAGAAAAATGCAAGTGTCCAAACCGAAAGTGCCATAACCAGTATGCATCAGAACATGCCGTTGTAAAAGAACTAACCTGATCATTGTAGTTCATAATGAGAAGAAAGAGTTTGTTCCTCGTCATCTGCACCTTTGCAATCAGCTGCTTGCTTGGGGATTTGTCGTAAATAACACACGGTTGCCCCTGAAAGATAACTTTGTATCATTTTTGCATCAATTGACCAACACTAATCAAATTATGTTTGAGTCCAGGGACATAGTATACCTCTGATATGGTCTTTGCCTCCCCCTGCTTGGTCACAATGTTGACCACTTCTTTGCCATCTACAGCCACAGTCTTGTGAGTCCCCAAATTTACCTCTGTCTGCACTGAGACATCCAGATTAGCAACCAAATCTTTGTTGCCTGTCATGTGGTTACTGCAACCACTGTCTAATAGCCAGACCTTATCAAACGGTGCATGCATGGTGTTGCATGCTAGAAACATAGAATCAGTATTTTTTTTACTAACATTATCTCTCTGATTGCCTTGATCTGCAATCTTCTTCCTATAATCACGAGCATAATGACCAAATATATTGCAGTAATAGCACTTTACCTTAGATTTTTCATACCTTTGATTGTTATGAAAGCTTCTGCTACTGCTGCTTCCATGTTGATGCTCATGATCATCTCGGCCATCTCTGTGACCGCCATAGTTGCTGCCTCGTCCTCTGCCTCTCGATTGACCTCTGCCTCGACCTCTGGAAATATAGACTTGACTTTGGAAGGCAGTTTCCAAAGTAGAATCCTTATTTTTGTCTATCCTTGCCTCATGTGATAGAAGGGATCTAATCAACTCATCAATTGTGAGTTTTTCCAAGTCTTTTGCTTCTTCTATGGCTGCTACCACAACATCAAATTTCGTAGACAGGGATCGAAGAACCTTCTCGATCACTGTTCGATCCTTAATATCTTCGCCATATATTTTTAACTGATTGACGACAGACATGACCCTATTCATGAAGGAATCAATGTCCTCTGTCTCCTTCATCTGCAGAATTTCGAAATCTCTCCTAGTATTCTGCAATTTAACAATATTAAATTTTTCCATACCTTGATAGCTTGTCGCCAAGGTGTCCCATGCCTCCTTTGCTGACGAGGTTATCATTATCTTCTGGAACACGGCTCGATCTACTCCCTGCTGGATCAGAAGCAACGTTTGCGCATTCTTCCGCTTATCTTTCTTCCATTGTTCCCTCTCTGCATTACTGAGGGCTCGTTCTTCTGCCTCATCTTGAGGTTCTGCAAACCCATACTTGACATGATCCGAGACATCATGCGCTTTTAACATAGTCTCCATCTTAATGGCCCACATATCGTAATATTTCCCATTGAAAGAAGGAAGTTGTGGCTGAAAGCTGCTTGTAGCCATCTTTCTTCAAACAAAAATTCACTGCTGAAACCCTAAAAAAAAAGCTGAAAGTGGAGACCTTGACGATCTCCCAAGGCTCCACACTAGTCTTGGCGAACAAATCGTCGAGAACAGCCGCGAACAGGCTCCTCCATCTCCACCCGCGCCTCCTCCAGCGTTGCAAGCGGTCGTCGCTGAAGAGAAAGCGAGCGACGGCGTCTCTTCTCCCAAGCCTGAGCGGAGATAGACCTTCCATTAACATTAACATATAACATTAACATCTTATCACTGGACAAGTCTCCCTGCCACTGCTAGGGTTGCTGTTATCTATATATAACATAACATCTTATCACTGGACAAGTCTCGCTGCCCCTGCCTCGAACTCTACGCTGTCATTGAACCCTGAGCTGCCATTGACTCACCGAGTCTACTTCCCATTAAAACCCAACCTGCTCTGTCCATCAGTGAGTTCACAGAAAAGCAACCCCGCAGTAGTTGGCAGAATTACGATGAGGCGAAGCTCACATGGTTTCACTAATTTCTGACAGCAATCACCACCCTCGATTTCCCTTCAGTATCATAAGACTTCGCGGGTCACCAACACTTCATGAAATGGGCTCGACTTTCGGGGTCCCCTTGGATTTTCATGAATTCTCATTTTACCCATTTCATCTACCTTTCCGTCTTTTTAAGCTGCAGTCTGAATAAGGCATGGAATTTGACGTTATTCTTTTTTTAATTGAACGTATTGGATGGCTATGGAAAATTTTGACAATTGGGAAAAAATTGAAGTTTAAATATTTAAGTTGCCTGACGTCTAAATATTTAGGTCGCCCTTTTGTTAAGGCGGAGTCTAAATGAGACTCGGAATTGTTACAAGTTTTTTGGTCGAATTTTATTGGATGACTATCTAAATGAGGCCTACGGAAAATTTAGAATTTAAAAAATTGAAGTTTAAATATTTAAGTTGCCTGACGTCTAAATATTTAGGTCGCCCTTTTGTTAAGGCGGAGTCTAAATGAGACTCGGAATTGTTATGCTTTTTTATTTGAACGTATTAGATGACTATGGAAAATTTTGACAGTTGAAAAAAATTGACGTTTAAATATTTAAGTTGCCTGAAGTTTAAATATTTAAGTCGTCTTTGTCACGTTAATGAGCGTTGTCAAATTAAACAATCGACTTAGTTGCAACAAGATATACTGTGTTTGATATTCCATTGGCTTTACATTAATTTTACTTTGAAAAAAAATCAAATGGTTATATCCAAAGTTAAACATGAGTAAAAATATTAAAATTATTTTTAAAAAAGATTATATTTTATTTATTTTGCATTTTATTGGATTTGAGTTTATTCTTCTTATTGTAATTATTAATTTTTGGTATTCCTTTGAGCTTTGGTGTGTTGGTTGTTGTATTTTTGGTTCTTATGTATACATTGACAAGATTTGAGCTTATTCTTCTTATTGTGTAATTATTATTTTTTGGTCCTCCTTTGAGCTTTGGTGTCTTGGTTGTTGTACCTTTGGCTCTATATATACATTGACAAGGATTTGAGCTTATTCTTCTTATTGTGTAATTATTATTTTTTGGTACTTCTTTGAGCTTTGGTGTGTTGGTTGTTGTACCTTTGGTTCTATGTATATATTGACAAGGATTTGAGTTTATTCTTCTTATTGTGTAATTATTATTTTTTGGTACTCCTTTAAGCTTTAGTGTGTTGGTTGTTGTACCTTTGGTTCTATGTATACATTGACAAGTACTTGTCACTTCCAACCATTAGACTAATACATTATAGCATAAAAAAAATACCCATAACTATATATATATAACTATGCTATAATCTCGTCCTTTAAGTTATTAAACTTACAGATTATTGTGCCAATTCTTTTATTCATGCATAACCCTTACTTATCATACATGACAGAATTATGTGTCATATCAATAAATCTGTCAAATCAATTACTTACAATCTGTATTCATGGTACAAAAGGGATGATATGGATCTATTAACACAATCATTTAAATTTTAGCACTCCATCGAGCTTGCTATTAATTATCATAATTGATTTAATCCCTTTGGCTAAATCGGAGTAATGACTCTCCATCGGATGGTTTTGAGTGGACACCAGGTGTGAGGGCTCATAGCTGTCGAGGTACTTGTCTCCATATTTCAGCTGGGTTTAGGTGGCACCATCCGGACTGCTAATCAACCTAGGGTGCCATACTACGGTCCAGATGCGTTTGCGGGTTTGGTGAGCAAAAATAACCAAGGTATCCCAATTCCCATCAAGCATGTGCCATGTGAGTTCTTTGCAGACCTAACTTTGAGTGGTCGGTTCTCCGATGTAACCCTAGCTCTATTTTTGGTCTAGTACTACATGTCGTTGTGCTCCAGTGGATGCTCTATTTGAGCCTTCCCAAATTCTCCCAGGTGCCTTCTTCCTCTGTTCCATTAAAACAAAGGGGTTTTTACTCATTTAATGTTCCTCAGAGTTTTTTTGCATGCCTAGATAATTTTTATTTTTTTATTTTCCCTCGTGTACAGTGTTACTAGCAAGCTCGATGACCTCCTCCTCCATGGAATGGATGCATGCAATCCCTTTTTCTAGGGCATTTTCATCTGCTTGAATCTGGTTATATGTTTACCTGCCCTCAAGATTTTTCCTGGTAGTTTAATTATCTTCATCTCTTTTCTCTTTCCGCATTATAGTTTTCATTTTTATATTTGGGTGGCAGGTTAACCCGTTAGCACCACACGCCTTCAACAGGGTTATAATGTCTTGCGTCTTCCATGTTATGGATCAGAATCGAGGGCTACGTCTCGTTTGGATAAAAATTCTCTCCTTCGGCAAGGCTTGGATTCAACGCCTACTTAACTAGGTTCTTATCCCATGATAAGGGTTTTTTCCAAATTTTATTTTTATGCCTTCTCTACAGGGTTTCCAATTTTCTCAAAGCATCTCTGCCATAGCCTAATTGTTGACATGTTTATATTTATTAAGGATTATGGTAGCCAACTATTCATGGGGTTTCATTGTGTGGTTACCCGGTGCATGTAATTGTAACTTATAACAATATGGACTATTTTTGTAACTTTTGACTATGGAATGGTTATTGAAGTTTGAACTTTTGCATCAAGTTGATGTTGTTATAGTTTATGAATTCTATAATGCATAATCTCCTTATTCACAATGTTGTTGTTTATTTAAAAAGTCTTCTCGAGTTATAGTAAATACCTTAACAGGGTCATGTTTTATGTCAAAATTCATATTATTACAGTAATATATGTTTTCTATTGTATATATATTATTTTGGAGTAACACGTCTTATTTTAGAATCCTTTTCTTCTATGTTCAGGAAAGTTTGTAATTTGTATTGAAATTAGCTTAATTTTATAAAATATGAGAGAACAGTCTTCTCCATTTCTTGAGAAGGGACTATCTCTAGGCTGCTCAACACGGCTTGACCGGGAGACAAACCCAAATCACTTGTGGAATGCAACAGTCCCCTGACCTTCAATAACCAGGAATGTTTTCCTTCTTGTTCTTATATTATACTATATCTTTTTTGTTTCTATTTCTATATTATGCTAAATTTCTATTATAAAATTATATTGTTGTTCATTTCACCTTCCAATGTACCTAGAAAACTTGCATAACTAAACAAAATCTTCCATATGTATAGCGTATTTCTCTCATCATTTTATTACAACACCATAATAGAGTCAAATGCATCGTATAGTTGTGTTACATATTAGCTAATAGTGTAATAACAGAATAAGAGAATCGAATTTAAAACACATAAATTCATAGTATTTAATGAAATAGAGATAACCACAGTACAATATTCATACAAACAATGCACATGTCCTTTTATTGTCTATGAATCTGGAATTTTTACTGCTAGGAATCCATGCATTTAATGATATCACACTATCCACTCACTACAAAGGCCCACGTTAACTTGTGTTCATGATTTCAAGGTTTCATTTTTTAAATTTTATTAAAATGTGTGTGGATATTGCTAAAATACATTCAATGCCATCGTGATTCATCTCCATGTTATAAGTTCAAATATTTTTATGATATAAAAAAATAGCATTACTAAATGGATGTATAAATCATGGAAATGTAGACAAAACCATCTATTATAAACCTTGTTCAAATATCACTATTATAATAAGAAATGTTGAAATCCAAATTAGAGACATTAAAATTGGCAACATGAATACATGAATTTAGTAATCACATTATTTTACCTGGAATCGTGGACATTGTTATTGAGAGTTATTTTCATAAAGCTCAAAATGAATCCATATTTAATAAAATAAAATAAAATATTTTCTTAACTTATTTTATTTTGTTAATATAATATAAATATTATATTTTATTAAATCAATAAAATATATAAGTTATATATAATTGAATTAAAAGGTTTAGTTGATTGTGAAGGGAAAAACACAATAATTATGGTTAAAAATATGGGTCATTACTTCTTTATTTTTTACTCTACTTTGATTGAGTGTATATATATATATATATATATATTAGTCAAAATGTTAAACTAAGTAGATTACTTTACAACATTACTACCATACCAAAAACGTATAGCAAAGCATGTGACTCTATCTAACTTTAATCAAAAGTTTAATTCTTTTACATTTTAAATTTACATATAAATAAAATTACAATTACAATTAATGAATAGATAATTAATCAATACATTAAATTAAAGTAAAATAATAAAACCATTTTTCATTTCATAAATATATGATTGACATTAATCAATCCCAATTAAAATCAATAAATAAAATGTAAAACAAGTCCTTATTTTAATTTAGTTATCTGTGGGGTCTTGGATAGGTTGTAATTGAGATGTTAAGTCAATGTTAAATTCTATGACCTATTTGTGTGTTATTCTTGGATATGACCATGATGTAGCCTCATTTTTCAAAACTTACAAATATATATATTTTTAATTATCTATATTTAAACTAAGCGGAAAGAAGCGCTAGCTATGTGACCTTGCTTTTTGTTACAATTTCTTTGATGGGTTGCAAATGAGTTTCTCATAAGCACAAAAGGGATATAGATAAACATTGGAATAGTGATATTTAGTTGGACACTTTTGATATCTATTTTATAAACAATTTTTTGGTGTTATAGAGTTAGACTAATAGGTTATTGTATAATTTTTAAGAATCATTATCTTTAATCTTATTTTTCAATTGTTATAAGAAAATTGCATATAACATAAATTAGAAATTGCTCCTAAAAGTGCAAAGGTACATCGAAGGAATAAAATATTTGGAAAGATCATCTCTGTGCATACAGAGCCAACTAACTATTAAATGCATGCACATAAGGTATACCAAACATTCCACTACAAGCGCCATGAGGCAACCCCATTTCTCACAACTAGGCATGAGCACAAAATGTTGACAGAACTTGCTACAAGTGTGTCACACCCGAATATCTATCTTTTCTCGTCCACGTGGTGATCCCAACCTCATATTTATACCAAGGCACGATATCGATCTCTGTCAAGGTCCTAGAGCCCAGTAACTCATTCCCTTAGCCGCATAATGGATCCTCGTATAAGATTCCACTAATTTAGTCAACACTACTTTGGATAGTCAGGCATAGGTACTCAAGCTAATCCGAACAAGATTGTAGCATTCATAGTGCTACACAAAAATTAATTTTTTGACTTTACACACCATATCCCCTTCACCTTATAGATTCAAAAGTTGAAAAGGCAGACATGTTTAATCCAAACAAAATTTTCGTGTCCGACATAATAAATAACCTTTTACTTTTCTTGTTATATATGCCTTTCTCATTGTAGAGTCAAAAGTTGAAATAGGATTCTAGCTATATCTAAACAAAAGTTTTCATGCTTTTATGGAATTAAAATGGAAGATTCTTCTAAGCCCGACATAAATTTTACTTTTCCATATCCATGATAGCTTTCTAATGCATTACACAAGTCTAAGTAGTGCCATCAATTTAAAATTCTGAAGTGTGCCGGTAGGGTTGTTTTTATTGAATTAGTAAAAACATTTTCATTATGTGTAGAGCGATAACCCTCAAAGCGTAGTCTAAACATGGCACATTTTTTCTTGGAAAAAAATAGAAATTTTAAGTATGATTTTGAGAAAATATAGAGGGATTTTTTGAAAACCTCGGGTACAATTATCAAGCTTCAACATTTTGGGTGCCCGGGGGTTTTTTATGGTGTTGAATCCATTTCCTCCATAAAAAAATTTGATTTAAACACTCCCAAAATCAAATTTATTGAAAAAACATTTTGTATTCCGCGAGAAAATTGCCATCCAAATGAAAGTGTAGCCTCGTTAGACAAAGCCTAACCCTTAACTCCAAACTAAAATTTGCATGTTTTTATTAAATTACATTGGAAGTTTCTTTTGAAAGCAAAATGTCTTGTTTTTCATATTATAATAAGCTATGAACTTCAACTCCAAATTAAAACGTTGAATCCACTCTAGAAGAACTCCACTTTCGCTAGACTTCCATTTCTCATTGTAATGAGCTATGAAGTCTAACTCCAAATTAAAACATTCAATCTACTCGAGTGGTAGGATTCTATCATTAAAAAAGAAAAAGTTGCTACCTATATTTACATTGGTTAAAGAGTTGAGTTCTGAGAGCCTTATTTGGATTCTTTAGTCTAATATGTGACATATTAATTCAGAATAAAATTTAATCGTTTTCCATTTTAAATTAGATAAAAATTTTGTTAAAAAATAATATTTTCGTTTGATGAATTAAAAAAACCAAAAATTCAAGGTGATAAATTTCTTTTAAAGATTTTTTTATCAACCTACAAACTTAACAGGTAACTAATACCCTTGATTTAAAATGTGTACACCCATTAATGATTCTGCAAATTTTATTTTTCATAGTTAGGAAGATGTACCCCTAGGCTATAAGGCCCCTCAATTTTCTCCAGTACCTAGGTGTAACGATGACTGTTCTAATTGGGTCTCTCGATACACTTGAGCAAATATTGTCTCCCATTGGAAACCAGGGAATTTCCTCTCCAATATGTCGTTCGCTTTTGTCGACCCACTTCATTTTTCGGCTAACATTCAATATCTTTTTCACCAAACCGTCCCACGGTAGAATGTGTACTTCTAGACGACCAAAAACAAACGTGAAAGACATTACTAGGTTATTGAAGATAAATAATTCAAAGTCCTTTTCTAAGTCACTGTCATTCCAAATATTCTAGACCAGCTACCATTGAAAGAGTCTTCATATTGAATATTGAACGTGTCTTCACTCCCACAATAAAAAAAACAAAGGAGCGGGAGCCATACTGCGGTTTCCATTCATAAGGGGGGTAGTGTTGCCATTGAACATCAATTCCAGGTCAGGAAGCATTCAGAGATATATTTTGAGCAACCGAGCCAACACCGAGATGGTAAATAGATCTCGTGTCTGGAAAGATTTCCGGTATGATTCAATGAATAGCCTCCCTTCAACAATCCCCAGTATTAACGACGTGAATTTTATGGCAGGCTCAACGTTGTCCAACGTTATTCCAACCTTTTCCCAGGGCCTCAATTCATGAGGAATCCACTTGAAATAAAAGGGGAATGACATCGAAGCCGACGTGGTTTCAATATCGCCATCTTAATTATGATTAGGATTGCTAAACTTCGAAAGCCATGAGGGAGAACACATGGTAGTGGGTGAATACCATAATATTTCTTTGGTCTTCGCTATTCTCTGCCAGATGTTTCCATGCATTCTCTGTCAACCTCGAAGTCACTCGAAACAGATTTACTGTTGCAACCCCTAGATCCTCCCACAGATACTCAACCTGAATTCATAGCGCAAAGAGATTAAAAATTCTGAATTTAGTTTGTTCATATTTGATCAAGATATATTTAAAACCTCAAGGTAAATCATCCCAAATCATCCCAAAGTATGCATGCAGAAAAAGAGAACTCCAGTGATGGTGTACCTCGAGGGCTTAGATACTTCTTGTAATGAAAAATACAGTGAGTGTGTTAACCAATAATAGGGACAAAACAGTTCATAAGAATGCTAGAACAGATAACTAGTTTAGGCCTCTCAGCTTTGTCCAACTTCTCTTCTCCATTGCAGTCTAACTAAACATTCTAATTATTTCGCAGTTCTTGGAATTTGGATAAGAACATAAACATCTAAATTGTTAAAATAGTTAAATAAGAGTTTCATATATTTAGAGATTTAATTAATTGAGATTGAGTCAATTTTAGTTAAGTGATAGATGAATTTAGTATTTGGTTGCTTGTCAAGTTATATTTCATTTTAATTAAATCAAATTTGTGTGATTAATAGAAGAGCTCCAACTTATATGTTATTCTATGAGTTAATTATTTATGTTATTTTATATCTTATTTTCTCTGACTTTCCAACAAATTGATATCAAAACTGTTACAAGATCACATAATCTGTAATGCCTGCAAAGCCACATAATCTGTAATGCCTGCAGAGCCACTTAAAACTTAAAAAAGACCAAGAGCAGAAAGCCTGCAATTTAAAAATATGTAATACCTGCAAAGCCACTTAAAAAAGACCAAGAGCAGAAAGCCTGCAATTTTTTTTTTTTAAATTGTTGCAAAATTGGTTGTTAAAGAGTGCACAATCCTAACTTATTGAAAAAACTGTGCAAACTGAACACACTTTATTAGTGCAAAAGCTGCACAATTTCGTTAACCTTCCATTGTGTGAAAATTCGAGGTTTCTCTGCGATTTATTAATCTCGGAGGACCACAAGCGCGTAACTAATTAAAAGAGATGCCAACAGCCGTGAGCCTCTCGAATTGTAAGTCAAACAAGGTGCAAAGAATTTAAGACATTCTTTTTTATTAAAACTGATAGGTACATTTTATAACAAATTTAAAAAATATTTTTATAATAAATATTTTTAAAGGATTTCAAAATAAATTTTTATTTTAGAAACGGTTGTTATAAAAAGTGTTTATATATATATATATATATATATATATATATATATATATATAATTTTTTTTTATAAAATTATTTATTATATAAAAAACAAATCGAAGGGTTTTCAAAAGGAGCTTTGCAAAGTTTTCAAAAGGAGAAATTTAGCATTTTATAAGAGAATATTTTTATTGAAAAAAGATGATAACAACGAGTTTCTAGCCACAATTTCTTTTTTTCACAGGGAATGATTATGATGTGTGGGTCGTTAAGATGGAGACCACGTTGAAAATGCATGATATTTGGGATCATGTCCACTTTTTGTTTTCAAAACCTAACAGTGAAGGAGAATAATAAACTATCATTAATGTAGAGAGGGAACAATGGAAGAATGCACAAGCATTGTAACTTATCCAATATGGAATGGACCGAGCAGTGTTCCAGAATATTATGATCACATCGTCAGCAAAGGAAGCATGGGAAACCTTGGCGACAAGCTATAAAGGTATGGCCAAAGTCAAAATTGTTAAGTTGCAGTATACTAGGAGAGATTTTGAAAGTCTGCGGATGAAGGAGACAGAGGACATAGATTCATTCATGATTCAAATCACGTCTATCGTAAATTAGTTAAAAATTTATGATGAAGATATTAAAGATCAAACAGTGGTTGAGAAGGTCCTCAGATCTTTGTCTACCAAATTTGATGTTGTGGTAGCAGCCATAGAAGAAACCAAGGATTTGACAACACTAATTTTTTATGAGTTGATGGGATCACTTCTATCACATGAAGCAAGGATAGACAAAAATAAGGATTCCACTCTAGAAATTGTTTTCAAAATGGAGGTTTCTGTTTCAAGAGACAAAGGTCGAGGCAGAAGTAGACTGAGGGGCAGATGACAAGGCAAAAGATATGGTGGTTAGAGAGATGGTCGAGAAGAATATGAACATAAAAGTGGAAGAAAAAACAGAAGCTTCAACACTAATCAACGATTTGAAAAATCAAAGGTGAGATGTTATTATTGCTATAAATTTGATCATTATGTCCGTGATTGTAGGAAAAAGATATTTGATCAAGGAAACCAGAGAATACTAACTCCATATTCCTATCTTTCCATAACATGCATGAATTGTCTAATAATATGTGCTATTAGACAGTGGTTGCAGTAACCACATGATAGACAACAAGAATTTGGTTGCAAATTTGCATCAATTTGTAAAGATAGAGGTAAACTTGGGTATTGAAAAGGCCGTAGGTATAGATGGAAAATGAGTGGTCAACATTTTAACCAAACAAGGGGAGCCAAAAACAATCCCAAGAGGTATATTATGTCCCTAGTCTCAAACATAATTCAATAAGTGTTGGTTAATTAACGCAGAAAGGATACAGAGTTATCTTTTAGGGACAAGGGTGCATTATTTATGACAAGCCCATCCTTACTTAAAATTGTGAAAACATGTGAGAGATGTGAAAACTATGAACATAGGTGAGAGAGATGTGAAAACTGGTAAATTTGAAGGGTAACTTCTTTTTTTGAATTCCAACCCTTTCGGCAAGTCGCAAGCTGACAGAGGTCTATGGATTGAATGAATAATTTTATTGATCGTGGCTTTGGTTAAAATTAAGTGAACCGTGTACGTTACAATAATAAAGATAACTCGATTATGAATTATTATTATTTTAAATCAATATCTATTTAATTAAGTAAATTAAAATAATGTCATATTAATAATTTTTTATATTTAAATTTAATTAATAGAATTTTAATCAATTATATTTTTAATAAAAAATTAAGTTATATATTTATTACTTTTATAGTTTTTTTTCAACTCAATATTTATGTTACATAAAAATTAAATAAAAAAATTAATTATATTTATTAATTAATAAAAATTAAATTACTCTTTATTTATACTTATACAGTTTGAGTGGAAGTAATGGTTATGAACATGTGTTTCCTATTAAGAGCACATAGATTCAAAACCAAACTGGGTAAAGTAATATTTGTAACCATTTAATTTGTGGTAGTCCATCTACCTATAATTCCATTTTTGACAATCACCCGTTCAAATTTTTTCTAAAATCCTACGTTCTTATATTAAATACTCATAAAAAAATTATAATATATTTGTAACCATTTAATTTGTGGTAGTTCATTTAATTTGTCTATAATTTAGCCGTTTTTCACAATCAGAGATTTGAGTTGTAAGCTCTCCACAATCCAAAAAATATAGTCAAAAATCCATTTTAAACAACAACAACAAAGAAAAACCTAAAAAGTTAGCCAAAATATTCACATAATTCAACTAAAAACTTCAAAACTTCAAATATTTAAAAAAATTATATATTTAACAACATTATATATATTTAAATTTATATCTTACCCGTTTTTTCACATCAACTCCAACTCTTTTCACATAATTACTCTAGGCATTACTTTTACATTCACTTCTCTAATAGATTATAATAACATGAACATATTAAAAAACCTTTATATTATAATAAAGAAAACGCTTAAAAAGCATCACTTTAAAAAGCATCACATAAGCACACTACCCTTTCAACCCACTCGCACATACCCACATCTTGGATAAATGCTTTACATCATAATAAAGTGAACAATCAAAAAGCCTCAGATAAGCACACTTGCATTTCAACCCACTGGCACATAACCCACCTCTTAATAAAATGAACCCAAACACATACCCACCTCTTGGATTATGAGTTGACATCCATTTCTATCTGTATCTTGCAATCCATTACTTCTGCAGAGAGTAGGATGGCAATTTCTATAGCTATATGTACAACGCAAATAGGTCGCTTATACCAATGGTCGTAGTCTGCCTTTTAATAGCTGAGTGCTTTCAATGGCACACGCACTGGCCAAAATCTCAAAATGGATTTTACACTATAAATATAATATGAGCATTAATTAAAAGCAAGGTACTGTTTGGATCTGCAGGTAAAGAATATTTTCTAAACGTATCTATCAAACTGCGACAGTAGTCGTCCGTAAATCTGTTACGAGTATTGCAAGGATACCTGTGAATGCAATCGTCCCAAACGTTGGCCTCCATGGGCTTCGTTTCATTCATTAATTCCCACACAGCACTATTGCATTTGAATCCCGAACCCAGTCCTATCTGCCAAACACGATCTCCCACCTTAAAGCGTTTCTTGGCTTCCAAGTAAGCTACTTCGTACCAGAGCCCGCTGGTTGAAGTGTTCCCGAATCGATGGAGCGCCATGCTAGATGGTTCCAAATCACGATCACCCAGCTGCAGGCTCTTCCCAACCCCATTGACAACTGCTCGCTTGCCAGGATGGATGCAGATATGGCTGAACGCCAATCTGAAGTTGGGGGTGTAGGGTTTCAAATCCCTTTTGAAAAATTTGATACACAAGAGATTGTAGACGTAATAAAGTTGTTCAGTTATGGGAAGCACTTTCGGGCCTAGTGTTGTCATGTTTTTCTTCACGGCCTCTCCAGAAACATTGATGAGCGATGTGTGGAGGCCGATTCCATAGAAACCCTCGGCATCTTCTTACGACATGACACACCCATAGGCCTCGTCGTCAGCTGCAGTATTCGACCTCATGACGTGTAGGAGCTTCATCTTTGCTCGGGCTGCGTCACTGTCTTTGTTCGACAGAAGCATGAGGTTTCCCGCGACTCTGAACAGAAAATTCGTGAGCATCATCACCTTATCACTGTCGTCGTAATTGGCATTGACCGTCATGTTCTCGGAGCCAAAAACAACAGCAGCCGGGGTAGATCTTGAAGAGATCCTTCTAGAAGTTCTTTCCATCACCACCCGGGCCTCCTCCAGCGTCGCAACGCGGTCGTCGCTGAAGAGAAAGCGACCGTTTCTTCTCCCAAGCTGGAGCCGTAGATAGACCTTCCATTACAAGTCCATGAGATCTACCACTGCCGGCTCGCATTAGATTAATTAATTAATTATTTAGATAAAATTAGTTGTTATTAACAGAATTTAATTTTCATAGTCAAACTAGTCGTTATCTTAATGGCCAGTTTAGCCATCACTACATCTATTTATACTCAAGGTCTTTATGTGATCTCTCACCTAGTCCTGATGATAACCTACACTAGTTGGTTTGAAACCTGTAGACAAAGTTCATTTGCATGTGATTAGTACAGAAAGAATTCTATAATACACAATGAATCACAAAAGCCAAAATTTTAGAAAAGATATATTGTGTTTGATATTATGTTGACTTTACATTAGTTTTACTTTGAATAAAATTCAAACTGTCATCTCCAAAGTTAAACATTAGTAAAAAAATTAAAATTATTTTTAAAAAATACTATTTTTTATTTATCTTGCATTTTATTGGATTTGAGCTTATTCCTCTTATTGTGTAATCATTATTTTTTGGTACTCCTCTAGTGAGTTGGTTGTTGTAAGTCTAGTTCGATGTATACAGTGACATGTACTGGTCAGTACCAACCATTAGACTAATACATTACAACATATATATATATATATATATATATATATATATATATATATATATCCATGTTATACTCTCCCATCCCTTGGGTTATTAAATTTATAGATTATTGTGCCAACTCTTTTCTCTATGCATAACCCTTACTCATAGTACATGACATATGTATGTGTCATATCAATGACGTACAATCTGTATTCGTGGTACAAAAGGGATGATATGGATCTATTAACAAAATCATTTAAAATTTAAGGCTCCACCTAGCTTGTTATTAATTATCATAATTGATTTAATCTCTTTGGCTAAATCAAAGTAATGACTCTCTTCCAGATGGTGTTGAGTGGACATCAGGTGTCAGGGCTCATAACTGTCAAGGTCCTTCTTTGCATATTTCATCTGGGTTTAGGTGGTGCCATCCGGAACATTGATCAACCTAGGGTGCCATACTATGGTCCAGATGTGTTCAAAGTTTTGGTGAGCAGAACTAACCATGGTATCCCAATTCCCATCAAACATTTGCCATGCGAGCTATTTGCAAACCTGGATTCTAGTGGTCGGTTCTCCGATGTAACCCTAACTATGTTTTTGGTTTAGTACTACCATTTTTGTGCTCCGGTGGATTCTCTATTACAGTCTTCCTGACTTCTCCCATGTACCTGCTTCCTCCGTTCCATTAAAACAAAGGGGTTTTTACTCATTTGATGTTCCTCAGAGTTTTTTTGCATGCCTAGATATTTTTTATTGTCTGATTTTCCCTCGTGTACAGTGTTACTAGCAAGCTCAATGAGTCATGACTTGCTCCCCCATGGAATGGATGCATGCAGTTTCCCTTTTTCCAGGGCATTTTCATCTGCTCGAATTTGGTTACAGGTTTACCTACCCTCAAGGTTTTTCCTGGTAATTTAATTATCTTCATCTCTTTTCTCTTTCCACTTTATAGCTATCAATTTTATATTTGGGTGGCAGGTTAAACCCTTACTACCACACACCTTCAATAGGGTTATATTGTCTTATGCCTTCCATGTTATGGAGCAGAATCAAGGGTTACGACTCGTCTTGATAACAATGCTCTCCTTCAGTAGGGCTTGCATTCAACACCTCCTCAACCAGGTTCTTATCCCATGACAGAGGTTTCCAATTTGATCAGACTGCCACCAGAGAGTGGTTGTGCCATACCCTACTTATCGACATGTTTATATCTATTAAGGATTATGGTAGCCCACTGTTCATGGGGTTTTATCATGTGGTTGTCTAGTGCATATAATTGTAACTTAGAACAATATGGATTGTTTTTGTAACCTTTGACTATGGAATGGTTATTGAATTTTTAACTTTTCCATAAGGTTGATGATGTTATAGTTTATGACTTCTCTAATGCATAATCTCCTTTTTCACAATTTTGATGTTTATCTAAAATGTCTTCTCAAGTTATAGTAAAGACCTTAACATGGTCCTATTATATGTAAAAATTCAGATTATTATAGTAATACATGTTTTAAAAATTCATATTATTATAGTAATACATGTTTTCTATTGTATATATATGATTTTGGAGTAACGAGTCTTATTTTTGAATCGTTTTCTTCTATGTTCGAGAAAGATTGTAATTTGTATTGACATTAGCTTAATTTTATTAAATATGAGAGAAAAATATTCTCCACATCTTGAGAATGGATTGTCTCTAGGTTGCTCGACGGGGCTTGTTCGGGAGACTAACCTAGCTCACTTGTGGAGCGCAACAGTCCCCTCACCTTCAATAACAAGGAACATTTTCCTTCTTGTTCTTCTTTTATACTATATCTTATTTGTTGCTCTTTCTAGGTTAAGCTAATTTTTTTATAAAATGATATTGTTGTTCATTTCACCTTCCAATGTACCAAGAAAATTTGCATAACTAAAAAAAATCTTCCATATGTACAACGTATTGCTCTAAGCATTTACCCTAACTTTCATATATACAAGAACACAGTTCAATGCATCGTATAGTTTTGCTATATATTAGCTAATAGGGCAATAACATAATTAGAGAATCAAAGTTAAAACCCAGAAATTCATTGTATTTTAATGTAACGCAGATAATGAAACAAAGATAACCACAGTACAATATTCATACAAACAATGCACTTGTCTTATTACTGTCTATGAATCTATAATTTTTACTACTCAGAATACATGCATTTAATAATATCACACTTTTGTTAAAATGTGAATCTGGAATTACATGCATTTAATTATATCACACTTTTGTTAAAATGTGAATATCGAATCTGCTATGAATTTTTACTGCTCAGAATACATGCATTTAATGATATCACACTTTTGTTAAAATGTTTATGGGGATATTGCAAAAGAACAATCAATGTTATAGTGATTCATCTCCATGTTATAAGTTCAATTATTTTTATGATATAAATTTTTTTTTTGGCATTATTAGAGGGATGTATAAAGCATGGAAATGGAGGCAAAGCCATCTATTATAATAAACCTTGTTCAAATCTAACTATTATAATAAGCAATATTGAATCTGAGTTAGAGACATTAAGATCCGCTACATGAATAGATGAATATTTTTGTAAAGTTCAAAATGAATCCATATTTAATAAAATAAAATAAAATATGTTCTTAATTTATTTTATTTTATTCATATAATATAAAATAAAATATTTTATTTTATTAATATGATATAAAATATAACATTTTATTAAATTAATATTTTATTAATTTAATAAAATATTATTGTGATATTTAATATTATATATAAGTTATATATAAGTGAATTAAGAAGTTTGGTTGATTGTGAAGGCTAAAGCACATTAATTATGGTTAAAAATATGGGTCATTACTCGTTTATTTTTTATTTTTTATTCTACTTTGATTGAGTTAAAATAAATATATATATATATATATATATATATATATATATATATATATATTACCACATCATTACCATACTAAAAAATTGTCCATGTTTTATTTCAAGGAAAAGCCACTTAAATTTTCAATTTGTTTTATTAAGATAAAATGGGGCAGAAATAAGGAAAATGGTAACTGCAAAATTATAGTAAAGCATCTCACTCTAATTAACCTATAAAAAATCAACATTAATATAATTATATCAAATCAACACTAATATAATCTATTTTACTTTAATCAAATGTTTAATTCTTTTTACATTTTAAATTTACATATAAATAAAATTAATAAAATTACAATTACAATTAATGAAGAGATAATTAATAAATACATTAAATTAAAGTAAAATAATAAAATTGTTTTTCATTTCATAAATATATGATTGGCATTAATCAATCCCAATTAAAATCAATAAATAAAATGTAAAAGAATTCCTTGTTTTAATTTAGTTGTCCATGGGGTCTTGGATAGACACTGATTGAGATGTTAAGTCACTATTCAATTCTCTAGCCTATTTGTGTGTTATTCTTGGATATGACCATGATGTAGCCTCATTTTTCCAAACTTATATTTTTATTTAATTAGCTATATTTAGAATAAGCAACAAGAAATGCTAGCTATGCGACCTTCTTTCTGGTTACAGTTTCGTTTATGGGTTGCAAATGAGTTTATCATAAGCACAAAAGCAATATAGATAAACATTGGAATAGTGATATTTAGTTGGAAACTTTTGATATCTATTTTATAATAATAAAAAATAGTGTTATAGAGCTAGCCTAATAGGTTATTCTATATTTTTTAAGAATCATTATCTTTAATCTTAATTTTCAATTGTTATAAAAAAATTGCATATAACATAAACTAGCAATTTCCCCTGAAGGTGCAAAGGTACACAAAAGGAATAAAATATTTGGGAAGATCATCTCATCGCATACAGAGTCAATTAACTGTTAAATGCATGCACATAAGTCATACCAAATATTCCACTACAAGCGCCACGAGGCAATCCCATTGCTCACTACCTAGGCATGATCACAAAGTGTTGACAGACCTTGCTTCAAGTGTGTCACACCTGAATATCTATATTTTGTCAGCCACATGGTGATGCCAGCCCAAGATTTCTACTAGGGCATGATATCAATCTATGTCAAGGTCCTAGAGCCCAGAAACTTGTTCCCTCAGCCGCATAATGGATCCTCATGCAAGATTCCACCAGTTTAGTCAACAATACTTTGGAGTTATGGTACTCAAGCATAGGTACTCAAGCATGATGTGAACAAGATTTTAGCATTCATAGTGCTACACAAGAATTCATTTTTTGACTTTACACACCATATCCCCTTCACCTTATAGATTCAAAAGTTGAAAAGGCAGTCATGTTTGATTCGAACAAAAGTTTCGTGTACAACATAATAAACAACCTTTTAATTTTCTTGTTATATATTCCTTTCTCATTGTAGAGTGAAAAGTTGAAATAGCATTCCATGTATATCTAAACAAACGTTTTCAAAAGTTTTCATGCTTTTATGGAATTAAAATGGAATATTCTTCTAAGGCTAACAAAAATTGTACTTTTCCATGGCCATTATAGCTTTCTAATGCATTAGACAAGTCTAAGAATTTCTATAAATTGAAAATGCTAAATTTTGAAGCAAGATTTTTTTTTATTGAATTGGTAAAAGAATTTTCAATCTGTGTGGAGCGATAACACTCAAAGTGTAGTCTAAACAGGGCACATTTTTCCTTGAAAATAAATATGAATTTTAAGCATGATTTTGAGAAAATCTAGTGGAAATTTTTGAAAACCTATGGTACAACTATCAAGCTTCAACATTTTGGGTTCCCCAAGGGTTTTTTATGGTGTTGAATCCATTTCCTCCATAAAAAAAATTGATTTAAACACTTCCAAAGTAAAATTTATTGAAAAAGACATTTCTTATTCCTTGAGAAAATCACCATCCAAATGAAAGTGTGTCCTCGTTAGACAAAGCCTAACCCTCAACTCCAAACTAAATTTTGCATACTTTTATTAAATTAGTTTGGAAGTTTCTTTCGATGCCAAAAAGTCTCGTTTTTCTCATTATAATGATCTATGAACTTCAACTTCAAATTAAAACGTTGAATCCACTCTAGAAGAACTCCACTTTAGCTACACTTCTGTGTCTCTTTGAAATGAGCTATGAAATCTAACTCCAAATTAAAACATTGAATCCACTGCAGAAGAATCCACTTTAGCTAGAATTCCATCAATAAAAAGAGGGAAAAATTTGCTACCTATGTTTACATTGGTTAGAGAGTTCAGTTTTGAAAGCCTTATTTGTATTCTTTAGTCTAGTGTGTGACATATTAATTCATAATATAATTTAATCGTTTTGTAGTTTATTTTTTCTAAAATTAGATAAAAATTTTGTTAAAAAATTGTATTTTCCAATGATGAATAAAAATTTCAAGGGGAAAAATTATTTTAAAGATGTTAATTTATTAAAAAATATCAAAATCCTATAAATTTAGTGATATGTGGGCCATTAATATGGAGACTACGTTGAAGGCGCATGATGTTTGGTATCATGTCCACTTTGGGTTTTTAGAACCTAAGAGTGAAGCAAGAGAATGATCTCTCACTAATGTACAGAGGGAACAATGGAAGAAAGAAAAAATAAATAATGCACAAGCATTGAAACTTATCCAACAAGGGGTGGACCGATCTGTGTTCTAGAATATTATAATCATGTCTTTAGCAAAAGGAAGCATGGTAAACCTTGGCGACAAGCTATAAAGGTATGGCCAAAGTCAATATTGTTAAGTTTCAAAATACTAGGAGAGATTTTGAAAGTCTGCAGATGAAGGAGACATAGGACATTGATTCATTCATGAGTCGGGTCATGTCTGTCATAAATCAGCTATAAATTTATGGTGAAGATATTAAAGAACAAACAGTGTTTTATAATTTCCTCAGATATTTTTCTACCAGATTTGATGTTGTGGTAGCAGCTATAGAAGAAGCCAATGATTTGACAACACTAATTGTTGATGAGTTGATGGGATCACTTCTATCACATGAGGCAAGGATAGATAGAAATAAGGATTCCACTCTAGAAATTTCTTTCAAAAGACATGTTTCTATTTCAAGAGACAGAGGTTGAGGCAAAAGTAGATCGAGAGGCAGAGGATGAGGTGGAAGATATGATGGTCAGAGATATGGTTGAGAAGAGCATGAACATGAAAGTGGAAGAAACAACAAAAGCTTCAATGCTAATCAAATATTTTACAAGTCAAAGGTGATATGTTATTATAGCAATAAATTTGGTCATTATGCCCATGATTGTAGGAAGAAGATATATCATCAAGGAAACCAGAGAGATAATGTTAGTACATAAAATACTAACTCCATGTTCCTATCTTCCATAACATGCATAAAACATCTGATAATTTGTGGCTATTAGACAATAGTTGTAGTAACCACATGACAGGAAACAAGAATTTGGTTGTAAATTTGCATCAATCTGTGAAGACAGAGGTGAATTTTGGGACTAAAAATACTGTGGATGTAGATGGAAAAGGAGTGGTAAACATTCAAAACAAGAAGGAGGAGACAAAGATAATCTCAAATGTATATTATGTCCCTAGTCTCAAACATAATTTGATGAGTGTTGGTCATTTGACGCAGAAGGGATACAATGTTATCTTTCAGGGACAAGAGTGTGTTATTTGTCACAATCCCCCAAGAAACCGTCTGATATAAAAGATGCAGATGACGAGGAATAAAATCTTTCCTCTAATAATGAATTACACTTATCAGGTCAGTTCTTTTACAGTTGCATGTTAATGATTATTAGCTATGATAGTTTTAGTTTGGAAACTTGCACTTTTCTAGTTTCATATTGTTGCAGCAGAAACAGATGGTCAGAAGATTACCTCCCATCAAAGAACCTACTAGTACTTGTGAGTGTTGCATCTTTTGAAAGCAACACCGTGAAAGTTTTCCAAAGGGAGTTACATATAGAGCAAGACAACCTCTTGCATTGGTTCATACAAACTTGTGTGGACCTATGTTGACACAGTCGATTGGTGGAAGTTGTTACTTCCTCACTTTCATTGATGATTATAGCAGAAAGACTTAGGTTTACATCTTGAAGTGGAAATTTGGAACTTTTTCAAAGTTCAAAGAAATGAAAGCCTTAGCAAAGAACTAAAGTGATCTACATATCAAGTTATTGAGTTCAAACCATGGTGGAGAATATGACTCAAAGGCATTCCATAATTACTGCAAACATGGAATCAGAAGATATTTTTCAACCAGGTACACACCCCAACATAATGGTGTAGCAGAGAGAAAGAACATAAAAAGTATAAACATGAAAAGGAGCATGTTGAAAGGAAGAAACTTGTTTAACGAGTATTGGGCATAAGCAATTGCATGTGTTGTTTATGTGATAAAAAAATAACCTACAAAGAGTATGATGAATGAATTAAAGTGAAGTCTTTTCCAGATGAGGCATATATACACAGAAATTTCTCAGGAAAAAAAAAAGAAACGAAGAACCAATTGATGTCTTTCTAATGTTTGGGGTTCATGGTTGTCCATAATAAAGTCTCTATAAGGTGTGTGAATATAAAAATTCATAGTTGTCGTGATATTTGCGAACACTAGCCATATTCTAAAATTTCCTCGCGTTGAAATCCAAACAAGTAAAGTTACAATTTTTTCTATAATGACATCAGTTTGCACAAAGCAACCACATAATTTCATGGAAATTTCATGGCATGTAATATTCAAAGTGTTTCTCTTCAAACATGGTGGCTTGAAGGAGGAAGGAGATGGAAACTAGGTAAAAGAACTAGGCGAGGGGAGTGATGTGTGGGAACCGTGTGAGGGGAGCGACGATAGAAGAAATAATTATTCAGCTCATGGTAGGCGCAAATAAGAGTACAGAACTGACAATAATTCTCAACCACTAGGTGATCTGACTACTAGAGGAGGGTGAGAGAACACATTGGGAGTGGGTTGTTGATTTCAGATAGAGCGAAATAGGTGACTCAAGCACATCGTTGGCCCAGACAATGTTGCCCGGTGTGAGCAGCAGTAGGGAAAATTCGCAGAACAAATTGTGACCATTACCTGTTGAAAAATGATTTCCAGAAGGAGGAAAAAAATGGAGGGATGGGATTGGTTGACATTAGCAGTTTTTGCACAACCAACTCCATAGAGAGAATACCTTAGGTGTAAACATTTGATGTTAGAAATCTAGTTAAAAAATAAAGTGACAAACATGATCAAATTTCTACTTGAAAAGCAAACTAATTTGAAATTCCAACCCTCATTTAAATATGCTCCTTATTCTAATATGTTTACTCTTCCCTTTTTGTTAGCCAAGTTCTTGATCCACATGATGGATGAAAGAGATTGTTCATGATTGACAAAAAAATAATTGACTTGAGAGTTGAGTTCCCAATCCTAAAATATCTTATGCTTTTTTTAGATTTGCAATGGTGAAAATTAGGTTAAATAATTTTTCCTCACATCATAATTTTAAAGTAATACATTGTAGTTACAAAGAGTGAAACTTTGTACATGTTATTCTTTAGTACCTTCCTCTTATGCAAAAAGTATATATATATATATATATAGAGAGAGAGAGAGAGAGAGAGAGAGAGAGAGAGAGAGAGAGAGAGAGAGAGAGAAATAATGTTTTACATTAAACATACTTGTAATTATATTTAAATTATAATTATAGTAAACATACTTTAATATAATTTTAAACTAATATAAAAATTCAACGTAAATTTCATATTACACTTATTTACATCTTGTGCATATCCTTTTTTTATGCCACTACTTACTTAAATTATGTGGATAGATATCCACATGATATTGTGTTATACAATGATTACAATAAAAATCATTATTATGACAACTCATGAATAAATAAATAAAATATTTTTTATATTTCATATTTTTTAATATAATTTTTATATCTCACCATTCAATTTAAAAGAAAAGCAATTAGAAAAAACAAATTTACATTTTAAAAAACAAATATCATTTTTTAGTTTTCAAAATATTTAGTTTAATATATATTTTTACATAACATTAATAAACTTCATAGAATTTGTTTAAAAAAATTCTAAACTAATTGAAAGTCAATTTTTTTTACCAAAATAAAAAAGATGTATAACTTGTGTTTGAAAAGTACAAAAATATCATGTATTTTTAAATATTTTTTATAGTATATTAATAATAAATTAATTTTAAATTTTTTTTTTTTTTAAGGTAAGATATATATTATTTGAAATAGTATTTTTAATACAATTTTTTTAAGACAAAAGAAATATTTTCTCTTAAAAACACTTTTTATTTTAGTTATTTTACATTAAAATTTAATATCAATTGAATTGTTTTAAATATAAAATTTAAGACAAAAATAGTTTGAGACAAAAATATTTTAAGACAAAACTTTATATTTAATATAAAAACACTTTCAGACAAAAATATTTCAAGACAAAAACAATTTAATACAAAATTATTTTAAGAAGAAATTTTATATTTAAGACAAAAACAGTTTGAGGCAAAATTATTCTAAGACAAAACTTCATATTTAAGACAAAAATATTTTAAGACAAAACTTTATATTTAAGACAAAAGAAATCTGAGACAAAAATATTTTAAGAAAAAAATTATATTTAAGACAAAAGGAGTTTGAAACCAAAACATTTTAAGACAAAACTTTATATTTAAAATAATGACCACTTAAGACAATGGTAATTTAGAGTAAACTCATTTAATACATTTAACAGTTAAGACAAAACCATTAGCATTCTAGAATTTTGCACTCAAATTCCATGAGTGGATAGTGGGTAATTATATTTTTCATTTTTGAAAATAGATATTCAAACCACATGAAATTTAATTATGCCAATTTCTTTCTTTTATATAATATTTTTCCTTTTTCATTAATCTTTTTTAATTAAATGTAAAATTAGATTAAGCTAATTATATTAAATTTTTAATTAATTATTAAATTAAAATATAACATTTTGAAAAGTTATAATATTTTTAACTAATTTTTAAGTATTTAATTTAATGTATATTTATTTGAAAATTATATAAAAAAAGTACATAAAATTAATAAATTAAATATATTTTGATTTCAAAACAATTACAATATACATACCACGTTCTAAAATATAATAAAGAAATAGATGAAAATTATTATTCTTTTTTGGGCCTAACTCAAGAGGATTTGAACTTTGAATCTCATGTTTTTACATAATACTTCATAACAAGGTGATTGTAAATTGAGCTAAAAAATTTTTTTTTTTAAATATGTGATTTTTTTTAAATTACTTCAACTAAAACTTTGATATAAATTTACAAGAAATTAGATACAATATAACTATAAAAAAATAAAAATTTTCTCAATTGTTTTCTACTTATGTAAAGTTGGGTTACACTTTTTTCCCACTTTTTTCCCCTTTTTAAGAAAAAAAAAATATCATTTTTAGAAGTTCAACTTTATGCAAGCCAAAACAATTTTTTTTGTTTAGAATTTCATTTTATGATAAAAATAAAACTTGTCAAAAATTTTATTAGCTTTCTATTACTTATTTTTTGGAAATTTTTTATTCACATTTCATATGTCAACTTAACAAATATTTGAGTGTGTGTTCTTTAACAATCAAAGGATTCATAAAAATTCATGTTGAGATGCGTTGGTGTATTACTTGAAAACTATGTGTTTTTCAGAAAAATAAAAAAAAATAAAATAAAAAATAAAAAAAATAAAAATAAAATAAGAAAAATAAAAATAAAAATAAAAAATAAAAATTGTTACAACAATCTAGACAGAGTCTACTACAGTATCGTTATATTTATGAAACTAGGTAATGCATATCATAATTAGTAGATTTTTTTGAATTGAACCAATATGAAAAAACTGCATATTTTGAATATGTTTTGACTTGCGTCAAGTTTCTCAACATATTAGTTATAAACTAAAAATCTAAAAACTACCCATTGCAGACGATGGACCAATGTAATTCACCATAAATTTTTTAATTATTTTGACAGCGTATTTTGAGAGATACAGAATTTTGATTTCACTAAATCATAATGACCTTCAGAATTTTTTTGCTCCCATTTTATTACAAAAATAATTAGAATTAGTAAATATCTATGGAATTCCATAAAAGTTATATTTCTTGAAAGTAGATTGAATTCTGCAAATCATAGTCTTGGTTTTGAAAGTTAATTCATAAAATTTGATGGAGAGTAACCATTCCAAAGTTGAATAAATTTGCTCAGAGCCGAGTTACGGCGTAGTTCCAGATGTTTTAGTTCGGTCGAACTTTTGTAACAGTTTGGCTGATTTTTTTTTGCCTCTCCATCTCGTTAGTTTTAATGACAAAAAAGTTCAGTCGAACTTTTGCTCACAAATCCTGTCGGTTGAATAAATAAATAAATAAATAAAAATTAAAAAAAAAAAAATCGATGAAGCCTCTTAAAAAGGAAACAAATTTTTCAACTATATAAATAGCCGAAAACGGAAACATTACTTTCGCACATTTCTTCATTTGGGAAGAATTTGCAAAGGAATTTTTTTGGGCTTAATTTAGAAAGGAAATATTTTGGGCTGAATTTTCAAAGGTTTTTTGGGCTTAATTTTCAAAGGACATTTTTTGGAGATATTTTTTAAAGTGACATTTTTTTAGAGTAAGTGTTTTGGGTTGAGGTAAATCTTTTATAATTATTTTTTTAAATGATTTTTTGTCTAAATTTTTAAAGTGGAATTTTTTTGTAGGACTTTGAAGGAAATATTTTGAGCTTCATTTTTAAAAGAAATTTTTTGGTGGAATTTTTAAAGTAAGTGTTTTGGATTGAAGTATGTCTTTTGTGAAAAAAAAAATTAAAGTGACTTTTTTTTAAATTAAATCTTTTGTGATGATTTTTTGAAGTGAGTTTTTGTCTAAATTCTGATAATGAGTTTTTTTTGCAGGATTTTGAAGGAATTTTTTTGATCTTCATACTAAATTATCATGGGAAATCAAAGAAATTTCAAGAGAAAATATTATCAACAAGAGACCCCGAGGCTCGTAGAGAACAGGGGAGAGAATATCGCAAAAAAAAGAGAGAAGAACGCTCAAATATTGAAGGGGAAAATCAACCTCAACTAGAAGTTGAAGCATGTAGGTAAATGTAAATATTATAAATGATATTTAAAATTTAACTCTAGTGTATTGTGAAACTTAATTTTTATTTGATGAACTAATTTGAAAAATATTTTGCAATGTAAACAAAGAGATATATTCCTCATAACATTGATGATGAGATAGAAAATTTTGAAAGGGAAAGTGAAAGAGATATTGAACCAATGATTGAAGATGTTGAAAATGTTGAAAGAAATTCAAGTGAAGAAATTGAATCACCAAGTGAAGAAATTGAGTCTCCATGCTTGCCCATATTCTATATAGACACATTGAAAAAAATGCTGATTATATAGAAAGCACCAGTGAAAATAGACATGTTATTAAAAAATACCACTTTTATATCAGTGACGATCATACACATGACATATTTTATACAACATTGTTCTGATAAGATTTATAACTCATTAAAAAGTCGTGGAATAAAATTCAATGAACATTGGATATGGTCAGATGGATGCACATGTCAATTCAAATCTTCATGATCATGCTTTTGGCTGTGTCATCTTCATATGAAAACCCACATTAAAATTTTTTGGAATTTATTTGAGACTGGTCATGGAAAAGGAGAACATGATGGTGCAGGTGCATGTATAAAACGAGCACTTCGAATATATCAAATGAACCACTCTACACACTAACTTGTCTCAACTGAACAAGTTGTTCAATGGTGCATCGCTACACTAAGCCATGAGACTAACCAATCAAGGGAAGTACAAAGGTACATGTACATATATATAAAAATTAATGTGAATATATATAGATTTCGAACTGTAATATACATGATCCATTTTTTGTTAATTTTCTAATTTTAAACATTATTTGTCACAATTATTATCTTTGATTGTATTTTGAATAACATATTTATATTCTTGTTTGAATTATATATATAGGTTTTTTTAACATATTTCGGTCCAAGATGTAGATAGATCGTTTGGAAATGACGTTGAAACAATAAAAGGGACTTGAAAATTGCATTCAATTAAAACAAATGAGTACCAAAATGTGTTTGCATTTGATAAAATAAAATCTTCTTGTTTTTTTCATGTTGGCATAGACGACACAGAATCCAGTGATGTTTGTGAAAACTAAATGTATGTAAAATATTGGCAACATACATAACTAAATATAAAGGGGAAAATTTTCGTTGCAAACATTAAAGAAATGCAATCAGGGGAGACTATAGTATCATCTGAAGGTGATCGAGTTTCTGATATTGTTAGAGAAGGTAACATTTCAATTTCTTTCAAATTATAGATATCTATAAATAGATAATAAAATCAAGTACACATGTTAATTTTAAAGTTAATTTTTCATGTTAATTATGATCTAAATCTATGTAAGTTTGTTTTATTTTGCAGGAGATTTTTTGTTGTACTTGCACCTACTAACAACGTAGAAAATGTCAAGTATTTTTTGATACATTGCACTGAATGAAAGCTAAAATGATTGGAAAACTATGATGATAAAGAGTTTATATATGACAGAGGGTATATTATACTAAAAGCTTATTTTTTTCCAATAAACTCATCAAAGTCAGGATTTTGTTTAATTTCAAGACTATGAACCTGATGTCATAAATTGTCAATATAGTAACTTGATGTGTCCAACACACATAAAGTTGATAGAAGTTCAATCAAAGAAAAAATTGAAAATGAAGAAATGGAAAATGTCAAAACTTGATCATGAACAAATCATTGAAGATGGAATTTCATTAGAATTTTTTGATGGAACTGCCCAACAATTTCTTCTACTTGGATTCATCTTTTAGAACTTACAAAACCGAAGGAAAATTTGTTAGCCTTTTTTACGTGCATTCTTAGGTTTTACATTATTATAATATGTATATTTTATGTTATGTACAAGTGTTTGCACATGTACATTGTTTTGGCAGATGCACACAAGTAATTTATACACATACATGTATATTCCCTGGTCTTAAATGATTTCATACATTCTCTGGTATGAGCTATTTAATGCAATGTCATTATTGCAAAATGTATGTATCTATCATATTTGATATAATGCAAATTTTAAGTTATGATTTTGTTTTAGACATATAGAAAGAAAATTATAATATTCATTCTTGAATGAAAAATGTGTGGTACGTGTTTTGTAATTTCCAGTTTACTATCAATTGACATCCATAGTAGCATTTCTATGTAAATTAATGAAAAATGTTGTGTACTAGATATTTTTTAATGCAATTTTAAAATTTTATGATTGTTTGACACATCTATGTACACCTAGAATTTTATGATTGTTTTTACATATACATATATATGTATGGTATATTAAAACATTATAAGAATGATTTCAAATGCAAAATTTATGAATTAAATAAAAAAATTCTTTCATTGCTACATATTTATGAACTTACATGTAAATATATTTAACCTGTAATATGTAAAACCATATATGATTTCTTTAAATGACACATGATCATGTGAAAAATTTACCTAAATATCACATTTAATATATGTATGTCCTAATTATATAGCATTCATACATGTTCAAATGCTTTTAACATGTACCACATGTGTTTTGTAATTGCAATTTCAATCTATATTCATTTTAAATAACAAATGAAAAAACAAATTGAGCTTTAAAAACAAAACATTTAATCTAAGATTGAATCTAAGTTAACATTATAAGAAGAAGTCATCATTTATTCAAAATGTAATGTAACTAAATGCATTTATGTACTTCAATCATTGTTACATATATTCATAAACTTAAATATGTAAAACCATAGATATGATTGTTTTAAATGACACTTGATCATGAAAAATGTACCTAAATATTACCTTTAATAAACATTTACACCTAATTATATAACATTCAAACATGTTCAAATGCATAACATGTACCACATATGTTTTGTAATTTGCAATTTCAATCTAGATTCGTTTTAAATAACAAATGACAAAATAACTTGAGCTTTAAAAACAAAACATTTAATCTAAAATTGAATTTGAGTTAACATTATAACATGTCATTGTATGCAAAATGTAACAACTAAATGAAAATGTACTTCAATCATTGTTACATATATTCATGAACTTAAATATGTAAAACCATAGATATGATTGTTTTAAATGACATGTGATCATGCAAAATGCACCTAAATATCACCTTTAAAAGACATTTACACTTAGTTATATAACATTCACACATGTTCAAATGCATAACATGTGCCCCATATGTTTTGTAATAAATTGGAATTTCAATCTAGATTTGTTTTAAATAACAAATGACAAAACAACTTGAGCTTTAAAAAAACATTTAATCTAAGATTGAATCTAACTTAACATTATAAAAACATGTCATCATGTATGCAAAATGTAACAACTAAATCAAAATGTACTTCAATCATTGTTACATATAGTCATGAACTTAAATATGTAAAATCATAGATATGATTGTTTTAAATGACACATGATCATGAAAAATGTACATAAATATCACCTAAATAATAGATATTTACACCTAATTATATAACATTCGCACAAAATTTCAAATTCATAACACATGTACCACATGTGTTTTGTAATTTGCAATTTCAATCTTGATTCATTTTAAATAACAAGTGACAAAACAACAAGTTTTAAAAACAAAACATAATCTAAGATCATCTAAGTTAAAATTATATAACAACATGTGATCACATGCCAAATGTAACAACTATCCAGAATTTTAAATCATTCACTAAAGTAAATGTAGTCCAACTATATCCAAAATGTAAAATATGTCCAAAATTTATATCATGAACAATAAAAGTAAATATAAAAATGTATCAATTGTTACAAGTATCAAGTTATATAGAGAATTAAATATGACAATGTAGGTTTAAGTTATAAAAAGTCTAGATCAAATAAAACGTTGCACATGCATCAATCAAATAGAGAATTTGGTTGCAATGTGTTTTTAAACATTAAAATTTAATGTTTTAGAATTGAATAAGAATGTAGAACTTCATAAAAACACAAAATGGGAAAAAAAAAATCATGAAATACCTCATGTATTCCCCCTCCATTGTCCCGTGTTGGCCCAAATTGCATATACGTATATATGTGTACACATGTATAATAATTTTATATTACATGTATTAAAATTAAAATTTAATGTTTTAAATTGAATGAGAATGTATAAATTAATTAAAACAAACTAAATGAAAAAAAAAAATGAAATTTTCATGTAATACCTCATGTAGTTCCCCATCCATTGTCCCTTGTTGCCCCTAATTTCATATATAAATATATATGTACACATGTATAATAAATTTATATTACATGTATTAAAATTAAAATTTGATTTTTTTAAATTGAATGATAATGTAGAACTTCAATAAAACAAACTAAATGAAAAAAAAAACATGCAATAGCTCATGTAGTTTTCCCTCCATTGTCCCGTGGTAGCCCTGCATCATTGCATCCTTCACGATAAAATGTACAATATACATGTACAAGTATATATATATATATATATATATATATATATATATATATATATATATATATATATATATATTAAAATTTTTCAAATAAAAATGCATAAACTAATGCAATAATATTAAAAAAAAGTTAGACAACTTCTTGTTCAAATTGTTGGGATGTTCCTATCTCCATCATACACTCCATCGCTAAAGTCCTTGGTGAACAGAAATCATCTCCACATCCTAAAATTGAAAAATTTTAAAACTGTAAAATAACTCAAGATGTAGATCTCATTTTTAAATGAAACTTTCACTTCAATTTATAAACTTGAAACATACGTGAAAAAATGAATACTTGTGATGATGGATTTGGAAAATATCCTAACAGGGGAGAAGATGGTGGCTCCATTGCGAAAACATCGAACATAATCATAATATGTTAACATTTAATTATATACATGTTTACGCACAATTATTTCTTTAAAAAATATGGCATCACGATACCGATCTATAATAATAGAATAACATTTGTACATCAACATCATGAACTCTTAAAAAACATTAACATTTCCTAACATATCATTTTGATTGCGAGAACCTAAACCTTCGACCATGATATTATCAAAATTTGCATTCATCAAGCGTGTTAACTACAAATGGTGAACATATGATACATTTTTTTTATATTAAGATATACAAATAAACATGTATATGTAAATTACATTAAAATATTCACCCTAACCATTAACACATACCGATCCCATGCCCTCTTCCTCATGAAGAATTAAGTCCTGCCAACCATTGCGACAATGCTTTGCATATGTTCTAAGATCTTCAATACTCATGTTTTATATTTCATTATCTATACTATACACAAAATTAACACGTTCATTCTCTCATGCTCTTTGTTGATTCAGACCAATATCAATTCCACCAATTCCAGTTTGAACATTGTCTATGATTGCATCCCTTTCTCCTTGACTAATTTGAGAAGTGGCATCCATCTCTGACCACAAATTTTCAACACAGAGAATTTGGCTTACCAATGGTGGCTCGGGGTGAGGCAACTCAACATCACGCTTAGCACACCTCCGGTCACATAATCGACCTTTCCAAGCACCAAAAAATTCAAAAGGAATGTCATTATAATTGGGTTTCATTCCCAAAAATAATTCTACATAAAATAACTTTGCAAAATAAATAGGAACCTTGTCATTCCATGGTAGTCTTCCATAGGTTGCAAGGTTCCTATCATACAAATGGAAATCCATATTAGGGTGTTTGAAATATTGCACCTTTAGCATATTTCATTTGGCCCTTCTTTGAAATTAAACATAGATTTTTCCATTTCTTTTGTAACTCTGTTTTTAGCAACGTCCCATGTATCGAGACTCATTACTGTTTCCTTTACTTTCTTCATCACTTCTACAAAAGCATCAGTAGTTAGCCCAATATTTTTTAAACATCTAAAAGTGTGCTTAAAGAGTGCGTAATTATTTCTAAGCTTTCTCGACTCTCAGTAGGGAGTTACAAAGACAGAGGATATTTCTTCAATTTTGAATAAATATCTTCACACATTTTTAACGTGCATTGTTGGATGCTTGTTTCCCAAGGTAAATTAGGAATTTCAAAAGGATAAGTCCTGGTTGGTGTACAACCTTTTTCTTGAATAACACGGTCTGGCCTATGTATTTTTCGAGAAAAATTTTCACCCACTACATCAATATAGAAATTATGTATAAATAAAAAAACATGTGAAACAAATTTGTATAAATTTTCTTTCTAACCATAAGAAAATTATATAAATAATTTAACAATTAATAATTTAATGACAATAATATTCAGATTGATGGCCACCTCGAGATAGCTGAGAAGCATCATGCCCACCCTGAGATGGTTGAGAACCAACATGACCACCCATTGGTTGACCATCACGCATTGGTTTAGAACCAACATGACCACCCATTGATTGGCCACCGAGGGAATGTGTACCACCACCCTCACACGATTGGCCACCACCTATTGATTGGGCACCATGGAATGTGTACCACTACCACCCTCACGTGGCGAGAGGGAAGCTTCATAAAAAAATATTAATTTATAATCAGTTCAAAAATACATACATACATATAAATACACAATGTGAATTAGCAGATTGCGTGAACCATGGCCAAACTCCAACCAAACTCCATTGATTAAGTAGATACTCTTTTCCTCTGAACACCTAAAAAATGAAATTTATTAAAAATTATTTTAACTCACAAAATTGATAAAAAAATAATTCCATATGTATACATGTATGTGCATGGGGATAAAATTATATATTCAATAAAAAACCAATTCCACATGTATGGATGTGTGTATGGGGATAAAATTATATATTCAAATGTCATTTAAAACATGCACATTTAATATGTATACCATGAACATCCCCCGATCCATGATCCCCCTCTCTCGTAGAGGCATGGGATTCTTATGATGTCTGCCTCGAAGAATCACTTGGCAAATGATCATCCTCCATGATATATGTATATATGGATATCTACAATGGATATCTATAGTTGCATAGATACACATAATGTGTAAAGCCTCGAAGAATCATGTGTAAAATTATCGTCCATAATATATATGAATCTATCTACAAATACATAGATACATGATGTTTAAAAATTTATCTCATACATTTACAATTATTTTTAAAATTACTATTTAAAAAAAAATCAAAGAATTCAAAAAATTGATGTAATTTACACAAATGTTGAGCACAAACAACAATTATGTAAAAAACAAAAATTTCAAAGAACAATTTGATGTGTAAAACTTACTTTAAACAAAAATTTGTTGACGTCCTACACATTTTTAAAATTAAATACAAAATTTTCTAAAACATGAAGTTCACCAACTTGTGATGTGCTTACATAGTGGGTGCAGATTTTGAAAATTAAATACTGAAAATTTTATAAAACAAGAAGTTCACCAAGTTGTGCTTACATGGTGGGAGCACACTTGGTATATAATTGAAAAAAACACATGGTCATTAAAAATAACACATTTATAAGTAAAACACACACATATATCAAAAATATGTTACAATATCCATCAATAAATTTTGAAGGAGAGTGTCTCAACACTAATTCATCTTTGAGAAATGAATTATAAATAAATTTTGAAGGAGAGAATCTCAACACTAATTCATTTTTAGAGATGAATCTTGAATTGGCATTGTCCCATACAATACTAATTCATCTTTGATATATGAATCGTGAATTGGCATTTCCCCACACAATATATCACCAACCATCTCATTAACGTTTGCACAATGTCTTATACTAAATGATTGAAATTATCTAACAATATTGTTTGCTTTTCCATGCAGTTGTTTTAGCCTCTCCTTCTTAACTTGGTACATGCCTTTCATCTAGTTTCGGACAAGTTCAGAATTGGTGAAAATTACAATTCCATTTGATCCATACTCCCTAGTTGTTCCCAAGCCTTCAATCAATGCAATATAATATGCTTCATTGTTTGTTTTTATTCTAGGTATATTCATTTTCCTTTCGAGGACTTTGTTAGACTCAATATTGCATAGAACATATGTATTCACTACTTTCCCTAGATTGGGATAGCAAGAAACATCTATGCATAATTCCCATTTTCAAGCATGTTTAGTGGGCTTTTTTATCTCTGAAAAAATAAATTCAATAAAATATATTAAATGAACATTTATTGTAAATTCCTTAAAGTTTATGGGAGAAATGGCATGTACATGGTTTCCAAAAACAATAGGACCACAATAAAATATTAAATGAACATTTACTGCAAATGCCTTAAATTTTATGGGAGAAATGACACGTACATGGTTTCCAAAAACACTAGCAAATTCCTTAAAGTTTATGGGAGAAATGACATGTTCATGGTTTCCAAAAACATTATCAAATTCCTTAAAGTTTATGGGATAAATGACATTTACATGGTTAATTTTATGGGAGAAATGACATTTACATGGTTTCCAAAAACACTAGAAAATGCCTTAAATTTTATGGGAGATGTTAATCTCCTGTATTCTATAGTTTGACTAAATGACTATGGATTTTCTACTGTCAGCTGAAAATAACATTCACTGAATATCATTTATTTTCATAAATATCACTGCCTTCATTGTTTTCATTTAACCAATCCATTTTCTCTCGTTTTACCTTCTCTATTCCTTTCATACCCTGGAATCTCATGTTTTACCCTAAATCCCTCATTTTAACCCCTTTCCATACACTAAAGCCCCATTTTCCCCACTAAAATCCCTTCCCCTTAGCTCATTTTCTTTTTTTTTCATTCAAAACAATGTAGAAAGCCATTTTTTACATTTTTTTGAAATACATTATCTCGGGACCCACTCTTTTTAAATAAACCCTTTTTATTTAAAAGACCCGACCCCATTGTATTAAACACATGACTCCTTTTTATTAAACCCCCGCTCTAAACCTTAATTTCCCTGCTCACATATAACCATGGCCTCACCTTATGAATACTCACTTCTGCTTTATCACACCTCTGCCACCCCCCCACATTTAAAACCTACTGCCTCGTTCAAAACTCCGACCCACTTCCTTTACCCTGCTGCTCTGTTTTAAACCCTGATCACTGTCAGATCCACCATCACCTGACGACCCCTCCTCCATTTTGCAATCCAAACAGCCTGAGAGATAATACCTTTGAGGCTTGCGGTATGGGCAGTTTTATCACCGTCTCGTCCTACCACGTGTCACCCCCACCTTTTATCGTATCCCCACGAAAAAAACCACCTTCCCACCTACGCCTCATGCGATAACCCACTTAGCGCCCCCACCCCATAAATAAAACAATTGGCCTCATTCAAATGTGTCGAACCCCCGTGTCTCTGCGATAAGCCCTGAGACGCCATGTAAACCCCTGCAACACTTCTAAAATTACCTGAAAGGCCACAACTAAAAACGTAGGAACCAAAAACCTCCGGACTCTGTCCACAGTTTCCCTTGCTTCCTACAAGCCATCATTGCTTGCCATCCTTGCAGATCTCAGGTGTTTATTAATAATTGTTTTTAATTTTGCAAGTGATTGATGTATCAGGAAATGCATAAATTGTGTTTCTAAGGTCCAATAATTATTTAATTAGGGTTCTCTCGGTGACAATCCAGGAGTTTCATTCATTTAGGGATCAGGAGCACAAAATTAATTAAAGGCAATAGTAGATCATGAAAAATAAAGATCATATGATGATTACAGAGGCAGCGAGTTTTTCATCAAAAGACAGAGTACAGTAAAATGAGAAATTCGCAATGACTGCACACGCAGAGATGGAGATAAATAAAAGCACAGTGTTAAAGAACAGATAAAAGATCAGTTAAAGGCGAAATAAAAGGTTAAGAGAGTGAAAAATAAAGGAAAGATAAGTAAGTAGATCAAACAGTGAGATAAAGGAAGAGATGACAAATACAACAAAGGAAGTAAAAGGATTAAAGGATAAAATATACAGATGAAGACAAAATCAGAGTTTAAAAGATAAATTAAAGGTTAAATTACAAATCAAAAGAAAATCAACAAAGAATACAGATCCAAATGACAAGGCCAATCAACCTTTACTTATTCCAAACCTCATTTGGCCACCTACAACCCAATTTTGGTTTAATAAGCTACCTCAGTTAATGTTTCAGTCAGAGATATTTCTACAGCTACTATGAAGTTATTGTAAAAGTTAAAGTTAAAGGAAAACAGTCAAAAATATCTTAAAGTTAGCTCAACAGTTAAGTTAAAAGTTATTATTACAGTGAGTCAGTTGGAGATATTTTGGCATTGGGCCTTGCATGGTCTCAATTGTCAAACATCATTTACTCTGTATTAAATACAAATCTGTCACCCTAGATTAGGGAAACCTCCTCATCTGTAGTTAAATACTACATGTATTGTTCATTATTATTGTTGGTTGGTTGGTTGTTAGTTTATTGGCTGCTAGGATGGATTTCCAGTAGATTATGAGTTGAAAATATCATTGCACTGGAGCATTGTAACTATCTTGGACATTAGTAATACAAGCACTGTTTGGTCTCAATCTAGTCTCCTAAACTGAGCTCATTTAATTGTCAACCAGGATTTGTAAACTGCTGAAGTGAAGTGTACTGTATGTACCTAGGGACTTGTTTCCTAATGCGTTGTGTGTAGTGTTTTGTGATGTTTTTGGTCTTTTGTGATGATTTATGATGTTTTTTGTCTTTTGTGACGATTTATGATGTTTTTGGTCTTTTGGTGGTTTTATGTTCACAAGGAAAATGCCTAGAAAGATGATGGAAATGAGCTGATGATTAAAAACAGAGTGGATCCTAATTGATGGATGAAAAATGACAAATGCAATTGGAATACTAAAAACAGAATCAAATCTAAACTATGACCAATCAGAAACAAAGCTTGATAATGACTTCTAAGCAAATGATTCAAAACACAAACTAAACTTGTCAAATTCTTTCATCAAAGGCATTTGAGAGAGAGCTTGAAACATAGTCAACTAAGCATGCAAATCTTTCTAACTAAACAATTTATACAACTAACTTATAATGATGCAACATCTTGTCCTTGATTAGAGATTTGTTGAAGTATGTTTGGAGTAAAACATTGATATCATCATAAGATTTTCTATTCTAAAGCTAATTCCTAACTCTATTCTGCAATTTAATTGAATGTCACAAAACCTTTACTCAAGAGTTATTGATTTCTTTTTTTCAAAGTAGTCTTTTGAGGGAGAGCTCTGTTTATGAAATGATGAGGAAATTGCAGAGGTACTTCAGGCCTTAAAATGATGTTGTCTTCTGTTCATATGGTTATAGATCAATTATGGATTTTAGAACAAGAAGAGGTTTGTGAATAATGAAGGCTGTTTTGTTAATCCTAACAACTGAAGTAATCTAATGTGAAGTGAATAATAATTGAATGTGGAGTGCAAATGCAATGAATTGAACTACAACCAAACCTAAGATGTCACTAGCCTAAAACAATGTTAAACTACAAGTCATCATCAAACTCGAAACAAAGTAACTGAACATGAGTTAAGTGCAATTAAACTCCGGAGTATCCTAACTATGCTATCATGCATTATTATATGAAGTTACACAATCTGTTTGTCCATCATTAGTGATATTTTGGAAGAGTTCCTTCTTTTGGAAGAGGTATTAGAGCAATTCTGACCGTGTAATTGAATGCAAATGCAAGCAAAAAGACTGAAAGCAATGAAAAACTAAGATATCATATCCATATCCCACTCGTCATTATGATGTTTTGGGCAAGAGTTTAAGAGCAAGAACAGAGATGATATTTAGTGCAAACACACAACTAAATCATTCATTATCACGGTCATGTCTTGGACTCCTTAAGAATTTATTGGAAGAGTTTCTCCTTGTGGAAGAGTGATTAGAACAAGTGTAACTGTGATAGTGAACAACAAAAATTACAACTAAATCCTACAGTACTATAGCCATTTTCATTCATCATTATAATCTTTTGGAAGAATTTCTTCTTGTGGAAGAGTTAGAATGAATATAACTACAGTAGCTAATTAAAAACAACTATGAATTCCACTCCTAATCCTACAATACTATAGTCATTTCCCATTCATCATTATAGTCTTTTGGAAGAGCTTCTTCTTGTGGAAGAGTTAGAATGAGTACAACTACAGTAGCTAATTAAAACAACTATTAACTCAAATTCAAAACGTAAAGGTAGCTAGAAGACTTATCTAATTTACACAAAATAAATCCGTGCAAGAGGCAGGGGCCCTCTACCACCTGACGGAATTCAACTCCAAATTAAATCAACGCCTTCACAATAACACTGTCTGCTTCATTAAAGATGAAAGAACTTGAACATAATACTCTGCGTCTTCAGAAATGTAGCACAGAGTCTAAACAAAATCTAGCATCAAATCTAACATAAAATCTAACCTAGCTCTCGGTTTCCAAAGTGTTTATATAACAAATGTAAATAACAAGATTTGCAACAATTCAGGAACACTGTCTATCCTTATCGGAATCACATTAGGACTCTTTGAAGTGGCTGCGTGAAGAGGAAAAAGACATCTGGACTGAGACAGTCCTAATAGAAGTCTGCTTTCCTAAATGTGTTCCCACGTTCCAAAACCGTACCCAGGATTCGTTTCTTCCTCCATGATGAGCAACGAACCATGTAGACATGACGTGGATTATGCCCATATGCGGTTTTTCTTGAGAGGCCACCTGGAACATACTCAAACGTGAAGACAGCTGCAGAATCGCCGGTTAGCTACAGAATGTCTGCATTCTGCAGCTAGTTCCGGTCAAAATGCTTTACAATGGAAAAAATCACAAAACTTAGCAAGTCAGTCATGTAAATCATTCTAGAAGTAATTTTAACTATATTCATTGATCAATTGGGTTTAGGATGGCAATAGACAAAGGAAAATGAGGTAAAATGGAATGAAATAAAGCACAATTTTGAGGCTCAACAAGCACATTCACAAGATTTTTGAGCTATGTTAATGGTGATGTTATCCCTTTTTTTCATTGTTTCTCCTTTGTTTACCATATTGTACAACAATTTCTCTGATAATAGAACATAAATTTTAGATTATGATATGTTGTTTGGGTACCTTAACTCTGTTTATTACTTTTATCTAAATGTTTTCTTATGCAAAGTCTGATTAAATAATTTAGGGGTGTCCTTCTCTTTAGTTCCACTTAGCTTGTTTCCTTGAGGTTTACTTAGTAGATTTTATTCAAAGAATTCAGGGGTGTCTTTCTCTTTGGTTTTTCTTAAACTGTTATCTTAAAGGCCTTATTTGAAGTTTAGTTAAAGAATTAAGGGGTGTCTTGCTCTTTAATTTCACTGAACGATTATCTTAAATGTTTTCTCTATCTAAAAGTAGTAACTAAAGAATTCAGGGGTGTCTTTCTCTTTAGTATTTCTGGATTGTTGTCTTGAGGATTTCTTAGTAAAGTTTGATTAAAGAATTCAGGGGCGTCCTGCTCTTTAGTTTCTCTTAAAAAGTTATCTTAAAGGCTTTTCTTGTTGAAGTATAGCTAAAGGATTCTTAATTTCCCTTTAGTTTTACTGAAATCACAACTTGTTGTCATTTCATATTTCATCTAACCTAAAAATATCCACTTGATATAGTTAGCTTTCCCTACGAAAAACCTTGAAGAGTTGATGTAAAATTAAAACCTTTTATGACTCCATAGCCAAATGGATAAAGCTCCCCATAGTCTATCTGTTCAACCTAAAATCAATCAATAAATAAATCAATCAATCAATCAATCAAAACAAAGAACCCTAAACTTCATAACTAGCCTAAGATTAGAAAAAATAAGCATAAAGATAAATAATTTAATCATAAACATAGAGAGATCCCTCTCTGAGCCTATTAAGGCTAGGACCTTGGAATCCAAAGTGGTTTGATGTGGTTCTCTACTACTTGTTCTTGCCAATATTTCAAATTACGGGGATCCAACATAGTGGTGACCATACTGGGACCCTGAGTTATTAAAACAGCTTAATATTTCCTCAATAAATCAGAAACCTTATTCAAAATTAGATGACTCAAGCGTTAACCAAGACTGGTATCTGGTTGTTGATGGTGGAAAACAGCCAGCCTCAAGACAATTAAAATCATCCACCTGGTGACTCCACTGGTTTTCAATAGGCCTGCTGACTCCACTGGTTTTCTGCAGACTTCACTGGGAAATTATTGAGATATATTGATATCATCAAACCTCAAATAGAACCCGGTCAAAATAATTTGTGAATAAATTATTTACTTTCATATATTGGTTTCTTTTTCAAACTGTTATAAAACCTTTAAACCTCTCTGAACCTTGGTCTAATTTCTGGCTTCTAGAAGGATATGTACCAGATCCCATCCTGACCCAAGCCCTCCTGCAATAGTTGACAATCCAGAACAAATCTTGTGGAAAAATCCTAGATTTAAAAGTCCAACTATTAGCATACCTATTCACAGGGCAAGTTCCCTACTTGGAAACCTTAAAGACTTGCAAAATATCCTATCTGGATCACCCCTGAAACAAAGCTTGTCCAAGACTAAATCCTAGAGTTGGATAACCCAGATAGTTTTATACCCATCCATTTTATAGCAGAATCCTTTTGTTCTAACTTCAACCCCCATTCATACACCCATTGTTTACCTTCATTTAACCCTCCACCTCCTTTGTTTCCCCATCCCCCAACCATGGCAACCTGGTATGCCCCATTAGTTCTACCATTTCCTTTAGCAGGTTCTACCACAGGACTATTAGTCCAAGATTCCCTTATATGATGCAAGTAGTTCTACAACTGCTCAACAACATGTGGATATAATGAATGACTATTTTGACATACAAGAAATAGATGATGAAACTGTTAAACTAAGAATTTTTTCTCAAATCTTAGGGGGCGAAGCAATAAAATGGTTCATAGGCCTAAGCCCTAATAGTATACATGACCTTCCTGCTTTTCATCAACTATTCTCAAATAAATGGGAAGTCAAGGAAAACCCTCTCCAAGTCTTATCAAAGTATGAAAGCCTCAAAAGAAACATTGGAGAAGGTGTCCAAGATTACTGCACTAGGTTCAATAGTGTATATAATGCCCTCCCTCCTCACATGAAACCTCCACAAGGTCTAGCCTTAATGAAATTTCCAGATGCTTTTGACCCAGAGATGGCTTACCAACTAAGAGAGAGAGACCCTCTTACATTAGAAGATATGTAGAGGGGTGTAGTAAGTGTGGAGGAAAATCTAACTGCCAAAAGAGCTAGAATGAAAAATGAAAAAAAAGTCACATATAGGGAAGAGATCGTAGCCTTATCATCTGATACTAAGATTGATAACCTTGTTAGAACTGTGGAGAGGATGATGGAGATAATAAACATAAATGAGAGAGCTTTCCCTAGAGAAAACCAAGCAGCTCCTCAAAACAGAAATCAAAACTAGAACCAAAACCAAAACTTTAGAGGAAACCCCCCTTAAATAAGACAGAGAGGACCAGACCAGAATATCAAGCCTCCTTTCCAAGAAAACTATGTTGATGAAGATGAGGGGGTAATTGAAGAACCAAAGACAAGTCAAATCAATCTAATGGGAGTAAATAATGAGGATATTGTTTTCCTCACTGAGGAAGAGCAAGGCATGTTTTCCCCAACTCAATTTGAAGAATAATGCCTAAAATCTGAAGGTTATAAACTAGGATTCAAAAATGCCATCATGGAAGTACATAGCTAGTATGACCTCAGAAGCAAGAAAACCTAATACACTCCCAAAGGAAAGAACCCTAAAACTTCTGCTAGAAAAACCCTTGAATCTGATCTTAAAAAGACAGCAGAAATTGCAAACATAATGGTTAAAGGTTATGCTAAAAATAAAAAATAAAAAACAGTCTAGAAAGAAACACTAGTAAACAAACTAGTAACCCTAACAAAACTGTTTCAACTGATATTTCTAGTGCAAATCATCAATCTGAAATTGCTGCAAATACAGTGTTTGATAAAACTAATTTAAATCTTCCAAAAATACAAACACCATTCAGTATCGAGAATTAAATTGGCAAGATAAAAATCTCCATACCTCTTATTGAATTAGTTGGCGAAGATGTATATAGATCCCAAGTTTTGAAAGATTTAAACATAGGAGAAAATGTCGATTCTATAAATTTAAATGATGTCAATCCAGAGCTTTTGTTTAGACCTGAGGTAGAAATAAAAATTCAAGAGGGAGGTGTACCTCCATTTTATGCCAGTTTGAACATCCATGATAAAATCCTCCATAATGCCATGTTAGATTCAAGAGCTTCACATAACCTCATGCCAAAGGTAGTTATGGAGAGACTAGACCTTGAGATAACTAGACCATACAAAGACTTGTACTCTTTTAACTCCAATAGAGTTAAATGTCTAGGCCTGATCAAATATCTCTTTGTTAATCTAGCACAAATACAATCCAAAATCCTAGTAATGGATATTGTAGTGGCTGACATAACTCCCAAATATGGCATGCTCTTATCACGCTCATGGGGAGCCAAGCTTTAGGGCACCCTCCAAATAGACATGACCTATGCTACCATACCAGTCTTTAGTCAACCAAGAAGACTATATAGGGAAACCAATATGAAATGCATGGTCAGCAGTCAAGAGAAGCTTGATAACTCCCCTCTCTACTCTATCCACATAGACCTTGATTCATTTATCCTTTACAATGATGAAAACATTAGTGAAAAAATAGCAATAAATGAACAAACAGTTGGAAATGAGGAAGAAAAAGAAGAACGGTCAGAAAAGTGAGACCAAATAGGTAAATACCAACATAATGGCTACCATAAATTTGAACCTGAAGCTCTATGGAGCATCAAATTTGATGGTTCTTATGGAAAAACTGGGTCAGGAGCAGGTGTTTGGGTACACAACGTTGAGAACAATCATGCAGAGGGTCACTCCTACAAGTTGAACTTTCAATGTACAAATAACATAGCAGAATATGAGCCACTCCCTCCTAGGGCTACAATTACTCAAGAAATTAGGAGCCAAAAGGATCTTTGTCCATGGGGATTCTAATCTAGTCATTAGGCAGATTAAGGGAGAATATTCAGCTAAACATACTAGATTAAGAGCATATAGGAATGATGCCCTTGACCTCCTAAAAAAATTCAAAGAATATGATCTTACCTTCATCCTAAGAAACTAAAATTTCCTTGCCAATGGACTAGCATTTATAGCCAGTACTTGTCAAAAACGTCATCATAACAAATAATACACAGTACAAGTCAGATATAGACCAACAGTCCCTGATAATATAAAATATTGGCAAGTTTTTGAAGGTGAAAAACAGATTGAAGATTTCTTGTAGTCCATAAATGAGTTTGAAATGCCAAATTCAGACTCAGATCATGAAGACGACTGCTCTGCTAAGGATCAAACATACAAAAGAGAGCCCCTTTATGATGCTGATAAAAATCTGTTAGCAAAAGAACACCCACATGAGACAAAACTGTGTGTAGATCTAGAAAAAGAAGACCTTAAAGTGTTGCAGTTTAGAGATAATACATTTCCAAAAGGACTTGTCCCTCTTGAAGAATTTTTTTATTTTAATGATGTTTCTAATAAGCCAAAGATGGAATCCATTGAAGCAAATGTAGAAGAGTTCAATATAGGCAGTGAGAAATAACCCAAGATGATAAAATTTTCAAAGACACTCCCAGCACATATAAAATAGAAGTATATTGAGTTATTCAAATAATTTAGTGATGTGTTTTCTTGGAGCTATGAAGACTTGAATTCATATGATATTGATATCATTCAGCACAAAATCCCACTCAAAGAAAGCCAAAAAACCTTTAAACAGAAGCTGTGCAAAATAAACCGCGTTCAAATGCCACTGGTTGAAAAATAAATAAGGAAAATGTATGATGCTGGAATAATATTCCCACCCAGATACTCAGAATGGGTTTCAAATCTTGTATCAGTAAGGAAGAAGACATGGGAAATTAGGCTTTGCATAGACTTCATAAATTTAAACAAATCATCCCTGAAGGACAACTAGCCTTTACCAAAGATGGATCATATATTGTAAACGGTAGTAAGCTCGAAAAGAATATCTATGTTGGATGGATTTTCAGGGTACAATCAGGTGCTGGTACATCCAGATGATCAACACAAGACAAATTTCACTACAACTTGGGGCACCTTCATGTATGTTAAAATGAATTTTGGGTTAATGAATGATGGAGCCATATTCCAAAGAGCAATGGATATTTCTTTCTCGAATAAATAGGTTACTTCATTGTGATATACCTAGATGACATCATAGTCTATTCCAAAACTTATGAAGAACACCTTGCTCACTTAAGAAAAGTCTTTGAAAAATGCAAAAAGTATGGTCTGTCTTTGAATCCCAAGAAAACTTTGTTTGTCCTTTAAGAAGGGAAGATTTTAGGCCACATCATATATGAAGAAGGGATCAATATTGACCCAAAAATGATTGAGGGAACATTGCAAATCAATCACCCAAGAAACCTCAAAGAGCTACAATCTTTTATTGGAAATGTAAATTTCTTAAGAAGGTTCATACCAAACCTTGCAGAACTCCTGAAAACATCACTAACATGCTCAAAAGAGAAACAGGAGTCAAATGTACTATAGAAGAAAAGTAATATTTTGACTTGGTGAAGCAAGATCTTACCCAAACACCTATTCTAACAAGCCTTGACTTCACCACAGAGTTCTTCATTTTCTCCTTTGCATTAGAACACACAGTTGTGGTTGTCTTATTAAAGAAAAATATAGAAGGACAGGAGCAGCCCATAGCATTCTTCAACCAAGCATTGAGAGATGCACCTCTGAAATATAATATAATGGAAAAGTATACTTTTTCTTTAATCAAAGCACTGAAGGATTTCAGAGTATACATCCTGCATTCACACGCCATTGCATTTGTGCCTCACAGAGTGGCTAAAGACATCTTAACACGATATCCTGATGGCAAAAGAGTTAAGTGGATTGTTGTCATCTTAGAATATCATCTAGAAATAAAACCCACCAGGTTAATAAAAGGACGAGGACTGGCTAAACTAATGGCTAAAACAAATTTTCAAATACTAGATATCATTATGATTCACTCATTGGATGAACGAGAGGAGCTGGAGATTGCACCTATTGAGGAAGAATTTTAGAACTCACCTTGGTGTGTTGATATATTATATGTGCTTTTTAATCTAAATGTTCCTCCTCGTTTGTCCAAAACAAAGGCCAGATTCTTGAAACTAAAGGCTGTAAATTTTTGCATTCTAGAAAAAGTTTTATATTGGAAAAATTCTGGTGGTGTATTGCTTAAATATTTACCTGAAGAAGATGCAAATAGGATTATGCATGAATTTCATGAAGTATAATGTGGAAGTCACCTCTTTTGGAAGACCACTATAAATAAAATCCTTAGAGCTGGTTTCTATTGGCCTACCCTCTTCCAAGACACCCATAAAATTATAGTTACTTGTCATAAATGCCAAATTTTTTATGGTAAAAGAAATCTGCTACCTTTTCCATTGCAACCAATTCCTGTTGAAGCTCCTTTTCAACAATGGGGCCTAGATTTCATTGGAGAAACCCACCCTGCCTCCTCTGCCTAACATAAATTGATCCTCACTACAACTGAATATTTTACTAAGTGGATAGAATCCATTCCTTCCAGGACTACCACATACTTAGTAATTATCATATTTTTTGAAAACAATATTCTATCTAGATTTGGCTGTCCTAGAAAAATCATTAATGATAATGTTGTTGCTTTTAGATCTAAGAAAATTATGGATTATTGCCACAGATATCACATTACTTTGGTCCATTCTACAACTTATTACCCTCAAAGTAATGGGTTGGCTGAATCCTCAAATAAAAGATTGGTGAATATCATTAAAAAGTTGTTGGAGGAAAACAAAAAATCATGGCACAACAAAATGGTTCATGCACTATGGGCAGACAGGCTAATAAATAATAAATCAATTGATATGTCCCCCTATCAGCTAGTTTATGGAACATATCCAGTCTTCCGAACAAGCTTGGGAGTGCAAGTAATGAAGCTCATTCAAGAGATGTAGTCTGAAGAAAATGGCATACAAATAAGAATAAACCAGATTGTTCAGCTACAACAAACCAGAGAAGGAGTATACAACAGAAGATAGTTGTTACAAGAAAATATCAATAAACTCTTTGACAAAAGGACCAAAGAAAATGATTTCAACATTGGAAACAAAGTGTTGAAGTGGGATTCAAGAAGAGAGGACAAAGGCAAGTATGGAAAGTTTGATAACCTTTAGAAAGGTCCATACATCATCCATTCTGCAAGAGGTAATAATGCATTTTTCTTACAAGAGATAGATGGAATAGAGTTTTTTAGAGGTCCTATCAATGGTAGGATGCTCAAGCATTATTTCAGTTGAGAATCTCAGTTTTTGTTTTCTTCATTGTACATAACATTGCTTAAACAAAAATCTCAGAAAAATTGATACAAAAAGAGAGAAAGAAAATAAGAAAAGAGGGCAGATAAAAATGAAAAAGGTAAGCCCCATACCAAAAAAAAATGAATATTTCTGAAAATATGCAAGTCAAAATGCTACTACTTTTGAAAAATTATTTTTCAGTTATGCAACCTAAACATGATTGAAATTTTTTTGATTTTTTGCTGATAAGTTAGAAATAAATATTTTCCAAACTGTTTAAACTTGTCTTATCAGTAGATAGATAGAAAATTACACTGGTTCCAAAGTCTAAATTTGTAAACCAATAAGAAAAGTGAGGGGTAAGTGATAAATTAAAAAATTCAAGATCGAAAGCCCTCAATTTAGTTTTACTTTTTGCAAAATAATATTGTGTACAGCTTGTCTAAAATGCCACAATTCATGATGATCAAACTGCTTAATATTGATTCATTCATGCTTTAAATTTCATGTTGATGGTTAGTGAATAAAAAACTGTCAAATTTTTTAAACTTGACATGTAAGTAGTTAGGTAGAGAATAAAGGAGCTCATCAGTCTAATATGAGCCTTTGGAAGTTATAAGATTAGATTTAGATAGTTTTCTTTTCAAAAGAAAAATGATGGAAAGGTTTGCAAGCCTAAATGCACCCATAAATGAAGAAAAAATGTTAGACTAGGTGATGGGTAGGCATAATTACTTTGTAGGAAGAATTGTTTTCTATTTTTGAAGATCACAGTTACAAAGAGCTGCAGCAGATCAACAATTTCAAAATGAAAATCAGCCAAATACAAACAGGCCACTGGCCTATGAAATCCAGAGACCTGAGGTTCTTGACACCTCCTAAAGGAGCTACCCTCCCTAGCTGGAGCCATTTTGAGTCTCCTGTATTCTACAATATCACTAAATGACTATGGATTTTCTACAGTCAGCTGCAAATAACATTCCCTTACTATCATTTATTTTCAGAAATTTCACTGCCTTCATTATTTTCATTTAACCTATCCATTTTCTCTCGTTTTACCTTCTCTATTCCTTTCATACCCTGGAATCTCATGCTTGACCCTAAATCCCTCATTTTAACCCCTTTCCATAAATTAAGCCTCATTTTCCACTAAAATCCCTTCCCCTTCGCTCACTTTCTTCTTTTTTCATTCAAAACAATGTAAAAAGCCCTTTTTTACATTTGTTTTGAAATTCATTATCCTAGGACCCACTCTTTTTAAACAAACCCTGTTTATTTAAAGGACCCGACCCCATTGTATTAAACATCCTGACTCCTTTTTATTAAACCCTTGCTCTAAACCTTCATTTCCCCGCTCTCATATAACCATGGCCTCGCCTTATGAATAAGTGCTTCCGCTCTATTATACCTCCCCCCCCCTACATTTAAAACCTGTTGACTTGTTCAAAACCCCGACCCAACTTCCTTTACCCCGCCACTCTGTTTTAAACCACGATCACCGTCAGATCCGCCATCACCAGATCTGACGGCCCCTCGTCCATTTTGCAATACAAACAACTCGAGAGATAATACCTTTGAGGCTTGTGATATGGGCGGTTTTACCATCGTCCCATCCTACCACGTGTCACCCCCACCTTTTATTGCATCCCCACGAAAAAAACCACCTTACCGCCTACACCTCATGTGATAAACCACTTACTACCCCCACTCCATAAATAAAACCGTTGAACCCTTTCAAATGTGTCGAACCCCTGTGTCTTTGTGATGAGCCCCAATCTGGTAAACCCCTGCAACAATTCTAAAAATACTTGAAAGGTCATGACTAAAAACGCAGGAACCAAAAACCCCCGGACTCTCTCCACAGTTTCCCTTGCTACATGCAAGCCATCATTGCT